>CM021731.1:76858171-76888723 GCA_011075105.1 Heteronetta atricapilla | reverse complement strand
TCCCTTCCCTTCCCTTCCCTTCCCTTCCCTTCCCTTCCCTTCCCTTCCCTTCCCTTCCCTTTCCCTGCTGTTGCTTATGTTGTTATGAAGGGGTAACCGTAAAAACAGGCAGATATGTAAGTGTTCAGTTGCTAGTTAGAGACTTGCTTAAGAAGAAACACCTGATTTGCCATACATCACGCCATTGCCATCACATTCTATAAACAACAAAGGAAGAAAGTAAGAAGAAAATTTACATTGATAAGTGTTGATTTTAGATTATTAAGTAGTAAAAGATGTCTTATGAAAGCTGTTCGATGTTCTATGTTAAAAAACAATGGGAACACTTCATCAAGTCTATACTATGTGATAGTATCAATAGAATAACTATTAGAGTAAATAATATTATAACTATAGGTACCAATAGAATAACTGAATCAATAGAATAACTAAAAATAAGTCATTATACAATATACCATATTTTCTACTGCTTCAAGTAAAAGAAACACCATTAACCTGTTGTGAACAGACTCATTTAATGTGCAGCACCTGACTTAGGTTATTGATGGCAGAAGCAGCTGTATGATGAAACACAAGTTGGGAATGCTTTTCTCTTTCTTTTTAGGAAGTGCAGGAGTTTCAGAATCTAGAATTTATCGGGAATCCAGAGGTCGTGGTAGTAATGAGCCCCATATCAAGCGCCCAATGAATGCATTCATGGTGTGGGCTAAAGATGAACGGAGGAAGATCCTTCAAGCCTTCCCTGACATGCACAACTCCAATATCAGCAAGATACTAGGTAAGATTGATAGGGCACTGTTCTTCCTGTAGCAAAACTCAGAGCTTTTGGTGGAATAGAACTGAGCACCTGACACAACTGAATTACTGTCTCTAGACTTTCTTAGCTGCTTAATGACTGCGTCAAGGACAGCAGCTACACAAACTTCCACCATTCTGCCCAGTGCTATACATTAACCATAACCTGAAGTACTATCGTGACTTTGTAATTACTTAGATTGTGGTGGTGGTTTTGGTGCGTGATGTGGACTGAATAGATCAAACTGGTTAGTTCATTTCATTAGGCTGTTGAACAAGCACAAAATGACTGCTATAATGTATTTGTCCATGTATTTCATCTAACTATATTCTATGGGGTAGCACACCACAGCATTTGATGAGTGCTTTAGCACTTTCTGTTCCAAGCAATGGCCACTGGAGAAAGATCCTAAAATACATCCTTTTATTTTATACACTGACAGTTTTAAATTATTTTTATTATGTTCCTGTTATATTAAATTTCCCCTCAGTGCATGATCTCTATCACAAGCTGCTTTTATTCTAAACATTCTGAAAAGAATTCTGAAATCAAAAAATAAACATCAGAGCTAATTTCCATATCCTTA
Source organism: Heteronetta atricapilla (assembly GCA_011075105.1). Taxonomy (NCBI): domain Eukaryota; kingdom Metazoa; phylum Chordata; class Aves; order Anseriformes; family Anatidae; genus Heteronetta; species Heteronetta atricapilla. The sequence goes on along the minus strand of CM021731.1, from coordinate 76,887,341 downwards.
ACTCTTCACATCTCAAGCAATATTTATCATGAGCAACATCTACCAAATTTCATGCCATGGTTTTCCAACTTCTTACTGCTTGCTCAGATTCCCAGGACTACATTCTGTCCTGAGTTATTCCTCCATGGGATGATAAATGATACAGAAGGTGAATAACTGAGGATTTTTGAGGCCACTGAATTACTCTTCTGCAGGGAAAAAAACAAACAAACAAACAAACAAAAAACCCTGTGACTGTGTCAGAAATGGTGCATTTTTACCAACACATACTGTGTTACAGAAACTAAGCATCCATCATGCCAGTAGGTAAAAGCTTAAGCAGGGGCCACATTTACCTGGGCTACAGGTTTGGCTGGCTTTACTAAGATGTAAGGCAATTGTAATGGCAGCATTAACCAGTTGCAGGGCTGGTAAGATTCTGAGTTTAGTCTGGTCAGGGGTTCAATCAGGGCCTGATTAGGGTGGTGTTATGAAAAGTTAGCAGGGGGCAAGTGGAAATGAGAAAAAAATGGTCAGAGGCAGAATTCATTGGCTGTGGATGGCAGACATGATGATATTAACCCATGATTAAAAGGGTGGTACAAGATGATTAGATTAGTTATTGGAGCAGGATTAGAAGGCTAAATAGGTTATGTTGATGGTAAAATAACCATGTACTATTTAAAAGGGATTATACTGGTTACAGGTGTATGATGTGATTAGTCTGAGGACAGGGCAGTAATAGTTTTGGTCTGTTTCTAAATTGAGAGTGGTCCTAGTTAAACCTGTTTTTAAATAATGAGCTTCAAAAATCTACAAGATAATTCTGAATGGTCATTTTCATATAGAAAGTACAAAGAGAGCTTGATGTTTTCCTTCTTAACTGATTGTTTTGGATAACAACCTCTGACAGCACGCCGCTAATTCGTTCTGCTTAAAACAGGCGCTTGAGCTGGGCTGACATTTTACGCAGTCTCTGGGGATCCTGGTTGACATTTTAAAGGGCTTCTAAGCATCTTATAATACCCTGAAATCTGTTTTTAATAAGCCATTCTGCTGAAATTGTTAACATAAGGAATCACCTTTTACTATTTGGCGCTAGATCAGGGAGATATGGGGACATCTTTTTCTGATTAGATATACAGTAGTTGGAGTAAAATGTGCAAATTCATTACAGATCCTGTTGAGGTGACAGACAGTATAGCTGACTCCAAACTCTTTACTGTTTTGCTGCCAGATATGGGGAAAAGCAAGGTTTAAAGCAGGAAGATATGATGTTTCTATTTCTTTCCTGCATCACGTTTGATTTTTTTCTATTTCTCCTCTGCAAAAGAGAGGGATGCCCTGATGCCTTCTTTCCTGACAGGAACGTTGCAGAGGTCTCCTCTCAATTGCAAAAGGCCAGTCTTTTGAAGTCAGCAGGGAGCTCTGTTAACTGGCATAGGGTGAGCAGCCAGAAACTTACAGTTCAGCGAGTATTAGGGGCTCTTTATTAGAAATCCACAATTTTTCCTTACCATTTTTTTAGCAGTGCTGCTGCACATTGAGTTCAGAGAGCTCATTGTCACTGAGAGTGGCTTAGATGGAGTTGTCACCCATCAAGGGTCATTTTTGTAGTAAAATGAGAGGAGATGCCCTTCCCAGCACTAGTATTCTCTAGGGATTATGTTTGACACTGTGGTATTATGTTTTGAGCATAAAAATTAGATACATGGATTTGTCACTAAATTCATCTGTGCATACGTTTGTCATCCATCTGTTCATTGCAACTTAAACTTGTGGATAATTATTTTTTTTAGTAAATTGTTAAAAAAGTGCTAAAGCGGGTCTGCTGGACCCTCTCAATTTAATAATGCATTGTTTAGATATTTTTGTAAATATTCTAATTAATTTCACTGAGAAATTTGCATAAGGAGATTAAGAAGTTAGAAAGTACCTTCAGAAATTCTCTCACAGATGCATATGTGTGTGAATACATGTGTATATGTATACCTATACATTATATATGTGCTTGTGTGTGTGCAAGTATTTTTTAAACACAAAAGCAGTCCAATGCACATACCCACATTGAAAGATACCAGTCCCGTGGACTAAAAATTAGGATGTATTAGAAAGAGCTGAAGATTCTTGACAGAGAGGCTTAGTTCAAAATCAGTGGTCAGCAGAGCTGTGAACCACACTGAGAGCACATGTGTGTGCACCCAAGCACAAGTACGTGTGCACTGGTGGGTGCCTGGCTGTAGCTGCCGGTGCCGGACTCAGGTATCTGGCTGTCCTCATCGGCCCTGTAAAAGTCTCACATGGTCACAGTTCTAAACTGTCCTAGCTCATGTTGGGGGCAGGAGCCATGTTTGGTGCTGCAATGTCTAGTAATTTTAGCCTTTATTTTCTAAACACTTCAGCCAGCAGATCGGGTAGAGCTGCGTGAGAATCCTGCCTGTCATTATTATGTATGCATACAGGGAGGGGATGGGCTCATGTTTTTGTAGTCACGGAGAAAAGCCTTGCATACTTGACCCACTCAAAGCTTTCAAACACAGATGGTAAGCAGAAAGCTCACCAAAGAGTGTAAATCTTCCCTTAAAAATAATAATTAAAAAAAAAATCAAGATTTTTCAATTACACCTTATTTGGGCTTGGGTTTATGCTAGGCATAGGTACCCATGTCTGCATGTGTTTATTAACATAAAAAACAATCACAGATAAAGGTATTGCAAATATATTTAGTCCAAACACAAGGGAATGTCAAACCAGTTTTATTATGCTGATTGATGATACTCACTCTTAACTTAGCCTGCCTGCACATGCAAATGTCAGGATCAGAATAGTATATTCTTCAGAATTTCAAAAGTTCGTATTTAAGACCAGTTAGAGAACAACTTGGATTTTGTGTATTAGTAAGAAAATAAATGAAAATGCTAAAATGTAAAAATATAGGATTCATCATCAGAAGATGTGCCCATTTTAAAAATTTATTTTGACAGCACTTTTAATTATTTATGATACTTCAAAAATACTAGTATATTATATTTAGTGTATTTTGCAAAAACAGTAAAGTCATAGTAAGAGTAGGTATCACTGCAGAAGGCAGCTATTAAAAATTTGCTGGGAAGAGAGGTGAGACTGCCAGGATTTTTGTTGTACTGAGTTTGCAGCTTAGGAAGGAAAAACATAACGAATGACATTTATGTATAAATATTGTATGTGTAACCGCATGTACAAATATTATGCATCAAAATTTCAGTTTTTATGGCCCTGATCCTGCAAAGACTTATGTGTTTGCCTAAGTGCATCCACTATTTACAAATCTTTTCACATGAGGGGGTAGGAATCTGCCTGTTTAGGTCTTGCAGCTAAATAGCACAGTGGAAGAGAAATTGCGCTGAGACAGAACATTTTCATGAAAATTTTGCAAAAACTGATTTCAATTTCTACCCTTCTGTGTGTTGGTCTCAGAACATACGTGACTGTTACTCAGTTCCTGAGCTGCAGGTCCATTCACAAGCATGTAAAACAAATGTAAAGATTTTTTTAAAGTCAGTGAGGTTTTCAGCTTCGCTGTTTATAAATAAAAACTGTTTCATCAGTAGGAAATGGGGCTGGGGTGTTTTTTTAAGCCACCAGGACTACAGCTTGTTTGTGGTTAGAGGACTCTAGATTTAGACTAAATTTAATTATTTAAATTATTATCTAAATTTAATTATCCCCCTGTATCCCTCTGGTGAGGCCGCACCTTGAATACTGTGTTCAGTTTTGGGCCCCTCGCTACAAGAAGGACATCGAGGTGCTTGAGTGAGTCCAGAGAAGGGCGACGAAGCTGGTGAGGGGCCTGGAGAACAAGTCCTATGAGGAGCGGCTGAGGGAGCTGGGATTGTTCAGCCTGGAGAAAAGAAGGCTCAGGGGTGACCTTATCGCTCTCTACAGGTACCTCAAAGGAGGCTGTAGTGAGGTGGGGGTTGGTCTGTTCTCCCACGTGCCTGGTGACAGGACGAGGGGAAATGGGCTTAAGTTGCGCCAGGGGAGTTTTAGGTTGGATGTTAGGAAGAACTTCTTTACCGAAAGGGTTGCTAGACATTGGAACAGGCTGCCCAGGGAAGTGGTGGAGTCAGCATCCCTGGAGGTCTTTCAAAGACGTTTAGATGTAGAGCTTAGCGATATGATTTAGTGGAGGACTGTTAGTGTTAGGTTAGAGGTTGGACTCGATGATCTTGAGGTCTCTTCCAACCTAGAAATTCTGTGATTCTGTGATTCTCTTCATATGCTAAAAAGCCAAAGTGCTGTTGTCTAAGATGTAGAATTTGGAAGTAGACCTACATCTTCCTGTGAGAGCTGTATAAGCTTTAACCTGAATTTTTACATCATTCAACACAAGCCCTATCTATGTTTCCATCTTGCACACTAAGCCAGCATTAGTAGGTGTTCAGTGTCTTGGCAGTCTCCACATGTTTATCACTACGTCATTTAGCCTGAAATCTTGGAGGCAATACAAGTGGGAAGTTGGTGTCACTTTTTCTAGCCACTCCCTCTGCCAGAAAAAAATATGGGATAATTTCCCTGCAGGAGGCAAAGCTGCTGACCATGATTCTGTAGGCAGGGTTTTGCTACTCTGTCTTAACACAGAGCCATGTCATGAATGCCTGTGCTGAGCTACCAAGTCTGTTTGGCATATGTAGTACCACACAGGAGTTTCAGATCAAATCTTAGAAACAATCCATTCATGCTGATATGATGCTGCGCCTAAGCTAATAACAATTAGAAACATTGAACTGTCTCCCATTCCAGAACTGGATGGAGGATTTCTCCATCTTCTATGTGAAAAAAAAAAAAAAAAAAAAAAAAAAAAAAAGATGTTTTTGACTCCATAGTAATGTTTGCTATAAAAAGGATGTCCATTGTTGCCCTCTGAATAAGGACACCATGATTTCCAATCACTTGCCTGTCATTGTGAGGCCAAGTTGGGTAACCAGGGGAACAGACGGCCTTATTTGTCTGCCTGACCCCACCCGTAGGGAAGTCTGCTGCCTCCCTGGGGCCAGGGTCAGGGACGTTGCCTGGAAGCTTCCCAACCTGGTTCGCCCCTCTGACTATTACCCTCTTTTGATAGTCCAGGCAGGTAGTGATGACACTGAAGAGAGAAGCCTGAGGGCTATCAAACGAGACTTTAGGGGACTGGGACGGTTAGTGGATGGAGCGGGAGTGCAGGTGGTGTTTTCGTCCATCCCTAAGGTGGCAGGGAGGGGTACAGAGAGGACACGAAAAGCCCACCTGTTAAACATGTGGCTCAGGGGCTGGTGCCAACACAGACATCTTGGTTTTTTTGACCATGGGGCACTTTACTCAACACCCGGCCTGATGGCCGCAGACGGGTCCCTATCTTTTAGGGGAAAACGGATCCTGGGCCAGGAGCTGGCAGAGCTCATTGAGAGGGCATTAAACTAGGTAAGAAGGGGGATGGGGCTGAAGCAAGGATTGTTGGAGCTGTGCCAGGGGGAACAATAGCAAGGCCAGGGGATAAGGCAATGGCCCAGCTGAAGTGCATCTACACCAATGCACGCAGCATGGGAAACAAACAGGAGGAGCTGGAAGCCATTGTGCAGCAGGCAGGCTACAACTTGGTTGCCATCACGGAGACGTGGTGGGACCAGTCTCATGACTGGAGTGCTGCAATGACTGGCTATAAACTCTTCAGAAGGGACAGGCAGCACAGAAGGGGTGGTGGTGTGACTCTCTATATTAGAGAGTCTTTCGATGTTGTAGAACTCGAGTCTGGGAATGACAAGGTCAAGTCCTTTTGGGTTAGGATCGGCGGGGCCAACAAGGCTAGTGTCCTGGTCGGGGTCTGCTATAGACCGCTGAACCAGGACGAGGAGACGGATGAGGAGTTGTACAGGCAGCTGACAGAAGTTGCAAAATCTTCAGCGCTGGTTCTCATGGGGTAATTCAACTTCCCTGACATATCCTGGAAGCACAACACAGCCCAGAGAAAGCAGTCTAGGAGGTTTCTGGAGAGCGTGGAAGATAGCTTCCTGACACAGCTGATTAGTGAGCCTACCAGGGGTGGCGCCCTGCTAGACCTTCTGTTCACAAACAGAGAAGGACTGGTGGAGGACGTGATTGTCGGGAGCTGTCTTGGGCAGAGTGACCACGAAATGGTGGAGTTCTCTATTCTTGGCGAGGCCAGGAAGGGGACCAGTAAAACCACTGTATTGGACGTTCGGAGGGCTGACTTTGTGCTGCTGAGGACACTGGTTGGTAGAGTCCCTTGGGAGGCGGTTCTGAAGGGCAGAGGAGTCCAGGAAGGCTGGGCGCTCTTCAAGAGGGAAATCTTAATGGCACAGGAACGGCCTGTCCCCACATGCCCAAAGACGAGCTGGCGGGGAAGAAGACCAGCCTGGCTGAACAGAGAATTGTGGCTCGAGCTTAGGAGAAAAAAGAGGGTTTATAATCTTTGGAAAAGTGGGCAGGCCACTAGGGAGGACTATAAGGATATCGCGAGACTGTGCAGGGACAAAATTAGAAAAGCCAAAGCTCATCTGCAGCTCAATCTGGCTACTTCCGTTAAAGATAACAAAAAATGTTTTTATAAATACATCAACACAAAAAGGAGGACTAAGGAGAATCTCCATCCTTTACTGAATGCAGGGGGAGACTTAGTTACAAGAAATGAGGAAAAGGTGGAGGTGCTTAATGCCTTCTTCGCCTCAGTCTTTAGCGGCAATACCGGTTGTTCTCTGGATACCCAGTACCCTGAACTGGTGGAAGGGGATGGGGAGCAGGATGTGGCCCTCACTATCCACGAAGAAATGGTTGGTGACCTGGTATGGCACTTGGATGTGCACAAGTCGATGGGGCCAGATGGGATCCACCCAAGGGTACTGAGAGAACTGGCAGAGGAGCTGGCCAAGCCGCTTACTATCATTTATCAACAGTCCTGGCTATCGGGAGAGGTTCCACTTGACTGGCGGCTAGCAAATGTGACGCCCATCTACAAGAAGGGCTGGAGGGCAGACTCGGGAAACTACAGGCCTGTCAGTTTGACCTCAGTGCCAGGGAAGCTCATGGAGCAGATTATCTTGAGAATCATCATGCGGCACTTGCAGGGCAAGCAGGCAATCAGGCCCAGTCAGCATGGGTTTATGAAGGGCAGGTCCTGCTTGACGAACCTGATCTCCTTCTATGACAAAGTGATGCGCTTGGTGGATGAGGGAAAGGCTGTGGATGTGGTCTACCTTGACTTCAGCAAGGCTTTTGACACCATTTCCCACAGCATTCTTGTCAAGAAACTGGCTGCTCTTGGCTTGGACTGGCGCACGCTTCGTTGGGTTAGAAACTGGCTGGATAGCTGGACTCAAAGAGTCGTGGTAAATGGAGTCAAATCCAGTTGGAGGCCAGTCACTAGTGGAGTTCCTCAGGGCTCGGTGCTGGGGCCGGTCCTCTTCAATATCTTCATTGATGATCTGGATGAGGTCATTGAGTGCACCCTCAGTAAGTTTGCAGATGACACCAAGTTAGGTGCGTGTGTCGATCTGCTCGAGGGTAGGAAGGCTCTGCAGGAGGATCTGGATAGGCTGCACTGATGGGCTGAGGTCAACTGCATGAAGTTCAACAAGGCCAAGTGCCGGGTCCTCCACCTGGGGTGCAATAACCCCAAGCAGAGCTACAGGCTGGGAGATGAGTGGTTGGAAAGCTGCCTGACAGAGAAGGACCTGGGAGTGATGGTTGATAGTCGGCTGAATATGAGCCAGCAGTGTGCTCAGGTGGCCAAGAAGGCCAACAGCATCCTGGCCTGTATAAGAAACAGTGTGGCCAGCAGGGCTCGGGAGGTGATCGTCCCCCTGTACTCGGATCTGGTGAGGCCGCACCTTGAATACTGTGTTCAGTTTTGGGCCCCTCGCTACAAGAAGGACATCGAGGTGCTTGAGTGAGTCCAGAGAAGGGCGACGAAGCTGGTGAGGGGCCTGGAGAACAAGTCCTATGAGGAGCAGCTGAGGGAGCTGGGATTGTTCAGCCTGGAGAAAAGGAGGCTCAGGGGTGACCTTATCGCTCTCTACAGGTACCTCAAAGGAGGCTGTAGTGAGGTGGGGGTTGGTCTGTTCTCCCACGTGCCTGGTGACAGGACGAGGGGAAATGGGCTTAAGTTGCGCCAGGGGAGTTTTAGGTTGGATGTTAGGAAGAACTTCTTTACCGAAAGGGTTGCTAGATATTGGAACGGGCTGCCCAGGGAAGTGGTGGAGTCAGCATCCCTGGAGGTCTTTCAAAGACGTTTAGATGTAGAGCTTAGCGATATGATTTAGTGGAGGACTGTTAGTGTTAGGTCAGAGGTTGGACTCGATGATCTTGAGGTCTCTTCCAACCTAGAAATTCTGTGATTCTGTGATTCTGTGAACCCTTCGCACCAGAAGCCCAAACTGCAGCTTGGACTAAAGATTCAAAGAGCACTGAGGAAAATGGTGTCAGTAATCAGAAGGGGCCTTTCTGGAGGTAACCAAACTATTTTCTTGCCCTGGAAGGGACAACTCTGTTCTCTGTGGTGAAAGTCTTAGGTACACAGTGAGCTAAGACCAGCATGAGCTAAGTACAGCATGAATAACCATAAAAAATGAAGAAAAAGAGGAAGTATGACATATGACATTATGGGCCAATTAAATTGAGAAACTGTTCAAACTCATTTTTTTTCCCCTCCCAATGGGAAAATGGACTATTTTCCAATAAAGTTTTCCTTCTAGGCCACATGTTTCACAGCTTAGACCATTCCCTTTCTTTTGAAATGTATTGTACCCTGAAGCATTTCTATAGTCCATGGGAAAATAAAATAGGATAACTAACTCAAGAAACTTTACTTTCTGCTTCCATTCTATATCCTTTAAACAATATTAGTTTATAAATTTCAGGATTTATTTGAAAAAAATATATGAAGTCTTCTTTATTTCCCTAGCTCAAATATCCACATTAGCATAGGAAGAATGTCAGAAACCAGCCTGCCAACAATCAAGCTGTACTGCAAGTCCAATGGAGAGGTGCTGTTATCCTAGTGCTCTTCCTTTCCTGACACATACTAAATTCTTTGTTAGTTGGAGCTGGCAGTGCTCACCAGGACTTGGTCTTGGAGTTAACACCCCACTGAGACATACAGGATAGCTTATAGCTGTTAGAGGCATTGCTTCAGGATTTTAGCAGACTCCTTTACCCAGCCCGATACCATCAATGATCAATTCATGTTCTGCTTTTCATGAACCTGGCAACTAGAAAGATAAGTTATCTGTAATGAAAGACTAAGCTGTAGGCATGTGCATATCCAGAGTTTATTCCTGATCCAGCTATGGTGAAACACAGCAACTGGGATTGCTGCCTCCTCTTGAAGAGGAGGTGAAAACAGGTCTATCGCCAAAGGAAGGTCTCAGCATAGTAGGCTTGATATATCTGAGGGTTCTCTGACTATTCCACTAAACTACACTGCCTAGTTTTCTCAAAAGTCTCAGGGTCAGCTCATTGTCAGGATGTTACTCTTATTGATCATCTGAAAAATATCATCATTTAGAAAAGTTTCAGTAAAATAGTGAGTGAAAGCTTTGAATATCATCTCTGTCTGCCTCATGGCCTTACTCACAAGATTTACCACTGAAATGCAAACAAGACCTGACCCTTGTCTAGAAGCTATGACAGATTCCCAGCCCAAAGCAAATATGAAATGTGACCGTCAGTATCTTGTTCCAAGTGACCTACTTGCTTCTCTGCCTCTTAGTGCTTGTGGATGAGTAGAACCTCATTTCTTCTTTTTTTTTTTTTTTTTTTTTTTTTTTTGTGACAGGATCTCGCTGGAAAGCTATGACAAACCTAGAGAAGCAGCCATACTATGAGGAACAGGCCCGACTCAGCAAACAACACCTGGAGAAATACCCAGACTACAAATACAAGCCAAGGCCAAAGCGTACCTGCCTTGTAGATGGCAAAAAATTACGCATTGGCGAGTACAAGGCTATAATGCGCAACAGACGCCAGGAGATGAGGCAGTATTTTAATGTTGGGTATGGGACCTTTAAAAACTAACACTAATTTCAGAAATATATATATATATATATTTCAGGGAGAATTCTTAATTCACTGTGGTAAATGTTATATTTTATTGGCAAGAATATTATATATTGCTAACAGAATGTGAAGCTTATACTTTAAAACAATGTATTCCAGGACGAAGTTAGGCAGCTAGGGATTTTTTGTTGGCTCGGCTTCATGTTCATCTTACAGTTTCAGCCAACTGTCTCCTTTCCACTCTGATCATGCAAAAGAAAAAAAAAAACACTAAGATTTTCCAATGAAATCTACGTCTTCTAATAAAGTCTTATAAGTACTACTTTATTATGGCACCTCACAAGGTGTATCTGAATGGTGGATCTATGGTAGTGTCTATTAGTCCAAAAGCCAAAAATACTAGTTTGCATTCAGTATGACCTATTGCAAGTGGTCTGTAAAAGGAATGCTGAACATATTGAACTTGAGCTGGAATATGGACTTGAATATCAGGCGTGAAGTTGTCTTTATTGTTCATCATGATGGCATTTGTCATATTAGGGAGTGTCTTCCAATTCACTAAGCTAAATGCTTTGTGTTGAGTATAAATTTCAAAACTGGTTCAAGTAAACTCTTAACAGATCAGCTTGATATGATTAAACTAAAATCTGCCTGGAAAACTCACACGTCTTTTCTCTCTGGAAATTCTACTTGGTTTTGATAACTGCAGATTGAAAGGATCAGAAGTAATCAAATATTCTGCAGTATTTCTGTATTCACTCCAGAAAATTAAAATTCACACATTGGCCTTAAAAATAAATAAATAAAAAGCAAAAATGGCAACAGAATCAAGCCTCAGAAATAATGGAATTTGTGTTCTGTTTCATCTCAGGCTGAATTTGAAATCATTTTATAATTAACTGAACTGAACTGCACATCTCTTTAGTTAACAGCTAGAAGTAGCAATAAAGGAGAAAATATCTGTCCAGCAACTGTTAAGTGTCATCAGACTGTGTTTTAAACAGCTACAGTGTGCATTGTTATAATAAGCTGCTCAGCAGAGAAATTTGAGCTGCTTAACCCTGTGGCGCTGGCAGGTCCAGAGATCCCAATGGTAAGCACTGAAACAAACACAGGGAAGTCAGCCAACATTTGGCATCAAGAGATTAAAAAAAGCAGAGGGGAGGCCTTCTGGAAAAAGAATAGGTGGCAACAGAGCCCCGAAAACACTGCTTATCTGGTTAACATGCATGCTTCATCATGGGAAAAAAAAATAACCTTGTAACACTCTGCATATTATTTAGCCTTCCAAACAAGGCTGACATTGAAATCAAGACATTTCTGGAGATAATTTGCACAGGGGCATCAGAGCACAGAACCTGGGGTGAAATCTTCATAGAAGTTACTGACAAAGTAGTCAGTGACCGCAGTGGGGTCAGTGTTTGATGCTGGGAGTCCCAGCACTGCAGTTGTATTCCTGGTTTTGGTTCCCCATCTGCCACATCACCCTGCACAGGTCATACAGGGCTAAACTTCCAAACACAAATCCAGCTCCTGCTCAGGCACAAAAGTAAATGATGGGGTTTTCTAAGAGCTCTCATTGTGCTAGCTGCCAAAAACCTGCCTGAAAGCCTCAGAGTGGGAAGGACTGGGCATTTTTTGCAACTCTTGTACTTAATGCTTTTAGGTCTTACTGTCCACATCTTTAATGGTGATATGGTAAGCTCACCTCATCCTCTAGAGTGGACATCCTATAGAAGTGGAAAAATACTATTCTTAAATTATTTAATATTTGGAAAGCACTCTGAAAAGCACCATTTAAGTGCAAAGTATTCCTATTGTTAAATATTAAAAGCAATTTAAGTGTGCTGAATCTTGTTGTGGAAATGCTGACTCCAGAAAAACAAAGCCTTCTTATTGAATTAAGAATAAAATGCAAATTAGACTTGCTCCCTACTTTAAGAGCTATGTCTTCAGCTGAAACAACTTATACTTGTTTCAGAAACAAGGAAATAATGATTGTACTGACAGTAGCCTCGCTCGAATGGCAGGCAGAAAGTATCTGAAAATGCAGCTAGTAATTCCAAACAAATGTAAAGCTCTTTGGCAGAGGAAGGTCTTTCAGGATCACTCTACTGTGCAGGGCTTACTGTATAGTCAGGGCATAGCCAGGCAGGGGAACAGGGGAGGGCTTCCTTTTTAATTACGAATGTTCATCTCAGGAGACTCTGCCCTGTCTCCTGTGGCAAGGCTTTTCAGTGCAGATGGACATACCACTGATGACATTACAATGTGCAGCATGTACTGAAGAGTATTACTGCAATGGAATTACTTCATGCAGCAAGGAAACAAAAGGAGCATGAATTTTAAACCTCTAGGCTTGTTGGGACCCTGAAGCTTCTCAGGGAAATAAACACTGGTATAACGCAGCTAGTATTCTTGATGCAAAGGGAATTTATATGACCCGGAATAATTTGTCTTTCATTACTGCAGACAGGTTTCCAAGGCTTAGAAGCTGTATAAAGGCATCCTGTAGAGGATTTTCTTAAATGCTCATGTAGCCTGCTTGCTTTTTATTTATGTTTAAATAATACATTCTTCCGTTGGCTTTCTCCTGATCCTCTGGTACTTCCCTACAGCACCTCCCCTTTCCTGTGTGAACTACCTAGCCATCACTTCATTTCTCCTGTTGGCAATGAGTTACTTTTATTTCTAGTCCTGTCAATGTCTTACTATGATTAGGTAAGAGGAGGATTTTCAGAATACAAGTTTTTGTAAGTTGGGCCACAATTGAAAGGGTGCTTGCTTTTGTCAGCAGCTTAGGGGACACAGTTGACTCAGTAAAGTTGCATCACAGGTAGGCAAGCTGAAGCTGTGTAGTTCAGGTACAGCTACAGATATTTACAAAGGTTGGGTTTCTTTAGCTGTGAAGTTGGTTTGGGCTTGCTGTTCATTTCAAGAGCATCAGTTGCTGAATCTGGAATACTGATAGAAGGGTTGTCATGCATGGACCAACCAGGAGCTCCCTCTGCATCCCCAAGAGCATGTGCTATGGGCTTGCTATAATACTTATGACCCTTTGCTCCTTCCAGTATTCCAATGTTCTTTTACTTTTTCTCCACGGCAGGCAACAAGCACAGATTCCCATTGCCACCACAGGCGTAGTTTACCCAGGAGCCATCACCATGGCAGGAATGCCTTCCCCACACCTGCCCTCTGAGCACTCAAGCGTCTCCAGCAGCCCGGAGCCCGGGATGCCCGTCATCCAGAGCACTTACGGCATCAAGGGCGAGGAGCCTCACATCAAGGAAGAGATGCAGACCGAGGACGTCAATGGAGAAATCTACGATGAGTATGATGAGGAAGAGGATGACCCCGATGTTGACTATGGCAGTGACAGTGAAAATCACATCGCGGGGCAAGCCAACTGATCAGGGTCCAAATATCATGTGACCTACAGGACTTCAAGGAGAAAAGAAAAAATAAATAAAGCCCCATCTGGTTTATCCTTGCCAGTGGCCAAGCACATTAACTTTCTCATACACTGACTGTTACTTTAACTGTTAGTCTTAACTAGTTGGGACATCAGCTGACTAATAGACATCAGCCTGCATCAGAAGAAAAAAGGCTCAGAAGAAAGGAAACAAAGACAACGACGACAACAACAACAGAATGATATAAGCTATGGGTAAAATAATGCCAGTAATTCAGCTGCTATACCCAAGCACTGAAGTCTTACCCGTCGACCTTTTATTATTATTATTTTTTTTTTCAAATAAACTTTATGGCTGTTTGTTCTACAATGTTCTAGAAATTCTCACTCAGGTACACAGTGCCAACAAGTGGCTTGTGAATGTGTTTTGTTGTTTTGTGCTACAGTTTAAAGAGAAATAATTTTTTTTTTTTTGGTAATGCACCTGACAGGAAAGAAAAAAAAAGGCAAAATTTCTTTTCCCCTTTTGTCTCCTCCTCCTCCTTGGCACGTCTGGGTCAGAAGCGTGTGCATGTGTGTGAGTGTGCGGGCGTGCATGGCTGGCAAGGAAGGAAGTGGGAAGCCTGTTTCTGTTAACCCCAACAAGCAATTATTTCCTTTCAAGAGAGGACTTCTCTTCATCAGTTGCACACCGTACTGAGTCTTTGAGCAAGTGCCAAATTTTTACTAGAGCGCTGAACTAGTCCAATTGTGGTGTTTTTTTGTTGTTTGGTCTCTGTTTTTGTTTTTCTTGGTTTCCGTTTGCTTCCTGTTCTGTCTCAAGTTAGGAAAGTGATGTATCTTAGACAATCCCTTGAAGAACCTGATATACCAGCAGCTGGTGAGATTAGACATATATTTTTGGTTTTGGTTTTGGTTTTCAAAGGAAACTGTAGGTGCCATTCTCAGGTGAAAAAGAGAGAGAGAGAGAGAGACATAAGAAATTTAGAGAAAAAAAATATTTTATGGTCTTGGATTTTCATGTGTGCGTGTATATGGTACTAACAAGAATAATATTGGACTATTGTGAGCAAAAAGCATGTTCCAGAATGAAATCCCGCAACCTTCAAAGGACTTGGTCTGTAAGGAGCCTTTGCTTTTCATTTACACTTCAAGTGGCAGCACATAGAATGTAAAAAAAGGATTGTCCAAAACAGGATTTGTTCAGCAAAGCATAGGCAGCTGGAAATGTTAACTCCTCACTGAGCATAATTAGGTTACCTTGATGTCCAGTTTTAATGAACCTGTACCTACGGGGTTGTTGAGCACTGATCTCCAATTCAAAAGGCAGTTGTTGTGTTTATTTATTAACTGGCATTTTTTCTCCTTTGCACTTGCAGAAATCCATTTTTATCAGTAGGATGTTTGTGAGGGAAGGAAGACTAACAGCTATGAAGAACTTTTCATATTCAGAAAAGGCATGTAAGAACCCCAGCCTTTGCAGTGCTGTTTCCCTTGCTGCTGCCTCTCACAAGTACAGAAGTTGTCTCCTGGACTGTAATACTTCCAGTGTTGTTCTAGAACCCTTAGATACATTGCTTGCACAGCTTTGCCTTCCTTGGGTAACAGCAACCAGGATGAGACAGGCAGATTTACACAAGTGTAATGCAGAGCAGAAGTTAGCCTACTGTAATCTCAATAACATTCAACTGAATGTTACACGTTATTTCTGAAAAAGAATATAAATACAAGTGAATCATGGAGTCTCCTTTCATCTCTTTACAGATATTCCTCTAGAAAGAAAGGACCCAGGTTCATGTAGCAAGACAGAAGCATTAGATCTAAACTAACCAACCAAACAAAACAACTACCTCTCATTTCAAGCAGCAGCTGTCCAGTAGATCCTCTCTGCCTTGAGAAGGAAAGTCTTAGGACTGTACAGAGAAAAAAAAAGCCTTCCTCTGAATCAGTTTTCTAACTGAGGACGCCACCTTTGTGAGGCTCACTGGAAAATCCCTGTTCCTAGAGAGACTCATTGCAAGCATTCACTTTAACTTGTGTATCTTTGTGCCAGCCAGATCCCAGCACAAAGGTTCACCAGGAACATGATCTTCAGTACTTGGCAATACTGATTTTGCAAATGGTTCCTTAATCAGGCAAATTTAGACCTCAGAGTAATCAGCCGTTTACATTTAAGTGCTGGGTTGAAAGGGCAGGTAGCAGGAGGGGCTGGGAAGGAGGACGTGGGGTCTTCCTTTGCCTGATGGAATACCACTTGAAGTGTAACTTGATCTCTGCAGACCTTGTGCAAAGTAAACAAGCAAATGCCATTGAAGAGTTAGGACAGTACTCTGGTGAGCGGTTTGGACATGTGACAGTTTTACCCTGCAACATCTGTTTTATTTTTCTCCTTGTTTTCCCTTCTTGATGTCCACCTCTGCCTCACAAAAAAATTCTTTTCTATTTTCTCTCTCTCAGAAGATTTGCTCTGAAGTTATGCTTGGTGTAGCTGATCATATTTTATGACAGTTTTTTTTTTTATTATTTTTTTTTCAGTTGAACTGTCTCTTCTTGCTAGTGTTGTAATGGTAATTATAATAATAATAATAATGGTCAGCTGTTCCCAGATTAGTAAATTATGTATAATTTATTTTATTCCCTCCTTCCTTTTTTAACTTTATTTTATTCTGTTCTAATTTGGCAGTGCAGCAAATGAAGCTGTTAGGCTATTTAAAATGGATACCCCTCCCCACCTTGCCTTTTTATATATATATAAATATATATATATATACATATGAAAACAAATTGCTTCTTCTTCTGCTCACACCATTCCTCTTTCTGTTATTTTAATTTTGGCCCCAGCCATGTCAACTTCTGATGTTTATTATGATGGAGTGAATTAATGGGAGTGTTGTTTTCAATCTTAATTAACTTCTGCTCTCTCATCACTCATTTTAGTTATTTAATTACACCAGTCATCTAGAGCCAATTTTTTTGAAGCACTCTGTTTGGATAAGAAGGAAAAAAAATAGGCAATTGTTTTTATATCATTATTATGTACAATGTGAAAACAGATATTTGCTCCTTTTTTTTTTTTTAAAAAAAAAAAAAAAAAAAAGCTTTTAAATTTGTTCCCTGTCTTTGTGAACAAATTACTTCTGACTCTTGTGGGTTCACCTCACATTTGCTGTATGCTTGATTTCCACCACGTTATAGAGACTCTCTGGTTTAATTGTGTAATGTTGGGCTACCAGAATGCTTTGTTTTAGTTCCAGGTAGGTGCCACCACAGCAGGCATGATTGGAGCAAGTCTTGGACATGTGGGCTGGAAAGCCAGCCTCAATGAAGTCAATGGAGAAAAGGCTCCTTGACTTCAATGGGACCGAATTTCAGCCCTGTACTATGTCAGTGCTGCAGGAGATGCTCTGGAGATGCTCTCAAGGTGGCCCCGTCCCAGTCAGCAGGGTCCATCCCATGCCAGAGGGCAGCAGGACTGAGCTCTGCCCTCGTCACTTGCTGCATTCGCCTGGGCTAAGGCTCTGATGAACGCTGGGTTTGTTACCTGTACATTTCCATCTGAGAGACTGCATTAGAGGCTAGGGTTTGGTCAGGCTGTTGGAATGGGTAGCTCTAACAAACTATCTGCCTCCTGCATCTGGATGCTTAAATTGATGCAGCAATGATGAAATAGGAAAAAAAAAAAAAAAAAAAAAAGGAAAAAAGAAAAAAAAAAGGCTCTAGAGTCCCAAACCAGCAAAACACTTGTGCCTTTGCTAAGGTGTTGCTGGATCAAAGCAAGAGCGCCCATAAATCCTTCAGCAGTAGACCAGGTTTGAAGACGAGGCCCTCTTTGTCCCTCTTTCATTTTTCAGAAAAACAAAACAAAGCCAAACATATATTTATTAAAAAACAAACAAACAAACAAACAAACAAACAAAACACTCTTGTCTTGTTTCTTTTTTTTTTCTTTTTTTTTCTTTTCCTGGGTTCTCTGCCCTAGATCATGTAGGCAAACCAGGTTAGAAGAGATTAGGGTTGTATTAACCTATAAGTGCATGGAGGCTCTACTGCTGAGCTAGGCCTCACTCCCCCTGCCCTGGGAGCCTGGCAGGCAAGGTGCCGGTGTGGGAGCTGCCATGGGCTGACGTGCCACCTACTCCTCGGGCAGGGGAGCTGCATCTCGGGACCTTACAGAAGAACAATACCAGCAGTGGGGAAAGGGGGAAAAGAGGAAAATAAAATAAAAATAATTTTTAAAAAACTGAGGCACTTGCTTCTAAGCTCAACTAAATAACACAGAGTATATCCTTTTTCAATTTATTCATGCCTTATATTAGTAAAATAGGATTTTTAAGTGCATTTAACATCTTTATTTAACCGTTCTGCTGCATTAATCAGGCCCCCAGAAAAGAACACTAGCTATTATTATAGCATTTAATTAGTTTTGTAACCAAATCCTCTTATTACGAATGCATATGGAAGAAATTATTTCTTCGAAGACATTATTTCAAAGATTTGGTTACTGCAGTAGACTATCTCTTTAATTAAATCATTTTTTAGAAAGTAAATTGTCTTTAACCTTTTTACAGCACATTTCAGAGCTTTTTCTTTTTAATCCAAAGAGATGAGCTGTTATTGTCCCCGAAGAAGCCTCTGACATCACGTTTGTAACATCAAAAATAATTATACTCCATGGAAACGTAGACCTTACTTAGCAAGAATTCATCTGCTAGAATGAATGGCAATTATATAATATCTTGTGCGTTTAAGGGCATGATTTATCAGATAGGAAGTATTTTTGTCTGCCCACTTCTTGATAAAATCATATCTTCAATTTTGCAAAGAAATGTGTGTAATTCACTGGATGTGGATTCAAGTGTATCCTCAATTCACAGGGCATGGGCTGGATGTTTAGCTTGGTTCATATTTAAAGTTTTTCAACTTACCTTAACTTGTCAGTTTCCCAGATTGAAGAACATGTCAAGTTCATTTTTTTCTACTGACTGATTTCTCTACTCCCCAGTGTTTTTGTCACTGGTTTGCTGAAACAGTATTTATGTAGCTCCATTGGCTCTAAAGCTCTTACTCCTTCTAACGTTTTGGATTTTACAAGTGAAATGAAAATAGAAAAGAAATAGAGACAATCAAATGCCTGGAGCTTAAAACAAAGTATGTGCAACCTACCATCTCACTTGAAATTTAATAAAATAAATAATTATGTAAATATAACATAGAGTTATAGATTTCTATTTTGTTCATAACACATAGTGTAATATAAGTTGTATATTTTCATGTTTTGGTTTTATGTTATCATTCATGCCACAATAAATAAAAAAAACAGGAGTTGATGTACTCTTTAAAAAAAATACAATGTGGGTTGCCACCATCCTGGGTTTTTGTTTTTCATTTTTTTTGTTTGTTTTTGTTTCTTTTGCATTCCCCTTTTTCAGTATTATTGCCCTGCAAGGCACCAATAAAACAGCAAATGTGTTCTTTACCTATACTGTGTTCTGTTTCCCACTTATTGTAGCAAAGGTTGTGCTATTTAATTTTTTGTCAGGAGAACAAAAAAGTTATGCTCAAGGAGGAAAACAAAAGGAGATTTAGGTTCAGCTTTACAGTCCACTCCAAAATTCAAGGTTTTCACACAATCACAGGAAAAAAAAAAAAAATAATAATAATAAAAATCTTTAAAATGCCAGACTTAAGCTAGAAGAAAAAGGTAGTTCCTGAACAATGTAGTGCAGTACTGCAATGACAGGTGCCCTCACTAAGCAACTTCCAGTTCAGAGAGGACTTCCTACATGGAGTGGTGTGAATCCAGAAGTTTAGCACATGCCCACCTTTCCTGCTTATGTTCACTTCCTGCAGGTTTATCTGTTCAGATACCAAAGCAAATTCAGGAAAATACCCAATTATAAGCACCATTGACACAAAAACTATGAAAAAAAATAGCTGTGCTCATAGTTAGTCAAAATGTCCCAACATGCTGCCTAAACAGTTCATGAAGTTTTGACAGCAGCATATGGCACAAAGTGGGATGAAATGAATTTGTACCTGTTTTTGACAGTAAGTTATTCTGATGGGTGCTTACTCTCAAGTGCCTATGGCTTGACAGACACCTTTCTATGATTCCAGATTTCCTAAAGGGGAAAGGAAATGTTTGGGAAAGCAGGAGGTGGCACCTGGCTGATGGAGGTCCTGCAAACGTGCCCATGCTACTGTTGTTGTCCTCTGTGCTATTCTTGGGAGCAAGGTGGCACCTAAAGCAGCATCCCATCATAAAACCAGAGGTCCATTTTGGCAGCTCCATGATACAGCCTACCATGGGAGGCTCAGTGCCTGAAATGCCAGCAACCTTTAGCCCCTTGAAATCCCTTTGTCCTTTGCACATGCATCAGTACGTGATGAGGGGAGCACCTGTCTACCTGACAGAGGAACAACCATGGCCATGCTGGGCAGTGTGACCATCAAGTTGTGCTGTGGTGCACGTTCAGCACAACTACCAACACCTGACCTGCTACTCAAGTCAAGACATTTTGCTTCTTTGCCTTTTCAACAACCATGGCAATGTAACAAGGAGTACCACCGCCAAAGCTGTCTGACTCTGCCCTTGCTGACATGACATGGCACCTACCACTGAAACAACACTAATGCCTTGACCTTCTCACTGTGCACACTGAGACAGAGGGACACATGGTTTTCAACTTAAGTGAGCAAGGTCAAGATTTGAAAAAAAAAAAAAAAAAATGGAGTGAAGTCCAGTTAGACGCTAAAAGTACAGACAATTTTTTTAAAAAATGCTTAAGTGCATGTCCTAGACTTGGGAAGAGAAATGATTCTTTCACTAGACAAGTTGTGGTGGTTCTTTTCTTTTCTTTTCTTTTCTTTTCTTTTCTTTTCTTTTCTTTTCTTTTCTTTCCTTTCCTTTCCTTTCCTTTCCTTTCCTTTCCTTTCCTTTCCTTTCCTTTCCTTTCCTTTCCTTTCCTTTCCTTTCCTTTCCTTTCCTTTCCTTTCCTTTCCTTTCCTTTCCTTTTCAAAAAATGCTAAAGCATTCCAGCAATTGCCTGTAGCAGGAAGGAAGAAAATGGGGATAATTATGACATTAATCTATTTTAAAAAGAGATGTGTGACAATTAGCGCATTCCTACCAGGAAAGTAACATACAGATATATGTGTGTAGGAAAGTGAAAAGTCCCCCCCCCCCAAAAAAAAAGCCATGAAAGGTTATGCAAAAGCCTGTGTGCCACATGAGGAAGCACAGTGCTGCCACTTCAGGATCAGCAAGAGAGTGTGTGAGATCTTGTCAATAAGCCTCCAGTTAATAAATATTCAGCAATACTGTAGAGAAGCAATGTGGGAGAGGAAGAGGCAGTGGCGGTGAGGCCAACCAGCGGAGAGCACAGGCTGAAAGGGTATGGAAAGTCTTCTGAACATGTTTATCAATGTGATGAAGTGCATGCGACCAGTGAGGGGCGAGGCTTTGTCTTTACCACTTAAACTTGATCTAAAACTCGAGGCAAAAGAGACCTTACAGGCACCCCTGGATGCCAGAGGCAGCATGAGAAGTTACTTAGACCACGATCAACCCTCCCTGTCTGCACCCCTGTGTAGGCCAAGTAAGATACGAAGAGGGTCAGTGCACCCCTCTGCAAAATCCCAAACACTCCTAGCAGGGAGTTCGCCTACACAGTTGGGTCTTTTCTGCACCGGAATGGTCCATACATAATTGAAATTATGATTAAAAGCAAGAATTTAAAAAGTAGTTAAAAATCTGTTAGTCCCTCATGGGTGAGGAGCTTCTCGAGCTAATGTAAACTTGGTTTAAGTCCTGTCTATCCCTTTAGTCTTAGTTAACAATGTTGAGAAGGTGAGAGGAGGGCTGGTCTGTCACAGGTAACATAACCTGCGTAGGTACTGTTCTGGCCACGTCAAGAACCATTTGTTAGCAAGGAGTATTTCCAATAGAAAATGGCAATTTTGGGGTAGTTTCAGGCAGCTGCGCTGCTGCATCCTCACCTATGGTTGCTGTCAGCGGCACTGGTGGAACAGCATGAGATTGAGTGTGTGTGCATGAAAGCAAGGGCTCAAACTAAGCCCACTAAAGCCCCTCCCGCTCCCCTGCCGGAGCATCCCCACACAAGGATTTGTGTCGGTTTAGCTTCATGCTATCAGCACAACTTTCACAGGCAGTGAATGCCTAACCCACCAAGGATAAATCAATGCCTCCTGTTGTATTTAGTAGAGATATGACTTAAATACGGTAAGTAAATCAAAGTAATTATTTAAAATTAAAATGATTTAAGAGACTTAGTCTGGGAGAATGGTGTGGTGGTAAGAGAAGCAGGGTAGAGAGGCACAGGACTTCAGCAGGCTATTCTTGACTCTGTCAGAGACATGCTCTACAACTTCAGGAAAATTACACAGCCCATCTCCAAGACTGCCATAATAATACCTACTTCAAAGGGGGTGTTAGGAGGCTTAATTCATTAATGCCTGCAAAGCACTTTGAGATCTTTGGATTAAAGGCGCTATGGCAGTGCAAAGTATTATTAGCTACAGAAAAAAGCTCTCAGGCAAGCATAGCATTAAATGTCTGTGGTTTAAAAAAATAGAAGGAAAAAAAAAAAAAAAAAAAAAAAAAAAGATGGGTGAATTGTGGGTGGGTGGTTGTTTGGTGGTTTATTTTTTTTATTTTATTATTTTTAATTTATTTTTTCCTGTGGCCAGGTTTCCATTAGTCAGATCTGGGCTTTTTTACACCAAGGCCAGGGGTGGTACAGCCCAAGGCTGCCGGAGCTCCCACGTTGGACACATAATTGCTTTGACTCTGGGCTTCTTTTATAATCTAAAGTCCCAACTTTGTGGCTGAAAATCCTGTACCACTTCCCTCTAAAGTCATACTTACCCACTGAATTAAAGAGCAACAACAAAAAGAAGGAAATAATTTTGCCTTGTACAGCCTAGCTGCTTTTTTTTTCTTTTTTTTTCTTTTTTTTTTTTCTTAATTCAGTTTAAGCATTCATTCTCTCAAAGAAAAACATATTCTTTTTGACTTAAAATGGGAAGGATTTTCATCACTGGAGCCCCGTGGGGCAGGGGTGAGCAGGATTTTGTTGAGGACACAAAGAGGTCTCCCAAAGTAATGAGCTGAAGAGCAGTTGTAGAGCTGTCACATTTACCTTGTTAACCAGTTCAATCCAGACTTCAAGGTTTTAATCTTTATATCTTTGAAACTTTCTGAGTACAATTACTGACTTAAGAAAATAAAATAAACATAACCAACAGCCCCCCAAAGACAACAATGTACCATAGCAGTCTAGATGTATTTTTTGTTGTTGTTGTTTGTTTCTGACTTTGGTGAGGAAAACCTCTTAACTTTACTTTGTTTCCAGTACCCATTGAAAGAGAACACAGAGGAAGTGAAGTATAAGTGATTCTGGTTCCCCGAGATGCTTTGTTTCACTGCTGATAGACTATGAAACTTCATGTAGGTGGTGGGTAGAGCCATCATAACCTGCTTTCTTCTGAATGAATAAGGGAGGTCAATATATTATCGTATCAAGGAAGAAGAAATTACATAGGCAATTCCCCCATAGACAATAAAGACAATTCTGACAGCATGATCAA
This sequence comes from Heteronetta atricapilla, assembly GCA_011075105.1. Taxonomy (NCBI): domain Eukaryota; kingdom Metazoa; phylum Chordata; class Aves; order Anseriformes; family Anatidae; genus Heteronetta; species Heteronetta atricapilla. Next base: position 76,864,312 of record CM021731.1, on the reverse strand, counting down.
AACAACTGTATAACTTTTCTTTTCTCTTCTTACAGACACACCAGTGTTTAAATGACAGCTGAAAGATGATGATGGACTAAACACATTATTCTCTGTTCCATCTATTTTTTTTATAATAGAAATATATCTTGAAGACTATATTCAAGTTGATCAAATAATAAGTCAATTTGTCAATAAAACAGATTAGGCAACCTGTCTGCAGAGATGATATCTGTCAAACAACATATTTTGTTAATACAGTCTGGAAGCAAATGCCTTCATGAAAGACAATACAAAGAAAACCCAGTGCCATTTTTGAGTTTATTGAAACACAGCTCTGAATTTGCTTTCACTCAGTAATAGATGGTTAGACTTTTTTTTTCTCCTTTTTTTTTTTTTTTTAAGTTCTAGTTGCTAGTTAACAAGCTGCAATTTGGAAAAGACTGGAAACAGGAGTTAATGGTGGGCTCAGCCTGGTTGGCACTGTCTACTGCTACAACGTGAATGTATTTCCAAATCTCTTGCAAGAGTGGCTGGGTGCTGTCCCTCAGTTCCAACCACCCTGACCTACTTGATGGACACAAGCCATCAGTGGTGTGGGTGGGGGTGGAGTTTCTCCATTTCTCCATGCACTGTTTGTCCTCCCCCCTCACTACCCATGTTGCCAACTACTGGCAAGACATTTACAGCATCGACTGATCTGCCTTGTCATATCATAAGCCCTGTCACTGCACTCACCAGATTAAGCTATGATGCTTTGACATATTTTGTACACTGATGCAAATGATCGTTGGAGATGTTGGGCATGGCCTGACCTCAGCTGCATGGTGGGGGGAGGCAGGGGAGGGCGAGTCTCCCAATTTGCTAATATGTGTCAATGAACAGAATGATCAAACACAAGTGAAGTGTTTGAAGACAATTGCCAAAAAAATCCTAACTCAAATACAGCTTGAGTTATTCCATATAGTGTATAATCCATGGCTGGAAAAGGCAAGAACATGGACTTGAAAATTTCCATTTTGAGCACTGGGAACTTAGATTAATCTTGGCCATTAGCAGAAGTTTTGCCAGGTAAAGTTTGAGCCAGCTGTTGTACTTGGGTGGTTCTTTCCTTCTTCTTCCCTGTACTAATGTCATATTATCCTCAGGGAAGTGGCTGATTCAGAAACACACATTCTTCTTTCTTGATGGAGAAGAAACATGTGATATGCAATAATAGGTTTGAAGATAAAATTTAATTGTCTGGGGTTTGATTTTATTTCTTAAATAGAACTTGGGAAGGATTTTGTTGCTGAACTTATTGATGCAAAATATACAGTCTAAGGAAAACTGGAGCTACTGAAAAATGTGACCAGGAGCTCCAACAAGAGGATCAGCTGTAGTGGTTGAAAACCAAGCAAATAAACAAATAAAAAACCCAAAGAAATGCTGTCAGAGATGTAAGCGCTTTTCCCACCAAAACTTAACTCTGCAGACCTATGCTGCTGTTTAGACTTAATGAGCTAATTTGCTACTGCTTTCAGTAATGCATTGACACATTGTGGGACAGATCTTTTATTCAGAAAAAATATTTCCAAAGCTTCAAATGTGGAAACTATATCACAAAATGTATAGACTGATAAAAAATAATAAATCTCCTTGGGAATGTAGGAGAGTGGATTTAAAGGGTGCACTAAAAAGATATGGTTGTAGGAAGAATTAAAAAAAAAAAAAAAAAAAAAAGTCAAACTGTCAAAAAATTATGTCAAAACATTATTTTTGTAGTGAAATTTCAATAATAGTCAAAGACATTCCCATAAAGTGTACTATTTGGTTCATTCAGCTCTTTGTAGTGGAAATCACAGTTTACAAAACTGGATGGCACAGCCAGTAGGAATCTGAGCTTCCACCATTAATTTCTCCAGCCCTCTGAGTTTATGTGGCCACACAGCAATGTCAAGAGTGCTTAATTATCCACCCAGCCCTACAAACCTTGAAGCACAAGATAGCCAGCAATCCACTCTCATTCAGAATAGTTTGGCATGTCTCCACATTGTAACTAACCAGTGTTACCCCTAGCAATTGCTCTTTATAGCAAAAACATGTGCAAAATGTCTTCATTCAGCCTAGTAGTATCATATGTCAATCAGATTCAGGATGCACAACCGGCCAGCAATATCCTAAAAAAAATCATCTTTCTTGTTTGAATCACTATCACTTTGAATTAACTTGACTCTGTCATGTTACTGGCAAGAATATTCTCTCTTGAGCATCTGATTTCTAATTTTTTCCTCTTTTTTTTTTTTTCATTTCTTTTCTTTCTTTCTTTCTTTTTTTTTTTTTTTTTCTTAGTCTTTAGATTTGTCTGCAAGTTTCAAGGATCTGTTTAAGCTTTACAAGACCAACTTAGCCTAGGGCTTTGGCAAGCTTTTTAACATTGTCTACATTGCACTGAAGTTTATTAACACCTTTCAAAACTTCTGCAAGTTTGTAAATCAAGCAGTGGTTCATTCTCCAGAAATAATAAGGGCCTAATTTTGTTAATGTATACAAACACAAATGTCATGTATATATGATACCTGCAGGTATGTGTGACATATGTATATTTATATTTAATGACAGTAGGCATTTGCTGTGTGTCATAATGACAGAACTGAGACCTATCAAACTAAAGAGAATGACATTACCTATCCGACTCTAAAGGTCTATCAGATCCTCATTTTTTTATGTGCTTTTTTGTTGTTGTTGTTTGGTTTTTTTTTGGTGGTGGTGCTGGTTTTGTCCTGTCCTCTGAAAGGCAATGACAGGGCTGAGACACCTGATGCTAACATAAACCAAATACTGATTAACTGCAATGTAGCACTGATGTGATTTTCATGCACTTCTGTGGAGAACTACTCTGTACTCAAATACTAATTTATCCTTTTATTTTTTTGTTGTTGTCTTACGTGACTTTGCTATGATTCACAGATGCAAAAAGTATAATACCAATTTTGTCGTGTTTCTCCCAGATGTAGAGGACAAGATATTGCTTTACATTAAGGTCCTGTCAAGATACACCCCCTTCCAGCAGAACAGGGAGAGCCATGTGTAACTCATAAGGAAAATGAATGCTGCTATTCTTTTCAATAAATAAAAAAATGGTTGTTTTATTACCACATTTTCAGCTTCTGTGATGCTTTCACAATCCTCAATGTAAAGTAGGTTGGTGGACAGCTTACATATCCTGGATCTGGAGGTGAGACCTTGTAGGATCCATCCTGGATACTCTAAGTGTGGATGAAACACTGGGTGGGTTTGATGCCATCGTGCCAACTTGTGTCAGGAGCCATCTCCTGTGCAGCCACCACAGAAATGAGTCAAAAATTGCAATTGCAGCATGTGTAGAGTAGTACTGCATACACATATAACAATACAGAAGGAAAGCTTCAACTATTATATACCTATACAAACTTACGTAGCCTTCCTTGGGCAGATGCATTATGTTCTAGTCTCTAACTACATTGTTATTTGCCCTTTCTTCTTCTTGGGGTCTTGACTTAGGGCAGAGGACAAGATCTATTGACCTCAGCACAGAGCCAGAGCCAGAGCCTCCCTTGAGCCTCACTGCTCCAAATGTCTTCTTCACAGCCCACCATGTGAGCCCTGCTGCAAAGACAAATTTATTGACCATTATTGGTATGCATTATTGTATTGCTTGAATTTTTCTCAGCTGTTTGCCAACTTCATCAAATCTCTGGAAGGTCAGAGGGTAGGATAAGCATTGTTCTGTTGATGGCCAGTGAAAGCATAGTGAAATTATGGTCAGGTAACAAGTGGATAAACCCCAAAGCTGCCTGTCTATTAGAGCAGTGTATGAGGGCCAGCCTGGTTTCTTCAGGGTTCAGTTGCTACCCCAAGCACCATGCCTTTCCACCAGGCAGATTAAGCCTCTCACCCACAGTAATTATTTGCCTCTGATATCCCACTACAGACACTCTCTGCAACAGGTGAGGCAGAGGCCCAACCAAAAGGCGTTACTACATTGCTCCCCCTCAGCCGGAGCAGCCCCCAAGCAATACAGTGAAACAAAGTTGTTGCTCTGAAGCAACAGAGGCAACGACAAAACTTCACACTGAAAGTTTGTTGGTAAAACAAACAGTTGGCAATTTCCTAACTGCTGAAGTCTTGGTGTGGAAATCATTATCTTACCTCTTACTGCAGCTATTTCTCCATAGTCTCAAACACATACACAAATACAAATATACACACTATGTTCTTTGTCTGGATGGTTTTTGAAGTGTCTTTTATGCTAGTTTTCTTCTTCCCTCAAAATGTCTCCCTTCCACCTGCAAATGGTAAAAGTGGCAGGCAAATGTTCTCCCACAGAAAAATCTCTAGGCCCAGCACAGTGCCATCTGTTGTCAGTGTCAGTGTAAATCCTTCCTTTGACCTCAGCTGGCAATAGATCACCCCTCTGGCTTTTTGTGGCATTTCTGAGGGTGGGGGAAGACTATTTATTTTTACAAGGCAAGAGTTTTTGAATTTGCTCTACCTGGATGCTGCACAACTCTTTGTAATCATTACCAACAGATGATGTCACTGAAACTTATTTTTATGTCATTATCCTCACCCAAGGTAAATATGGAGTGCTGTCATGCCATTACGTGATGTAAATAATGTCATCATAATTTGTCTTTACACATCATAAATATTTTATTATATGAAATTATTACACCTCAAGATATCTTTTGCCATACGAATAGTAATTACTCAAAGTATTTACTGTAATTATGTCACTTGATGAAATTACAGTAATTACATCGAAAAATGATAGCCCATGACTAATAAATTAAAATAGCATGGAAATTCACATAAAAATGACATTAAAAATGTTAAGGATCTAAGGCAAACTCACAAAAGCAAGGAAAATCATAATTAAGAATTTAATCTCCAATAGCATTGCAGGGTGCCACATTTTTAGATTATATCACAGAAGGAAAAAAAAAAAAAAAAAAAAAAAAAAAAAAAAGAGGTATTACCTGAGCAGGAATAAAGTACAACTCAAAAGTGAACTGCCACAAGGCATAGCCTGGCATTTGGGTATATGCATATATAGAAGTAAATGCAAGTGTTGTCTAGCAGTATTCAATGAGAATAATTCAAAAAGAGGCAATGGACCAAAATCAGGGGTGGGGTGGGGTACTGCCACTTTGGTGGAAGTTTTTATCTTAGAACCATCAGGAAACATAATTTGGTGAGAGTTTGGGATAAAGTCAGCAAAACACTGCAGCACAGACCTGAGGAACAAGAGGGCTGGCAAAACCCTGAAACATGGCTCTTATGGCTGACTGAGGGTTTGGTACCTAACCTGTGCTCACAGCTTTTGTAATGACACTTACAGTACATTTGCAAGCAAACAAGTATTTTCATCAATCTAGCTACCTTCAAGAAGCTACATGATGTATAAATCTGGTTCTCATGCTGCGTCCTTGCTTCCACTCGCATCATCAGAGGTTTCTGTCTGACCAGAGAGGTACAAGGCCCTCTATTGCTAAGAAAATTAATGAACAAAAATTTTTTCAAATGCACTTTCATGTGAATCAGATGATTTGTCATTATTTTCATTGTGGAAATATTCAAAATTGTCTGCACATTCTCCTAGTCAGCCTGTTTAGGTGGCCCTGACTGAGCAGAAGGGAGATTGACCAGATGACCTCAACAATCCTGTGATTCTCTATTTTCTAATCCCATACTCATTTTCTACATGAAAAAAAATAAAAAAAATAAAAAAAATCTGTGGCCACTTTAAAAGAAGTCTAAATGATGATGGTGCCTGAGAAGCAGAGATGAACCATGGATACCATTTTTGCTTATTTGGGTGTATGCATAAGAAAAAGGAAAAGGAAAAGGAAACGGAAAAGGAAACGGAAAAGGAAAAGGAAATGGAAAAGGAAAAGGAAAAGGAAAAGGAAAAGGAAGAGAAAGAGAAAGAGGAAAGAGAAAGAGAAAGAGAAAGAGAAAGAGAAAGAGAAAGAGAAAGAGAAAGAGAAAGAGAAAGAGAAAGAGAAAGAGAAAGAAAGAGAAAGAGAAAGAGAAAGAGAAAGAGAAAGAGAAAGAGAAAGAGAAAGAGAAAGAGAAAGAGAAAAGGAGAAGAAAGGAAGGAAGGAAGGAAGGAAGGAAGGAAGGAAGGAAGGAAGGAAG
>CM021731.1:76682633-76850646 GCA_011075105.1 Heteronetta atricapilla | reverse complement strand
TCTTTCTTTCTTTCTTTCTTTCTTTCTTTCTTTCTTTCTTTCTTTCTCTCTCTCTCTCTCTCTCTTTCTCTTTCTTTTCTCTTTCTCTCTTTCTCTTTCTCTTTCTCTTTCTCTTTCTCTTTCTCTTTCTCTCTCTCTTTCTCTTTCCCTTTCTCTTTCTCTTTTCTCAATTTCTTAATTTCTTTAATATTTCTTAATTTCTTAATGTATTTCATAATTTCTTTAATTCTTTCATTATCCTTGAAGTGATAAACTGAGGTTCCTGTGGAGGTAGTGGTTTGGTGTCTAACTCTGGCCCTCGCTAACTTCTTTGTCCTGCACAAGCATGCAGCAGCACCCAGCTTTCACCTCTTCTTCCTGGTCCCCGCTGCTCCTCTGGCACTTGGCTTTTTAACAACAATGACCCAAGGTTACTTGGGCCTTCTTCATGAGCTTGGTCTGAACTCCTTTCTTGCCCTAGGTTCAACCTGTCTTGGCAGAGCTTCCGTGCAAAGATAATTGTTGCAGTGTTAAAGTTCTGTCTGATGGGTTGAAGACTATGCTAATGACTGAGATAATTTTGTACCTGGCCGAGCTCTTTATTCCTTCTGTTGGCTTCCTTCTGGCTGCAGCATGCTGCATGAAGTTGCAGATTGTGGTCTAATTTTTGACAGATGTATCTGCAGAGAACTTTTCAAACTGAACCTTATTGCCCTGCTCTCCTTTTCATCAAAGGAAGAAGAAATCCTCTTAACAGATGTTAAGGAGTCAGTGTAAACTCTCAATGTCTCTCCATTATTGCCCCAAATTTGAGGACAAGCTGGATAGAGCCATAAGTAATTTCTGTGCTCAAAGCTCTGCATTTCACAGAAATATGCCTCATTTTACTATATGAACTACATGAAGGTGTATCTGGGATCTCCTAAACAGCTAGCAGATGCCTCTTACACAGCATGCTGAATTCAAATTAAAGTAATACGATAACAAGCAAAGCAAATAAACCTATTTAATACTTATTTCATATTTTGTATCTCTAAAGGATTTTATGGCTTTGGTAAGTCTGCCGTATTAGCAAAGTCACGAATTGTTCTTCCTCTGGGTTGCACAGCAAGTGCTGTGGTGATGTATAGCATCAATTAATATAGCATTCATGTTGTATAATGTAATACCCATTAGCACAATACAAAGTAATATTATGTGATTTTATTAGCTTGTATTAGTAAACACAGATTGCATTAAAAGCTGTTTCAGCTTTATTTTTTAAATGTTTATTTATGAAAGAATAGCCCAAACTACAGAAGTTGATTATTTTCTGACACTACAAAAATTAGCTGCCTGCAGATCAGCTTAATTTAAAGGCTTTCTGTCTTCTTTGAAAAGGTTAATAAAACTGTGGCTAAAGAAGACCCTGTGAACCTACTTATTAGGATTTCAAAAGCTTTTTGACAAGTTCTCATAAGATGAGAGTATGAAATAAAATAATTACGAATGAGATGATAGACAAAGCTCATAAAGAAATTAAAACCCACTTTAAAGTCTGACAGTTTCACTTTGTTTTAATCATTTTCTGCCACAGTCACATGTGGCTGCATTAAAAAAACATACTGTACAATGCTTATGCATCATGGCTTCAGCTGTTACTGTACTGAAAAGGTCATTTACAAACTTTCTAGTCAATTTTAAAAAAGAAATATAAGGAACCTATCTTACAAATGATAACATTAAAAACAAAAGAAAACAAAAAGATAACAATAACAACCCCCCTTTAATTTTAACTGTAAATTCAGTTTAGTCATTTAAATTTTGTGTCAAGCAAGACACAAATACTAGGCAATATGCTTAACTGCTGTCAGATAGTGACATTCACAAGCTCTGCAGAGCAATGGCACTTGACACTGGCTGAGGATTTGGGCCAGCAGATCCAATAATGTTGCCAACATATGCTGAGATATCTGAAGACACAGAGAACTGTAAAGAAAGCCTCAATAAAAGATGTTACATGTTTGTTGCCAGTATGTTGAATAAACGTTTGCCCTCTGGACAATATATATTTCAATAGATAATTGTCTTTTCCAAGCTTTTCCCTTTTGCCATCAGTATTCTATATGACAAGTTTTTATTTTGCTGCTTGTGATCATATTGTCTCAGATTGCATTGCATTTTATAGGAGAAAGCTGTCTCCAGCATAATGAAGACCATTCTGGCTCAGCAAACAATAGACAGGTACAGCTTTCCACAGCACAGCAATTTATTAAAATATGAAGGAGATACTAATGATGCTCTTAAAGGTAGGCAAAGCACATTTCATTGTATTCACTATGGGCTTTCTAATTAATTTATCCAGAAACAGTGAAAAGGTATACAAACATGCAGACACACTATTACTCTCTGCACAATCGCAGTTTCACTGCAGGGACAGTGGCCTTGGTATGGAAATCACCTTGACTAAAGCAGATAAATGGTTTCCATACTTCGGAAAGGCTGCCTTGCTTAGAGAAGATAAAATAACACCAGCTTTCTGTTTACCAGGTAGAATGAATGCATTTTAAAAACCTAGAAGACTTTTCAAATACAGTTATTGGAGTTGGGTTTTTTTTGTTTCTTTGTTGTTGTTGCTGTTTTTCAACCCATGGATGCAGACATCTCTGAACCATTATAATACTTCACATGTATTATAGAATAACAAAAACAGGGCAAGCTCACAAGACGGCAATGCATTCCCTAAATTCACCTTCCCCGCATTGCCTCATTAGCACTTGGTATATCACGAGGGATTCCAGTGGTGCCAGAAATATTAAAGTAAGGTGGTGTGCTACAGTATTAATCCCCTTGCACTCGCAGTGTGTGTCATTGGTATAACTGGCATTTTCTTTTGTTCAGGTATATTGATGAGAGATTAAATTTGTTAAATATGAAAAGGCACGGCTATATGTATATAAACTCCATCCAAACTGGGAACATTTTAGTGGTCACAATAACTACACTGTCAAACTGATCTCAGATCTGCAAATTACCTCATTTCAAGTTTATATATCTAAAGGTAGAAGCGTAGATAATCGTTGTAGGGGCCCTGTCGCTCGGAGCAGTCCACCCAGTGCAGCAGCAGCCTTTGCACAGGCAGACAGAGGAGAAATGCATGCTGAAGGCTGAATCCACCTGCCCCAGCTCCCCTTACTCCCGCAGGGAAGCACACTGAAACCAGTAAGGCTCTCCACCTGCAGACTCATTTCTGAAACAGTTTTAATTCGCCCACTTATTTCCTGTTACCGATCCAGGGAGATGAGAGCACTGTTACAGCAACCTGCGTGTTGGTGACCCGGGCAGTGGTGGAATGACACCAGCGAGCACCTGAAGCAATACCAGCAGAGCAGCCTTGAGGTCGGCAAGACTGTGCGCCTCACTCAGGCCTGTCTGCAACCTCCTTCCCCGGCTGGCCCCAAATTAAGAAGCCCATAAATAAGCACTGTTTTGAGATCCTTCAATAAGAAGTGGAAGCCAAACCATATTAATAGAGCACTCTGGATCTTGAATGCAACTTTTAATAATTGGGGTAAAAAATCTCAGAGAATTCTGCTGAGATGTAACATAATGAAATGCCAGACAATATCGCTGCAAGTCTATAGTGGAAAATACAGGCAAAACAATGTCAGCGGATGTCTGTGTAGACAATGTTATGATTTGAAGAAAGGCAAAATGCTGTCAATGGAAGTCTATATGCTGTAGATAGCATTACCACAGTATGGGAATAAAGGCAAAATGATGTCAGGGCAATACACAATATGCTCAAGACAGAATATATTTAGTCTGAATAGAAAATCTGTCATGTAAAATAGTTGTATTGATTCCCATCTTCCACAGTGATGTGCTGTTATTTTTTACACTGTCTGACTTTTTTATTTAGATTTACCCTATATTCTAATCTGCTTTTCCCACATTAACACTTACTTGCTGTAAGTGAACCCACTACCATTGACTTTATTGTCTTTGGATTATTTGATTTAAAAGAAAAACAAATTTGGACCAAAATCCTCACTAGAAAAAAAAAAAAAAAAAAAAAAAAAAAAAAAGCATAAAAACCCACAGCTACATCCACACTAGAATTAACAGGACCAAGATTTGACTGTCTATCCTCTTACTGAATTTCACAGACAAAAACAGAATGAAGTTCCCCATAAAATACATGGGCACATATTCACATATATGTGCCCAGGTAAAATTCTAATCTGATCAGGGCAATATATATACCTTTTTTATTATTATTATTTATTTATTTATTTATTATTTTTTTAAGATGCATGTTGATTGTTACTATTTTTTCTTAATTATATGTCTTTTCTTCTTTAAAATGCTCTGGTGGTGACCTTACATGATTTACACTTACATAAAATGAAGGCCTAATATCCAAACTAATTTAATTGGTACACATTTCATTATTTTTCTTCAGTCTCAGATTATTAGACTCTGGGTCAAAACAATTTATAGTTTTGTCAACAGTCCTCCTAACTTCAATCATTCATGTCCTAAATGGTCAGTTAATTTCTGCTAAGGCAGTCATGGTTCAGTTGCCAAGGAAATGAAATATTCCCTGTATATTATGGGCCCACTCTGCCCTCTTCTCTAAATTAAAGCTCACTTCAAATTCCAGAAGCTCTAGCAGCTTAAAGGTTAAATTTCCCCACATGCCCTGCTTTGCAAAGCAAAGTATCTGTACTTATTGATGAAAGACTCTAAAATATAACATGTAATTATCTAAACTATAATCAATCAAGGAAAGCACTGAAGCTCTCGGCCTTCTTGAGCCTGGCTAAACTAATATTATTGCATTTGGTGCTCTTTTCTCTATTCTTTTCCGTGTTTTGACTCTGGACACTTGCAAGTCTAGCTACATCCACATTATTAAGTAATTTGGCATGATTGAAGCAAATCTGCTGACTGAAGCAGCCGATGTTGAGGTCCATGTAGGTACACTACGTGTGGTAGATGTTTTTACTTTGGACAAGATGTAGTTTGACCTCACTGGCCAAAAGACCCACCAATGCGTGTGGTTCATAGACTCTCCACTGCCTGGTTATTCATGTGAATCTGTGGAATTTGTGCTTCTTAGAAGTCAAGACATTGACACCTGACATTTATTACATGCACCTGGAGAGGAGTGTCTAGATTAGCTTCCTTCTCAAGGGATGTCACGTGGACATTTGGCAGCACTGAGAACCAAACCAATGTTCAGCAGCTAGGGGGCAATGTGAAATTTGCTTCAAATGGTGGCGCTTCTGCTCTGACTTAATATACAGAAGATCACTTCAAAGATCTTGTTTTCTAAAAAGCTGGTTGCACACTGACTCCAAACTAAGATTTTGATCCTGTGGAGAAAGGTAGTCATGAATTTTTGGCTACTCATCTGGTGAGCTCAGTCTGGACACAAAGACTTTTAAACTTGGTCTGTGCAGTGTAGTAGGGACATCATTGTTGTGGCACTTCCAGAACGCAAACTCTCTGAAGAAACAGAAAGACAAACTTCCAGTAGCTGCACTCTGGCTCCTTTTCATCCCACCTAAAACACTTAACAACCAGAGTTTTGAAAGCTTGGCAGGAGGGTGGGGGGGAGGGGACTTGGGATGTAGTAGGATCTACCAAGTCATTAAGAAGCAAAATTGGTATCATCTCAGAAGAAACTGGCAAGAGAGGTGGATGCAATCTTGGGAGCCATATATTCCAAATAGGCTGCTTAAGTTGTGGGAAGAGAAATTATCAATGAAGAAGGCAAATTTTAGATAGAGCCTTGAATGCATTCCATCTTTCCTGCAAAACATTTTTATTTTTATAATCCTCATTCTTTGAAAAAGATAAATCCTGTAGGAGCATATCTGTCACTCCACCTATCTCATTTCAAGAGTGTTCCAGCATGTTAAAAAAATACAAATTCTGAACCAATCCCCGTAGTCCTTAAATTCTTGTGTAGAGAGTCTTAGCTTAGATTTTTCTTGATCTTTCCACGTTGTATTTCAACCTTTATGTTACATTAGTATGGTGTTCTTATGCTTAATTCGCCTCTCATCTGGATGATAATGAGCTGTTATTGACTAGCATTTCCAGTTCAGTGCAATGAACATTGGGTAGTATTCATAAAATGTTCCTCTTATGCCAGCTGAAATTGGTAGTGGTTTTGAGGCAAAAGGCCAGATTCATCAAAAGGATAATGGGCAGATATATATATATTTTTTTTTTGGTGGTTTTTTTTTTTTTTTTTTTTTTTTGGAATTTTAATGACTGAATTGCATTGCTATTCTTTGTTTATCTATTTTTGAATTCCATCAGATAGCTTTAGGGATAAGTATCCAATTTCTGTATTTATAGAAAACTGGCACAAATTGAGAAAACAGAACAATTCCATGTTTATGAAGCATGAATTCTCACAGTAAATGTCAATATATTGTGCATTAATACACAGGAATTCTACAGTAAAGCACATATATATTAAATATTCATTCCTTCTGCACAAACCTTCAGCTTGGCTATTTTGTATGGCACCAGATCACACCAAAGTCCTCTTGGGGAGTATAAGACCCAGCTGTACCCTCTGCTGCTTTTTTGTGAGAAGACCCCCATGTCCGGTTGCACTTCTCCCCCACACTAATCCCTTCTGACAAAGAGCTGTGGACCAGGGTGAGCCCACCACTCCCAGATGTTACCATGGGGTTTTGAGCTCTGAAGGACCTTGCTAGGGCAAGAGGGGGCTCAGGGAGAAGTGATCTGGAGACAACTGAATTGTCTGCCCATGCTGCTGCCCCACAAACATCCAGAAAGAGGGATGTTCTACCCATTAGAGGAGGCAGGAAGGATATCTGTCTGTGCTGACTTTGCAGGGAAGTCTGATTGGGTTTGCAATACATCATAAACACATTTATTTTTAAGGGAGCTGTATGCTTCATATGTGGCATGGTTACCAGCCCATTACAGAAAATAAGAAATGGATCTCATTCCAGCAGTTTGAAAGCTACACTAGTGGCATTTGCATTTTCTGCCAGTGCGCACTTATATCTTATGCTTAAATTTAGTATGGAATCTCTTCTCCTGGTGAATGTCTTGGAAATATGAAAAAAACTGTTTTTTCTCACACTAAAACTGGTTGGGAAACAGACCACAGAGCAGCCTGGATTAGGCAGGAAGACGACTATGTCTGCTCAGGTGCAGCACCTGAGAGGTGTCTGCCTAACCACAGCCACATACAGTGACCAGACTCTGTAGGTCATGAAGACACAGATAAAGGTCATGTTCTAAAGAAAAAAGAGGCAGATGTCATGCCCCCCCCCCCAAAAAAAAAAAAAAAAAGTAAACAAATCACCTTTCTACCAGCATGCTAGCATGAAAATCCTATAAACAAAACCCAAACCTCATATGAACAGCAATGGGCAGCAGTACTGGATGGAGAGGGGTGGCAGACCCCCAAGTTGTTGCAGAACTGCACCCAGGGAGGTTGAGCCAGGCTCGTCGGACTGGTCAGCCATCTATCAGGCTTTCCTGAAGACAAGACCCTGTTTTGTATTTATGGCATGTGGCTTGGAGAAGTATGGTGATATCAAGCAGCAGTACAGAATGTAAAATCACAAATGTTGGGGGGGGGGAGGGGTCAGGTCTCTCACTTGTGAGGCCACAGCTCACAAGTGGATGGATGTGGTTGAAGAACAATGTGCAAACAGCCTGTGGACAGCACCCTTGTTTCATGGCACAGAGAATGTCATCTTCAGAGCAGCATTTCCCACCACTGTTCTGTGATGACTTTCATTACCATCTTACGGATAATATTGGCTCTATTAAGGAAAAGAACAGTTTTTACAGCATTTGCATTTTCTCCCTGAAGTATGGCAGTCCAATCAACATTTCTGTGAGCACGTAATAGAAGCCTTCACAGACATGGAAGACAGGAAGTCATATTTAGAGCACTGTCTGGGATCAATGGATAGATCTTACAGAAACTTCACATCCTTTGGTCCCTTGTTCCTGTGACAGAGGTCAACAAGAATATCTGGAGGCTTGCAGCAGTGAGTTTTAAGCTGCTCATTCAACTCTATGCAGTAGTGTACTGGGTCAGGACTTGGGCTTCTGCAAGCTGAAATACAAGTATTAGAGGGTTGGTCGTCCAGTGACTTGGACCTTCAGTTATTCATACTTTGCCTTGATTCATTAAAGTCAAATTCCTCTCTACAGAGCTGATGTGAAGCAAGCCATTAATGACCTATTTCATTGAAATGCAGTGTCTCCAGATTCTTCTGCATTCCAGACAAGGAGATAAAAATGATGTGTGGCTCACAGAAATCTCCCAGAAAATGTCTACCCAGTCCAAAGGATCACACTCTCAGCTCACAGAACAAATGTGGCTTCTACCGTCTTTAAATCTGTTGAAATGAAGACGGTGTCAGAGCAGATTTTCCACCCCTTAGTTATAGAAATGGATGTTCATAAGCCACTTCAGGTGAACAGCCATGAGCTGTGTCATATGCTCTATATTATCTCCTCCTCCCTGATGTGCATGCAGTGTGCCAAAAAACACTGAAGCCTTCATTGCTCACCCCTGGATACTAGGCTACTGGTGAAAATGAACATCATGATGTGACAAACAGAAGGGTCCAGAGGAAGAGTTATGTGAGTTATGTGAACTTTGAACTTTGGTTGGTGCATGCAGAGCTTTTTTTTTTTTTGCTTTTTTTTTTTTTTTTTCCAAAACTTCATCTGAGATAATACACTGCAAAACAATCCATTGGATTAACTGTTTTGACCTTGAGTCCTCCGGTCCTCCTGCACAAACTGCTGTTTGTCACAGCTTGAGTTAGGATAGTGCACTTCTGAGTCATCTTGAGTGAGGAAGAGTATTGAAGCAAAATTTGCACTTGCCAAGAGTACTGGTTTACCTTGATTAAAGAACAGGCACAGGTTGTGGTATGTAATCATGTGGCAGCTAGAATCTGGCCCTGCAAGTCAGAAAACTTGGAGATGATGACAAAAACGACTTGCTGCATGACTCTGCATGAGTCATTTAATTTGCTTGTACCTCGGTCTTTTACAGTCACCTGCAATGCATGATTAATAACATTTTTAATGCCCATCCCCTGCTTACAGGGATAATGAGCAAACATTCTCAAAAACTGCAAAATACTGTGTGGATAAACACTTTGGTTGTTGGTGGGGAATTAGCTGAACACAAGAGATGGGCATCTGTATGAAGTGCTTCCACACAGCTCTATCCATCAAAGCTCACTGAAGTTGCAGGCATATGGCAATTCAGAACAAGGGTGGGTGAACATGTTTAACCTAGTTTGAAACTCAGTGGAAGACTGCAGAATCTAAGACACTGCTCAGCCAATACTGAGTTCTCAAACTGCTTAGGAGAGATTCAGGAAAACAAGCACAAGAGAAGAGAAAAAACAGTTTTCAAGAAAAGGTCATATGAAGCACAGCAAGAATAGCTCCTTTACAAAGACATGCCCCTCTCATGATTTTTGTTCTACTTGTTACAAAATAAGATAATAATAAAAAAATGCTTCAACATAAAAGGCTTTGAATGTGTTTTAAGAAACATAAATCCTTTATTAAGGAATTGAATAATAATTTTGGGAAACAGTTTAGCTGTTTGGTTAATTATCATTTTTGCTCTCAGCTCTTAATGTGATGATGTCCATATCATTTCTAGGAAAGTGCTAAATGGGTATGACTAATAGATTATGTTAGAAAGGGAAGAGAAGGGAAGGGCATTACTAGCTGTTGTTTTCTTTTCCTGTATAACATTCAGGACTTCATGGAAAACTTTGAAAAACTTTCTAGTCTGATAAAGCTTAGCCTTGGTGCCAAACATCTTCCTTATTTATTTTCCCAAGTGTTTTATTGAAATAATGACTTTTGTGCATATGGTGCAGTTTCTTGTTTATACAACAAGGCTCTATCCCTCTGTCCTTGCAGTATTGTTTGGATCCCACTTTGGCATCCCTTTCCATTGCTGGAGCTGGGTTTGCACAGATGAGAATCAAACTACCATGTCAGCCTTTGTTACATCCAGGTGCCTTCCCTGTCTAATACTATGTGAAAGTGCTACAGTTATCTGCTATTTGTGATTATCTGTTTTCTGATCATCAGCAGTGGCAATTCATACTAAATGAGGTTCAGATCCTTAAAATTATTATTTTGTTCATATATTGGATATGTGAGCTGCTATGCTTGGTGAAATTGTCATTTAGAAGTATAACATATTACCTGATTTACCTTTTGGGTTGGAACATTTCTGAAAGGCTTGTCAGGGATTAGAGATGGGGTCCAGATCTGATATGCTGTGGACAACTCACAGTGCAATACATTTTTTTTTTAATTTTTTTTTTAGTTGAAAAGATGGTTAAAAGCTATAGAGCACAACATGCAAAACTTAGATACTAAGTGTCTGCAGTTTTAATTCAGGCCTCTTTCAACTGTACACTTTGATATAGCTTTTCGATATATAATCAGATTCCATTTCTTTCCTAAGAATCCTGGTTCATTCACTGAAAGGTAGGTACTGAGTATTTCCATAGAGCTATCCAGCTAAATACCTTTTAAATTTTTCCCTCTTCCGGCAGACACAGAGGCAATGTCTGAATCTCCAGGAAGGATTCAACTACACAAAGTACAAGCAGTTTTTCCTCTTTCCCAATTCCCATGCCTCCTCCGCCTGAGTGGTTGCTTTTCAGATTCTGCAAACAAATGAGCCCTTCTTCACTGCAGGCTGCATGGGTCCATCCTGTGCCCCGCATGAGGCTGGGTCCAGTGGGAAAAAAACCTGTATGTGATCATGCAATTAAATATAGTATGCTAAGGCTTACATGCAAGGCGGAGGTCTAATTAAGACTACACAAGCAACCGTAATTCTGGAATTTCCTGACTTTTTCCAATTCAGCCCCTACTGTGTTGGAGAATTTAGCTGTCAAAGTCTCACAATTCTTCATTAAGTGTAAGTGAGCTTTTTTTTTTTTTTTTTTTTTTTTTTTAGAGAGCCATAAGACAATTTTCTGAGGGTGCAGATAGAGGCAGAATAGAGGCAGATCTCAGGCAAAAAGCAAGGGATTCTCCTTGAAATCTCTACACCAAAACATAGAGCTGGTACTGCTTTTCAAAAAAGTGCCTGGAAGAATTCTTTCAAATGCCCCAAACATGGCATTTTTCCTTAATTACATTTTCAGAACTGTCTAAACCATTCTAGCTGAAACTTTCCAGAAAAATTTTGCTTGAGACACCTGGCATGGAAAAATTCAGTCCAAGTAATTTAAAGCTGCAAAATTATAAGCAACTAAAAACAAAATCTTGTAACGGGAAATGTCAGGCAATTTTAGTTACTGATGATACTACCAGCTCTGTCTGTTTCAACATGAAAAATAAAGAGAGACAGGAAGAAAAAAATAAAATAAAATAAGACAGACAGAATTATAAATGATAAAAGGAGAAAGCTTGCTTACTGGAAGAGGTGGGTTTTAAAGAGATTTTTGGAAATGAATAAAAGGACGTTTGACAGATGAGGTCATGGAGACTGCTTAAGGTGTTAGGAAGCAGCATGAGTGAAGGCATAAAGCTGAGTGAGTAAGGGGAAGAAAAGAGCAAGGTAAGACTATTGGAGGGTGTTCTGAGAAGGCCCATGGAATAAGAAATGAGTAACACTACAAAAATATAGTATGAAAGTTCCATTGTTATGACCGTAGCTAACGTAATACATAGAATATCATCTGGCTTCACTTGAGATGCTCAGGTGCTTTGTTGACAGATAGATGGAGGAGACTGCCTCCCGCGGAGACATCCTGTTCTAATGTAAATACTCGTAAAATACCATGGCTGGGGAGGTGTGTGTGTGGGGGGGGTCACTGCCTAAACTCACTTCTCATATGTCTTAGCTGCAGCTCATTTCTATTTTTTTTTTCCCAAGATCCTTACTCCTACTAGTTCTGCTGACTTCAGTGGAATTCAGTAAGAAGCAGAAAACATCTCAAAAGCAGATTTTGATTTCCAGTTAATTTTTTTAGATCAGAATGTTCAATACTGAAATCCTTGACATCTTTAGGGACTTCTGAATATCTACATACTGCAGAGCCAGTGGCAACTATAGTTCCAAATCTTTCTTCATTTGGCAGGGTCCAGACTTCAACTCTTGAGATCTTTATTAATTTAAGAAGCCCTCTTGACTGAAGTTGGTCATGCTCAGTTTTGTGACAGGACATCTCAAGAACTAGCCTTTAATCTCCTTTGTTTTGCAAATAAATGGACTTTAGTCTTAATGATAGTGTAGAATATTCTACTAGTTTTCATGGTGCAACATTGGCTCTTCTACCTGCACCCTATCTCAGGTCCCAGAGATTTAGAATGACTCGTCATTATGAAAAGCATTTTTCTCGATTTATATGCTAGAATCATATTTATTTGGGAACTGCTTGAAAATCTGTCATTATGGTGTTTGTGACAGCTTGACAAGGCCTGTTGCCATGGAAAAGCTTTGTGATGTTGTACAAATATATTCCTAGGTCATAAGTTCTATGTATTTTTTGGACATGGATGCTAAAGGGAAAAAAAAAAAAAAAGAATGATTAAACATTTAAAAAGCAGAATAATAAAACTAACAACAACAACTAACATTTGAAGCTATATTTCAGTAACCAAACAATTTCTCAAAGCATTTCATTTATGCTGTAACAATCCATCTAGGAATAAAAGTTCATTTATTTCCAGGGTTTACCCCCATCCTTAAAAAAATCTTATTACTAGCCCTTTTTGCTATACTGATGATTCCTCTATTAAGAGACTAGCAGACAAGGGAGCTATTATTCTCACCCCCTATCTATTTTTCCATTAGGTAAGATTGACAGTCTCTGACTGCTTGCAGTTCTATAACCTACCATGTGTTCAGGCCACTAACTAAAACTCGTCCTCACATGTTGTTTTTGGTGAAAATTATGACTAGACAGGAAAAGAGACAACAAAAACATGTAGAAAAGTATGAAAGAAAGCTCACTATAGGTTTGCATCCAAAATAGCAATATTTTTTGGACTCAGACAGAAATGAGGAAGTGTCGGCACAGTGATGTGGAAAGTCATCTGAGACTGTCTCTGTAGCTTGTCCCTGTTCATGACTGATGCCCTGTGTTTTAGCTCCAACTGTACCTTCATGCTGACACAGAAGCAGTCTTTCCAGACCTTTTTGCTTTCTGTAACACAATATTTATGTATTTCATAAGGGAATTCTTGAGCATGGACAACCTCAGTCTGTCCTGAGCCAATGTGATCTGTGGGCACCAGCTTGCTGTCTTGTGTGCTGGCAGCAGGCTCAAGAGAAGACAGTTCTCCCTCAGTTTCCTTTCTCTCTCTCTCTATGCTTGAATGCAGAATTTTTACAAGCCTATTTGTTGTGACAACATGCTTCTCCAAAACAGTACTTGAAGTGGGGGAGTGGGGATAGGTTATGGCCCCACCGTTGTAAAAAGCCGGGGCCTAAGCACAGGTTATATCCCTTGCTGCGGAAGCTGGCTCCTGCTCAGCTCAGGATCCATGAAGACCTGTGGGCCAGGGCCGTCACCTCTCAAGGTGTAAAATACAACTGAAAAGAGCAGCGGCTTGGTTTTACCCTTACAAAAGATGCTTTCCCCCAAGCCAACTGGCATTTCCAAAAGAAACAAGGAACATGCTGAAGGTCAAGGCAAAAATATGGCAGCATAGCATGGCATTGTGTACCACTGTACTTTGAGCTTGACTCAGGAGCCTGTAGGAAACTAGAAATATCTTTGACCAGCTTTCCTCACCTGCCACTCTTGCCCGCTGTCTTCCCCACCAGCCACCCAGCTGTGAAAGCAGCCAGGGGAAAGCCCTTCCTTTGGAGTGTTAGCCAAAACCTGGATCTCCTGTAACTCACTGAGCTTCCTTGGTCATCTCTGAATACATGAAAGGTTTGCAAAAATGTTGTTATAATCTTTTTTAAAGATCAGGAAAACTTTTCCAATACTCCAAGTTTTCTCATATTCCTAGACTATGTTGTTTAGCCAGCTCTTTTTCCATAGTAGGATCTGTCTGTTCTCTATTTCTTCCATACGGGTTTTGGCTTGTATTCATCTTGTTTGCTTAATTATATCCCATCAAACTATGAAGTACTGTATTTGAGATCCTTAAACATCAAAATGCCATGTATTTTGACTTAGAATTCCCTGCTATTTGATCCTTATTTTCCTTAATCAAAGTGCTAACTTAAAAGAAGGGGAAAATGGCTGGAAGCAGTGAAATGAGAATCAATCTATAGTTTGAATGCAAGCCACAAATATGCCATGAGAATGTAGACACATGCACATAGTGCCATCAAGAAAAATATCCCAACCCTCCCACACTTTTTACACATTACAACATATTAAAAAATATTTCTGGTCAAAGTGAAATATGTTGAAAAAAAAATACAAAGTTGTCAGTACCTCCAGAATTTTCTGCAGACAGAGGCATGGAATTAAAATAACTCAGAAAAACTTTCCTGACAGTTCATTAGTCTAATCTTGATTTTTGGAGTTGTGGTCTACCAAATAAAGTGTGAATAAAAGGGAAGGTATTCAGATGACTAGTCTAGTTACTACCTGATTCATCAGGAAGCATGGCACTTCTGAATTAAGATACAATTGGGCAAATCAGCTTCACTTCAGGTACCCCTGCATACCGCGAAGCAATAGGGTATCACATGAGTGCACATTTTGCATGTCCTGTGTATCACCAGCTGTGTTGGTCACTTATTCAGGAAAGCATCCTTAAGTGCTGTTGCACACAATGATGAATAGGAGCATCAGCTGAACAGCACCAATGACCATGAATATGGGACAATCCACACGTACATAGGTACATATGTTTCAAAAGCTTGAAACAGAATAATCATTAAATCTGTCTAAATAATGTGGTAAACTGAGGCATAGGATGATGTGCTCCAGACAATGCAGGGCAGCATTCGCAGAGCTGTGCTTGTGAGGATGCAATTCATGGTCCTGTGGCCCATCAAGCAGAGTGATTTTTTTTGGTCCCCTTTGGAGAAGTGTTGTTATATACATTATAACTCTGCAAAGACACCAAGAAACTTCCCCCAGTAATTTATCTTTCAGGTCAATATCCATGAAGGCTTTTAAGGAGAAGATTCTAAATAAGGAACCAAAAAAAAAGGTTGCCGTTTCTCACCATAATTGTAAACTGAAAATAAGCACTTATACAACCTAGCCCAAATATTTAGTTAAAGAACAGGTTTATAGCTAAAGATATCCTAAAACGTGTTTGAATTATTATACATACTACTTAAACAGTTAAACTGTCAGCTTAGAGTTTTGTATATCTACCTCATTAGCACCTCCAGGGCCTGTGGTAGGTGAATCTGCATCTTAAAATTTTGTATTTTTCTATGCTTTATGCATCCTGTAAAATGCCTTGAGAACTTTATGAGGGATGTTGCATTAAAATGTGTGATTATAAATATGATTTAAATATCTGAAACATTACAGAGTGATTATTGTTCAATAAGGCAGTGTGCATAAAAGGGTTATCTGCATGCTGTGCTTAGGTTTCGACAATATAATGTAATGAATTGTTCAATATAGTTTGTATGCTATTTGTCTCTGTTTCTTCTCATACTCCAGAGATGCCTGATATGCAGTCCTCTAACAAGGCTATCATAAATTGCTGAACAATAAACAGCCCTTGAGATTTTTAGATAGTATGTGGTTAGTATGTAATCCATCTCGAGGAACTTGATTTAGTGCCAAAAAGGAACATCCTTGACAATGCTCAACATTGTTTTAAACTGCTGCTAAATCAATTACTGCATTTGGGAAATGCCATGTTTCTTCCGCTCCCTGCTCCATGCCGGTGGCCTAGCTGCTCAAGGAGAGATTTAGGGAGCCCCGCTACAGAGCCAGATGGGTTCCCTGGAAACCACTGAAGTAACCCAGCTTGAAATAGTGATAACTAAGGCCTCCTAAAATCTGCACTAAACTGAGCAACTGAGATATCATTTGGCTGGATTGTCCTAGCTGTGTCTAGCAATGAATGGTTTACAAAACAAACAAAAATGCTTCCTTTTAGATTGGTGCTGTGTCATGGAACAATAATGTCCACACATGGTGGCTGCACAAAGGTTTTCATGCTCAGTGTGCTATGTACATTGATTGTTTTCCCCTTGTGATGTCCCAGAGAGTTGGAGCAGTGTTATTATCCCCTTTTCCCAGATGTGATACACCAATTACTTAGACAGTGCAAGGCTGCCAGGGGGATGGGGATAGGGGGAAGCTCACAGACCAAAGATGAATGCTCGCTTGAATATAATGATGTTACAAAGGGTGACCCAAAATGTTAAACAACACCAAGGCCATTTCTATGTCTTTTGTTCATCTGCTGAGGCAATTGCTGGGGACGCTGAAGGCAAATGGAGAAGGGCACTTCATGTGTCTGAGCTGTAACCTTGCCCTCCTGCTTTAGAGACATAAATAAGGATTCCTAGGCAGTATATTCTATATCTCAGGAGACTGCACAGGAGGAATATTGAGATGCAGTTATTACAACAATAATGTTCTGACATGTTTCAGGGGCTATGACAGTCTCAGAAATATCACTTTTATTGTGAGAAAAGATGACTCGAGGGAGGGAAGAAGAATCCTGAGATCAAGGTAGAATGAGGCAAATTGTGCAGGATTCATTATTGAGAGCTACAAGACCTCATTTCTGAAAGATTAATATCCTTTCACCTCACAGTCTATACATTCTGGGTGTCACATCACCAGCCAAGGGGACAACACAAGCTTTCAGTCAGTAACCCCTCCAGGCTTTGGAGTTTCGTTTCCTCTCTCTCCAACTCCTGTCTTCAGAGGGTGGTCACCTTTTTCCCTAAATAGCCTTATGTTCCACTGATTCTGTACCTCTCATAAAGTCAATCTGATCAGGTATTGATCCTTCATCTACAGCATTGCTAGAAATGGCAGCCAGCTGTAGCTGTGAAGAACAACAACTGGCAGACACTCTGGTTAGTGTTGGCACTGTCTGTCTCTTACGAGATCCAAATTCCTGGGAACCAAATGTTCCTGTGATTCTGGCTTTCTGCTGCCAATAAAGCTTATGATACAAGCTAATTGGCTTGTAACTTTTCTTGGAAATCTGGAAGGGAAATGGATAGGTTGCCTCTCTTTATACACCAATATACCAAGAATCTGCATTAAGATAAGTGAAAAAATATATACAGCAGTAGCCATAAAAAAACCAATGATTACTCTTCTTCACTGTGAAGTGGTTTCTCAGACATATAAGTAGTTTTTATTTCAAATAAGCTTAACCAAACTGTAAGGGTTCTTTTTCCCTCTATTATCGCTGTGAAGACTAAGGACAAGAGGAGTTCATTGCAAAAGGGTATTTTTAAAGTCTCCTTCAGGGAGGGACTTCATTAGGGATTTGTGTCCATTGTGCATCAAAACTGTGGCCAGTCATCACCCAGAAAATGAGAGCTAAAACCTGCTGTGAGAAAGATGTTTGTGGGAGCTTCCCTTTGCTCAGCAACTGATGATTCATATCTCCATTGACATGTATGTAAAGGATGAGTTTATGACTGAAGAATATCTTATTCATCTCTGTATATTTCCTTTAGCCAGTCTACTCCTATCAGTTGACAGATGACAGAAACAGCAGTAAAATTCATATCTTCCAGGGATTTAGGTTGCTTTAGATTTGGCTGTCATGTTAGGATCGGCTTTTGCTAAAAATAAATAAATATATAAACATAAAAAATCATGACGGCCATTTAATTCTGAGTGCTTTAAAAAGCATTTCAAGAAGTGTAGTCATGTAAATATAGGTCCCAGTCAAGTGCAATAAAATAAAATAAAATAAAATCCCCATGTGATAGAAGGAATTAAGATTATAATTGTCTTGGAGCATTTGTGCCAAAATCCCAGCAAGCTACTACTGAAAGTTTGTGGGTAAAAAGCACTTTTCCTATGAAATAGTTCCTCCTGTTATGGGCCAAATCTGTTTTCACCCTTGTAACTGAGAGCAGTGCTTGGATCCAGTTCAGCAGACATTTTGTTTTATGGGGCTTTCCTGGAATGAGAAGAGTACTTAAATTGGGGAAGAACAGTTCTTTTTTTTTTTTTATCTGTCCTGCTGAAACTGTTTCATAAGGCCTGTTGACCACATTGAGAGGACCACAGAAGACCTAAAACAGAGCTGGAAGGACATGCCTAGGTATAAATCACAGACAGAAACAAAAGGAGTTAGGATGCAACTTCAAACATTTCCAGCTCCTCCCTCTGTTCACAAAATACTAATGATCTTACACTCTTATTAATGTGCCTCTTTCTAAAGCAACAGGGAGAAATAGAAACAGCTCTTTTGCACAAAGTGGGACTGAAGAGGTTAAAGTCACAAAATTCTGTCATTCTTGATGGATCTTTTTATTTTCTTCTAGTTCATTTTTTTCCTCAAAAGAATACACACATTATTTTTACCTTAGGTGTATCTGCTTCACTTGTTTTACTTTTCAGACAGTTACCTGGCTGTAAGCCAGCACTGCAAAATCAAATCCTGCCATTTATTTTAGGATTTGCTTTTATTATTCTTGCCTGAATTTCATATTTTTTCATTTCTTATTACTTTATGTCATCCAGGTTTTATTGTTGTTGTTGTTGCTGTTTTTTCTTTTCTTTGTTAGCTTTGTTTGTTTCCTGTCACTCACTATTTGGTTGCTCAACTATCAGAGCAGAATGAAAAAGCTACATGCTAACCCAGGTTATATATATTACTGTCACTTTCCTACCACTGAAAAATGCAAACGGCAACCAAAAAATGAGCAGATCTGAGGTAGGTCAGTAACTTAGACTACAGTTCTTTGAGTTATGCCAGCTCACAAGGAATCTTGAATTGCAGATACAAGTGTTGGGCTTTTTAAAAAGTCATTCTGCTTATTGAAGATGAAAGCAATACAATAAAAATGAGAATAAGCATGAACATGATGAAAAACAAACAAGAAGTAACCCAAGTCATATCCTGAGTGTAATGTACACAGAGAATCTTTTTATTCCTCAAAAGAGCAAAAATCTGCTTGTAGCAGTCGGTCACAACCCAGAAGTTTGTTTGGATCACTGAATCATACTGTTTAGGACTATACATAGTTGTGACTGAAATGATCCTGGAAAAATCCCCATCTACTGCTTATTTTTTTTCTTCTTGAGGTTAAACCCATTTTCCTGCTAAAAATGTATGGGGAAATGAAAAAAAATGGTGGAGAAACAGAGGCTAAATTCCCCAAACCAGACACTTAAAAGTAGTTCTTGCACTTTTAAGAGATGGACTGATTTTCCACACAAACTGGCCATTTGCCAACTTCCAGTGCACTCTGAGAAAAGGAAAACGCAGTGGGTGCCTACATGCTGCCTTGGAGAGCCTTATTGTAGCTGCCCCTTTCCGATTTGCACTGGTTTGAGGATTAAGGACAAATCCACCTTAAAGCTTCCACTTTTAAAAATGTTGTTCCAGATTTTCCTGCAGCCCAATACCATCTCAGATACCTCTCCCCCTTTTTTGGCAGTGGCCTGTACCTGATGGAGGAGACAGACCCAGACAAAGCACCAGCCCAGGATGAATGCATGGTGTTACAGCGGTTTCCCTCAGGAAACAGGGGCACTCTTTCTGAGAGTGTCTCAGTTACAAGAATATTTCTGATATCCCTAAGTTTTCCCCTATCTTTCCTTGATGTCTTATTCCTCTCATTATTCTTAGGTGCTTCCTGCTCTCTAGCTGTTGGAAACCTTTTTGCAATTGTACAGCAGATACACTGTCTTCCTTTCAGTCCCCTTTCCTAATCATGTAAATTCCAACTTGCATGGAAGGAATGAAACTTTTGAGTGGCATGACTGTTATTTGGTCCCTTCAACATCTGATTACTCTCTCTGGAATAATTTTCCTTTCTGAAGGCAAATTATTCCAGTAGCCTCAACCACGTGCACTGCAGCTATCTCTACATTTTGAGTGGAATGAGAAAAAAAGCACCCTTCACCAAGGGAGAGCACTACAGCTGGAGGGAGAAATGCAGTTGCACCGCAACCAGCCACTGCTACCACCATGGTAAATGGCCAATGTGGCACAGCATTTGCTAGCCACAAGGGACGATAAGGCACCATTTTATCACCAGATAAGGCAGCCAGGCCCTAGTTTTCTTTGGGTTATTGACTCGTAACTCTCTTAATCAGTGAAATCTGCCTCTGGTCAGTTTTGTAAGCACACAAGGACAGCACCTTCTGTCCCACACTTCCTGACCTTATGTATTACTGCAATATGCAGTAATATGTCAAATGCTGTTTAGTCTTCATAATCCAAGGAGATTATGTTCATAACTTCCCCTCTGTCTGCTCACAGCTTTATCTACTTTCAAAAATGTTACTGCATTTTTTTAGAAAAGATTCACCCTTTACAAGACGGATTTATTTTTAACTACCAGGTCTGATTTTCTCATGTCCTACCTGTACCAATGTAGTCCAATGCACCATATGGGGCTCCACAATCCTGGTATATTCTTCTCAAAGTGCAATATGGCAAAAATATTTGCACTTCTGAACTTGAATTTCTGAAATCTGTGATAGTTGAAAGTAGCAGTGTGAAACAGTAATTAGTCTACTGATTATTGTTTTACAAAATAGAATATTTGCATTATTATTTAGAGGGGTTAGAGCCTAGCTGCAGGCCCTGGCTGCTCATTCCTGCTGCAGCAAGTTGAGGCCACAACAATGGACCACAGCTACACAAACAGATGATTTACGTTTGGCATAACTGAGAGTGTGAAAAACCTTGTCAGGGAGGAAGAGGTCAGAAAATGAGTGGCTGATGAGGAGGGAGAATATATTCTGACTGAAAATGTAAGAGAAACTCTTTGCTTGGCAGAAGAGCTGTGCTCACAGGTCACCACCCACCCCTGGCCCCCGGCCACATGTCCCTGTACTTCCTCCAGAGTTTCTGCCTCCTCAGTTGGGCCCAATGTCAAATCAGATGTTTGTGTGGCTTGTTTTAATTTTTTAATTGAGGAAGCAAATAACTCCAGCAGAGGAGAGAGGAAAGCAGCAGGAACAGGAAGGATAACAGGCTGGGGGGTTTTCTCGTTCAGTGTCTTTGTGTTGTTTGGTGGTTGTATGTTGTGTCATGTCATGTGTCATGTCGTGTCCCCCCCCCCTCCCCCCAGTGATTGCTAGTCATGCTTCCACAACAAAATTAACTGTCCCATTTAAGACCATTTCAGGGGTGAAATCTTGAAAAGTTTTGTCATTAAGTTCAACTGAAGTAGGCCCAAGCTCTGAAAACTCTCATATCCTATTCCTTTTGGTTTTCTTATGTACTTAATCTTCACTGTGCACTGAGTAAGGCAATGATCCTACAGAAAATAATGTATTATCACATAATTGCAGATTGCATTATATGATGTATTCATTATGGGGGCTAAACTGAGGTTACGCAGACAGCCTTAATTCTGGCATCTCCTAGCTTTTTAATGTTTGACTTTACATCCTTTATGATGGCTTTGAATGAAGTTTGTAGTTGTAAGTAATGATTAATTTTGATGTAATTATTACAACTTTGCTTTATATCTGTATCTTATGGAGAATTTCACAGCTGTGTCCTTCATAAACAATGAGGATAGGAATTGCTTGTTCACATGCTTAAATTGCTTTTTTCTCAATATATTTTAAAGAGCTTTGATGACTTTGGATGCCACTATAACTGTAATTTTTACACTGTGATCCAGTAACATATTGTACTTTTTGGAGTATGAGCTTGGTAACTGATTTCAGTGGGCTGAAATATGTCCTTCATGAATCTTACAAATAAATATATTTACAAATACTTATATCTGCTAATGATGTAATTTTACTTCTTTATACCGTCACTGTTAATCAGTGGATTCTTGCACTAAATCTGGTGTTGAAGCACTGAAGGCTGAGTCAGTCTGATACCTGCTTTGTTCTTACGAATGATTATTGTTTTAACAAAAAGCTCATGATCCATTTTCAAAACACAGTAAGCATTAAGGATTTCAAGTGAAGCACATTCAGAAGTTCTTGAGATTAGAATCTATATGTTACTGTGGGCATTAAAGTCATTGTGCTGACTTTGAGTTTTCTGAAGAGAAGTGAAGTTACTCTGAATGTAAAATTTGCAGGATTGGAACCCTAATTTGAGGTCACACTATATCCCATTCACTTCTTGACCCTGTAGTAAAAAATTGTAATGTGCACTGTTACTGCTCTGTTATGTAAGGTAATGAAGTGCATGCGTGTAACGCGTGAAGCAAAGTATCTTGGCTATGTAGCTATTACACTCAACTTCCTACTTCTAACTCTATTATCCCATATTCTAACAATTCTAAGGAAAAAAAAATATCAGAATATCAGAAGAGTGTTAATGTTCATTTCATATTAAGTTACAACCTTGCTACTTTTAGTTTATAGTAGATAGTGTTACAGAAGACAATAATTTCACCACCTGCTGGAGAAAGGAATTAAAGTAGTATTCAATAGCTGTTTTTCTTAACAACACATTATTTCATTGATGATACATTAGGCTGTACAGCATTTTACTTTGAAAGAAATATGAAATAAACCCCAGAAATTTCATATTATTTTGGTTCAGTCATAGCAAAATTTAAGAAATTCTAAGTCAACATACTTTACATTATTTCAAAGGATTGTATAACAAAAATGTAAGAAGTCTTGATTTAGACTAAATATGGCTTAAAATCTTAGTTTCTATAACTGTGCATACATAGTAAAAATGAGGACTAGTCTATTAACGTCAAACTGTTTCAAATAATTCTGCCCATAGACCATCCCTGGTGACAAAACTTTGGTTTTGTCAGTGTTTCCATTATTAGTTTTGAGCCAAATTTCCAGTGGCTTTAAAATTAATTCTTAATGGTATTACTTCAGGTAGCTTAGTAGATGCAATTTTGTTCTTAATGACAGTCTGGCAATTATATATTTATTTATAATTTATTTTGCATGGTGAGACTTCACCTATCTATTATTTGAGAATATTTTTAATAAAACTATGGAAAAAAATCATTAACAAAGAGAAAAGACTTTTTACTTCATTAAGAATGTTAGCTATATTGTCAAAACATGGATCTTCTCTTCCTCATTTAAATCTTCATTAGAACAACTTTGTAGAGATCTTCAATCTTTGGTACAGCTTTGCTACCGACACAGCCCATGCACTTGAGGTCATTCTCACTACTCATGCATGCCTTCTGTGGCATAGGCCAGGTGGACTTTCATTCATAGACTTCAGAACAGCCTTGGATGGTCCACATTCCCTTTGGCATCAGCTGTCTGGCCAATGCTGCAGAGCTCAATGTGAAGGGGTTAAAAGAGAAGAGATTATCTCCAAATTCTTGCTTGAAATGCACTTTACACACAGTGCATTTTGGAAAAGACATTGGGAAGCTGGCTGGAAACTGCTTAACCCCAGTTGGCACTGAAATGTTGATAACAACATTCACTGATATCACTTGTTGCACTTTCAGGGACAGACAGATAGCATGTGAATTTTTTAATTGCTGTAAGAAATCTCTTTCTCCTGTGCTCTTCCAGACTCAGAGTTCTTAATAACTATGCTCTTTGCATGTGATTTAAAGATCAGAGCTTTCCCTTGTCATTAAACTACTGTGCAGACTTTGCACAGTTGTTTTTTTTTGTTTTTTTTTTTTTTTTTTTTTGTTTTTTGCATACTTATTTCAGTGCTGTATTGTGTTTTACTGAGTGGAGTAGAACCTGATCATATATTGGACAAGATAAGACTGTGGAAGTGGGAGTACAAAGAAATTTGTCCTGAGAAATAATATCTGATATGTCTTCAACAATTGAAATATTGAGTACATAAGTACAGATCTCAGGGGAAACAGAATATTCATTACACAGCTTATCTCTGCAATCCTTTTTCCACCTTTCCTCAGCAAAGAATTCAACTGGGCTTGACTCCTCATGTCCTATCCAAATGTCTTCTCCATTGCTGGATGCTGTGCTCCGCTTTGTATCTTCTGCTTCTGGATCTTCTTGCTTCTCTCAGACCTTTTGTGGTATCTGCCAGGATACCATGAAAAGTGCATCTGTTATGTTGCTTTTTGCACTGCCAAGGAGAGCTAATCACAGGACATGTTCCACAAGTTCTGCAAATATATTAACCATTCATTTCACAGAAACAAAGACAGATGGCCTGAGGATGGGCCCATGTTTCATGGTCCCACATTCGGCAGGGTCCAAAATTTTTCTTCTGTACCTAAAGTTGCAGTTCTTGTTTTTTTCATATTTTTTTCATATTGCTAGCATGAACAGCATCTATGTGGACATAACATTATCTCTCTCATCTCTAATCCTCTTCTTTGAGCAACAGTCAAGTTTCAAGATGAATTCCTGTCTGTTAAGAAGACGCATGCTTTTCCTGATATCTTAATAATACCTTTCTTTTCATTGATGTCTGAAACATTCAGAATTTCTCTTTGGACAACTGGTCATAACATTTCTGTGAAGACAAGTCATTAATGCAGTTTATTCCTGAAATAAGTGTACATTTGCTTCTCTATGAACTTTCAGTAGCTATCTACAATATTTTGCAATCTAGATGACCAGATGTCAAACAGACAAAGCCTGTCCAATTAACACACTGTGCATATCCAGGTATCCTCAAGAACAGCAAGCACACATTCAACATCTGCTCTGTCTCAGCAAATCCTATGTATCTAAAATATGCTTGAGTTGAATTGCAATTACATAATGTTGTATTATTTCTCTCCCTTATGGTACCTACTGACTGCCCTTGATTTAACAGTAAATTCCTTTATGTTTCTGAATGGAATTTTTGCTTATTGTCTCCTCAATGATCTTGTGCACAGTTTTCTCCTCCAAGAAGTGTTAGGGAACCAGTCTAAACCAATAATTCTCTACCTTTATGGCAGAGATGGATAAATGAATAGTAATGATCAAATAATCAGTCCATGGATCTGGATGGGATTCATCCCAGGGTGCTTAAAGAGCTGGCTGATGTCATCGCGGGACCTCTCTCAATTATTTTTCAATGATCTTGGGAATCTGGAGAGGTCCCTGTAGACTGGCAAATGTTGTGCCGATTTTCAAGAAGGGTAAGAAAGAAGACTCTAGCAATTACAGGCCTGTCAGTCTCACATCAGTGCCTGGTAAAATTACAGGGAAGATGATTCTTGAAGTTATTGAAGCGCACCTGGGGGACAATGCAGTCATTGGTCCCATCCAACATGGGTTCATGAGGGGTAGGTCCTACCTAACAAATTTGATTTCCTTTTATGATAAGATCACCCGTCTAGTCGACCAAGGGAAATCAGCTGATGTGATCTTTTTGGACTTCAGCAAGGCTTTCGACACGGAGGGGATGACTTATGAGGAACGGCTGAGGTCACTGGGCCTGTTCAGCCTGGAGAAGAGGAGGTTGAGGGAGGACCTAATTGCGGTCTACAACTTCCTCACAAGGGGGAGTGGAGAGGCGGGTGATGTATTCTCCATAAACACCAGTGATAGGACCCGTGGGAATGGGGTTAAGATGAGGCAGGGGAAGTTTAAACTAGACATCAGGAGGAAGTTCTTCACCGAGAGGGTGGTTGCGCACTGGAACAGGCTCCCCAGTGAAGTAGTCACTGCACCGAGCCTGTCTGAATTTAAGAAGAGATTGGACTGTGCACTTAGTCACATGGTCTAAACTTTTGGGCAGACCTGTGCAGTGCGAGGAGTTGGACTTGATGATCCTTATGTGTCCCTTCCAACTCGGGATATTCTATGATTCTATGAAAAGACTCATTTGTACATGGTAGATTGGTAAGCATACGTAACAGTCCACATGCACAAACAAAATTTCAAGGTAGTGTCAAAGTGTTGAGGAGCTGTTTGGTGTGCAAGCAAGGAAGCATCCAAACTAGGCTCTTCAAGCACTGCAATCCTTTCAGTTATTCACCTGACTCCACCATCTCTCAGAGCAATAGTAATGTTCTCTTCCTCTTCAAGCCATTAGCCAGGGTCTTTTCTTTCTGTAACCTAGTGAATGGAGGCTGAGAAGCAGTGATGTGATCTCTGCATACTGTCTCCTCAAGTCTATCAGCATCATCACAAGACAATGTATGGTGACAGTACCAGCTCTCCTTCTGAGGCTGATCCTAGCTTACAGATAAAAACGCTTGCTTCAGCCTATTTAGTTTGAAATCTGCTGTATCAGAGTCAAATAAGCTCCACATTGCCTCTTAAAGACTGAACAATAAATAGCAGCAAAATGTGTTTGGTGAATGGATTTCTTACAGCAGGTGACTACATAAACTAAATCTTGGCAGTAGAACTTCAAGTGAGTGAAGTATTGTGGTTGATGGTCTTAAATATTTCTTCTGCTAATGCTGTGCTGGAAAGACTGTGACTGAAATAGGTATAATTAGTGAACCATGATTGAATTCTCATCATCAAGAAGACAACAACTCTTTCACAGTTTCTACTTTGATGTCATCTCTCATCTGTAAAGCTGTTCTACTCAAAACCACTTGAAGGTATTTTTCCTTTGAATTGGCTGCTTTAGACTGTCGTTAGTGCTAGATTATCCATGTCGGGTTTATCACAAGCTGTCTGGATACAGGCTGATTTTTCTTTTCATGATAAAATATAGCGCTCTTCTAAATTCTGCTTCCAGTTCATGAAGGTGCTTCTTGCTTGAATCTTCTGTTGCTGCCTTCCAAATATCCAGAATCTGGATCAACAATCTTACAGTCTTCTGTGTTGCTATTTTTTGTTTTATTTACACTTCACAGTAACAACTTGGGTGATAATGACTTTCTACAGTCACTGTCTCTCTGCTGACAAGAGCAAAGATCTGTCATCATCTTCTATCTAGTAGCATTTTGCACTTTTGAAGCTGCATGTAGTGTATTACACTTAAACAGCACTTCACAAGTCCTTAGTCTAAAGCACTTGTTATATATGTATTTTTATTTATTTATTTATTTATTTATCCTGAAAAAGGTACTATTCACCTTATTTCTTGTTCCTCCACTTGGAGGTTTTCTTGGCAACTTCCATAAGTGTCTTCTGGATCCAGGAGCTGCTTTTGTTGTAATAATTAATATGAAAAAAAAAAAAATCCTTACAACCATGCTGCAGAATTGCTGATTACATATTGTATTTCACCAGCATGTAAGTTTCTGCTGTAACCACACCTTGAAAACTGAAGAAAACTATCCCATGATTTTATGCCTTAAAATGATGTTATATTGTCAGCTGTCTTACAAGTTTTGAATAACACATCATGCATGTGCATGCTTAGAAAGATGCTGACTGGTATCTTCTTATTTTTCAGTTCTCTCTAGCTTTGCTTCTAAACTGTAATGGAAACTGTGTGCATTTGCGCATTATGAACAAAATTCAGCAGTATTAGGGAAGCAGAAGCACTCGTAGCAAACATACAGAATGATTGATACTGTGGTATCCAATTTTGATTTCAGCAAAAATCCTGGGAAAGCTACTCCTGCAGAAAAGTTACCACGTATAAAAAAAGATATAGTAAGCCATACAAACACCTGCCCCAGACTCAGACTTTGTCCCCTCTTTAATGCCACCCAGACTGGCTGATAAAGTGGCTAGATTCCGAGTGGATATATGGATTAGAAGCACATTGTTAATAGGATAAACATCCTATTTGTTTCTGTATCTGAGAAAAATCCCTCACTGTTTTTCCACTGAGAATTTTTAAAATAAAGCTTTGACATCTAATTAGTTATTTTCTTTTAAACATCATCTTTTGTCTTTGGAGTATTCCATTGTCTCTGTGAAATACAAGAAGTCTTACAGATCTACGAGCTGTGTGAATGAGGAAAATAATTAAATGGGGTCACCATGTTGATGTTTTGTAGCACGACATGGAACTAACAGCCACTTTTTGTTTTTTTTTAAGTACTAAAAATTCTTAATCTAATTAGTTTCTTTAATCTGGCAAGCAAAGATACCTCCTCTTGACTCTATCGCTTTCTTGTGAATGCGACACCTTGAAGATCAGAGATGTTTGCAGAGGGGTTGTATTAGGATAGCTAATTGAAATAAGTCTAGAGAACCTGGAATCAGCCTGTCTGTCTGCTGCAAGTGCTGGTTTGTACATAAGCCCTCTTGTACTGGTAGAAAATGCAGCCCAGGTGAAAATTCCCAAGCACCTCTGCATCACTCACTTATATGTAAAATAAAATTAATTGTGAACTGGAATCAGCTAACAGTGAATTTGGATAAATGAATACTTTTTCTCTTGGTTAGTAAAATACAAGTTACTAAGAGCTGAAATGAGGAGAAAAGTTCTAGGCCATGGAAAAGCTTGAAGGCAGATTTGCATGGGGTTTACACATAATTCTATAAAACCAGGCAGAAAGCCTCCTTTCCTGCTCGGTGCAGCTCCCTTCACCCTGTACGCTGAGCTCTTGCTGCTCCTATCAGGTTTCCCCTCTCCCTTTCCCCTGTGTTTTTTAGACCAGCTTTTGTCCTTTTCCTTCTGATGTTCCTTTTCATGGATCAGTTTTGATGCAGAGTACTGTTGGCAAGACAAGGTGACAGCTTTCCCTCTCTGCCCAGTCATCCAGGTGTCCTCTCCTTCGCAGTGGACCGCCTGCTGGAGAGCAAGGAGATCCAGCAAATGGAGGAGAGGAGTGGGCAGGGTAGGGGGTTAATCCTGGTGCCCCAGCCAGCAGCCTGGCAGCAAGCAGGGAGCCTGCTGCAACGTTGGGCAGTAGACAAATCAAGTGAAATAAAGGTATGAGTTCCTTCCCTTGTACCACGCGTGCTTGTGTGCAGGACAGAGACAGCATCTTTGAACAGCTCTGTAACATTGTGATAAGCATTTACTAACTCCATAAGCATTTACCAGCCATGGCTAAAATCTGGATGGCTGAGAATAAGTCTATTTTTCCCCATCACTCCTAGACTGGAGAATTTAATAATTAATCTAAAGTTCCACTGCAAGTATCCAAATTTGAGTTTCCATTATAAACAACACTTAGCTTTTCCTCTCTTACAGGATGAAATTCACCCCCCATCAAAAATAAATTAATAAATAAATCACCAAATCCCAAATTTGTTCACACATTCAATGCCAAGAAAATACAGATTACATTTAAGAGGCTAATGTTGCTTGCAATGCCATCAAAGCACCAAGCTGAGTGCAGAAGCATTACAGCCTGAGATGAGGCTCATGATTCAAACACATCATTAATGCAGGCACTTTGAATGCACACATCTGCAAAATCCAAAATATGCAGCTGACTTTTGCTCTCAACAAGCCCATACTTTGAACTGATGCAAGCAGATGTATCATGCTAAAGGTTGTCATGGAGGAACAGGGACAAAGACAGACCTTCAAAGCCAAAAGGTAGTAGAAGAAGCAACATTTAATTAAAAAGAAAAAAAAAAAAAAGAAAGCAAACATTTTCCACCTTCAATCACCCTCCTCTACACCCTGTTTCTCCACCCCATGCCTTCCCCTGAGGACGCAGTTCCCAGCCTGCCTCAGTAGCTGCAGTAGAAAAGTCTTGGTGGCTGCAGAGCAGGGGGCACTGAGGTGCTGCTGCAGGCAGCAGCGAGCCCCCTGGGAATGGCTTCTATGCAGGCGCCTACCCAATCACACGCGGGGAGCCGCAGATCTATTGCAACATGGAAGGAAGGGTATGAAATAACAGATTCCTCCTGCTGCTCTGGTGGCTGTCACATTTCACACCATACCTCTCTCCTTTTCACAGGCACTCTGGCTGGATTAAATGGATTAAGAACTGGTTGATAAATATGAATGGAGTTGTAAGTTGATGTGGAAGTAGGTTTTCACTGTTTCATTCTCTATGAATGAATTGTGAATAGAAATTTCTTCAAGTGCATTAGGAATTAATTCCTAGAGACTCCCTTTTTCTGCTCAGACTGACAAGCTGAAGAGCCAAATTTTGCAAGAAAAATAACTTTTCAATTTATCTGAGAACCTCTTGCTTCAAACCCTGACTGCTGAGTGCAATATTCACTATGTAGATTATTCCAATAAAACAACATAACATTACAATCGGTTTCAAGTAAAAGGATCTACTTATAGTATAAAACTTTAGATTTCATAGCATGTCTGATGTATCAAGTGACTGCATCTGATCAAGTCTCCCCACTGTAGTGCCACACACTTTAATGGTCTAAATCTGAGATTAATTGATGCTGAGGAATTTGGCTGAAGGTAGGTTTTTACTTTTGTTTTGTTTTGTTTTTTAATCCTGCAATATGAGGCTGCTGTCCCAAAGTTTGGAAATGCTGTTTTATGTTATTCACAAATTGACAGTAGATCTTTCATATATATACATATATAAACACACTCACAAACATATCTATATAAAGATATATATAAAATTCAGATCTAATTTTAGATTTAAAGTTCTTTGCAAATTTGTATTTGTTTGGGTCTGATGGCATGTTTAGGCTGGCTACTTGCTGTAAATACATTTCAATGTGAAATTTGTCCGTTTGCCTCACATGGATAGCATATTTCAATCTATAACTCGAAGTAAAAATACAAGAGGTCTAAGCAGAAATTTCTGAAACAACAAAATCTTGGGAACATATTTTCTGATCTTCCAAGAAAATGGGGCTTATCACTTTGTCCCATATGTGACTCTGTTTAGATGCTTATCTGTCACTACCCTCACATCTTTCCCCAGTAAGTTTGGAACATATTACTTACTGTCAGTCTAATCTGTAAAAAGTCTTAAAGATCATGAGATAGTGAAAATTAGCAGCAGAGTAAAGGAGCCATTGCTGACTGCCACATAAAACAAACACTTCTCTTTTCCATACCATTTCACCTTCAAGAGGCAATGGCTAGTGAAATGAAGGATAATACACCTATGGTCTAAGTGAGCTTCAAACTTGATATAACGCTAGCAACCCTTTGACAGGCAAGGGAAAAAAAGGAAGGGAGGTGAGCTTGAGGTAACTGTGGGCATTACATATGCTTTGGCACAAGAAAGAAAAATGCTTATGGAGTGCAATGAGATCCTCATGGCAGAGCACAGAGACTTGCAGAAAGTCTGGAGTTTTTTGGATAACGAGATTTTTCCTGGAGATTAGGGAGGACCCTAGGTTTTGGGGGATGGAACACAGGCAAGTGGACACAGACCTTTAGAAAACTGGGTTTTGTTATCCCTTGGCTCACAAAATTTGTTTCAAAGGTGGGGAGGGGAGAAACTTCCCCCTTTATAATACTTCTGAACATTCCTAGGTCCTAGCAGTTCCAGGCTTCATTCTCAATGAAGTCTGCTCTGGGACAGTTTAGTCCTGATTAGAAACCAGTGCTTGTGAAAGCCTCACAAGAAGTCCTCCTGTGAGACTTCCAATTGATACAGTAGTCATGCAAAGCTGAAATAATTCAGTAATAATTACAAATTATATGACCTGCACAGATGAACTGGATTTAGCCTTCCGGCCTTCTACCTGTTCCTCAGAGGAGGGTTGGAATACAGTAGTTCTATCTGCACAGAACATTCACATAGCCAGATACCAACTCTTACAGAAAGAGGAGTGTCAGCAAGTAGCCTGGCACCAAGTCTGAGTTTCTGCTACTGTGCTTGCTTTGGAGAAGGTCAGGAGCTTGATCAGTACTTACCTCTTACCAAACCTGTGGGTACTTACCACCTCTCTGACTCAACATAGTTGAACACTAGGGCAGCTGTGAAGCCTAGAGTAATGTTGTTTAGTATATGGTATCCAGGCTGAATTACCTAAACAATTCTTTTCTGCAGTTTGCTCAGAATGGTTAGGCATTTTGGCAGGATCAAAATACAGCAAGGACTAAAGGCATCAGTGGTAAACACGGCCCTTATGTGGTACATACTGATAAACTGAAAATACTGGGTGGTGAACACATACTGAATTGCATCTTGAGAAGGTATGTCTGTATAAATATCTCTCTTCCATATGCTGCCACACAGGAGGGAATTCAACGTGTGGAGAGCAAGTAAGCTGTTTGGTGATTTGGAGTATGATGCATCACCCAGATCAGCTCCTCCCTGAAGAGGCCAGCTAAGGAAGAGCCAGTAAGAATGTGAATTTGGAGAATTAGTCTGCAATAAGTCCAGCTTGGACACTCAGTGCTGTATCACATTACTGCAAGAAAGGAGTGCTCACCAAGGCAATTCAAGCATAGCAGCTAATGCCATAAGAGAGCAGTAAACTCCTATCCTCACTTTCTTCCCAGTAACGAGTCTGCGTAGTTATATCCTTAATGTACTTTAGATAGAGTAAGCCACAATGCAATTAGGATGTCCATATGGAGAGTCAGTGCAGCATAGCTAGTACACTGTAAATTCATATAATCGCTTACTGAGAATTAATTATCTTGTAGACAAGCCATGTGTCAGTGAAATCCATTTATTACTTCATAGGATATATGGTCTTCTAGGGAGGCTGGACCAAAAGAAATAGGGGACTGATTGGCAAAGTAAAAACATTGGTAGGAAATGTAGTTTTATGCCAAGTCAGTTGATTTTAAACAATCTGGCTTGGTTTTAAACATCCCTCCCCCATACTCTAATTTGGGTCAAACAAAGCCAAACTGAAATGTTTTGTTTTGGTTTTCTGTGGGGAAAATGATACACTTTTATTTTATTATTTACCTCTTTTTTTCTTTTTTTCCTTTTTTTTTTCTTTTTTAAGAGAATCAATATTTTCACATGGAATTTGTTCAGTTTCTTTTATAGAAATTGCTTCCTGGTCAAAGTGATATTTATATGAAATTTTTTCATTTGGTTCCACTTCAGCTTATTTGTCCAAACTTGTATCTGCTGTATGCTCACAGAAGTCAACAAAGTTGAACCAGAATGAATAATCCTCTTACAGAATATGCTTTGCTGGACTGGCAGCTTTTTTTCCTCCCTGTAATCAAAATATCACTAGAAGTAAATCTGTGTTGCCATTGCACCTATATAACAAAAGACTGTCTTAAGAATTCTTATGATTTGAAAACTAGGTCAGTTAATTGTCCAAAAATAATATGAAGAAAAGAAGTGGGGAATTACTGCTGGAAACAAATCCATTCTTCAAATTTCAGTGAGTCTGCTCTTGCTGCACCCAGACTTGATTATGGTTAGTAAACCTTTGAGATGGAGATTGGATTGTGTCTCATATCTTCATTACACGTGATTCTAGAAAAACATATGCATGTGTCATGGCACCTCGTTGTTCCTCTGATGATTTATCATATCTTTGTGGGATGGTTTTGTTTCCCACTATGAAATGCAAATTTATCTTGCAGTGCTCCTGCTGTCTGTACAAAGGTTAAAAGATATATAGATATACATTTAATGTTATTTTTGCTACTTTTAGAACTGGCTTTGAGTGATTATTCTAGCACAATAAAGATTTTTCACTGCCTACATTTTCTGATTTTAGTTATTTTGTTTTAATTACCTTTTTAAAAAATCTTTGCAGTTCAGATTACACAATCATGGACCAGTTACTGACAGGCTAATTCACAGAATACGGTCGATGCCAAGAAACTGCAGTTTACCATGTTGTGAACATTCAAATGTTGCTTTAGGGCCTCTTAAAGGGAAGACTGCAAATACTCTTCCCCCAGAAATAATAATATCCTCATATAAATTCAGGGTTTCGGGCACTATTGACATCAAAAGGTTTATAATCCTTGTGTGAGTAATCAGCTGAACAGTTGAAAGTACCTTAAGCTTTCTGTGTGTCAGCAAAACTCACATATGACGAGAAGAGTAGCTATGGCACTATTAGAACCTCTTGCTATTCAAAACTTCACACATGCAAGTCACCAAAATGAAGTTCCATTCCCCAAAGACTATGGAGATTCTCCAACATGATTGTGTGTCTACTTGAGGTTCAGTGCAGCCTTTATGAAGCTGTACAGTTTAATACATATAAGATTTCCTATAAGCTTCTAGGCCTAGCCTTCTTTGCTACTGTTACTCCTAAACACCAACACTTTGTTTCACTGAAGTGAAGCCCAATTCGAAATAAAATGTGCAGCTCACACTGGTATTCATTTTCTTTTCTCATGCAAGGCATGGGACGGGCACTTGTGCTGACACTGGTATCATCAGTGCTGAGATCTCGCTTAGATCTGTGGGATGCACCACAACTTTCTTATTTGCTACATCATAACTTTCTTGTTTGCTACAAAAAAAATAAGTGAAATTATAAGCATTAAATAAAATAATAATAATAAAAAAAATTCAATACATCATACAACCATACTATGGACCCACCTGACTACAGATTATTCAGGTATCCACTGGTCGTAGAATCATAGAATAACTTGAGTTGGAAGGGACCTACAAGGATCATTGAGACCAACTCCTGTCTCCACATAGGACCACACAAAAAACAGACCCCATGTCTGATAGCATTGTCTAAATGCTTCTTGAACTCCGGCAGCCTCAGCGCCATGACCACTTCCCTGGGGAGCCTGTCCCAGTGCCTGACCACTCTTTGGGTGCAGAACTTTTTCCTAACACCTAGCCTGACCCTCCCCTGTCCCAGCTCCATGCTGTTCCCTCAGGTCCTGTCGCTGTCCTCAGAGAGCAGAGCTCAGCACCTGCCCCTCCACTC
Source organism: Heteronetta atricapilla (assembly GCA_011075105.1). Lineage (NCBI taxonomy): Eukaryota > Metazoa > Chordata > Aves > Anseriformes > Anatidae > Heteronetta > Heteronetta atricapilla. The sequence continues at coordinate 76,815,997 of CM021731.1, read as the reverse complement.
CCCTCGTGAGGGAGCTGCAGGCCGCCATGGGGCCTCCACTCAGCCTCCTCTGCTCTGGGCTGAACAAACCAAGGAAATTCAGCTGCTCCTCAAACGTCTCCTCCTCTTGAACCTTAACCATTTTTGTAGCCCTCCTTTGGACACTCTAAGAGTTTGTTATACTGCGGTGCCCAAAACTGCATGCAGTACTCAAGGTGAGGCTTCACCAGTGCAGAGTAGAGTGGGACAACCACTTCCCTCAACCACTAGTAATGCCATGCCTGGTGCACCCCAGGGTACAGGTGGCCCTCCTGGCTGCCAGGGCACACTGTTGACTCATATTCAACTTGCTGTGGACCAAAACCCCTGATCCTTTGGTCATATACATTCAACTTCTTTTCAGACTTTTGCTTATAGACTCTTTGCCAATGAACGTGGATTTCTTTTTTTGGTTGGTTTCCATTGCTCCAGAGTGGGCTTCACACCAGTCTTGCTCTTTGCCTTCTTTACAGATAAAGGCAAAAACTGCTTACCACTTTCTGTCCCTCACAGGATGTCTACTAGTAGCTAGCACTAATTATGCATCTGTTCTGTTAGGTCATTTTTTTCCTCTGACTCATTTTAACACTTACTAACTTAAAATTATGGTTTTCCCCAAAATCTTGAGAATGCAGATAAAATTTAATTTCTCCTAAACCTCCACCCTTTGCTTTCTAACTTGTTATAAAGAAGCTGGGAAGCAGAGGCACCCACCTTTGGAGGTCTCACAGACACAAAGAGCATTTCTGTTCATGAAGAGCCTTGGCCTGCACTGGACATAGTCCTGTAGGGAGTGACATCAAAGCCTACCTTTGCCTACTCAATATTTAAAGCAGTCCACAGTAGTTTACCAGCATAGCAAGCCATGAATCTACCATCTACATACAATTCACATTTTGCATGTATAAAATGATGCATGTGCCTCTTTATGAAAATGTCAAACCATTGCAATGTTCCTTTCCCTTCCTAGCATCTGGCTATGTCTCTAGATAATTTAATGATGTATTTACCATCTTAGCATAAATGAGTAGTATACACAACAATGAAATTTAGGAGAGAAAGTACATTTCCTGAGAGTAGCTTGACTCTCTACTATTTGGGACTAGCACTACAAGTGCTGCACTCAAATACAAAATCTTGTCCTAGCTTATTATTATGTCTATGACCGTCACCTTAACTAACATTTTAAAAATCAGAGGCATAAAATAATACACACACTGGCATAAACTAATATCAAATTAAATCCAGTCCCACACCATATTTTCAGCAGTTTTTAAGACCTTCACCAACCAATTGCACAATTGGCTGAGACCTAAGTAGAGGGCTGAGCCCACCTACACTGTAACTAGGATTGCATTAGGATGCAATCAAGCACACTTGTCAGCTGAGAGGAAGCAGATAGGAAACAAGAAGGCTTTAAAGCCACCTACCAGCTGATCCTGGCAGCTGGAATGATGCTCCTCTGAAGAGAGTTTACACTAAGCTGTTTGACTTTGCAATGGAACAGACAAGACGAGAAGAAATGCTCACACAGTCAGGCGTTAATCCCAGCTGTGGAGCAGAAAGAGGCAGCGAAGTGGAAGACACTAGCTGCAAGAGTTTCTCAGTGATGCTGCTGGTGTTCTCCTGGGAAGGCCTGGGAGAACTCTGGTGGGTTTCCAAGCAAAGATGGGTCGCTGGGGAGGGAAGCAGAGTGGTTTGGGTGGTCAGACAATTAAAGTTCTCATTTGGACAGAAGCCTGGTCCTAATTAACAGTGTGAAAACACCCCAAGTTAGCTTTCAGCATCATTCTCTCTGGTTAAGGACTTCAATCCCTCACTTCTTACTAGGCTCACCATTTCACTTAAATCAGGGCTTCCTGAGTGAAAATTTTGCACACAGAAGATGTTATTTAGCTCATGTGCTATGGCGTGACAAAGATGTGCAACAGAAATGAAATCTGATTTCCCTGTGAAATGAAATAAATAAATAAATAAATATGTAAATGATCATTTACTTATTCTTAAAGCTTAGGCTCAGATAAGATAAATATATCAATTTGATTTGCATGCCGGTAGAATTTTGCCTCCAGTGGGTCAGTGGGAAGAGCTTAAACTGAGGGGAGTTTGAGTGTCTGATGCAAAGAACCATATTTGGTGCTTTTTCTCCTGACAGCATAAATAATTTTTCAGAGAATAAACTTGTGTATTCATTAGCACCACAGCCCCTTCCACACAGGGTGCTCCTTGGAAAAGTACCAAGTAAGCACGACTATTAATTCAGATCAATATGTGACTCTGACAGAGAATGCAAAGCATACCTAACCCAGCTAACTATGCCCCTGATAAATGTCGTGAGAGCACTGTGTCACCCGTGCCTTTCCTTTCTTTATTTCCATTATCCATCAGGACAGGCCATGAGGGAATGCCTGGGAACAGTGTCGTTCTCTGCAATAAGCCACAATGCTAATGAGGCATAACAAATTGAGGAAGTATCATGTATAATCCTGATCCCTCATTGACACTATTACCAGTATAGATTTCAATTCACCGTTTGTTACATGCTTAATACAGACAAAGTGGGAGGGTGTAGAAGAATTACTCCTTCAGTCATTGCATTTTTTAAACAGTTGTCATCCTCCAAGACAAAACTCTCTCGTAATACCCTCTGTTTTTGCTACTGCTGTTTCTCAGCAGGATTTGCTGCTTGTTCTTGTAGGGGGTCAGCCAGACTTTGTCTTTCTCACAGTTTCAGTTTCCTACTGGGATTAAGGGTCTAGCATATTTCTGCAACAAATCAACCGAACCCAAGATAAACAAATGTACTGAACAAGATGGCTCTGGTATGTGCTTGTGTTTTAGGAGTCAGCTGCAAAGTTTGTTTTTCATAAGGTACTCCAAACAGAAACCAAGGTGAACATATGATTTTAGTGAGTTCTCATCAAAACAATGGCAAATTTTGTACTTTGGTGGGGTTTAGAGTGTGAACTGTTTCTTCGTATGTGCTGTTTTTAGTCAAGTACTGTCATGCTCCCCTGAAATGGTATTTTGCATTACTTTGAAGAATCCCAGGGTGCCCAGCAGACAATAAACAATGCTTCACTGCATACTTATGATGGAAAATGGTAAAAAATTATCAAAAATATTGGGCCAGTCTATTAGTCTTTAAGTCATTCTTTTGTTAACCTAAGAGCTCCGTGATAGAGCTTCTGGCCTATGGAGAGACTCCCTCCAGGCTGCTCATCCCCTACGGCCTTGCTCACGGGTCCTCCTGATGGTGGAATTGGGCAGGAGAAACCTCCCAGCAGCTTGCTGACCTGGGAAAGGTACTCCATCCCTCTGCCGTGGCCAAGGGGATAGGGACAAGAGCCAGGTACTTCCATGGGATTCTGTTTCCTCCTTTTTGGGACCATTCTGATTTTGTAAGTACACAGGCAGAGGGAACTAGGAGACAGGCTGAAGGCCCACCAGAGCAAACAATATGCCTGGACAGTGGTTACTCAAGCATGGGGGGGGGGAGGGGAGGGGGGGCTGGCTGCTAGGAAACACACTTCGGTCCCAGTAATCCAGTCCCAGGTGCAACAATGTACACAGCTCTCAAACCGGTATTTCACCAACACTGGAATCTGCAAACTGGTGACTCCATGCTAAAAGGCTAACCTCTTCTTTAGACTTTTGTTAAAAGGTGTGCACCAGTGCAACACTGGTATTCACCTGTGTCAGAGTTTGACACCTCCACATGTTTTAAGTGATGCATTTAAACTACTGCTTAATCAATAAATAAAGAACATTTCAAAGACAGAACTTTTCGAAGTATAAATTTTTCCATGGTAATGAATGCATTTTAAATGGGGAATAAGGTGAGATTTTTACAGAGATCTAACAAAATAGAAGACTGATAACAGATAGAAAGTATTTGACAATGAGGCATAAAGTTATTATCGCTACTTGATTGGGAAGGTTTTTATTAGTCACTTCTGATTGCTCCACATAAATGGTGAGACCATCTAATATCCCTATAATGATGGCCTCTATGCATGAGTATTTTGATAGTTACAGTAAACGTACTATGTAAGAGAAAGAGCACTTGAATCTCTTTATAAGACCAGACCTGATTAGGAATTGTACTCCAGCTATGCCTGTGTTAAACTGCGTACAACTTTTGGGCCATATATTCATTGTGCTGAGTGCTTACAGCTTTGGGAAGAAGAATTAGTTCCTGTTCAATTCAGTATTTTATTTTCTGGATAAATGCATTGGTTTGAGAGAAAGGGTATTCACTTTAGCTCAAATATGACTGTGACTATCTCCATAGAAATGTACTGCACATGAAAGGTCTTTGATTTAAGTTCTTGACATGCTTTCAGATGATCAAGTGTCATAAAAAGTGGTAACTTTTTATCTCATTAATGAGCTAACTGAACGATAGTTTAAATGTAGCCTAGCATTTTCATGATTTAAATTTTATCAGGCTGTTTTAAATGGAAGGACTGATTAATTTTAATAGGATTTCTATCATAAATGGGAAAACTGTCCAAATTTTGTAACCAATACATTTTTCACTTGAAACACTTGAAAGTAAAAAGCTACTTAATCAGGTGATTCAAGCCAATATAGGGCAGGTCTACACTATTAGCTGCTGTCTCATTCGTAGATCTCCCATAAGTTAATTTCCAAAGGTTTATAGTCAAACATAGATATTTAGCATGAAATAACATATCTTTGGAGAAATTCATATGACTTTTTAGTCATATTAGCTATATATTACAGCTAAATTGAACTCCTGTTTGCTAAACTCTGTTACAAGAGCTGTCAGACAGTATAAAAAATAAAAGAACAAAAAGTCCTTCTTAAGTTGATGATAAGGAAGTTTAATGAAAAAGGCTACTGCTGCAGAGGTGAAAGAAAGACAACTGCTCTTTTGGCCCAAATTAATGACTAAGCCAACAGCTTTGGACAGCTGACGTTAGAGACCTAAAGATTCTGTGTTTTTGGACCTGATTTCTCGCTTACAAAAAGATGAGTTTCTAGTGTCCTGATTGTGTAAGGGACTCCTAAGGTAAGTATAATTTTGATCAAGGAAGTTTAAAGCAAAGATCAAAGTAAAAATGCAAACCTAGCTGATGGTTTTGTGTACTATGTGATACTACATATTATGTATCTGTACAGGGCTTATGTGGCAAGGTTTTGGTAATGATGTGGATATAGCAGTGGCCTCCGCAGAGCCCAGAAGCTGCCCCATATCATGTCAGAGCCAGCTCCAGCTGGCTCCAAAGGGGACCAGCTGCTGGCCAGAGCTGAGCCAGTGAGCAATGCTGTGAGAGAGGAGTGCGAAAATGTAAGAGAAGAAGCCCAGCAGCCACCCAGGTCAGTGCAGAAAGAGGGCAGGAGGTACTGCAGGCACCACAGCAGAAGTTCCCCTGTGGCCTGTGGAGAGGCCCCTGGTGGAGCAGGCTGTCTCCCTACAGCCCATGGGTCCCGCATGGAGCAGATCTCCACGCTGCAGCCTGGTGGAGCACGTGGATGTGGCCTGGAGGAGGCTGCAGCCCATGGAGAGCCCCCACAGGAGCAGGCCCCAGGCCGGAGCTGCAGCCCATGGAGAGGAGCCCACACAGGAGCGGGGGGCCTGGAGGGAGCTGCTGTCTGTGGGAGACCCATGCTGGAGCAGTTTGCTCCTTATGGATGGACCCCATGGTACGGACCCATATTGGAACAGGTCTTGAAGAACTGCAGCCTGTGGGAAGCCCACACAGGCTCTGTTCAGGAAGGGCGGCATCCTGTGGGCAGGATGGAGCAGGGTAAGAGAGTGAAGATGGAGTGGCAGAGACAAGGCATTATGGACTGAGCACAACCCCATTCCTCTGAACTACTTGAGGAGAGAAGGTAGAAGAGGGGAAAGGTGTTTTTAGTTTAGTTCAGTTCTCACTGCTTTAGTTAATAGGTAATAAATTATATTAATCTCCCTTACACTGAGTCTGATGGTAATTAGTGAGTGATCTCCCTGTCCTTACCTCAACTCATGAGGTTTTTGTTTTGTTTTGTTTGTTTTTTTTTTTCTTTGCATTCTATTTTATCCCCCATCGTTCTAAGGGAGTGGGAGAGAGGCTTGGCAGTTCTTAGCTGACCACCAATGTAAAGCCACCATAATATCACACTTTTTTCCACTTGTTTTTGCTCACTTAGTGATGCTTCTTGCTGCTTTTCTCCCTGCCCTGCATCCCCTTTTCATTTTTTCAATGTTTTCTTTAATTTTGAGAATAACTGAAATTCAGTTTCTTCAGTATGATTCAATGCTCATGTACCTAGATGAAATACAGGACATTTTTTTAATTGAAGAGAATGATTTGTGGGTTATGTTGTGCTCTACATTAAGATAACAATAGAAAATTAATAACAAAACATGAAAGGAAGGTAATAGCTAATATGGTTTGTTTTGTGAGATTATGAAGTTGATTAGCTTTTTATAATGATTTTTATTGCTGACATCCTGTAGCAATAAATGATCAAATCTATTACACATAATTAACTATCATTTATTATTGTATCCACTGTTTATAATTCAACAGATAATTTCCTATTCATTATATACTACATTAGACATTCAGCAAGCCCTAAATCTGCATGGTAGTTTCAGTATGTAAATATAGTTGCACAACATTGATAAGCTAAGTAGACTAGAAAACAACAACAAAAAAAAAAACACTAAGTTTCCTCGATTTGTGATTGAGTTTACATTACACTCAATATCAGGCCACATAAATTTAGTGCCTTGGTTTCCTCATCTGTGTTCTGGGAGTAACAAAGCCTGTCTTTCTGAAGTGTTTTGATAGTCTTGGATGAAAGGCTCTAAGTACAAAGTATTATCTGTTATAGCTGTGGCTTTGCAGATCTTTGCTAGTTAATAATGCAGTGTGAGTTGCTGAAAATTGAGAAAATTTGCTTGCTAGTAACAAAGGACGACTGCTTCACCTCATCTCCTTTTTGTCATTGTAATGGAAGCTATGAATATGCATCTTTGTTGCATTATTGTGAGAGGCAGTTATTTGCCCCTTCTGAAAAAGCCACAAATTGTACTTCAAAGTTAACTGAAGATGGCATTTTTTTCCCTTTATATTTTTCTTTTTTAAAATTAGTTTGGGAAAACTGTGAGATTGAACATAAGCTCACAAGGTCTCTAGGCATGAAATTCAATGGGAAAGCAATACAAATAAAACCAGAGAATCCAGAAGTTCTCTCCCATAAACTGTGGAGCTTCACATTGATGTTCTAACATTTTAGTTATTTTAAACATGGATTACTACAGCAAAGTCAAAGCAAAAAAAAAAAAATCATAATAATCAAAAATAGAAAATAGTAAAGACCTAATTAATCACTAAAGTCTGCTATATGTACAGAGATATGCTGGTTGTATTTATTTCATGCAAGGAAGAAAAGCAAAATGGTTATACAAGGTTAACACTTAGCTTAGTCTACTACTACTACTCATATAAATATACTGATAGTAATAAGGACCCATGCTGGAAAAATTAGGAAAGGCCATCCATTTAAGCTTCAAGATAGGGCACTCACAGAAGATGTACTAGATGAGAAGAGGCGATCACCTCCAGCAGCATGCAACCAAATCCTTACAATCATTAGCACCTAAGTACTTTCTAGCAGGTAGAGATGCTCACCTTACCCATACTGAAGGCTGCAGTGCAGGCACAGTGTGCTGCCCCTGTGTGATGGGGCTGGCACATCCCCACACTTCCAGCAAGAGCAAAACAAGACTGAGTCAAATGTCGTGAAGTTTGAATGAAGGTTGCCATCCCCACTCATAGCGTCACCTTTGATGATAACCTTCCCATGTAGTCAAGGTTTAATGGAGTATAAACACAATGTGAAAGAAAAGGACATCTGTTTTATGCAGTATTCTGATAAGAAATTATTTTGTTGTTGTAACGTCAATTTTGAGATTTTTTTCAAGGATGCTAGTACAATCACAAAAATAAATTATAAGTGACGCATACAGGAACACTTGCAAAATTCAGGACAGACAGTCCATGTCTGATCACTCTTGCTGTCCTGGGAGATAAAACATCTATCTGAAAACAAGGAATTGTCATGAGACAACTATCAAATAAGAAGGTATCTGTAGCATACTGACATGCACACATAAGCAACTGTATAGGAACTGTACTTTGTCTACCTAGTATAATTTGCATTTGGCTAAATGTATTAACTGATTATAAGCACACACAAAGCTTCAAAAAGACTCTAAGATCTGAATTAGCCAAACTTGTATCAGCAAGGCCATAAATGAGGAAGATGCTGGGTGACTCTGGACAGCTGGTCACAGCCAGTGAAAGACTTCATGGGTTATTTCTCCATGCTAACCATCAGCCTTCAAATATTCAGAAGATGTGGGTTTCCCTTTTGTCAGCTCCCCGTTGTGGTTTTCATGGTGCCCAGCACTCCAGTACTTAGCACTTCAGAGAAGGAAACCCATAATGTCGCTGCCGAAAGTGCAATGCCTTAGGGGAAAAAGTCTCATCTCCAGGCCACGAGGCAATTTTCTTCTACTCTGAAACATGAAGCATGATTGCCCTTGCTCTGCTTCCGTGCTCTAAATTTGGCAGGAGTCCTATAAAAGTGAGGCATCATTTTCTTTTCTGGAGTCTTAAAAGCAGATTTACAGGATGCCATGTGAAGTGTTAGCTGCACAACTGGCTTTAACATTAACGAGAAACTTGGGTGTAACTTCCATGCAGCAGGTAGAAAATGTTTCTCTAAGTGACATGTTTCAATGTTTTACTTCAAGTATGTTTCTACATTATTTGGCTAACACAACTGTGCATTATGAGTCAATCACAAATATTTGAATGGAGCACAACACATGTTAAGGCCAGCGAATAAGTACTTTGGGCCTGTTTTTAAACCGTACTGGGACCATTTCACACCAATAAGTCAAAGAAAGATTGTTGAAAATGGGTGGAAATTCCTTTAGAGTCTATACTTACAAAAACAATTCTGCTGTTCTCATAGTCTCAAAATAGTGTATATCAAAACATTCTAAAATCCTTTTTTTTTTTTTTTTATTGGTAACATAACTTTTTATTCCTAACACAGCTTTTTAAGTAACTGGCCAACTTTAGTCCAGGCTTTCCTTTCAGTCTTGGAAAAGAAAAAAAGAAATTGGCATACGAATGTGAATGATTTAAAAATGAGATGCTTTCATCTCTTGAAACATTTCAAATGTGTTGAAAAATAGATTACAATACTGAAAAAAAAAAAAATCAAGATTTCAAAATGTTTAAAGTAAGTTCATTTTCTTCATACTTGAATTACTCTGCAAAACTTGTTGAAGACCTAAACTCCTTAAAGCATTTGCACTGTAATTTCTTGACTATATAATTTCAAAGGAAATCCTATTTTAACTTTGTGTGTGTCAACTAAACATGAATCTATACTTTTTAACAGAAAGAACTGGAGCAGATAGCAAGTAGTGTAAAAATATGCAAATATTTCCATTTGTTTTAATTTATATATGAAAATTTCATCAAGAGCATGTCAAAGTGTCCAGTTCAACATCTCTGTCCAGTTCCAATTGTATTATAAGGATAAGCTTGATGTAAAACCAAGATTTTGAACTTCTCTTCTTGAGTGTTCTTGTTCTCACATAAAGATTGCAGCATGTCATTCTTTTCATGAAACTGCTTTTGCCTTAGAAGCCACCTCTTTCATTTTTAATTATTTTTCCACAGACTATATGCATGTTATATATATACATTATATATGTGTGTTATTATATGTACATATAAATATATGTACATATATACATATATGTGTATACATATATACATATACATATATACATACATACGAATATATATATATATATATATATATATACAAATCACCCTTAGCTAACACTTTTGGATGGAATCTACCACTTCCTAAGACTTCAAAAGCAGAATAAATCAGTTAAGAGGGCTACTGAAAGGGGATGGTTAATAAACACAGGAATTGTAAAATAACCACAGTCACAGGATTGTAAAATCAAGATTTATAGTGGCTTCAGTTCAGACTTCGATCTTACTACTGCAGCAGCTTGGAGATGCTTAGACTTTGCTTTGTGTCATTAAATGTACAGAAGAAGGTGTGGCAGGGACAGGCTCCTGAGGTACAGTGCAACAAATGATAGGTGCTTAAAAGATAAGAGACACGATAGCTTGAGTAAAGGACTGATGACATTTTGCCAGTTTGATTTTAATACCTGGAACATCTGTGACATCACCAAACAGCCTATGATTTAGCTAAAACATAATAAAGATATTCAGTGTCATAAAAGTAACATTTTATTTAACCTTCCTGTAACAACTTTAAGAACAGTAATCTGTTAGAGTAGGCTGCATGTCTGGCACATGATAGTGGATGAGAATGAGTAATCAAATCTTAAATATGTATTTGTAGCAATATTGCTTCAAAGTTTTTGCAAATATTGCTAAAAAGTGTGTAATGGGAAGAAATAAAAAGAGCTACAGCAAGCAAAATAAAATTTCATTGTCCTTAACTGGGAGTTGGGAGAATAGAGTTTCTCACTACATCGACACGGGCTTTATTTATTGCTTCATGTCACTTTATGCCGATCCCACGATGGCTTTCTGCCCCTCCCCTGCCACAAGCAATGGAGATAAATGATGTATCTTCACAAAGAAAAACATTCTGAGCTGGTTCCTGGACTCTTTTAATTTTCTTGCTTCGTGACTCCAATTATGGACCTCAGTCCAGCGCTCAGAATACTTGGCATCTCAGAACGGGGATGAGGTGAAGGCGCATAGCACATACTGATGCTTTACAAGGGCAGGCTGCTGTACCAGGTCTTGGGATCCTCGCCGCCAGCTGTTCCCACCCAATCTGCCTCAGAAAGCGAAGAGGCATTTCACAAGCCCTGCCAGGCCTGGCTGGGATAAGTGCCATCTCCTGCATGCCCGGCTCTAGACCAGCTCAACTGGAGAGGTTCATGCTATGGGCAGTGGCGCAAACAAAAGCAAAAACAAAGTGTCAGCACCTCCAATTTAAGGAAATCTGTTTTCCACAGAAAATAATTTGTGTCTTGAAGGCATCTTGTTCTATTTATTTATTTATTCACTCATTCACTTTTTTGTTATGCCTTTCATATGTATTTGATATCTTTCCTGCAAGACAAGAGGGACAAACAATACCTATGCTGCATTTCTGTAAATATAGAAGCCCTGAGAAAATGAAGGATGTTAGACAAGGACTTTTTATCCCAGTATCCACACTGTTTTGTGGGATGTCTATGTTATTTGCAGCTTTCCTATTCTTCCTCCTGGACTCTTTATCACCCAAATATTTCTCAGTGCTGTTTACTGCAGTTAATCAGCAGTAACTCAGACATCCCCTCCCCAGCTTCATCCCTACATGTCTCCCAAATCAGGGTTTTCCAGGACCCTTCAAGAAGAACCCCTCTGCTGCCCAGGCACACACCAGTGCACCCTGACCTCTGCACCTCACTGAAGAGCTGCAGAGCATGGGTAACAGTCTCCATTCCAGGCATGCTCTGGTCGGCCAGTGGCCAGATAAAGTGGTGGCTACACTGGCAGCTGAAGTTGCCTCCACCATCTGCACACCCTTATATGTTAATGTAGGGAGTACAAGCCAAATAATGTATGTATATAAAGTAGCTTTGTGCTCTGACAGAACTTACAATGAGAACTGTGTGACTTCTGAGGTGTTTACTTTTGTTGCCTTAACCACATTTTTCCTGTTCTTGGTTTTATTTATTTCCAAATAGAAAGAGACAAAGTCCTCATTTTGTTACTGACAGACACACTGGTCACACATTTGTTGCAGGCACTGTGCACACTACACAGTGAATGCCAAGTAGATGCACACATTACTACATTTAAGAAACACCTTTATGTGTTTTAAATATATCTTGGTCTGCATTGTCTTAAAGAAGTATGTAAAATGATCATTTTTAATGCTGCAGAGTCTGTTACTGTGCTGAGCCTTGACAATCATGTAAAAGATTGTGCTGGGTTTTACTGTCCTCCTAACAAAGCAGCTGCTCCCACTATGAAATTTCATCCCAACCTGCAAGAAAATCAGCAGTTTGGGACTGACGTATGGGGTGATGGATGGTGAACAAACAAGATCACTGCATGTATCAGGGAGGGCATTCCACGAGAGACAGGGAACTATCATTGCCAATGAGGCAATGATGAGGCTCCATCAGAAATACAGAACACAACTTTTGGCTATCAAAGATCTGCAAATATAAACTAAAGCACAAGCAAAGAATAAATGCCAGGAAGATGAGGAAATGAGGAGTACACCACCTGAGCAGAGACTAAGATATTCATTCTTTTGCACTGCAATATAATTCTGTGAGGGTGATGACTCCTTTTTGATCCAACATCTGAGGCTAAACACTATGAGGGAGAAGAGCTAATTAAGTAAATGATAAAACTTGGTACAGTAAAAAGTTGCTATAAGCTGGCCTGAATAATTTTGGGCTGGGAAAAAAAAAAAAAAAAAAAAAAAAAAATAGCCTTTGTTCCTTTGCTACTGCTATAACTTATAGTAATGGTGAGAAAACTCAAATGAAAAATGATGTAACGGCAAAAGTGCTTCATGACTTTTATGTATAAATATGCTTCAGCCTCCACTCTCAAATGCATACAGTGAAGGCAAAATCACTTCAAGATTCTGAAAAGGATAAGGAGCAGTAAGATAAGCAGAAACACAACCATGTTTTCATCTAGTTACTCCTGCATGGTGCTGAATAATGCATTTGGCTAAAGCATGTTATCTACATATTAGCTGGGGTGAAGACAGAAGACCAACTCTTGCAACATCTGACACCAACTGGCTTGCAAGAGGTTGTTCTTATTATGTCCAGTCTTTTTCAGTGCTTTGGATTAGGTCTTTAGAGATCTAGGAATCACTGATTGAACTGCTGGACAAATGTAACCCACTTTTCAAAGTGATGACTGGATTTCTCAATAGCATAAAAACATACATAACCAGAAACATATTTTGCATGTCCCTGAAATAACAGAGATGCTGCTTATGTCTGTACAAGGCTGGCTTATGTGACTATTTCTGTTCAGGAGCTAATGAAGTCCAGTCATGAAGACAATGTGTTGTGTGGTTACAGGTATTCTGGTTTCTTTCCCAGGTTCTGCACTGACTCAGTATGGTGCCCTCTAGTATGTAAAGTTACTGTCTAGGTATATTCACCTCCACGCCTGTGAAGTGGATTTGTATTTATCAACTTCACATTCTATTTCAATACAAATTCACTAATACTTGTGCGGGAACTTGCACTACAATAGTGCTATATAACATTGCATATAGATGAAAAGGGAAACTTGCACTTGAAATAATTTGGAAGAAACCTCGTAATGGGCAGGGGTTTGGTTTTAATTGAAAGAAATCCAAAAGAACAATAGTATAATCAATCCACTTTTAAAATTTGCTATTAAGTTACTAATTTAACTAAGAGTAGAATTTGCCCCAGTGTCAGAATCTAGAATATTAATAAATAATGACATAAATAGCGACTACAGAATTAAGCAATTAATGAGTTCTTTTTACCACATGAAAGGTCCTGATACAGACCCTTTAGCTCTTGCTAATGAGAAAACTAGACAGCTTCTCCCACAGGCAGTCTGTCAGCTTTCTTCAGGCATTTCATGAATTTTGGTCAGAGCATCCATGATACACTTGCAGGTGCACAGGATGGCATGTACAGTGCAGAAGGATGCCTAAAGCCAGACTGAGGTTGGCCATCAGTCCAAAACTTAGCTTCACGGTTTATCAAACTTAGGTAAAAAAGGGAACCTTGCAGAGTGTTTAGAAACATAATTATTTGGTCCTTCCTACTGTTTTATGTGAACTTTTCTTTCTTTTCCACATTAATCCGCTTTATGAGAAAGAACAGACATGAGCTGAAGAAAGCCAATTATTTGACAATTTAAAAGGGGGAGGGGAGGAGAGCTAAAACAGTCGCTAAACAATAATGAAACTAATGTTGAATGGCATTCAATTAATATTTATAATGTGCAGAAATATTAACAGCAGAATTGACTTATTTTTGTATGTCTGACAGCTCTCTGGTTGATTAAGAATTGCATGATGATATTTTGCATATTTCCCATGAAAATACAGTATTATTTGCACAATTATTTTTATCCTTAATTGAAGTTTTGTTTTGAAATCACTGTTTTCTGCTGTACTAAAGCTCTGTAAGTGATCGTATTAGAGATTTTTTTTATTTTTTTTCCCGCCATCTTATCATGCAAATCTACATTCTATAGGCTATATATTGCTACAGTCTTCTGATGCAAAACAGCCTCTGAAGAGCTCGTATAGGAGCTCCTCCTCAGAGACTGGTGGGAAGACCTTGTAGCAGTAACCACAATGACAGGAACAATAGTAATACGACTGCTTCTGAGCTCCATCAAGGGTGGAAATCTTGCTTGTACTGTGGCACTTAAGACATACAAAGAAAGGTGGTCCTTGCCTAATGCAATCAGAGGATAAAATCTTACACTTTTACAGTTCTACTTTAGGGAACAGTTTTGGTAGAACAAGCCTTGACCATAGGAAGAAAATTATTCAGATAATACTATTTCATAACTATACTTTGATCTTTACCAATTTGCCTGCTTGTCTGTTTTTACCTGTCAGTAGCTAGCATTTTCAAATGCATCTGCCCCAAACCTATTACTGTTTATGCTCCCAAGTTACTTAGTAGAATATTTACATGTGTACCTAAAAGTGCAAATAAATATTTAGTCAGATTTATGGAAAGAATCAGGCCAGGAGAGAGATTACTTGCACTGAAAATCATGGGAACTTGGTGTTTAGCCTAGTTTGCATCTCAACACAGCTAAGAACTTCTCTAAACCTGAGTTTAAGCAGCTTTGTAAAAGGACAAAAGAAAGGAAAACAGCAAGGTTTTGGAGCATTCACCTTAATGCTTCTCATAATTTTAGTGGAATGTTGTAAGCTAAAATAACTACAGTAAAATAACTACAAATGATATTGTGAGGATGGAGTGCCCAAGTACAAACAGCTCTTTTGCACTGCTGTGCATCAGTACAATTTTGTGCATTTAATTTCCTCCTGGGAATAATTTTATTCAGGTTTTGATTAGATTTACTTGACATAATCCTGGTTTCAGTCCTAAAACCATGTAGTGATTTTACTGAGTTATTGGTTTATGACAATGGAGGCAAAGATCTACATGAAACATGGATGTAATGGTAAGGACAACAAAGAAAAATAACTTAGTACATCCAAAATGTAATGTCAGAGAAAGGGTAGAAGCCCCCATGACATGAGTCATTTAAAATTTCCCTGGCAAAGGCACTATGCAATAGACAGGCTCAGTCCTGTACTGGTTCAGTATGATGGTACAATAAACTTTTCTTTCTCCCACATTAGTGATTCTGTGCTAAAGGTCTGCACTGGGAGTTGTTTCTCTATACTGCTTAAAAAGAGAGGAAAGGACAGAAGTGAAGGGAGATGGAGCGAAAAGAGAAGGAAGGGTTTTGCTGGTGTTCTTTAACTCTTTCCCACTCTCATGATTTTCTCCCTCTAATACTGCTGCCCTGCTTTCAACAATAAAGAAATAAAGGATGAACATGGCAGCAAGAATTTATCTCCATCTCTAATTCCTTCCCTTTATCTCTGAACGACATTCAGAAACTAGGCTGTGAAAAAAGCATCTTCCAGTAGCCACTTTTTCATGCACTCCTGATGCACCCAGAATGACAAGTTTTGGATCTACATCTGTATCTTCACACTATTTTACCATTCCTTTTCTTCTGAGTCATTTACATTATTTGAGATACCCCAGTAACACCTATCAAGTTATTCAGAACACTGTATTAAAGAATAATAATCAGGTTTTCTATTAATCACAGAAGAAAAAAAAAAAAGTATAAAGATGTAAAAGGGAAAAAAAGAAAATGGCTCTGCTTGCCCTAGCAGGAAATTATAAACTCAAAAGACCTGAATTCATGCCTTGCTCTGCCAGACACTTTGTGTATGACATTGGGAAAGTCATAGCAAATCATGCACCTGGGATGGGGCAACTCTGGTTATCCATACAGACTGGACGACGAGACACTGGAGAGCAGTCCTGCAGAGAGGGATCTGGGGGTCATGGTTGACAGCAAGTTGAATATGAGCCAGCAGTGTGCCCTGGCAGCCAGGAGGGCCAACCGTATCCTGGGATGCATCAAACACAGCATTGCTAGTCTGTCGAGGGAAGTGATCGTCCCACTCTACTCTGCACTGGTGCGGCCTCACCTCGAGTACTGTGTGCAGTTCTGGGCACCACAGTACAAAAAGGACATGAAACTGTTGGAGAGTGTCCAGAGGAGGGCGACAAAGATGGTGAAGGGCCTGGAGGGGATGACTTACGAGGAGCGGCTGAGGTCACTGGGCCTGATCAGCCTGGAGAAGAGGAGGCTGAGGGGGGACCTCATTGCGGTCTGCAACTTCCTCACAAGGGGGAGTGGAGAGGCGGGTGATGTATTCTCCATAAACACCAGTGTTAGGACCCGTGGGAATGGGGTTAAGATGAGGCAGGGGAAGTTTAGACTAGACATCAGGAGGAGGTTCTTCACCGAGAGGGTGGTTGCGCACTGGAACAGGCTCCCCAGTGAAGTAGTCACTGCACCGAGCCTGTCTGAATTTAAGAAGAGATTGGACTGTGCACTTGGTCTAAACTTTTGGGTAGACCTGTGCGGTGTGAGGAGTTGGACTGATCCTTATGGGTCCCTTCCAACTCAGGATATTCTATGATTCTGTGATTCTATAGCCTCTCTCCACGTCTGCTCAAAAACTGCAGGATAGGAACACTATGGACATTTTCCTTCTTGAGTGCAGTGGGTAGAGTTAAGGGAAAACATTTGTCTTATGAGAAGATACAAACACTTTCTGTAGAACAAAAAGAGTAATGTGAGTAGAAAACATACTCAAAATTGTGAGGCAAGTGTACACTACTGTAATGACAACATGTAAGTGCAAAATAAAATAACTGGCCTAAGCTGTAAAAATCTTTGGTGTAAAGTCTACCAAAAAATATGGCACATACTTTCTTTGCTTGGAGAAATTATAGTACTACCTTATACTAACAACATGGAGGAAGTGGCTTGCTCTTATGTGTATCCACACATAAACAAGCATCTTAAATGAAGCCTGCCCTGTACCTATCATCTTAAATTTGCTCAAAATATAAATATATTTTTAAATTATTTTCTTCTGGCAGTAGTGCATACTCCTCTTCCCTATACACACACACAAAAATAAATAAATAAATTTAAAAAAATGAAGCTGAACAGTGATAAAAGTCTTGAGGTCAAATTCTGCTAATTCTGCTTTCAGCAGTATCTGGGAAATTTCAGGCAGTATTTTCAAAGGAACTGAGAGATAAGGCTCTTTCTAAACACAGCAAGAGAATATAGCTAATTTCTACAGCAGGCAGGAACATACCTTCCTGCACACAGCATGGATCCCTACCCTGGAGTTAGGCATGCATGACGGCCCTCTTGGCCAAAAAAGGGTCCAAGGCAGACCATCTTATCAGACATAAGTAAAAGAGAAGGAAAGGTCTCCTCTGGTTAGACTGGGAAAGCTGCAGTCCCCTATCTGTAGATTTGAGTTACTCTGATCTCTAAAGGAAGGGAGAAAGCTCCAACCAACCGGACTAGAAGATATTTGGGGATGAGGAAAACTCAGCAGCTCCATCTTGATGGATTTTTTCTACTGTTTTCTGTAATTGAAGACTCATTGGGTCATACCATAAGAGAGGGAAGGAAGGATTTCAGCTGTCTAGACAAGCAGACAGGAACTTCTGGATTCCAGTCCCTACAACATTGACAGTAAAAGCATTTTTTCAACAACAATTTATCTACTATTGAATAAAGTAAAGAACTACACCAGGAAACAAGAACTTCTTCATTTTAGTCACATGTCCTAGACTTCAGGCTATATTCTCATATACAATCTTATTCTTTTTGATAGATAGATACATAAGAATGTATGTAGAATACAATGCTTATTCAGAGGCATTCTCTGTTTTCCAGTTATTTTTATTTTTATTATTCCCTGACTAGCTTTAAACTACCCACAAATGTGCCCCTGATAATGGTAAGTCAGGACTTCTCCTTTGAAGTGGGAGCTGCGGGCTCAAATCCCTTAAGAATAAAAGCAAAAATCAAAATAAGTTTCCCACACCAGGACTAGCTCTAGCTCCTGACCCAGGCAGTGGCGGGGGGGGGAAGGCATCTCTTTTCTGGCATTTCATGAGAAAGCGGCCTTCATGGCTATACCCTGCTTTCAGAATGCCTGTCCAGTTGTTTGCTGGGAATACCTATGTGCACACATCTCCAGCAGGTGCTCAAACTCAATTTAGGAATGAACTAGACACTAAGTTGGTCAGCCCAGTCCAACCAGAAGAGCCTTCTGAGCAAAAGCCAAATTGGAGATCTGAAGGTCAATGATAAGGAGTCTTATCATTATCATCTCCAGGCTTGCATCTGAGGTTAGTGGTGGGTTTCAAAGACTTTAAAATCTTACAATGGGGATCAGAGTCCCAGTGAATAGATGATTCGATGAAATAAGCTTGTATCATGTGCTATAGCAAGGCCTGCTGCCTCCTGTAGAGGTATCATCTTGGTGCTTGCTCCTTTCCCTTGCCCCTCATCCAGGTAAGACATGGTCATGGTGTTAGGTGCCTGCAGGGGGAGGCAGGCCCCTCTGCCAGCTCCCTAGTACAACTCCCTCCTCTCAAGGGCCTCAAGTATGGTTGGCAGGCCTCACTTACACTGGTGCTGCACCTTGTCTCCTGGCTGGAGGCTCACAGGCCCCTTCTGCCTGAATGACCCCTCACACTGCATGGGGAAGCTGAGAGATGAGTGCTGTCTCTTGCTGAAGTTCAACTCACTTCCATGCAACATCTGCCAGCCATATCCCCACAGCTCCTTTTTGGTTTCTGCTACCAGGGGGGAGGCAGGCAGGGCAGACTGCCCATGGAGGTGGCAGCTGATGGGGTCCTGTTCCCTTCCTGTTCGCACTGCAATGCCCTCCCTGCACTGAGGTCATGGTAGTCCTAAACATACACCCCGTGGTTTGCATACCACTTGAAGAACCATGTTGTTTTCAGTCCTATGCAGACTGAATAATGTTCTGGTGTCTCTTAACGGGTGGAAATGGCTTGCGTTAGCCATTAACAAATACACCACTGAGGTTACAAAAGGTGTCATCACACCAGAACAAAAATATCCCACCAGATGGCTAGTTTTCCTTTCACCCACAGGGAGGCTCTGAGGGATCTTCCCAGGAAGTCCTGGACATGGGCGGAGGCTCTCAGTGCCTTCCTGAGGGACTTATGGCCCAGCTTTGTGAGCCTGTGCTGCAGAAAAACATCCAAACATCAGGCTGTTTATTTTAACTGCCCCAAATCCAAACTTTTAAGGTTCCCTCACCCAGCTGCAGCTTGAGGCCAACACAGACTTATTTTGTCATTGGAAGGGGGACGTGGGAGGGAATGCGGTGGGCAGTAAGCAATAACAAGTACAAGAGAAATGTTCGTTTCAAGTAATTGAAGAAAGCAGTTAGATCCCTTTTTGGTCATGTTTTGAAAGCGAAACGAAAGGGACAACCTTCTGATTTAAATTGTTTAAAAAAAAAAAAAAGAAAAAAAAAAGAAAAATAATAAGAAGCACACTGTGTATACAAAAAAAAAATATCTAAAATTTGCTTAAGCATAAGTATGCTAACTAGTGCAGAGTTCTCCAAATATGGACTCAGTGTGCATCAGAGGGGCATGAGCCAGGTCTCATGAGTAAACAAAATATAAATACCAGAGGGAATGTTTTAATAGCTTCTTTTAATTCCCAGTTTAAATAGATTCCTTGCTTAATTTGTTAAAGTATGAAGCAGTGTTGATTTGGTAGTTGTTATCTGTTTGTGTTACTGAACACGCCAGGGTCTGATCCTATGCTGGGGTGACTTAACACCAGCAAACTACACTGGAGACAGGAGCAAACACCAGTAGCAAAGCAAAGGACCAGAACCATGATTTTCAATAGGCTGTTTTGCAAATAAGCTTTTTAACCAATGGAAAATCACTGTTCCTCTGACTACTGTAAAAGCACAAGATTTAAATCTTTGTTGAGACCATGCAAATCTAGTAGGTTGAACTTTCCCAGAAAAGCATATTAATCTGTCAGCTGAAAGAGTTTTGGACAGAAATCCTGACAGGGAATTGAACTGGGATTTGGGAAACCTGTGTGCAGTTCTTGGCCTGACTCTATCACTCAGCTGCTTGGCGGTTTTAAACCTGTCCTCCCTGCATGGTGCCTTGGCTGCATTCTTGGACACTGGAGATGCTGAAACCATATACATTAATTAGAGATCTACCAATAGTAGCAAACTTTATCAATAGTTGCAAAGCCTGGGAAGTGCACCCTTCTGGATACCTCTCTGCTGCTGCATCACCACATGCCTGCATGCAAGTCATGGAGTTTCTCTGCTTCACAGTTTACACATGTGCAGTCAGACACAATTCATTTTACCCACTGTGCAGAGGACTAGTAATAACAAATTACTCTTGCAAAGTCCCTTTGAAGCTTTAACTATTAAATGTGATTATTTGAATTATCCTAAAATATCAGAAAGTTGGCCAGGAAGAGCAAAGACCAGAGGAACAGATTCTCGTTCAAATTACTGCCCTTTTTGTTAAGTGAATTTCAGTGACCACAGCCTGATTGAAAAACTATTAGTTGTGAATGGCACCAACACCTACAATTTATAAACCCAATACCTTTCTTTTATTCTCATACTGGTTGAATTAACCTTCCTTTTCAGTTAAATGACTCTAGACAGCTATTATTTCTATCTGGCTCCATGCCTACTGTCCAGTTGCACAGAAAGACATTTAGTAAACTCGGTGCCATTTCTTTGAGGTTTCTGGAGAAGTACGTGTAGAAACTAAGAAAATTGGCCAGTGCCATGAACTACTGCTCAAAACTCATAAATAATATCTTCTGCAGGACTTATAATTTAAGGAGGGAGATTAGCTATGGTAATATGATTTATTATATTTTTGTCTCCACCCCACTCTCATATCCTTTGCTCCTCAGACACATTTTCACCAGGTGGACAGGCAGGTTTTTAATGTGAGCAGAGCTCTGGCTGAGGTCTTGCTTTTACCTTCAGAGCTGGATGAATGTGATCAATTTATCCTTTTCCTGCTCTGATTTGTCTGCTGGCAAATCACCAAGCAATTCCCAGCTAAGAAAATGTTGCTGTAAGATGATATATAGGGTGAAATGGAGAGCAGTTTCTTCCTCAATATAGCTGCAAATGATGTAGTCAATGATAGCCATTTTAGGTGGAGAATAAAATTCAGTCATCTAGAAGGCAGACTTCCATCTTGTTTATACATTCTGAAAAAGCTGTTACACTGGAAACATTTTATTTGCATGGCCAATGAAAGCTATTTTAGACACAGAATAAAGTTCAGTCTCGTGGAAGGCAGAACTTCCTTTTTTAATGTATTCTGAAGAGCGCTTACACAGCATCTTACTTGTATATTCATCATCAAGAAGATCCTGTGTTATTAAGACAATGGAAGAAAGAGTGTATGTTATCAAATGGGAACCTGGGCTCCTTTCACAAACAGGGCTTAGACTCAGTGCTAGTCCCTCCAACCTGTGGGTGCCCTGAGCCCCAGAGGATTCGACACCTAGATGGCTGTGGAGGGGAGAGCAAGGTGCCTGTCAATTAGATTTGCTAAACACATAACCCCCTAAATCAGCACATAGAAAACATGCCTTAAACCTCTGCCACCTGTGTGCATTAAAACTCTAGGTGTCAGGGGGAGGGGAAGTATCAGTGTAATGGTTAGTATTAAATGAGGATTTGGGGCTGGGCCGGGGGGGGAGGGGGGGAAGTTGCAGACTCATGTCTTAAGATTGGGCATCTAGGTTCTCAGCTGGACTAATTCCCCTGTCTTCAGTCTCTTCCTGGCTGAAGTCC
Organism: Heteronetta atricapilla; assembly: GCA_011075105.1. NCBI lineage: Eukaryota > Metazoa > Chordata > Aves > Anseriformes > Anatidae > Heteronetta > Heteronetta atricapilla. The sequence continues at coordinate 76,793,932 of CM021731.1, read as the reverse complement.
TTTGAGGAAAAACTCCTCAGTTTGTTGTGGGTGCAGGTGAATAACTATGCCCACCTTTCAGAGAAATGTGTTAGTCTTAAGACTCCTGAGGTCAGCCATCAGGTTATTTCAAGAATGGGCATGAGTGGGCTGAAATTATGGAGACAGTGCTTTCTATCTTTCTTTGAGAAAGTTTGGAAGCCAATTCTTGGTAGAGACTGCCATTTCCTTTTCTTGTGGTTATGGCTTTGTACATTTCCTTATTAAAGAACAAATCTAACCTAGCAAGAACCTTTAGATCTGGAGAGGAGACTGTAAGAGAAGTGAGAGAACAACTTGACCTCAGACCATTGAAAGAAAGAGTCCTAGGGATATTTATGGTAGGAGTGGCAAAGAAAAGAAGATCCCAACAATCTGCAACTGCTTTTTTTGCAGGGATCACAGATTATTTTCTCTCTTTGCTTTCTTTCACCATTGTGTGGACAAGTGGGCCTCCCCCCCTCCTCTGCCTGCTGATATGATCATAAAAAATGGTGTGGAAGTAATGTGCGTTTCCCAGATGTCAGAAGCTGCTGAACAAGCACAAAAGAAAGTTAGGATGGGAGAATCATGAGGACATGAGTCATGAATTTATTTCAGTCCTCATTTCAATTACTTCCTGCCTCTTAACAGGAAAATAGCTACCACAGAGTGAGTGCAGGAACATCCATAGACACAGAGAAAGTTTGGAACACAATAGATATTATTTAAGAAGTAGCTGCTGGTTTAAAGAAATGACATTAATTTATTGTATATTTGCTTATAGAACATCATAAAGAAAAACTCTGTCAGCTTTGCTAATTGAACTCAGTTCAATTAGTTCAATTACCTAGGTTTGCATGGTGTCCCAGTAAATCCTGTACCACATTCTTTTTTTCCTGACCCACCCCACTGGTGCTGACAAGGAAAGAACTGGTTCTTCACTCTCCATAACATGAGAAATTCCTCACAGAGCTGAGGAATTAAATGTGGCTGTTTAAAACAGATTGCCTTCTCCTTAAAATGATGTTAGTTAAACAAAGCTATCATTTCCTATCACAATATTTATGCTTGCTACTAGCTCTTCTGTCTCCAAGTTACTTGCTAGTGCAAGGTGGTGATCAGAAAAGAGAAAAGTCTGTATTTTGGGCCTTTTTTATTTATGAAACACTGGAAGAAAGATTAAGTAGCATTAATTCATCTTACAATGTTTTCACAGCAGAAAAAAAAAAAAAAAGTTGGCAAAAATTATATTATACAAGCTCAGTCAGCCAGCTCCCTGGGTTGTACTGCTATTTGCCCTGGGCCAATTATGTTTTACATGATCAACACACCCAATAATTAAATAATGAATTGGTTTCTTTTGGAAACTCTATAAAATGTCATGGACCAGAGAATATTTATCTTGCCTCTGTGATTCCTGCTGAAGAAACATCTGGTTCTTTTTTCTTCAATCAACATGAAGCCTGAAGGGGCCCAAATTCAAAAGCAATTATATTTTATGTCATTTATGTGCATTACAGACTGACAAATTTAAGTTGTTGGAATACGTGATCCCACCCTCCCTATCCAATTTATGTTGATCACATTTTCAGACAGCCATGGAAAGAGCTCTTGCAGATTGATAAAAGTTGTTGATCTATCAACTCCTATAACTTCATTGCCAGAGTTTACAACAACAAGGTACTTGTTTGAACATAAAAGCAACCACTAGACTGTGCTTCCCAGGGAACATTGCCAGGGAAAACCCCAGAAAATGTCTCTTTGTATACACCTAGTAGCAGGTCCTTCAAGCACTTTCAGCCCTCATTTGATTTTGAAAGAGAAGCACACTTTTTTCTTTTTAAAATAACTTTTTTTTTTTTTTTTTTTTACTTTGAGAAGGTTAGAAGATTTTAGTGAAAGAAGCCTGCAGTTACAAATTCTGAATGGTATTACTTTCCACTTCTCATAGATGACTTACATTCATACTCAGTGTTTTGAGCTTCACTGTTTCAGACACTGCATGGAAACTGGAATAAGTTTTATGGAACAATGGTACTTCTAATGTTTGTTCATAAGCAATAAGGCAGGTGTATTTAAGCGCTTTATTCCCAAATGCTGGCATCCTAGCAGAGCTCAAAAGCTAAGATGGTGAGGAGACCCTGAAGTATCTCTCATGTCACAATGCAGGGTGTTGGAGATTTAGTACATGGTAACGTTTCTTGCAAGTTTTACTTGAATCAAAATCTATTGGACTGTGCTAGGAAGCTTAAACAGCACCATGACAATGCTCTCAGGAACATCTGATGTGGGTGGATTAAATGTCAGGCTGCTAGAAGTACTGCCTTTGAGAAGAATAGAGCAACAAACACATCTTCTATAAGTATTGTTATGTATTCAAAAAAGACAGCATTAGCCTTCTCCAACTTAAACAGTTGATCTCAAAGCTCCTAAGATTTAACAAAAACAAAAAACAAAACAAAAAAAAAAAAAAAGAAGAAGAAGAAGAATACGTGGTAGGTGAGCTATTGGGATTACTTCAATATCACTTTGAGCTTCCAGTTTATCACCTTGAACTTTCATTTTATCAGAAACTAACTAGAAACTTAAATTTTTTGCCTGCTTTCCATAATATGTTGAGATGTGAAACCATGCAGCCAGAGCTCGCCTCCTTGGAAAGGGGATGTCATGGCTGCTCTGGTGAAAGTTGGAAAAACTGCCTAATGAGTCTCTTTATGAGTTATGAGTCAGTTCCAATAACAGTAACTACATTTTGCCAATGTAATACCCATTTCCAGTTTCTGCTGGGTCCTTTTTCCCTCCTGGTCTCTTTGACTGTTTTACTGTAAGAGGGGATGAAGTGGTGGGGAAGATGTGGATTTGGATAGTTGCATCAGATAAATGCATAAGTCAGTTTCTTAGCTTTGGAAAGTATTTTAGGATTTCTCAGCTACATTTCTTCTCTGTGCATATATTCAGATCACTTCTGTTTACTGAAAAAAAAAAAAAAAAAAAAAAAAAAAAGATTTTGCTACAGCTAACCTTCCAGAACTGAAATCGCAATTCAAAGGAGTGATCTATGACTAGGCCTCACTTGGAAGAAAATGCTTCACTTGCTTGGTCCAGCCCTCTGCCCATCCTCACCAGCTTTGAAGATGCTGCTGATGCTGCTGCTACTTCCTCTTCCCTCCTCCCTGGGATGCTCATCACCCCTATTCCACTCCAGCTGCATCTGTGGGCTGCTGCAACAACTCCAGGGCTGAGCCAGACCAAACGCACTGACCTGGACCATGGTGACACACTCCAGAGCTGCTTGGGTGAGCCAGCTCACTGGTCCTCCTCTGGGAGCCATGGGCAAGACCCGGGCTTGTTTTGGGAGGAGGCACCATGAGTCTGGCTGGGTCCTGCCCCACGCCCCCGCTGCAGTGTGCTCACGCTTCCCTGGCGAGCTGCCTCACCGCTTGGAAACTTCTTTGCTGGGGAATAACTGGAGATGAGGCTTGCCCGAGGATCTGGGCCATCTCCGCCTACTTGCAGCTGCATGGCTATACATCAGCTCCCAGAACCATATAGCTAGACCACAGTGCTCCTTGTTTCCAGCTTCTAAGCTGTATGAAAAGGCAGCTAAAAATACCTTTAATGCTTTCCTAATATTGCCTTTTCATGTAAGGAACTGCTGTGGGAGGAAGTGGCTTGTACTTTTTTGTCTAGCAGGGGTGGTTCACTGAGAAAATGTTTAAGAATGCCTATACAAGACTATACTATCTGATGAACTAATCAATTGCCAATTTTATGTTAAAATGACAAAAAAAAAGGCTTTTGCTCAAGTTCAGAAAACTTTTTGAACTTCTGAAGTAACTTTTAGGCTATCCTATAACTTGAAAACTGCTGAACTGCTGTTTTCATAAATATTCCTTCACAGGCATACTGAAACAGGCTGTGTTGACAAGCGGGAACTTCTGCTTGAGCCAAAACTTTGGCAACAGTTTTTTTTTTTTTTTTTTTTTTTTTTTTTTTTTTTTTTTTTCTGGAAGCCAGGGCAGCAACACTTCTCTGGCCCTGACAGAAAAGGCAAAACATTCACCGGTCCAGTCTACTGCTCTTGACATATTTCTAATGTCATGAAAATGTCACAAATTCAGTGTCAGCCAGTTACCAAGGGAAGTAAATGCTCCATAGTGCTCCATAGCCACCTTTCCCAATACATTATGTGCCCTGGCACCTTTGCCCAGCAAAGCTGGTATTCCACATCTTGTGGTTAAGCTGCATTCCCAATGGGTGTTGCACTATCTGTGACTTTCTGCAAAAACTTTTCAAGCACAGTAATGCATATTTCTTGTTGACAGTTTGAAGCGAGAGAGAGCTGTCTGCCAGGCTGGCATATAGAGCCCCAAGTGCTGACTGATGCTGTAATGCCTAAGTCAGTGCTGAACCACTGCCCTAGCACAACTCTAAGGGGGCTGGATATGCCTTGATTTGGAACAGGCGCAAGATTATGAGCACTTCATCCCATCACCCTCCTCCCAACAATGGTAATTATAAGTCCTGTGGTATTTTTTTTCACATGAAAAGGGCTGTTAGCTCAAGCTGTCCTGGCCAAGATTCCACTTCAGGTCATTTCCTTTGCCTTCCCACACTCACTGCCTCTGTAATTTAGAGCTGATATTCATTCTCCTAAGCTATGCAGTTACTGTTCTCTGACCTAATTAAATGGTGACTCCATTGCAATGGATAGTTGAGAAATTATTTTTCAGAACTATGATCAAAGCAGTTTCATCTTCCTTATGTGTTCGGTACACTTGCGAGAGAAAAGATAAATAGCATTTGGACCTGGTTTTATTAAGTAATTTTATTAAGTGAATTCAATTTGTCTGTTGCAAAATCCTCAGTAGTTACAATGGATTTGTAGTATTGTAATTTCAGGAGTTATGTGCAGAGGTAAGAGCTCAAGCAACAATTATCTCTTGAGGGTCTCAGCACCCACTGCTCACAAGGAATAGCAGAGACTCATGGGGGTCTCAGCATATTTCAAAATCAGACCTGAAGTATCTCAGGCTGGACTCCAAAAGCAGAAAAAACGTATGAAATTTTTGACTTGAGCAACTACAAGTTTCCCCACTGAGCTACTGTAAGCAGAACATGAATGAGGCAGTCCTTTGTACAGAGAAGTTGCAGCTATAGTAACAAAGGCAGCTTTTCTATGCAGCTCATTAAGCTGACACTCATATCACCTTTGGAGAATTTCTTATCTCACCCTTGTGCCATATGTTTCAGCCAGTTCCAGTTAGCACTGAAAGACTATAAAATAATCACAGCAAATGCCTAAAATGATGCAGGAGTCAGTAACATTTCTTTTAAGCATTCTGTATCAGCCAGAATTTTTGCTAATGCTAATTCATTATATAGGCAAAACACCAGATCCTTCATGGAAATCAGTGGCTATATGCTTCTTGATTTTAATGAGATTGTGTCTATTCACAGTAAGTTCAGAGATAGAGAAGGGTTTGTTTTGTTTGTTTGTTTCATTTAGGACCTTGGCTTCACTGGGTTGTTGAGACTACTCATCTATCCTGATATACTTAGATCTTCCAGAGTAATTGCAGGTGGAGTCATTATTCTGGAATTGCCAAACCTATTTCAGCATCGCCCACTCATGGAGATAGTTCTTCCAGAATAGCTATGGCAGGCAACTTTTCCACACATTCACTGGTAACAGTTCAAAGTGACTGCATATCTCAGTCATTTGGTGGTTCTTGGGAGCCCATCAGAAACAAGCGGCTCCCTTGTTCCTGGTCTTGGTAGATACGTGCCTGAAGCTCAGTTGGCTGTAAGTAGACATCTTGGTAGAAGAAGCAATAAACTGAACTATTTTTAGCATTGCAGGAGGCACTCATGGTGGCAATTTAGGTGGGGAAACCTCATCCTACTGATGCCCATGTTGCACCTGTTCTACATGGGGGACACAGGCCTCCACAAAATACAAAGCTGTTCCCAACAAGCTTGAGCTATACTATTACCTATTTTTGTCCCTAAAACTTGTCTCTGTTATTGCCATAGAGGTCTCAGTACATTTATTCTGCACACCTGTAAAATGTAAAAGAAATCAGACAGATCTATAATCTTGTTTTGCAAATGAAGTACTTAGAGATATGGTAAGGCTCTTCACAGGCAGTGTCTTCCTGATATGGATGTGTTGTAATACCATATCCCAGCATCTCTCAAACACCCCAAATCCTGAAGTAACTACTGGTTGATGGATTGTTCACACCTCCTGTGGCACTGAAGCTCAGTCACCCTATCTGAAATATCTGACATGACTTCTTTAAGCTCTATATTCTGATTTTTTTCTCTTCCAGGTTAAGAAGTGCTCACAGAAGCTAAGGAGGTTAGTAATGCTGGCAAAGACTAAAAGCAAACAGGTGTGTGGTAGCAATTTGCTAAAGCTCACTGTTGTTTGCTAAAATAATGTATGTCCATGGCATAATGGCAAACTTTCAACAGGATTTAGCTGCTCAATATTTGCCTTATTGCTTCTGTGAATGACAAGGTCTCTATCCACAAAATCCCCCCTGCTACTAGTCCTTACAAAGTTTAAAAGTACATAAAATGCCTGTTTTTCCCAACAACTTTGTTAAGTATTGGAAAGCTTGTTTTGGACTTGCCCAGGACTTCCCAAGTTTTCAGTGTCAGGTAGCTAGGCCTGCGATGGGCTCAAGGGCTGAAAGATACCTCCTTGCCCCACTGTGGAGGATTGAATTGGGATATCCTTTTGGAGCACTCCTCCTGCATTGAGCCTTCCCCCACACTGCCCAAAGAAGGTCCAGAAGAAAACCCTGTCTGACCCCTCCCCAAACACCCTGTAGCTCAGCCATTACAAGTATTTACCAAGACTTTAGTAGGTTGAGATTTAATTCTACTCTCTCTTTGGGGAGATTTCAACTCACATTTCCAGCTGTGAATTCTCTAAACAAGGGACCTTGTTATATACACAGGGAAGGCTTTGGCAAACCTCTTTTGAAGTGTTTCCACAGTGCTTGGACTAATTAAGTATTCATTGGGCCAGGGAGAGTACAAGTGAGAGAAGAAGCATCGCTCTGCTGCCTTGAGCTTTCCCCAAGGCGAAAGACCTAGGTTTTGTCCCTGCTGTAATGGCTATTTAATGTTATATCATTAGATTATACCATGCTATATCAATACACTTTATATTACATATGCACATGTACATAAAAGAAAATATGAAATAGTCATTACAGTGAGGACTGGGACCCAGCTTTCTCCTCCTAACCTCCTCCTCAGGAGGTGCCATAATTACTGGACTATGAAGTCATACATATTCTCTCACTCTCACTTTCTCTGGCCAATTAACATTTAATTATTCCAGCCCAAGTGAAAAGTTTTTGATAGGGGAATTTCAAGCCCTGTAGTCAGCTGTAACATGGTGGTTAGCGCTGGAGTGGGTTCAGTGCCTCCAGGTCAAGGAGGGCTGGAGCTTGCTGCAGTCGGCTGCCGTCCACAATCCCGGTGGCCTCTCCCCAGCAACACCTGCTGGAGAGCCTTGCCATGTGAGCTGACAGTTGTGGTTCTGATCCTCAAACACCTCTCTTTCCTCATGTAATGTATAGGCAGTACTGCAGTGGAACCTAATGCATAATTGTAGGTGCCATGACATTATATAAGAGCTAAAGGCTATGGTGTCTGAGCTCTTTTCTACATCCACCTCAAAATGACTTGCTAACGGCCAGGTTTTATGCCAAGCAGCATCCTAAATCCTGGACCATCCTTCCTTCTTTTTCTCTAATTTCTCAAGTTAGGCAGATCTGTGTCTAGCTAATAAGCAGATGGGTGAGTTCAGAGGAAAATTGAAGTGATAACGTTGCTAGGAGTTTCAAAATTATTTCATAGTGGTTGCAATGTTTTAGGGAGGGGTATCTGTAATCATGCAGCTTATGAATCATGGTTGATTTTATGAGATTGTCAATGTGAAAAGTATCCAGCCTTTGACCTAGTGTGGACTTAAGAGTCATGGGTAAGCCAGGAACAACTGAATGACGTTAGGGAGAGACCTTTAGACAGTGAACTAGCTATTACACATTTGTGATAGTTACCAAGAGAAGAACAAAGATAATACAGTCGTGAGTATGGATTTAAAATAAATGCTGAAGGCCAGGTAAGATGAACAAAAAAGTTAACAGAATAAAAGCAGACCTTCATATCAAGAATGCAAAACTAAAGACAAGGTCCCTCAATCAGCAAATAATGCACTGCCATACAAAATAAAGGCACTCTGTTAATGCTATATTAAGGTTAAAGAATACCTTGTCATGTTCAAGGGCCAGAGGTGGTGAAACATGTTCACAGCTACATATATTATATTACCAATTTCAGAGTAAGTGATGCATGTGACTTCTGCAAAACCTGCAGATTTTGCTTCCTTGTACATACTTTATTCTGGCTAAGGGAGCCTATATCAGAAAGTTCATGTCTTTTGGAAGTTCTGGAATGTCTGCCTTGAGAAGCGGTTGGGATGGGGGTATGAGGAACCATGGCAGGCACCCAGGCTAGCTGGTGCAGTAGCCAAACTGCAGATGCCCATTTTCAGCAGGAAAGCAGTAGCAGATGCTCCTACCAGAATATCTAGAGTAGAGAACCAAAGCCAGAAGCAGGGGGTGGCCTTTGGTCACTCCCTGAAACCATAAAACTTAAGGGGCCACCAGGTGTCTTCAAACAGGCAGTGTAACTTATAAAAAGCTGTGAAAACAAGATTTTGAATTAACTGCAACGGCTAACCGTATTTCCCTTAGCTTTGCTAGGACACATTGTTCTATTTCATGTCTAAGCTGCGTGAGAGCTATGAACTAGCCCTGCTGTGAATGTGATCTGACAAAGAGGCGGCTGTGTTTTGTTGCACAGGAAAACATACGTCTTCCTACATCCTTCATGGTCAATGTTAACAAATCTGCCTAATGCTAATAAAGATTTTTAGATAGCTTGGGGGAGGGGTGAAGAGACATATTTAGTAATTAGGCCTGATTACATAATACTTCACCTTTTAACTACTCCATTGCTAAAAGTCCTCCATCCATTGCTTAACACTTTCTATTGCACCTGACTTATTTTTGAAATGTAAAAATAGTAATATTAATAATCGTCTTAAAATATCAAAACATATCTCTACTCTTGGTGAAGAGTATTCTTTTTTTTCATTTCAGTGGATGTTGATCTCCAGAATATTTTTTATTACATATCAGCGGAGCTGGACTTGATGATTCTGCCCCTAACACCTGTAAATCAAAGGAAAGATGTGCAGGCTTGTGCTGCTCTGACACCTCATCTCATCCCTGACCGTCACGTCTTCACCTGCTCATTGTGTGAACACCTGTGGTGTTCTGGCAATGCAGCTGGTCTCAAGCCCAGCGATAATCTGAGCTGGGCATAGACTGTGTGCCCTTTCAGCACTGGTTTGTCTTCCTGGCTCCCAGATCACTTCTCTGGCTCTGATTCTGCACACAGGCCACGCTGCAGCGATTTCAGTTCTGGAGTAGACCTGAACTGTCCTTGTATCTACATCACTTGATACAGCTTATTTTTTAAAACATGTAAAGCGTACATTTTAGTAAATATATTAGAAGCTGGAAGTTAATAAAAACTCTTCTCTCCTTTTGGAAACTACTTTAAAATATCACATAGTAAGAAATTATTCTCTTTCATCTAATAAAGCTATTCATAAACTAAAAATTCTGGAACATAGCACCCATATAAAATAGTTTTTTTAACTGGGAAAAAAACAGCTGTCTGACCTAACCTGAACTTATCATAGTTAGTAGCCTTTCTTTCTTCTGAATGAACCCTGCGTGCATCCCCAGAAAAACTTTACAATTACCTTCCCTCTGTATGTCTCAGGCATGTGTTCATGCATACCTGCACGTGCTCTCTCACACACACACATGTATACACACCCCTTCATTTTTTTAAAAGCAAATTTCATGCTGATTCAGGCTAAGGGACTCATAATACTAAAACCACATGAAAGGTTAACATTCTTCCCTCTGTCCAGCCAATGAAGTTTTGTTTGTTTGTTTGTTTAATTATAGCATATAATCATCAGGCCCTTGCCCAAAATAATTTTATGTTCTTTTTGATGATAGATTTGCTATGCTTCTCTCATGAGGGTATGCTACAGGCTGAAGAACCCTGCTTTCAAGAGCCTTTCCCTAGTCTTTCACCTCACTCATCTTCAACTCAGGGCAGATAGAGCACAACGTATCACAGTCCCTTCCCCTGCGCTATGGCCATGCACTGTGACATCGGCATCTAGTGGCAAACAACTTATTCACTCCCCATTCACACAAATAGTCTTTCATTTCTTCATGCAGAAAGGGGAAAACACACACACACACACAAAACACCCTTGTCTCAAGTACAGTGGGACTTTAAAGCAGAAACATCTGTCTACCAGAAATTAAACCAAGAACAAAGCTCATTTATCATAAGTTCTACCTACACCAGCAGCAAGCATATACCATGCTTCCTGTCAGACTGACATTTATCTTCAAGTAAGAGAACAGCAAAACAAGAAAAGAACAAATACAAAGTACCTAGAGGAGATCACAGCATGTTCTGCCTCTGCAACACATTATAGTAAAAGTAAGAATAAGAAGCTTTAAACAAAGACATCACAAAGGCAGATAATATGGCAAGGGCAGACAAAGTTAAAGGAAGAAAATAGAAACATTTAACCAACCACACACTTTGGAACACTAATGTTTCTCTTTCAACAGCAGTTTTAGGACTTCCAGGAAGTTTTACACCATTGTTTGTGGTAAACAACATCCTGGTCACAGCTCAGTATCAGCAGAGGATTTGTTGTTCTGGTGACTGTTGCTATTGTTTAGGAAAACAAATGGGGAACTGATGAAACCAGGTCCTGGGTCCATGCGGTCACTGAAACAGAAGCCCAGTGTCAAAGAGAAGAGGGAAGCAAAGGAAAATTTTCGAGCCACTAAAAGCCACAGAAGAGCAACAAAAATCTCAAACACACAAGTAAGAAAATGGGAAGCAGATAAGAAAAAGAAGACCTATGCCTAAATTAATCTCTACCTTGGATTTTCCTTTTCCTACACATCTTTGGTGTTTTGTTGTTGTTGTTGTTTGTTTGTTTGTTTGTTTGTTTCATGTAACTATCTCTAGGAAAAAGAGCTCCACATTCACCCTGACGTTCAGAGTATTATTTTAATACTGTTCTTTAGAACAGGGAGACATGCTTCACTAACAAAAAGTTATGTCATCAACTTGATTAGACAATCTATCATGCCCTTTTGATGAAAGGCAAGAACTTGAAACAGCAATAAAAAAGATTCTAGCAAGACATACCCTGGTATGGGCTAATATTTTCTTATTTGCCAGTGTACATAAACTCAGTGTTTAATGATGTAACGGGGCATCTGACATACACAAGTTCTGCTTGCAAGGCCACATAATTCTGCATCTGGTTTCCCATTTCGGATGTTAGTGGTCAAGGTCCAGCAACCCCCCGTGGAAGCTCACTCCATGCTGGTTTTGGAAGAGGATATGCTGGAGCTGTCAATGAATACTCCTTTCATGCCTGTGTAAACCTATTTGGATTTATCCTGTTTACAGCAGAATCTCATTTCATGTAGCTCCTGTATCACAAACTTTCTATAGCTGGGAAGGGGGCAAGACAAGGTTCCCAAGGCACCTGATTTCCAGAAGTACCAACATCTGGAAACTGCTCCTTGCCACAATCGATTCAGAAATTCTGGAAAAAGCAGCAATATTTTTAGGCATCAAATTATGAAGTTAGGATAGTTATTTCAGAATGCTTATATTCTAAGAAACCGGGTGTTGAGCCAGAGAAAGGCTAAATTTTACCTTCAATTACTGCAGCTCCTCTGTCTTTGGGGACAAGTAGCTGAAGTGCATGTGCAGAACATCTTAAATATACAAAATTGGGGCATTTCAAATTTCCCTCCATTTTGCAAATACAGGACCAGACACAGCCAGTCTTGAAGCCCAATCAGAACATGTTCCTACAGAAAACTTGAAATTATAGCTTTACATTAATCTGTTAAAAAAAAGGCCCATATACTTTGTCCTCACTTTTCACACCTACTCAGTGTCAACACCTGTTTAGCTGTAGATTTTTGAAAAGTGATAGCTTATTTTAATATTGTTGCAAAACTACATTGTTTCTTCACAAATTATTTTATTTCATATTATTCAACATATACTGTTTCTAATATATACCTATAATGTATTTTGGATAGAAAGAGAATCTCTGATGAACTCATACTAGTAAGTTCTAGAAAGGCAGATAATTTCCTGCACTTAATAATAGTTTTCTTTCCTCTTGGCTGCAGACTCTCATAACTAGCACCATGCCAAACATTCGAAGATTGGATTATGGCCTGTCGTACTTGATTATTTTTGTCAGCATGCTGACCCAGGGTGCCCTTTTCTTGTGTTGTTCCTTCTGTTTCCATTTTTCATGTCATCCAGCTTTTCATCTTGTCAATCAGCTTTTGACTTCCTGATTAAAGTGTCTGTCACAGGAGCAGCCTGGTCTCCAGTCAGTTGTTTAATTTGTTCCTCATGGCATCCAATTGAGTTATTCATCTGGCCCAGCTGTTCCCAAGTGCTTCCAGCATCACTTTTTCATGTGTTTGGGTTTAACCTCTATATCTATGTACAACAGTGTGAATTGTTCCATTCATTCTGTTGACTGTGGATTGCTTTGCCTCCGTCTAATGCCTTGACATCGCTAGGCCAGCTGCTACTGTATGCTGCGGCTGAACCAGCTGAGGGAGAAGCTGCATTTCACCCTGGTGTTATGGTAACAAGGACAACCAAACACACCAGTCCTCAAGTATTAAAACAGGCCTGACTTTTAACAATTAGGAACATGTAATGGAAAACTCTGCTCTCAGAGATTTGAATCCACCCAAAAAAAATACTGTTGATGACGCTTGGCAGGAGGAGAGAAATGTTAGTTTGCCAGGAATTTTTAGCATTCAATCGAAACCAGTTCGCTTCATTATCAGGAGAGATGCTTTCTCAGTGCCAAGTCTAGGCCTGGTGTAACCCAGCCATAACTCCCAGTGACTTATGTGGGAGTTGCACAAGCTCACAGCAGGGCTAAATTTGGTGATCTGACTGAAGTCATGTAGGCATCCAGTTGGAACAATGGAATTTGAAGCAATTCAGTGATGTCACAGCAAAATGCTCAAATCTTGTTGTCTTGCTTTAATTGGTGCTTTCATAGAGAATTAGAGAAGAGGGATTAGCATTACAACCTGACTCTGTTCCATGATTTTTTCCCTATGGGATAACAATCGATATGCCTCAATTTCCCTACTGGATATAATAACACACATCACATTGGGACAAAGGAATCACTGCTTATTAAATAAGGTGAAGCTGAAACTAGAAGCTAATCTACTTGAGTAGAATGCTGGAGTAGTTTTGAATTGTGAAGGAGTGCTTGCCAGGGAGAAAGGTATTTTCTATGGATGAAATGCATATTTGACAAAAGTGAAGCAAAACCCATGCTGCATACCACGTGTTGATTGTTTTAGGGTTTGGGAAGAATCTTCTTCAATCCCATTTGCACTACAACTTGTTTCATTTCTTTTCAGTTTTCTACCACATCAAAACGTATTATCATTTTCTAATGGCAGGATGACTTAATGACCTTCCTCATATAAGAAATTCTCTGTTTCATTGTAAAAGCACATTGCATTTATATATGTTAGGATCAAACAATTTGATCCTAAGCTGGTAAGTAAACTGCAGTTTTTTTCTTACTGTGCTAGCATTCGTTTCTCCACAGACACTCAAGACTCTAAATGTACTGTGAGTTTTTAGTAGAGTTTTATATACCAGAAGAATTTTATTAAAACAATATTAACTCAGTCAAGTCCCTGCTGGAAGCTTGTCCACATCATAAAAACCGCCAGCTTGACTGGCACTCACTGGTACCCATATAGGAACTCTCAGTAGGGAAGCCAAGGACTGAGTGGACCCAGGTCTTGAAGTGCCCTTTCATCCCTACAGGTGGTCCTTCCAGCTCAGAAGTGAGGTACGTTCTTGGAGCAGTACCATACCTGTTCTGGGGCTAAACAAATGACTTCAACTTTCATCACCTTCATGCCAAAACTCTTCAAGAGTCTTATTTCTTCCTCTTTTTCTTTTTCTTTTTTTCTTTTTTTTTTTTTTTTTTCCAAATACAAAATCTAAAGTTTTGCTTCCTTGTTTAGGAACCTGCATTCTTTCTGGTTGTAATTTTTTCATTAATTTAGAAAACAGGGGTATGCATAACAGAGGATCAGGAAGTATCTCCAGCAGCATTTTGAGTTTTGACCCATAGAAGTCTAATAAAGAAGAGATTTCTGCCTTCCTCTTACTTTCTCACTGACTCTAGAAGCAGCCATAGGACCCTTTTACAGAATGAAATCTGGCTTTAATCACTGCTAAGTGATTTCCATCCTACTGGAAATTTGTTTGGGAAGGACTGCTTCTGGAAAACACTGCTATGAAATGCATGTTATTTGGAATGGGTTTGTATTTGAAATGCATTTGATTTGGAATGGGTTTGTATTTGCTAACCTCACAATGTTGTAGGATGGGTTAAAATATGGCAGAACAGAGTGAATATGTGCATTGGGCCTAATAAGTATGCACTTTCTATTAGTATCTGAATCTCTCATGGGTACAGAAATGGAAAAGGAAGAACTAGTTTTGAAAAATAAACTGCATCACACAGCTGTGTGCAATATACCCAATCAAAATAGGCTCTGCAGCTATTACTGCTGGGCTTCCTTGGAAACTTTACCCCAAGCCCCCTGAATGTGGTTTCCTCTTACATTCTCCAGGAGGTTGACTCCTTCTTGGTTAGTCAAGAAAATAATTGCACAATCTCTCAAATCTGCCCTTCCCCCAGTTTCTTGTATCATAAAATAACTCTAAGCGCAATATGTTATGCAAGTCTGTGATCATCCCTCTAATTTCTTATAAAAGATATGACCTCGTTATCAATGAAGTTATTTTTAAAGTACTGATCATCTGAGCTGAAACCTCACAGATAGAAATGCAAAATACGTTCTAATCTCTCTTAAAGCTCAACTCCACATTGGTTACACTCAATTCAAATTCTATGTGGTTTTCTTTGTAATCAAAACCAACTACACTGCTTTCGAGATATACAAAAGATGATCTGAAATTCTGGGTTACAGCCCTAATCTTAAGGTTATGCTGCAATGCTTGGGAATGTAGAGGTGTACTGAAATTTCTAACACCTAAGAATGAAATCTGACTGCTATCACACATTTATTATGATCATTCTAAAAATTTGTACAGTACACAGCCTGAATCAGGGTGAGCTATTCAACTGAATTTCTTTATTGTAACTGAACTGATTTTTTTATGCAAAAAGAAAGCTGTATGCAGTTGTCAGATTATGAGCCCTTTTTGTTTCTGTATAATGAGCTGTACTTCTAAGCAGTTGGGAAGCCATTTTATTCTTAAAGCTCAACATGGACTGCAAAAGATATATATATATTCAATAATCTTTCACAGAGATTTTACATTTGTTCTTCCTTTTTTTTTTTCCTTTTGTTCTGTCCTCAACCTAAAAGAAAGGTCACTTCAAGTGATGCTATATATTGTGCTCTTTATGCACCTACCAGTAGAGTGTCTATGCTCTAAGAATACGGAAGATCTGCAGCCCCTCGTTCCTTTTACCTTTGATGTCTTCAAGAAGTGACTGAAATATCAATATATTTACTGAACATAGGGGAAAAAATACTTCCCCCACGGTAAAATAACTGGGTTTACGATGGTTTACAAGACACCTCCCCTGTAGAAGAGGACAAACTTCAGGGCACATATAAATATGCATCATATACACGTAGTCACCCTCCCAGCTAGAAGACATACACGTGTTTAACAAGCACATTTTTAATGCAACCTGGTTTAGCTTCTGTTTCACTAATAACTCCTGCAATTAAGCCATGTTGGTAGCCAATTAGCTCACATTTTTCTTCATGCTGAAGGAGCAAATATAGGCAGGTATTTAACCCCTTTTGTGCCCTTGGGCCATCATACTTAACACTAGGGAAACTGTAATTGTAATCTTTTCAGATAGTTTTTCTTCTCTTATATCAGGAGGTGATGAAACAACACAATTGAATATTGGAAAGGCTGGATAACATTATGAGTATTGCTACTACTAATAGCCACCTTATGTTTAAATGAAATATTTCGCTTGGGAGGATCTAAAAACTTCACAATATACACATAAGGATAATCTCACTTATCATTGGCCTTTTCTGAGGCAACCCTGGTGTATAAAAGGAAGACACTGTTAGATGAACAGCAAGCTTGGCACTTAGTAGAAATGCTAGTGCTATTCTATTACCTCTAAAGCAGGACCTTCTTTGTGATGAGGAGATTACATGATGTGACTGTCCTGACAAATAGCCACTATGGTGCTTCTAGAAGTTGTCACCAAAAAGTAATTTTTTCTCCCTGATAGTAGGTAGAGGCTTCAGTCTACAGTCTTGTCCTTATAGTGCATTTCAAAATTTTAAGCTATATAGAAATACTATGATATTATTTATATAATATTCATTTACATCCATCTTCTGCGTATTCAGTTTCAACACATCATCCCATAACTACCTATTGCAATGCTGCGCTAGGTGATATTTAATGCGCTCTAATTTCCACTTAAAATTATTCTGGAAAAGTGTGAAAAATCCTTTTCTGTGTGTGTGTGAATAGAGCCTTTAACGTTCAAGTTTAAATGAATGGTGTATTTTTTGGCTAGGTGTCAAAGACTTAACAGAACTTGTACTATAGTCTTCTCACAGGAAAAAACAAATAGTTTCACACTGAGGTATTTGGAAACAGGTGTGTTGAACAATTACAGAATGTTACAGCTCTTGGAGGCAACCCTCCAAGAAATTAAGGTCTTAAAATGTATAGTTACACTTTCACATTGATAAACTATCTGGTATTGAATCCCACTGGACAGAAAAAATACTGACTGGAGCACAAGGAGAAGATGTGATCACTATTATGTCAGGGTATGAAGCAGCTAGAGTTGTTGCCAACAGGTCTGGAAAGAAAACAATAGAAAACCACTTGGAACGTGGCTTGGAACAACAGATCAACACTGCCTGCTCCCACACTCAGGGCCACCACCCTGTCTCAAGCAGCAAAACACTCTCCTGGCCACACTCAGCAATGTGCCTAATGGAGCCATCTCTGCTTATTCAGCACACTGCGAAGTGGCTTTACAAAACTGAGCAGCAACCTTATCTGCTGACGACCCTCTCCCCTAAAGCACCAGTGCCATGTTTCTGTTTCACCTTATCTCCCTCCTGTTTTGATTCTCTCATGAAAAAAAATAATCTTTCAATGCTTCTCTTCCTTGGTTATGACATAAGTAAGTCAAACTCTTTCATAAAACTCATAAAGCCATGATTTCACTTCCACCTCCCAATATCTAACAGGCATCCAGAAACAACAGTAAGCATTTCAAAGTTGTTATAAATCCACAAAAAGGAACCCAACCTTTGTTTTACCCCTGTGAAATGTTGTCCTGCTCTTACAGAAATATTTTATGTCCCCAAAACTTCACCAAAACCTATTAATTTATTTTGCATTCTCCCACTTTGAGGCCAATATTCTCAGAAATTTAAAGTGGTCTCCTGCATCACATCTGATTTATCTTCTACCCCAAGGCAAGGTGACCCCCTCTCTTCACCCCTCCAAATTCATCAACTTACACATGCAATGCTTCCATGTAGTGTAGAGGGGAATTCCTCCCTGACTCTCACTGCATTCAGGTTATGGCCCTATCATTATTTTAGCATGTGTAGATACACAATTTATTACTGGTCACAAAATTATTCCTCTCATTTTCAAATCCAGCCATGCTATTTGACTCTATGACCTCCGGTGGCAGCGGATTCCAGAGACAATTCTTCGCCTTTGCCAAAGCTGTAACAGAATGTTTAATGTTGAAGGATGAAAACACATTATCCCATCTTTGATGTTTAAAGAGAGAGGAGAGACCTCAAGACCTTTCTGCATATTATACAGTGTAACACATTTGTATGCTCTCTGCAGAGCTGGCATGTCTTATTCAAGGTCAGTTCTGCTCCACACTCTGGTCCAGCAACCTCCCTCCTAAGTTTTCAGCTTTCTGTTACACACCAAGCTGCTGAATAGTAAAATAAAGCCTAAAACCAATTAAAACTCAAGTGACAAATATCCTATGCTTCATACTGCTGTTGTGCTTCTCCAGAAATGTATACCATATAGCACCCTTCATTCAAAGACCTCAAAGAATTGCTGCAAAGGTGAGCAACTGCCCTGGTACCAAGAGATCTCTGAAACACATGCACACTCCCAGAAGATGGGGTAAGAAGTTATTTTCCTGATATTAGTGCAGACACAATGGTGCAAATTAATTATATTCATCAGGATAATCAGGCTTACAGAAACTGAGGTGTGGATAAGAATTGATTTGGCCAACGGTCACAGAGCAAGTTAGCAGTACAGTGAAGAAAACAGTAGATGTCTCTTAACTTTCAGTCCTTTCTCACTAATTGCTGGACAGTACCGCTGCTGTTCCCATAATGATTGTACTACATGCTTAACAAATTGTGTGAATGCTAGTGAAAGGCAATTCAGAGTAAGGATGCTCTTCAGGCCCCAAACAGCCCTTCTCCTTCTGTAAGGCTCATAAAGCTAAGTCTGGATCATCAGCCACTTATAAGAGGCAGAAAAAAAGTAAGACTCCAGGTCTCTTCATGATACTGTTTGGGCTTGTCAAGGGACAGGTGTTCACATACATGTTTGGTGAGACTTCGAGATCTTATTATGGCTTCCAATGTGGCAAAAGGTTTCATACTTATTACTTCATATTGTGAATTCTAAGCAGATTTCATCAAAAAATGAGCATTTTTTTTAGAAAACTATGTTCAATCTAAAACACTAAGAAAAAGAGCACTGTCATTCTGTCGTTCTGCTTTGTGCTGACTGAAATGCTGAAGACATTATTTTCAACAATAAATAAATAAATAAATGTAGTTCTCCATCAAATGACAAAAACTGTGTCTGTCATTTCCCCTGTTCATGAGTGACATTTCATGATTAGTATTTCAAAAATTTCTCAGCTCCAAAAATCAGAGTGTACTGAAACCAACTTTGCACCTGGTCCTCAGGCCTCAGCAGCCCAAGTTCAGCAATGGAGTTCTCTGTCCTTCTCTGGGCAGACTGCTCCCCACCTCAGTCCTCTGCTGCTTTTTACTTCTTCTCAGGCAGCTGAAAGAACAAAACCAGCCACCAGTTTCTGCTTAGGGAAAACCTGTGTTAGGAGGCAGAATGACTTCCCAGGCACAGCCTTGAGAGGCCACAGGTTGTGTTTCTACCTCTGCTGTTTCACTTTCTTGGTTTAAGATTGGTGTTGAAAATCCAACCATTATCTCATGGAATACGATAATTCGATGTATTATGATCATTACAATGTAATATGATAATATTACATTACATATACATCCACACACTAATATACACTCGCACAAACTCTGTCACACCAGTTCTTTAGCATTCCTTGTTGTAAATGTAAGTCATTATAATCCCCATACAAAATTAATTACAGTCAGAAATTCCCACATTCCTATTTTCAGAGGGTTACCAGATATTCTTTTAATTTGGCTTTACCAGCACTTCAAAATAAAAGCTCTTTGCCTAATGTTTATGAGGCATCTAAGCCTAATTGCATTCATCTTTATCAAGTCTTGAAACTGGCTGATATATTTAAATGAGCTAAAATAAAAAGGGTTGTGGCCACTGAAGTCTCTTCAATAAACTGAAAAAAAAAATTTCCAAAAGACTATGGAAGCAATAGTAACCAAAGCTGTAAAGAAGGATTTTAAAACTCATAAGTTGCCAAGTGGATCCTTTTCTTAATTATTCTTCCTTTCAAAGAATTAGTGAGTAAAAGACTTAAAGAAGATGAAGTGAAATTTGAATGTTACCCACAGTCTATAATAAGACTTGAATTAGTCTTTCATTTGGCCCATGTTAATTCTATTATTTCTCCTTCCGTATTCTAATTTCTTTGTCTTCCTTCCCTACATTTCTTCACCATCAGGAGACACAACATTGATTAGTGGAGGAGAATTTGAACATTTTTCAACCTATAAAAGCACCTGAGGTACATTGCTATTCTTCTCCACTTAGGGTCTTTGGTGTTTGGTTTTGTTTTCTTTTCACTGATAAATGTTTATCTCTGGGATAGACTTGGTAATGGTAGTGAGAGGTGCTGTCTAGCTCTCAGCTCTGCTGCAAACGTCCTCAGCAGCCTTAGGAGGTCACAGCAAGGGACAACAGTGGAGGTGGCTTTTCTCCTTAGGTTTGGTCCCTTTTTCTGTGACTGAATTCCCAGCCAGCAGTGTGATGGAGAGGTGGGAATACTGGGAATGCTTCCCACTCTGCCTTCCCTGATTACTTTATAAACTCATAAGCCTATACATTCTGTTTCTACAGAGGTTTTTGTTTGTTTGTTTGTTTTCTGTCTCTGCAGGCAATGTTGTTCTTTTATCTGTTATGAGTAGTATTGAAGTAGTGTTGAGTAGTATTAGTGAGCTTCTTCTCCACACATGGCACTTCACAGACTGATACGTGGGTCCAAATGGACGGCACAACTCTGGCCCACATCACATGCAGGTGGTGTCTTAGGCCATGACAAAAAGCAACAATTTAGAATAAATGCAGAACTTCTGACTCTCGGAGCCCCTTCACTCATTGTTTCAGACTTTTCTTTCAAGTGAGACCTTGACTGGAGCTGAGCTGGAACTAGAGGGTCCAGATTCATAGGTCTTTATTAATCTATTCCTTGGAGGCCAGGAACTAACATCTACTTCATCGAAGAATTTTGTATTGCTGTTGTCTGCCACACAGCATGGTTGATAGCTCTGCCTGTGAAATTTATTTGATGCCATAGAAACAGGTGATGTAAAAAATAGCTTTGGTTTAAACTTGTGACAAACTCACAGAAGAGCTGTGATTCTCTAATGGCTGGAATGAGGAGATTCAAACTATGGCAGATCAAGGCAGATTCTTATTTTGACAGAAGCAATGACTCACTATGTGACCATGGACAAATCGTTCAATTTTCTTGTACTTTAGTCAACAAAACTATAAAATTATTAAAAGACAAAAAAACAAAAAGTCCCCAAATTTTACTGAAAAACAAATTCTTCCTCTGAGCTCAGCTGGTGAATAAATGACAAAAACAACAAGATGAAACATGGGTGTAACCCACAACTTTGCCAAATATACCACAAAAATACGGGGAGGGTACAGAGGAAGAGAAGACAGAGGGAAAAAAAGATCAGCAAGAACACTGAAATGCCTCAGAGCACATGAAATCATATTAACAGCAACAACTTCAACAAAAGAGAGTATAGATGCCCACAGGGTGGTGAGTAGGAGGGTGTATTCCAAAGAAAAATAGCTATCAAATGATCTAATGCTCTTTTCATCACAAGCAGCCTTTAAGACTAGATAGTTACTGTCTCACCCTTTCACAGGGTACACTATGACAAGTATTTAAATGCATACCATTCAGACTTCAGCATGGGTAATGAAGGCTAGTTTGTCCAATACTGTTGCAGGGAGAAGCATGGATGCTTAAAGGCACTTCTGCCTGTCAGTGATATTCTCCTATTTTAATTTGCACAATGACACCTGCCTTGCTGGGGCCACATGCAGAAGCCAGAAGGGTTTAGGCACTATGCATGCTGCAGGAATCTGAAGGACCTCCACCACATGGCAGGGCAAACAGGCTACCTTGTGTGCTCTTTGGAGTCCCCTGTGCATTCAAGAGGTATAGCATGCTGCACAGCATGCTGCAACAGGTGCACCCTTTGGAAACCCTACGACATGCTGGCATCTGGCTTTCTTGGCCATCTTTGTAGCTGGGGTCTCAGGACCTTTTGGCCCTGGCTGCTGCAACGTATCTTCAGATCTTTTCTGAGACAAGACAGTGTGAAAAAAGAGTGACACCTCCTGAAGCATCAGCATCTGTGTTGCCTGGCTGTGGCTGGCTGAGGTTTTTACAGAGCGAGGTTGCAGCAGAAGGTGCTGTTGCTTTATACTGCTCTTCAGAACTAAAGCAGGATGACGCTTTAGTGCTGGCTACAGAGAAAGAACATGAAACACAGAGGAAAACAATGAACAGCGGAAAAGTCAAAGTTAGGCCTGCAGCAGAAAAGAGGCTACAAAGGTATCTTCAAAGGCTTTTCTGGGGAAAAAAGAAAAAAATAGTAGCAGACAACATACATATTAATGAACCAGAAACAATATTGAAAAACAACCTATTACCCTTTCTCAGATCAAAAGAACATGAAGATTAACACCTCAGACATCAGACCTCTGTGATAGGGAGAGAGTGGGCTTAGCAACAAGTCTGCTTTCCCCAGTCTTCCTCTGTTCTTGTGACCCGGATTGGGCAAAGAGAGTTTACTGCGAGGAGCTATAAATTGGGCCTTCAAGCTCAGCAGCTGCACAGTGAAAGCTTAAAAAAAAAAAAAAAAAAAAAAAAAAAAGAGCAAAGACTCAGTAAAATCTGGACAGGCATGAAAAGAAAGTGAAGAAGAAAATTATATGGGCTACAATGCAAAGACAAGATTTACTGTCTTACCTTGTCTGAGGGGGGAGTGCTGGAGCACTCACAGAAAGATAAGGCATTATTTGCACACCCCTCTCTGAACTGCCCAAAGGCTTCCCAGTGGCCATTCAATCTCCTCTCCTCTCCTCCCACCCCCAGCCCTCTTCTCTTACAAGACAATGAGGCTCCCCGGCTTTCCAGGAAGGAGAAAGGGAGTCCTACAGTGTTCTCCCCTGAAAAGGCATCTTCATCTGAAAACCAGGGCCATTCTCTGCTGGGAATTGCATACACTTGCAATGGGAATGGCTCAATGATCTGACAATTCTTTTCTATATTTAATCTCTTTGATAAGCAAAATAGCAATCTGACCAAAAAGGAACTTTCTCTTTAAATTAGTTTTCCTCAGCGCAAACTGTTGTTCAGGGATGCCTGCCTGGTGCACAAAAACACTTCAGCATGATGAGGTCATTTACAATAATGAAATGAAAGCCACCCCAGAGGCGGCTAATGTAAAGGAAAGGTACCCCTAACAATGACAATGGGGAGATACACATTCATTCTCTGTCAGAGACTTCATAACAAAAATTCCTTTTTCAACACACCTATCTGCTATTAGCAGCTCACACTTACCACAGGAGTTGAATTTCAGATCAGGTTATTTCTGATTTCTGCACTCATATTCATACATGCACTGATGATGAAAAAGGATCAAAATACAAAATCAGAACCTTGCACATTTTTCATAGTTATTTGATGCTTCATAAAATATGTGATTCAAAAAAATATATTAATAATAATTAAAAAAATAAAGAAGGAAACAATTTGGTTTTGCCACAGATGTGACTGAACCAGATTTCAGCCCTTCTAAGATCAGCAGAAGTTTTGGATTTTCACTTGATTTCGCAAGAAAGATTCATTAGATAAGAGTTAGCTATGTGTTTTTTACTACAGCCCTTTTCCTGAATCTAGCCATTTCAAAAATGATCCAGACTTTTCTCAGCTGTGACAGGACAAGAGCCACAAGACACAAGGTGGAACATGAGAAATTCCTGTAAGATTTAAGGAAAAAGCTTTTCAAAATGGAAGCGCATAGCCACTGGCAAAATTGGCCATAGATACGGTAGGATCTCCATCCTCTGAGAAATTCAAAATTTGGCTGGGCACACCCCTGAGCAACCTGTTCTAAATGGAAGTGCTTTGAGCAGTGTATTGGACTAGATGGACTCTGGAGGTCCATTTCAGCCTATTCTGTGAATCTACATATGGAAAGCACTGTAATTTACTACATAACTGCAGTACGTAGATTGGATCTTTGACCCTGCTGGTCTTTAGACACTAAAGAAAACAGTGTTAAACATTAACAATAAAGCCAAACTCAGAGTTCATGAATATTGAAATTAGAACCATTTACAGGAAGATATAGATTTTAGTGCAAAAAGCTCTTTTGCATAGTAAAAAAAAATGCTGTTGCTAACAAGCTTATGATTTAACCAGTCTTTCATTTTTTACTGAAAGTTTGCCTGATGGTTTGAAACCCACCCCAATCTTGTCTTTCTACAGCAACAATAAGATCACAGAAAACTTTGTTTTAAAATCAAGAAAGTAGACCAAGTTCTGGGTTGACTTATACCTTCTGCAACTTCAGTAACAATTAAATTTCACAAATAGCAAGGTAGGACAGGACCTGCTTTGGAGTTCTTCATAGCTGTAAAGCTTTGTGCTCCTAATATGAGTGGGAATTTTTGCAAGAACAGGATGATAACTGATATTTCTAATGCCAGATTTGAAATATAATATTTCTCATGGGGTATTTTTGTAATCCTATTTCCAGTCTTCCAATTCTCCAACTTTTCTTACCTTCTCTTTCCATATATTCTGTCTCTGCCTCATTCCTAAGAAAAAGAAGGTAAGTAGGAAAGATGTAGAAACTTGCATTTCTGTGTGGGTGGGAGGAATTAACAAACCAGTTTTCAATTTTCAATTCCTGCTTCAAACAGGACTGTTCTAGTTTTATACACATAATCTGCAGATCCTGATTTCCTGTCTTTCTTGTAGCAGTAAGTAGGTTTCAGATGCCTATGAAAAGCCACTTAAACCGCTGAAGTTTTTATGGGTTAACCCATCATAAATTACTATTTGTTCAATTACAAATAATGCCAAGCAAAAATACATAGCAACTGTGTAACTGTATGATGGAAAATAACGAATAAAAGGTTTAAGCAGATGAATCAAAACACATCATTGTTTCCTAAAGTCTGAGACATATCACCTTGTGGGGTATGAAGAGCTAACAATGGGTCACAGAAGATGAATACATTAAAATGGGCATGTATTTACAACATATGGTAGTTTATCAGGAGAAGCAAACCTGTGTTACTTTTAGTGCAGCAGAACTTAATTTTCAAAAGTTTGGGAAACGATCTGGATGTAGCATGTTCCTACCAGCCCGTGACACAGGGAAGCTGTTTTTATAAGTGTTTCAGGCGATTTTTGCATGTGATGGGGGCTTCCATGATCATTGAATAACAGGACAAAAATGTGACCACACTCAGCTGACCCAATATGCAGTTAAGTTCTGAGCTACTTGTAAACTTTCTTATGAAAAAGAAAGAGGTTTAAAAGATATGTGGTAGGGATGAAGTCTTAACGTACTAAATTGAATGGAAATTCTTCCTGGACTTCAACACCTCCATCACCCAAGTGGTACAGCTCACCAGAAAAGTCTAACTGCTATTCTTCCATCTCTTTGGCTATGGTTTCACAATGGGCTCAGAGGTTAAATGAGCTGGCCATTAGTGCCCATGCATGAAACTCGACAGCTCTGAAATACTTCCATAATGGCTGCATTCAAACAGGAGCTTAGACCCACTAGGGAATAACTATGCTTATCCCATTCTTCTGGAAAACGACATTACTTTTCAATGCAAGTTATATTTCTGTATAAAATATGTTGCATTCCCCTGACATCAGTCAGGAGTCAAAATTTTAAGCTGTCTCCTTAAGATGGATTTTTAAGAGCACCCATCCACAAATCAAAGCTTCTATCTAAACAGTAATCAAAGCTTCTACCTAGACAGCAAAAAAAGCGGTCAGGCTTTCAACTGAGCTAAGAACACAGGGCAAAGTTTTCTCACAAATAAGCTGCAAATCTAACAAGAAAATTGTTGGGGAAAGAGTTCTGAAAACATGGCCCCATTTGGGGGTGTCAATGCTAGAAAATCTGGCTCTGTAGTGACGTAGTAAGGACATCGTCTCTTTTGCCACCAATCCCTCAGCCTTCTTTTTTGACTACCAAAGAGATTATTGTCTTGAACTTTAAGGAATTAAAGTTAAAATATGCTTGCATACATACCAAATCTTTCTCAGGTATGTCTAGGCAGTTACACACAACAAACACTTCTTCTCTCCTACTATCAGCAGAAGAGATGTCTCTATTCTTGGCTTTACACCTGAGTTTAATTTTCAAAGCTCCTAAGCTGTTTGTGGTCTAGGAAATATTAAAGACAAATTGTGTCCCCAGTTACAGGGGACACATTTATTTTGAAAGAGATGCCCTTCAATTCACAGCTGAATTTGGTTAAACAGCAGTTTTCAAAATGTGTTCCATTGGCTTTTAGCTGTCTGTGGGGATCTGTCACAGGATCCACATTTTGTTGTTTTCTTTCCAGCTATGAAATACTTTACTAAAAGTTAACTTCCAATTAGTAGAGAAATACATCACTTAAGTCAGGTATTGGACTAAGATTGAGAAGGCTTGAGTTTTGTTCTCCGCCTCCTCTTTGTCTAGGTTATTTTTCTCTGCTTACCTTCTACAACTATTTAGTAAATACTTTGCTAGTTGAAAAAAAAAAAAAAGAAAAAAAAAGAAATTTCTCGCAGCACAGATTTAACAAGGGTAAATAGTGCCTGACCAACCCAGTTGTTTTCTATGACAAAATTATTGGATCTGTGGAAAAAGAGAGAGGAGTAGATGTCATTTATCATGATTTAAGCAAGGCTTTAAGCACTATCTCCTACAGTATGCTTGTATCCAAGTTAAAAGTTTCACAGACTGGATGGGTGGGCAACTACACGAGTAAAAAGCAATTGGATGTTCAGGCTCAGAAGGTCATGATTAATGGATTGTATCTTACCTGGGTGCCTGTGGCAAATGCAGCACAGGGGTCTACAATGGGACCTGGCTTGTTTAATATCTTTATGAATGACCTGAAGGAGGTGATGGGCTGCCCTCTCGCCATGTTTGCAGATAGCACTGATTTGAGGGGACCACACTTGAGGGCAGAGCTGCCATCCAGAGGGACTCAGACAGGCTGGAGGAAGAGACCAACAGGAACTCCATGAAATTCAGCAGGGGTGACTGAAGTGAACAGCCCCTTAACATTGACCTCAGCCCTGGGAAGGAAGAGCCCTGCCAGCACACAGGCTCAGGCCGGCCTGCCTAGGGAGCAGCTTTGAGGAAAGGCCCCAGGGTCCTTCTGGGTAGTGAGCAGAGCATGAGCAGCAGAGGCACCCATAAGCTTCTCGGGCTCTATCAGAGGTGGCAATGCCTGTAGCTTGCAGGAAGGGATCATCTCCCTTTTCTTAGCGCTCATTAGACTGTGTCTAGAGTATTACACTCTTAGGACCCCCAGTACAATAAATTTGTTGATAGACTGGCAGAGATTCAGCAGAGGGCCACCAAGATGGCTGGGGCCTGGAGCACCTGCCCGGAGAGGAGAGGTTGAGGGAGCCCCGGTGGTTTAACCTGGGGAAGGGATGGCTTCTGGGGTCCTAAGAGCAGACCGTTTGTCCCTACAGGAAGGTGATTGAGAAAACAGTGCCAGGCTCTTCAGCAATGGGAGAATGAGAGACAGGAGGCGTAAGTGGAAGCAAGAGAGGTTCAGGCTGCATATAAGGAAAACCCTCTTGCCCATGAGGAATGGCCCAGTCAGGCAGTGGGGCAGGCTGCCTGAGAGACTGTGCAGTCTCCAGCCTCAGGGGCCTTTCAGCTCTCAAGAGGGAAAAGCCCTAAGCAGCCTGGTCTGAGCTCAGAGCTGACCATGCTTTGCCCAGGAGGTTGGGGTAGAAACCTCCAGAGGTAACTTCCAAACCAAAATATTCTGTGATTGCACAATTTCTAGTGGGCACTGAATCAGATCCTCTGTCAAGAACTCGTACTGACTGTGTGCTCTTGTCCTCCCTAGAGCTCCCATGTTCCACCGTGACTTCAGGAAAGAAATCCTGGTGTACTTCCCAGGTTACATTGGACTTAGAATGCAGACGTTGTTTCTGTGAACTATGTCTCATTCAGCTCCTTTCACTACACATGCACTGAACGCATGAGCAGGTCACAAACAGTAGGTCCAAAACACCTGACAACACTGTCCTGGACAGAGTCCATAGATAATTTAATCTGCCACTTACACCTGAACCCCTGCCATCACTCTACAGGGTATTCAGGGAAGTAGCTCTAAATCCTTCTCAAGAGAGCTGTTCTATGTTATTATTAAGCTGCAGTATAATAAAGTGCTTAAATAGACACTGTGGCAAAAAGCAAGAGAAATCTATGGAGGAAAATATATATATATATATATATATATATATATATAAAATAATAAAAAAAATTAGCCATGTATCTGGGAGCCATCCTTTCACGAGAGCTATTAGCCAGATCAAGCAGGCACCCTCTCAGGATGTGGAGGTTCACATCAGATGTGGAAAGAAACTTTTGCCTACTGTGTTCCGGGCACAATGATATTATTAGGAAAGAGCCTTTTACTCCTTTAAAAACCTAGTTTGTGCTTCCTGTCCCTGTGCTAAGGTCACATAATGAGCTGGGGTCACCATTCAAATAACAGTCATGTTATACACACAATATGCCACACACCAGTTGCTAGATAAAAAGCATTGCCTCCTCTGAAAACCTTGCAAATCCCAGCTCTTTATTTCCTTTACTTTTCATCCATGCTTCAAAATGAACATTTTTGTTTTGGATGAAATGGAATGTATGTTTGCATTTTGCACTAAATAAATGTTTTCAGATTTCCGTTTTGGCAAGAAAAACAAAAAATGAAGTTCCATTTGGTTTGACTCTAACTTATTTTTTCTCCCTCTTTTTTAAGTTCGGCACTCTAGCTGAAAAAAAAAAAAAAAAAAATTATTCTCACAGTCTTAGTCACACGTTTTCCAGGCAGTGCCTCAAATGTTTCCTTTCAGCTCTTTGCAAGCAGTTTATAGGTTGTCAGTTCGCTGCTGCCTCAAGAACAAGAGACAGCAATTCTTCCAAGTGAACAGCGTCAATGACTTTCCTGACTGATGCAAATGTGTTACGCTGTTGACAAAAACTAACCATGAAATTTGACTTGGCTATTGCTGTTTACAGTAACTTGTATTTTCCCTGACAATTCTCCTCCCACCCATCAAATGGAGCATGCTATTTTATCAAGCCAGTTTGTAATAATCTTTTTGTACCTCTTTTATTTAGACAAATAAGAACTAATAAATTTTCAAGAAGTATAATTTGTCACTTTAATGGCTAGAAACAATTCCCTGAGGAGAGGCTAGGCATTGAATGCATATGGAGGCCAGAATATCTCATACCAATAAAACCTAACTTTTTAGCCCAATCTGAAACACAAAGAGAAGGTAGCATGGGGAATTTTGGCTATATCTCTGTGTCTATATTTCAGCTATTTGCAGCTGAGAAGAAACAGGGAATACAGCAATTTTATTACTGTGAGTATTGTCATAGAATCATAGAATCATAGAATATCCTGAGTTGGAAGGGACCCTTAAGGATCATCAAGTCTAACTCTTGACACCGCACAGCTCTACCCAAAAGTTCAGACCATGTGACTAAGTGCACAGTCCAATCTCTTCTTAAACTCAGTCAGGCTCGGTGCAGTGACCACTTCCCTGGGGAGCCTGTTCCAGTGTGCAACCACTCTCTCTGTGAAGAACCCCCTCCTGATGTCAAGCCTAAACTTCCCCTGCCTCAGCTTAACCCCGTTCCCACGGGTCCTGTCGCTGGTGTTAATGGAGAAAAGGTCTCCTGCCTCTCGACACCCCCTTACGAGGAAGTTGTAGACTGCGATGAGGTCTCCCCTCAGCCTCCTCTTCTCCAGGCTGAACAGGCCCAGTGCCCTCAGCCGTTCCTCGTACGTCTTCCCCTCCAGGCCTTTCACCATCTTCGTAGCCCTCCTCTGGACACTCTCCAACAGTTTCATGTCCTTTTTATACTGTGGTGCCCAGAACTGCACACAGTACTCGAGGTGAGGTCGCACCAGCGCAGAGTAGAGCGGGACAATCACCTCCCTCGACCTACTAGCGATGCCGTGCTTGATGCACCCCAGGACACGGTTGGCCCTCCTGGCTGCCAGGGCACACTGCTGGCTCATATTCAACTTGCTGTCTACCACGACCCCCAGATCCCTCTCTTCTAGGCTGCTCTCCAGCGTCTCATCGCCCAGTCTGTACGTGCAGCCAGGGTTTCCTCGTCCCAGGTGCAGGACCCGGCACTTGCTCTTATTGAACTTCATGCGGTTGGTGATCGCCCAGCTCTCCAACCTATCCAGATCCCTCTGCAAGGCCTTTCCACCCTCATCCGAGTCCACAACTCCTCCAAGTTTGGTGTCATCAGCAAACTTGCTCAAAATACCTTCTATTCCTACATCCAGATCATTTATAAAAATATTGAAAAGTACCGGCCCTAAAATGGAGCCTTGAGGGACCCCACTGGTGACCGCCCGCCAGCCTGACGCAGCCCCATTCACCATAACCCTTTGGGCCCTGCCCGTTAGCCAATTGCTCACAGGTATTGTCAATACCTATAGCACACAACCACTGATGTGGCTCCTGCCCTGAAGAACTTGCAATATAAATTAATACATGACAAAATATGTGAAAAGATACAGCAGATGACAGAGGCCAAAATCTCAAACCATACAAACTGCAGTCAAAATCCTGCCGAGGTAGGCAAAGCATCCAAAAGGTAGGCAAGCATCCAAGTTTATGGACCCAAGTGCTGAACCAGCTCCTTAAAATATATGAAAATATGCACACATATTAATAGGAAACTAATGATAGCAATTTGGTCACACTGTAGGTTAGCTGCTAGAGATGGTGCTTACAGGCTTCAGGAGGAAGCTTATTTGGTATATACTAACTCTGACATTGTCTTTAAAAATGGTTCTCAACCTCATCAAAATTACTACGAGGAAAAAAAAATACTTATTATAACTACTAATCCACATAGATTAACAGCCATAAATCAATTTGAGAGAGATGACTGGAATTTCATTACACACGCACACACACAGAATAGACCGCAGGATATTGGGGCTCAGTTAAATATTGTTAAAAGATCAAAATAAAATTAAAATATTTTTTATTTCATATTTGTATTTTTAATTGACTGGAAAATGGAAAGAAGACATTGAAATACCATGTACTAATATCTGTACTATCTCCACTGGCTACTCAAAGTTTTGCTTCTGATTTTAAAGTTTCTCAGCTCAAGAAGATGTAGATTTTCTTGGCAACAGCTGCTGTGTAAAATATTCTGAGATAGAATTTTTTATCATAATTAATAATAGATGAAAATTTCTGCGTTTTTGATGTTCTAAACTCTATGCTGTTTGATTTACGATGTCTTTATAGTTGTTTTTCTAGTAATTCTATTCCTTTTTCTGTTGGTATAAGGCTGGTCGTCTTTTATTTCCCTAGTGGAGTTGGTACAGTACTCTTTTCTTCCTTTCTTGCCTTCTTTTTCTGTAAATATATTTCATAAAGTTCCCCTTTCTTCCTTAATGACACTGATCCCTATGCTCTGTAAGTTTGTTGTTGCAGATTTTTTTTCTTTTCTCTCTCTCTCCCTCCCTTTCCCCCCCGACCCCCCCCCCCCTTTTTTTTAACTCTGCACAGGGTAGTAATAAAACCTCAGTGCAGGCTATTGCAGCTAGGAGCATGTTGTGTGTGTGCTCTTGTAGAGATGGCTATATTCTCTATAATTAATGTTTTAAACTGAATGGTGACTGAAGAAGCATAGTCTTGTTTGGGGGTTGAGTTTTTTGTCTTGCATTGTGATTTTTTTTATTTGGTGTTGGGGTTTTAGGGAAGCATGCCTTGCAAAACTTACTGAATAATGCCCCGTAATTGCTGGTTTATGAGAAGTTCGATACAGATGCATATAGGCTGTTATTATTGCGTCAGCACTCCTGCTCTTGTGATAATAGAGGACTGTATGTCATAGCTGGGACATTTGTGACAGCTGTAGTTAAACCTGCCAAAGAGTTTCCTAAGAAACTCCTTGTTTTCTGCCAGTCTAAACTTTTTTTCAACATTTTACCTGTAGAGTACAATTTTTCCAGGAAATATTTATACCATAAAAGGAAAGTTTTTGAATAAGCTCGGCCAGATATAAATACAAATTCCATCATTTGTAAATATAACAGAGCCCATAGAAAAGGACCCTTGCATGCTGGGATCCCACCTGACAAGCAGAGGTTCCTTCCTGCTTCTTGGCTTGACCACATGAGAGTAAAACAAAACAAAAATCTACCATGAAGTCATTAAGAGCCTTTTTCAAATCTTCCATTCATCGGGCTGTGAAATGAGAGTCAGGAACACCCTCCATGGAAGAAATCAGCTCCAGCAGAAACTTAAGATACTAGCTGAGGTTGTGAGGTACTGACTTACTACAAACAATATGAAACAAAAAGTAGCACTAAAACCAGGTGCAGGTGAGCTGTTTCTCAGCTCACTAGTGACAGGCTGGGCAGGGTGGGTTCCCACAAGGCTCCTTGTCAGCCCAGAGAGACCACGCATTGCCCACAAGCCAGCTCTGTCCTGCCTTCATTCTCCGTCCAACCTCTCTCCATCTTCCCTCCACTCTGTACCAGCAAACAGGCTGTGCTCAGGACAAGCTGTTTTTATGCAGTACTGGCATAGGCAGTAATGTGTTTGTTCGGGGGAACAGTGGGGAGGCAAATATCGGGTGGCTTTACACAGCCCTTAGGGTATAAAAAGTACAAGTTAATGGCCTGAATTAGTCCGCCCCCTAGAAGGGGAAATTGCTCCTAGAAGAGCCAGCACAAGGCCTAATGCACCATTTAGGTCTGATTTCAGTCCAGGTTTGTGGTCTCCAAGGGTCTCTCTTGCTGGTCTGGGTGAATTTCACTGCCCAAACCAGGGCCAGGAGAGCAAGTATTGAGGTTCAGAGGTACAGGTTTGTGCTCAGAGGCTGCCTGCAGTTGACATAGACAGGAACAGTTGTGTGGGCTAGGATCACACTGCTGCTCAGGTGGGCAGCCTTCACTCATGCTTTGCAACTTCATGGGGCCTCCTGCCTGCCTCCTTGGGAGCATTTGATCCCTGTCTGAGTTTTCTGTGCTGCTCTGAGCAACAAAGGCAAGTTTGCTTATCCCTGGTGTCGGGGCTGCAGGGGAGGGCTGCGCATGACTTACCCTGGCACACAGGGTAGGAAGGCAACAGCCGTCCAAGGGGCAGAAGCCTTTGTTTACTGAGTGGGATCCTGGCATGTGATAGTTCTTTTCTCTAGAGTCCCTTGTATTTATAAATGATGGAACTTGTACTTATAAACAAACAGACAAACAAACAAAAAAGCAAATCAGCTCCAAACAAAAATAATATATACCCTCCCTGGCTCTTTGTCAGTGTTATTGCAACATGAGAGCCAGTAAAATTTCACCAGAGAAGCCACTGCTTTCAAGTAAAAAGCAGCAGTAAGAAATCCCGTCTGTTCTCTATACTGCCTGCTCGCCTGCTTCAGTGCTGTGCAAGTTTAAAAGGCCACTTCCATTCCTGCCTTGCAGTACCATTTAAGTAGTGTTTGTGCAGCATGACTGTCAACTACCTCCTAAACATCTACAGCAACACAGTTGTTTGGATAGCTGGTTTTCAATATATATATCCTTGTGGAAGTATAAGCTTGCCACTTATAATATTCAGTTTCTGTGGGAGGTGGTTTTTTGTTGTTGTTGGTGGTGGTGGTGGTTGGTTGGTTGGTTGGTTTTTTTTTCAGTAAAATCTATATATTTGCCTAGATTGCAACATGCCATATGGGTGTACTCATGGTAGTGTGGCTTTTCTACTGTCTGCATTTTTATTGATAGAACTGCACTTTCCATAAAAGATTTTGGCCAAGGAAAATCATAGTTTAATAATATTAATTTGCCATCCTTTTTCCCCTTCTTTTTTTCTTCTGGAGTTTTAATTTAACAAACAGCCTCTAGTGCACAGACACTAATTTTTTGCGTGATAACCCCAGGAGATAACATTCCTTAGTAAATTGGGCCTTGTAAAAACTATGCCTGGGTGGTCCAAGATTATCTTTCTAGTACCAGGCTGTTTGCAGTCATCATTTTTTCTTTAATAAAATAAAAAAGTTCTTACTGATACATATGTGACTTTCAAATCTATGCACTTCTAAATACTGACTGGGAAATATGAGTTAGGCTTACTGCACAGCACTGTACTTTCATTTCTAAAATATTGTCACAATTGTCTTAGAAGCACAAATTTTAACAAATGTGTTACTGCATTAGTTGCTTGTACATCATCCTGAGAGATCCCTTCCCAGTACTCAGAGGCCTGACCAGCCACAGACTCATCCCCAGGTCTGACCAAGGATTTCCTGAGATGGTTCCTGCCCATAATTAGCATTTTGCAACTAGATCTGTGCTGAAGAAGAAGATGGGCAGAAAAATGAGGAACCCTATCAAGGGCATGTGTAGCAGTTTGAAACATCAGTAACTATGCAGTAGCATATGCTAGTTAATAGTGGAGTTAGCTGTGTTACAGCACTATGGTCTGCAGCTTTGCATACAGAAATAAATGGGACTGACACTGCTATGTGACCACACCTTCATAGTGAGGACCACACAAAACCCATCTAATAGAGACAATTAAATACTCCAGACAAGGATTTGGCCTAACTCTTTGTGGCAGGGAAAATACACACATGCATCATATCAAATTACTTTGTTCAAAAATGCAGTGAGAGAAAATTAATTTTACATCTGACTACAGCCTCTGGTATTACAATAGCCTAATATCTCTAATAGCGGTATGTTTGGCAAAGCCTGAGTCAAGTATCCTGGAAAAGAAGACTTAAAAATAGGTAATAAACCTTCTCCACTCACACAGACCACATTCATTAACACCAGAATCTTTCCCTGCTCTTTCTTTTCTAGCTCAACAAAGGTCTGAGGACCAAATTGAACCTTATCCTTCCTTCTGCAGCTATGCTCAGTCTGCAGAACAAACAGCACCAAGCAATGAAAATGCTTCTACCTGCCAAGGTTGGAAAAGCTACAGACAAAGGAGACCATGGTTGCGAACAAACTCAAAGATGCCCCTTAATTGCATGGTGTAATAACAATAGCAGCAACAATAACAAAAATGAACTATCTCATTTTAAAAATAAAAAAATAAAAGAATAAGTAGGAACAATACATATCCTTATAACAAAGAATAGCAAAAATATATAAATGTATGAAGTCATTCACTACTGCAGTCAATCACAAATTATAGACACCTTGTGAAAGAAAATAATTTTTCCTTAATAGAGCCAGCAATGCAACACAATAAACAATTAATCTTAAGGTCAGAATAGGTGGTGTACAAGCAGCATACAGACCCTCAGTTGCCCCAGTGGTATTTTAAAACTAAAAGGTTTGTTTAATACAGGTAAGTTCTTGTGGCCTTACAAAGGCTGAGAAGTGGCTCACCAGTCCAAAAAAACTTGTGAGCCACTAGCTTAGGAAAAGAGCAAGGAAAAATACCCTACAGATGAAAATACAGGAACATATGGAGAATAGTATTTCCTGGTCAGGTTGGTCAGATGTCCAAGCACCCCATGATTTTTAATAACCATAAAAAACAGAAGTTCATTTTCTGTTTTATTTGGAAATGTACCTTCTTGGCTGTTGCAGATCCAATGGTATAATTTGTTCAGCCAAACATTTGCTTATTACTAATTCAGAAGGCAGGCCAAAGATTCACTTGGCAATTCTCTATGTCCATTATCCAACTTCAAGCTTCACTCAAAATCGCTCCATTTATGAGCTTAGATGAGATAACAACCTACAATAGTATGATAGGTGCCAGAAGAAGTCCAGAGGTGTTCACTTAGTCATAAATGTTTTGGACATAATTTTTAATCAGATTTAATAATATTCACACTATAATTCTAACAGTCCAACATTTTATGGATAAGAATTGCAGAATTTATCAATAGATGTGAAAGTTCCATTTGTTCTATTACTCCAACTGGGACCATTTTTCTATAAAATATATATTTTTTATGTCTCCATTAACATAAGATTGGAAGGGACCTCTTGAGTCATCAAGGCTAGACAACCATCCAACTATCATAAGCAATCACATCACATAATCTCTTATGCAGACATTGACTGAACTGTGTTTTGCGAGCGGTTCCATTTTTATTCCCACCACATCTCTCGGAGATGCTGTTCAGAACCTCAATAGTTTAATGTTTGAGGACCTCCTGTCTTCTGACTTTCTGCAGTTTTTTGACTGGTTAAATACATTTAATCTCTTATTTTGATATCTAGTTTAACCAGCTTTTCATTCCCCTGGCATATGCCCACATGATGAGTTTACAGATTGACAGATACTACTTTGCTAGGTTAAAAAAAAAAAAAAAAAAAAATCCTCTCGAAACATAGGTTCTCTGCTCCCCTACTGCAGGCCCTTTCAATCTTCCTCTGCTCTGAGTTCACCCTTTTTGAATGTGGTTGACCTCAGATGTACAGAGTATTTCAGGTGAGGTCTCAAAGACTGCAGTCACATTAATACTTCCTTATTACCGCCAGGGTACTTGTCAAGAGCCCTCTTATTATTCTCCTTGCTGAACGTATTGCAGTGGGAAGCCTATCACCCTGTTCAGCCTCCTTTGGTTGCTTTGCTGGAGTCTAACGGCACAAGTAAACACCTTTTCCAAGCCCCCGTCTTCATGGAGCTTAGGGAACTATGGGAAGACTTGACAGACCTCCAATTATCTTTGCACTCTTCTATCAAATTATAGCAACCCACTACAAAGTTGTCCTGAGAAAAAGCATTAAGAATGCTCCCTGTACCTTTGTATTGGATTCTCTGTAGTTTAAAAACAAGCTGTACAGTAACAGATAGACAGTGTTTCATGATGACTCCCTTGCTTCAATATCTTGAAGCTGTAAGTACAGAAATAGTAGAAAATGTGCACAACAAAATATGCAGTCCAAATAACATCTACAAAGCTCTCCATTCCCCTTCCTTTTAAATACCAATGAAGAGAAGAACATAGCAGGGAGGAGTATATTCGTTCAATCAGTTCAATCAGTCTTGTGTTATTTCTGTGGCGCCCTTCATGCAGAATGATCACAAAGAATTTCACTTAAACTAAACTCAAATGCTTACCAAACTACAACAGAAGGAAAGCAGAATAAAACAAATTAGTCTAGTCAAGGCTAAGGCTTAAAAATGCCGAGGGCCCTATTAACTATAAAAAGCTTAGGGTGTCTCTGTATGCATGCACTTGCAAGCATGAGAGAGAAATATGTGTACATGAAAAAAAAAAAAAAAAAAAAAAAAAAAAGAATTAGCAATCCAGGCTGCTTCAGAGAGATTGTGCACTTCATTCCTGATTCACAAAGAAAACTTGCCTTAAAAGTGACCCATATACCCATATTCAAGAATTCAAGACCTTCTTAGGATACCATCCAGAATCTCTCTCTACAATTCAATTATGATACAGCATGGGGACATGTGTTTCCACATGGATTTAACGTGGAGCCTTATCCATTGGGATAGAAAGGCACGGCATAGCTTTCCTTGTGCTCATAAATACTGGAAACATGCAAAGTGCAAATTAGCTGAAACTGGCAGGACCAATGTCTGTTACAACATCAGGTTAAAAGCCTGCAACTACTGGCAATTTTATGTAGCACACTGCATTAACATTTTGTTAATGTTTTGCTAGGGAAGTAGGGAAAATAATTGTAAAACTTCCCTGTATAAATGTACACTTGTATCTTAACAGAAAGCTGAGGCTGAAAAGCAAGGAAAGAATCAACACAATTATAGACAAGAAGCTTGCTAAAAAACACTGAAGGCACAATCACACACAACCATTTCCCAATCACACACAACCATTTCCCTCCTCATCTACCCCAGCCATTGTAGGCTGTTCTCCTGGGGCTGGAGACTAACAGAAAAAGAGGTTAAAAAAGCTTTCATGGGAGAAGAGAACGGTTCAGGTAAGGGTGAGCTCTAGGGAGGCTAGTTCATTGCTGCGAGGAGACATTTTCTGAACCACCACTGCTCTCAATGAAGAGTAGTTTGCTTAGAGGGATTGTCTGGCCCATGCCTTCTTGGAGATGGACACAGTGGCTGTGTCGAGGCCAGGAGGTACATCTCGGGGACTGCAGGGGCCTGGAGGGAGAGGAAAATATGATATGGTAGCATTGCTATGGTATTTAAGATAGTTGGACTTGCTAAGTCAAAGCCCAACAAGTCACAGAACAATAACTTTGTGGAGCTGCAGGAAACATTTGTTAGTAAAACAGATTGCCAAGAAGGCTTGTACATAAACAGCACGTTTCCTGCTCACACATAAAGATCCCATCCCAAAACGGAGAGACACAATTTAAGAATGACAACACAAAACGGAAGCTTCCATCAGCAGGACGATTTTGATTTTACCTAACATAAGTCAGGTACAACTTTAACAAGAGCCAAGAGGGCTTCTGAGTCATGGCAGTCTTGGAACAGGTAAGTACAGACACACAGCCTCTGTAATTGTTGCTTGGCTCTTACTGTGAACCAACTGCCCAGCTCCGTCTGCCTGTGTGGACACAGCTCTTGTACAGCATCAAGAACAAAACTGATTAAAATATATCAAAGTGAACTAAGTATTTCTGCCAGGGGAACTTCTATTGTGAAGTACGCATGTGCATGTCTTAATTGAAAAAAAAGAAAAAGAAAAAGAAAAAGAAAAAGAAAAAGAAAAAGAAAAAGAAAAAGAAAAAGAAAAAGAAAAAGAAAAAGAAAAAGAAAAAGAAAAAGAAAGAAAAAGAAAGAGAAAAGGAAAAAAAGAAAAAGAAAAAAGAAAAAAGAAAAGAAAGAAAGAAAGAAAGAAAGAAAGAAAGAAAGAAAGAAAAAGAAGAAAGAAAGAAAGAAAGAAAGAAAGAAAGAAAGAAAGAAAGAAAGAAAGAAAGAAAGAAAGAAAGAAAAGAAAGAAAGAAAAGAAAGAAAAGAAAGAAAGAAAAGAAAGAAAAAAGAACTTTACAGCTTTAAAATTGTACTACTGCTTTTCCTTGGCATATTGACTGTGCAGAACAGTTCTTACTGTAGTAAGATAACCTGAGGAAAAAAAAATCCATTGAAATTTAATTTTAAATGGCATCGGAAGGAATTTTGAAAAAATTCTTCCAGTTGCAGGGTGGTAGTGGGGAAGTAGTGTCTCTAAATAGCCTCTTTTTCCTGGGAAAACAAAAAAAAATAAAGATAAAAAAAAATCAGGGTTCTGGAAAAAGCTTTAGCTACAATAACCTTTGTTTTTGCTAGTTCAAAGCAACTTCATAGTTCAGAGATTTAAAGAATGGACAAATTTCAAATAAATAAATAAAACAGTTATTAAAAGAATGCATCCAGATTGCTGTTAGTTAAAATTGTGAGCATTCTCCATAGCCATTTTCAATGTTTCTTGCTACTGAAAATTCAAAATTTGAAAAAAAAAATGAAAACAACATTAATTAGATTACATCCCCACAAAAAATTAACAACTACAAGTAGTAAATACTGAATAGCAGGCAAGACAGTTACACAGAAATGTAAAATGGCTTAATACGATTTGGTACATTTTAGGATTATTGATGAGAACTAGACTGTTTGTGTATTATAGAGCATACAATTTTATCCAGCTATTCCTGAATCATACATAAGGCAGAAATGGAATCATACTTATCTATCTAAATGTATAGATATATTTATAAAGATGCTTATTTAGTTTTAAAGTCTTAAATTAACAGGAAAGCTAAAACATATCTTGCTTCATTATTTCAGTGCTCATGAAGTTAGAATTTACACTTTGAGAAGAAGAAGCACAGAAGAGATAAAGTTCTTCCTTTAGAAGAACTAAAATTTACAGGAAATTGTATTTCAATTAATGAAAAGCCCTGGTCAGAAAGCTGATTAAAAAAATAAAATAAATTAAAATAAAATAAAATAAATAAAAAAAAAATATGAGAAAAAAATATGAAAAAAAAAGAGCAACAACAACAAAAAATATTAATTTCAAAGCAATGCAAGCAATACATTATTATTACATGTATTTATCTATCAGGAAAGGTGCTGCATTAACTGCCAGTGGTAGAAAATCATTGCTAAAACATCTTGGTTACATCAGATTCTCATAACAGGAGGATAAAACATTTTTTGAACACAGGGCTTCTGCTTCCATCACACCAAATCAAAATTTTCTGAAAACATATTGCTTCATAGTAATTAAAAATAAATCGTAAAATGTACTATTTTCTCATATTGCATATATACACATGATAATACTTTGTGCTCTGTTGCGTCCAAATCTTCATCCTCAATTACATAATCCTTTAGGAGGGTGTCTACTAGTTCTTAAAAGGAAGACACAGTGTACTTTTTTTCAGCTGAAGTTACATTTCACAAGAAGTGCCCAACTATTCTAAACTAAAACATTGTTTTGAAACATATTCTATCCTTTTATAGAAACATGATTGCCAGCTAAAGCCATGGGTATAAATATTAGAGAAGATGAAAAAAAGCACATCTTCACAAAGATTTTCCAAATGCGTGTCACCCTCCCCATACCTATAACTGGTAGAAAATCAGCAACTCTAAGTTTTCCCAAACTTTATTTATTTAAAAATAAAGGTTACACCCAGGACCAAGTCCAACAGTGAAATCAGCCTTGTAAACAGGATGGAAAAATCAGTTATTCTCACATATGGAGAGTTATAAAAGGTATGTGGCATATGGAATCTGTATTTCAGTTAGGTCACAGTTTTGCTATAACACTTTTTTTTGCTTTTTTAACCTAGTAGAAAAATGGTTTTCAGTCGAGGAGATGGAGATGAAAAAGAAAACCTATTGAATGTTGAATCTGAAGCCCTATCAGGGCAGGATGTTGTACCCAAGAAAGATGTGTTAAATAACAAATATGTAACGTGTGTGGAGGATATGTTAGATAAGTGTGTAATGTGCTTGGTTTTAAAAGCAAACAAATAAAAACTCAGAAAAATTAATCTTTGTTTACTCTATTATGAGAAACTCCAGGTTCTTTAATATTCTGTATATTCATCACAGTAGGAAAATATGAAAACTAAAATTCTTGTGGGATGGGAAAACTGTTTCCTGGCCATCTTTGACCTCTCAGTGTAAAACTGCTAAGCGCTTTGGTTTACAGTACAAATATTTCTGGATATGGTATCCATCTGTTATGTATTAGTGAAATGTTTCTGATATTCAGCATTCTTTTAAACAGCACTATTACAATTTCATCGAGAAAGGTTAATAGCTAAGCAATAGTCTGACAGGTTTACAGTGGCTGGTATTTCTGGAAAGAGTATTTGCTGTTTAGCATTTCTTAAGCAGAGCTGTTAAAATTTCAACCAAAGAGTTTTCAAAACTTCAGGATGATTTCTCATATGTGGGGTGATTACACATAGTATCACTCTTAAAATGTTTTTTTCAAGGAAATTTGACTATTTTTAACACAACTTAAGGCTTTAAACAGTATGCTTGAGTTTACCATGGTTATCATAAAGTATCATAAAGATAACTCAGGATCAGTTTTTGAAATATTCCTTGCCTTAGTCACATCATGATTGTTGACTTTATTTTCTCAATAATTTTAATAGGTATAACCTGCTTAAATAAATGGAAGATATGTTGAATCCCTAAGAAGTCAAAGAATGTAGAGAACAACAAAGAAAATTTAAAATCCCAAAGCAAAGATCTATAGGAAGTGCCTGCTAAAAACCATGGATGAATCCCATTTCCATTCCAATTGCTTCCAAACTACATGCAATAGCCATGCTGAATGTTTTCTTGCCAGGCTTTCCAATCTTATATGAATAAATAACTGGGAAGCTGTTTCCTCAGACACCTGGCTGAAAATGGTACTAAGGTGCAGAAAGCTCTCCAAATGCTCCTCACCAGCTCCTGCCTTAGAGCTGAGTCAGAAATTTAGATACTTATGAGTCTGTCAGGATAGGGTTGCTAGGGCCTTACCATTAGCTTCCTCTGCAGTCCTTATAAAATCTTTAGAGATCCTTTGCTCTTTGGCATCATCAGCAGCAAATTTTAGTTCTATACACTTTTTCCCAAACAGCCTCTCCCAATAACGTGCATTGTAATGCCATGGTAATGGCATTTTCATTCCTCAGGGGCATAAGAAAGGAGAGATGGTTTCAGATTCCTTTCGAGTTTGTTTTCTCTGTTGGTAACCAAGCACTGGAAGAGGTTGCTCAGAGAGTCTGTGGAGTCTCCCGCCTTGGAGATCTTCAAAATCTCTCTAGATGTAGTCCTGAGCAACTGGCTCTTGAGCATGGGGGTTGGACAAGATGACCTGCAAAGATGCCTTCAAGCCTCAGCCATTCTGTTATTCTGATTCTTTCATGTTGCCGTGTGTCTCAACCTCATATTTTTTCTCTTTAGTGTGTGGAGGGATTCCTGGTTTTTGACTGATACTGAAGGTGACTTTTCCCCACCTCATTAGTGGTAATGGCCAATAAACTAAACATAAATGATGCAAAGCCATGTCCAACCACGTTAACTACCAAGCCATGATGCCTACAAAAATATCTCTGTGTGCTGTTCTTCTACCTCCTCGTTTTTCCTCCAAGTCTTCCTGGAGTATGGGGCAGTGCTACCTGCTGAGCTTTTCTGTTCCAAGAAAGAGGACAAAGGATAAGCTGAGGGAGTAACTTCCAATTATTCATCCCCAGCCAACAGCACCACTCCCTCTCCTCCTGAATAGGATGGAGCAGAGCAGAGCTGTAGGTGCAAGGCATCAAGAAGGGTAGAATTTTGGTAGAACGTGGAATCTCAAACCCTGCAGAGAAGGTCCTAGAGACTCCAGTGCCACTTCTGTTCTAAAACCGGGGTAAGGACTGCCAGGCAGAGGCCCCAGATGGAGCTGCAGAGAGAACCAAGGAGAGAAAAAGAGCAAGATCCCCAGCACCAGCATTGGTCTGCCCAAATATCTCCATGCCTCTGTTTCCAAAGCTTAGCAGTATATAGAAATGGGTGATGTTGAGATGTCTGTACTGTATTGGTACTGTTAAAGAGTCCAGCAGAGATGCACATCACTACCTTGTGGAGTTTCTTCCTGAAGGAGGACCTTTTCTTCCTGTTTCAGGTTCAGCTGAAAATGAAGCTACTGTTACAAGGCTTCATGAGCAGCTTTGTTGTGGAGTCACCCCCCGCAAATGGGCCTGTCTTTATGCAAAACAGCACTCACTTACTTTTCACAAGTTCTTCAGCAAAATGTTGGCAAGGCTGACAAACAAATGGGAAATCTCACATGCAGGATTTATAATTTAAACTAAAAAGAAACATGGGTTTAAATGTACATATTTTTAACCTGGAAAGAAAATAAGCAGTGATGGCAAAAAGCAGAATTCACAGATAAACTGCAGTAAATAAACATGATGTACTGAGAAGTCTGCCGGGATAAAAGGCACTCTGAATTTCACCATTAGATCCAGGACCAACACTTACAGCACCACAGAGCTACAGAAAGGAGGCAAAATGAACCTCAAACTCTTCGGCAATCAGGGCAGCAGTCCTATTTCACACAATGACCCAGTTGATCAACCCAGACACAAAACCAACTTGATAGATCCAAGTATCAACTGTTGTGAAAAGCTGTCTGTGCTTCACTGATTAGGTTGGTAGAATACATATGGAACTAATCAGAAAAGCAAATTCCAGCTGCAAACAAAATGTATTGTCTGTCCCATCTTGTACAGCTGAATGTAAGCTCCATCACAAATTTTTTGAAGCCTTAAAAAATATTGAAAAGCGATGAAAAATATTACAGCTACCCTCTATACATCCATGTGCCTGACAAAAGCCAGCAAAGAGCAACTGTCATAATTACTATAGGAAACAGTTTGTGTTTCTGTCAGAAGCACTCTTTGAAAGGGAATCACACCCACCAGACTCTTTCTAATTACTGCTCCATTTGCAGTTTCCTCTTTCTGGCCAAAATACATACATACAAAAGAATTCATCATTAAGTTCCTAGGGCCTGACAGTCAAGCTTGGGTGGTGGCGCAAAACTGACATAGATCTACAGAAGAGTGTAGCTCAGAAAGGAAGGTATGTGAAGAGCTGCAAAATGTCTTTACTGAAAACAGTTGTTCCCCAACTCACCAGGAGTCTGAATCCACATGGCGCATTTGGCTCTCTATTAAGCATGGGGATTGGGTATACAGGAATACTTTCAATCAGGTTGAGGAGTCTGATGGCATGAGACTAAGCCCTAGGAATCTGTTGCCTTACTTCAGTTTAAGCTGGGTTACTATCAGTAGCTTCAGTGTTGTAACCAAAGGTGAATATGAAAATTATACACTAATTTCTCCAGGAAGGGAAAGGAGCTGCATACCTTTTCCATATTACAAACCATGCTAAAGATGTTCTCCTGTGGTCTTCAGTTGACTCCTGCCACCTTCAGCTGGTTTCCAATGCCTATTTAATGCTATGGTCTCAGTCTTCAACAGCATGACTCACAGGTATGTAACTGAATTTTGACCCCTGAACCAAAATGGTAGGTGCATACCTCTGTAGCAATGTTGATCACCAAGTACAAACACCACAAGAACTTCGTTTGAAATATAATCTGATAAAGCCATTTATGAAGCT
Source organism: Heteronetta atricapilla (assembly GCA_011075105.1). Classification (NCBI taxonomy): domain Eukaryota; kingdom Metazoa; phylum Chordata; class Aves; order Anseriformes; family Anatidae; genus Heteronetta; species Heteronetta atricapilla. The sequence continues at coordinate 76,749,345 of CM021731.1, read as the reverse complement.
TTTTTTTTTTTTTTTTTTTTTTTTTTTTTCCAGAGAAAGCTCAGTGTTATCTGGCACTTGACAATATTAAGGAATGATGCAAAACTTTCATAGAATCACAGAATGGTTTGAGGTGGAAGGGACCTCCTCGTTGTAACCCCCCTCCCATGGGCAGGGACACCTCCCACTAGACCAGGTTGACCAAAGCTCCATCCAACCTGGCCTTGAACACTTCCAGGGATGGGACATCCACACCTTCTCTGGGCAACCTGTTCCAGTGCCTCACCACCCTCAGAATGAAGAACTTCAAATCTGCCCTCTTTTAGTTTAATACCATTTCCCCTTGTTTTATCACTACACTCCCTGACAAAGAGCCCCTCTGCAGCTTTATTGTAGGCCCTCTTTAGGTACTGGAAGGCCGCAATTAGGTCTCTCCAGAGTTCCCTTATTTTCCATGTGCCTTAGTATATTTCGAAGGAGGATCTGCCCCATGATCGTGCCAGGCACAGGGCACAGAGTTGAGACTGACTGGCCTGTAGTTCCTGGGTCTCCCTTTTTTCCCTTTTCAAAAATAGAGGTTATGTTTCCCCTCTTCCAGTAGGAATTTCACCAGACTGCCATAACTCTTCTGAGAAAGTCTTTCTCCTCTAAGGGATACTTGTTTCATATAAAGTGTACTAGGTAACATCATAAGAAAACTGAATTTTTGCAAACTGAGACCAGTTCCTCATGAAAACAACTTTTTGAGGAGGTACAGCAGGTGAGCTTCACAGTCACATTTCTTTTTCAACCCCTAGAAATTATTCTTTTCTACCAATGCCTATATTTGAATCCTTACACTTCCATCTCCTTCCACATCCCTAAGAGCCCTTACTCAAACCTCCCACAACACACCCAGGCTCCCCTCCCACCTTAAACAGCTCAATATCTTTCTTCTAGACAGCATTTCAGTGCTGACAATTGAAACATATAGAGTCTACTTTTATTGATTTTGTCTACTAATATTGGTGTCTACTAAGATTATCATTAGGATGACCACCAGCCTGCATAGGTCACTGTTACACTTCCAAAACAGGAACTAAGGGTAGGAGGAAAGAGGTTAATTCACTGAAATTATTGTACTGATAATATTTTAATAAGTTTCCAGTTTCAAGATGAAGCATAATTCTGTCCAGACAGAAAAGAGTCCATTGTAAGGAAGATACCATTATTCACCAGGAATAGGCTGTGCAGTCGTCTGTGAGATCCTGGTAATAGCAAAACAACAGACAAAAATGTGCAGTCCACTCTGGGGCATCTTTTGCATGTATCAACAAAAGGCCCTGTATCTCTTTTTTTACATTCAGGAATGTGCAGAAATTATAATTGGTTTTGACCTTTCCCCTTGTATTTGGTAAATGAATGTCAGACAAAAAGAACAAGGCAGTTGTTTTGAATATCAGAGTGTTTATTAGGCTTGCATCATGAGCATTTCTATCTATTGTATTTCTTAGAGCACTTCACAGTAGGAAATGGTGATGCTAAATCTACATTAAAGCAGTAAATAAATAAATAAATAAAAATAGCAATTCCAGGAATTTTGGAAAAAGAAAATGTGCACATTTTTAAAGCTCAGGAATCATAATGTGTTATGGTTCATGCCTATTGCTGACAAGTTGAAGGTAAATAAAAATATTGTTTTAATGGATAACTACCTGAAATACCATTAAAAAAAAATAAAATAAACCAAGCAGTCTCACCTACTATACAGAATAGTAACCCAAGGCATTTTAATTGACCAAGAGTCAAGAGGCAAGAAAGAATAAGAGTTGACAGCAAGTACTGTTCATAGTAGGTAGCACTGAAATGTCTTGGTCAAAATTCAAAATCTTTAGAATTGTTAATTTTTAATAAAATAAAAAAGCACTTTTGGTTTTCAAATTACATAAATAATACAATAATAACACACTTCCAATAATTTTCTTGTAAAGCAAGCAAGCAAGCAGATGGTATAAATCCCGATTCCCTCACATAAAAAACAATCTTCCAAAATTTGTGCTAATCTGTATTTTTAAGGTGGGCTTCCATTTTAAAACTGAGCTGCTACTTAATAATTTATCTTATTGGGATTAAAAACAATCTCAGAGTAATTCACACACAAAAAAAAACCAAGGTCCATTGTACTGTGACACTTTCTGTTTGGGATGTTCACTGTTTATCTCATGTACATTTAATGGATGTTCAGGCTTTCTCAGAGTAGGAACAACAGAGTTGCATCAACAACTGATGGAGGAAGGAAGAAGTGGAAATGCAGATGAGCGTGATAATAATCTAAATGTCTGTTTGCTTGTTCATGTAATCAATCAGATCTTTGATGGAATACACAGCTCTTCGCTAACACATATGTTGCCTATACTTGCATATACAATGACACACCACCATTAACTCCCCCTTAATTTTTTTTCAGTAAACTTTTTTTTTATATGTAAGAGTTACTTTTCTGGAGAGGGGTTGAAAAACATAAAAAATACAAAATAAAAAACACTCTTTCTACCTGCACAACTTTTACCAGTCACCAGTTGCAATTTTGATAATAAAATACTAGATGGTTATTCATGGTGTATGTGGGGATAACAGGCATTGGGAGGTTTTTTTCACAAACGGTTCTGTTTAGAACAAGGCAGAGTAGGTGGAGGTGCTGGCTCTGGCACTGCATCTTAGTATTACAAGCTGCAAAAGATCTGTTATTCTTCCAGACTAAAGCTGTCAATCACAAGGGACTGTGAGAAATGATGCAGTGGTTAGAGATGTGGACTAAAGTTCACAAGAGACCAACTGATTTGCTCTTGCGACCTAGCACAAATTTGAAATTCTGGTCTCCAGAGGTAAAAGGTTAATGGAATAACCTGGTTTTTTAATCTAGTTTTTTAATCTACTACCCTTTTAATTATTGCTATTATTTATTGATTTCTATAGTAACATGCTACGTAAGGTACTCAGCAAGGAAATTATGAAGCACATAAAATACAGTTAAAATGATCAAAGAGATGTCTGATCTGAAGAGATCTGTGATGACAAATACAGAAAAGCACTTCTCCATCTTGGAGAGAAACATCGATGTCACTATGCCTGGTTATGCAGATACAGAAAATGAGAAAATGAAAAAAAAAAAAAAAAAAAAGTGGGGAGATCCATTGTAAGCAAAGAAAGAATGGGGATTTTAAAAACACACACACTTGGTTCACAAATGTGAAGACCATCATATTAAGAGCCCAAATAACACAGAATAAATACTTTAAATCTAACTATAAGACAAATAATTGATCAAAGATCTTGACTTCTTTTAGTGCCCAAAGGAATCATTTTGATGATTTTAATGCACAATATTAGAAGCAGGACTTCAAGCAATATTGCCCTGGAGTACTAAATAGAGAACAAAACCCAAATTTTCCATGTGTCTAACTGGAGTCAGATGCAATGTTCGAGTGCTATGACCTATAGTGAGGCTCCTAAAAGGTGCAAGGGTGTCCTGAGAAGCTGCAAGAACTGGAAAATATCAAGGATGTTGATGTGTTCTCAATGCATTGCCAGTAGAAAACGGGAACAGAGGCTGCAAAAGAAAAGAGCATGCTGCGATGGAGACCTGCTCTTGTGTTCCCCTGCATTCAGCTGACACGAGAGTGTTAGGTGCCCCCAAGTCCAGTGTGCAAACACAACATGCTACCAGCTTCCACACTCAGTGCTTGGGCTGCATTTGATGCTGTGCTAATGCAGCCTGGAGCCAGTAACTTCAAAGGAGCACATCAAAGCTGTTATTCACAGCAGAGAAGGGAGTGTGAAGCTGGGTGGCATTTTTTTTTTCTCCCCAGCGAATATGAAACTTTAGGGGGCTTCCCAAAGGACATAAGAGTGATTAAAAAAAAAGGAAAGCTATCCTTCATATCCTAGGGAAAGGAGGGTAGAGGCCCCATAGAGGCAGATGGAGGAAGAAATGAAAATTTCTCTCTATTAATACATTTCCTAGATAGCCTGCTATGCTGCAAAGCGGGGGGAGGGCAGGAGAAAAAAGAACTAAGTTTCATCTTTGTTTCATTGGTCTTTTTTTTTTTTTTAATCCAAGTCACAAAAGCTTAAAATGATGAAATGAGCATGTGCAGTCTGACTGAGATAGGAGACAGGCAATTACTGAAACTCTGGGCCACAACATCAGCTGCCTGCTGACTTCTGCGATTGAATTAAAACTATCATAAGAATAATGCAAGGACTTGCCCTTGTCCTGCTTGTCTATGTGTTTATTTAATTTTCTGTCCAACTGACTCTCAAATAAATTGGAAACAGCTGCCATTTTTTTGATTCAGTAGCTCCATTACCCCCCAATGACATCATTCTGGGCACGCTCACAAACAATAGGTCATTATGCAGCAATTACTTTATTGATTTATGGAAGTTTTTAAGCTCCACTAGGAATTTGCACATTCAAGGAAAAAAAGGACTTTTCCTTCTGTAAGTAGTGAGTTGCTGCGTGAGGCAGGGATAGTATTATGGACACAAATTGAAATTTGGATTACAAAGGAAAAAGGAGGAAACCTTTTTGCTATCGGTCAAATAGCCAAAGGAAAAAGAATATTTCATAGAAAGATCCAGCTGTGAACTAATGTTTAGAATCCATGATTTAATGTGGTAATTAAACATATGACGCAAGTAAAATTGCTACGTAATAAACTGGCAATAAAAGCATGCAACATTTGCTGTTATCCACCCTAATGAAAGCTCTGATGCATGGGCTTTTTGAGGTAGTGCAAAACACATTTAAGAATTATTATCACATGGAAACATTTGCTTTCTTCTGTTCCTATCAATATATTAGATCAGCCATCATTTATACATTATACACAATTCTAAGAGAGGAATGCAAAAATCACATAGTGCAGATCTGATTCATTATGGTCTTTCAGCCTTTAATCATCTGCTCTGTTTGAAAGTGTGGAATTTTGAAGAAGACTGACACTGCAAATTAAGACAATTTGTCATTTTCTGTATTCAAAAAACTGTTGGAATAAGCAGGGGGGAAAAAAAGTATTTTTGTGCTTAATAAAACAGTGGTAAGCAATGCAAGAATTTTGTAATTTTTAGATATAGAATGGATATTAAACTATACAGAATGTAGATTTAGATATCCCCTTTATGAAATGCTTAGAAGTGGGAAAATAATACTAACAAAAACTATGTCTGAACTTATATTAGAATATGTGAATGTGGCTCATATTCATACCTCTTACCATTCACTTCTAAAACATCAGTAAGTTGCTTTTCTTTGTGTTAATGTTCGGAGTCTAAAACTGGTCATCTGCAATAATCAGTAGTGCAGCCAGTATTTTCAAAAATCTAGAGGAATTGGATGCCTGAGCTTCACTCAGCAAGAGCTGTGCAAGAGCTGTGTGCCTAACTTGGATATCCAAACTTCATTCTTTATTTCCTTTCTGCTCCTGACTTTGATACTTAACATGTTTCAGTCATCCACTGAGGGTAAAGAAGTCAAGCCAAGCCATGTGCTTCAGGTGACTCATCAGAGTCATGCAACACAGAGCCTCTGATCTTCAAGGACAAATAGGTGATAGCAGCAGGCTCTTAATTCAAAGGCTGAAATGTACAAACTATCAACATTTCTGCAATGATTCCAGTTACTTTGAAGACGTGGCCATGCTGGATAAGTGAAATGAAAACTTAAAAACATCACAGAGTCAGATATTCCTTTACATTAGATTTTCAAGACACGCTGCAAACAGCAAACACTGTCACAGAAGCTAGCCTCAGCTTGCCAATGATTCATAAGGAGCAAAAAAAAATGGTTGGATAAATTAATTATAATGAAAAAATGGTGGTTTCTAGAAAACACCTCCAGGAAATGTCTGCAGGTCTGCAATCAGCACCATGTGGGTATATAACTGTGTCCAGCAGACTCTCATATTATGACTTGCAGAACTGGGGCTTAGCTAATAGATTGCTATCGCAACTCCTTTGAGAAAGTTTCAGAATAATATCTGTGAATTTTTATTCTTTTATGGCTGCATTTTACAATCAAGTCATTTCATTTGCTGTGAAATGTCCAATGTCTGTTTTCACATCAAATATATGTTAATATTTGAAAAGTTGGGTGTTTTTCATCAGAATGATCCTTGGATGAAAGAAATATCCTAATTTTTAGGAGATCATGCTTTGAAATTAAAAAAAAAAAAAAAAAAAAAAAAAAAAAAAAAAACCTAAACTGCTCATTAGATCTGCTGGTATCTCATTAGAGAGAACTACGTAAAATGCATATTATGATTAAAATAATAATGTATCTGTATTTTTGCATTTCACGCATTCAAATAAACATACCTGAATGGTCAGAATGTCCCAATGGCATAAGCTTAACTCCATTTTTTTTACTACTTGCAACATACAACCAATTGCACTTTGATTCAAAACTATGGAATGACCTGAGATGTTTTCCCATTGTCTGAATATCCTTGTTTCTTACTTGCATCATCATGAAGAATATGTCATGAAGTCAGACACAATACCTGTTTCATTATGTGCCCATAAAATACTTGAAACTGAAGCCAGGACTCGATGATAGCAGTGGCCATACCATTATACGACCTGGTTACGTGCTTATGCCATTTTTACCATGTTCTACACAAATGTGAGAGCTCTGCATGGCTCAGGTGTTGTGTTAATAAAGCCACACCAGTAAACTGCTTTGCTCTGACCATTATAGTTTTGTTAACTTTGCCGGACTTCCCCTGTTTAACAGCAACCTAGAAAAGGCCTATCAAAATTGATTAAGCCGCTTATTAAAATAATTAGTATTAAATTCATTTAAATAGCTGTTTCAGAAACAGAGCAATGCAGGGAAGTTAAAAAGCTGAAACAGCAGCAGAGAGAGATTTTCACACTGATAACAAGGGACCCCAGCCTCCTTTCTTCCTCCTGTGCACCTAGCACAGGTAGCCTGGGAAGTTTTCCTGTGTGTGGAAGCTGTGGTTACACAACAGATATCAAAACTCAGATTGCTCATTGTGGTCAAAATGTTGGTCAGGAGTGCAGAGAAACAGTACAGTGGGCATTGGTGCTTGCAGCTGAGAGAGAAATACGTGTGAGGAACAGTTCAAACTGAACATCTCTCACAACCCTGTCCCATGGTTCTCCCTTGAATGCCCATACAACCCTTTGCCCTGCTGCTGCTGGCTGAATTTGGTGGGGCTCTGCAGCCCCACAGGCACCAGGACACAGTGCTGTGTCAAACCATGGTGGGGCTGCTGACGGATCAATGCTGCTGCAAGGGAACAGGACAAATCCGCTGCTGACCTGCAGAAGCAGAGCAGGGTGCTAAAAATCCCCCTTGGCTACTGGAAATCCTTCAAAGCCAACAAACTGGCTTACTACCAAGCCAACCACTGGAGCTAGAATGCATTTCTATGGTAAATCCAGTGACAGGTTCTGCAGTCGTACCATAAATAGTGCAGGTTGAAATGTAGTTCTATTGAAATTAATAGCGCTACCTCAATTTATGGCAGCTGAGAATCTGGTTCAGCACGTTAATGTCTCCTTTGACAGCTTCTCCTTTTAAGTTATGGCTCCTCAGTTTAGAAATTCCATCAGGAGTTATTTGTAATAAAAAGGAAATACCTTTCTGCCACTGTCCCACCCCACTGGTATTGAGAAGACTGCGGACGTTACAAAATCACACATTTTGTGCCTTTACAATATGCCAGTTTCCCCATGAAGCAGACTTTCTTCATGGTACAAGGGTGACCAAGACCCTAGATTTCAGACAAGTGAGGTAATTACACCTTAGTCAACAGTAAAATACTAAGCATCTGTTATACTCTGGCATTTTCCTGTTTTGAAACCCTAGGTAAACAGCTCTCTGTGTCATTATTTACCTATAAAAGGCAGAGAGAGCAAGCAAGGCAACAGTTAAATGAACTGCCTGCTACAGACAATCTGTGCCAGAAGTAGGATCAAAAGCCATGAATTTCTGGAGCTGCTAACCAAATTTATCTGTGTAATTATATTCACCATTTACAGTTAGTTAGTAAAGATATTTACAGTTAGTAAAGATATGTAGATACTGAAAAACATCATAAAAAAATCAAACACCTTCTGTAATGGTGTCTGTGTCTGTCCCATTGTTTGCATAGACTTTCCAGGAAAATACAAAGGCGAACAGCCAGTTAGCTAGATAGTTACAGACACAGCCAAGGGATGCATTAGCAAAAATAATCACTGGTTATCCTCAACAAATGAAGAATTTAATTGTGCTCTTTGGCCTAGGCAGCCTGGCTTTCAGTCCTATGTTTTTTTCTCTCTCTCTGCACACATTTTCCATTTTGCTCTGGATACTTCCATCACTTTTATGGAAGGGGTTTTATCTTCACAGTAGCCTGTGAGGCAAACCTAGCTTCAGAATTGGGAAACTAAGGCACAGTGTGTTTTTAAGTATAAACCAGAGAAGTTGAGTTGCAAGGGAGACACAGGTTTTTTTCTTTGCACCAGATCATCTCTCACAGCTCAGGAGCGCAAGGGGTTATCACATAGGAGCGGAGGGAACTGAGTGTGGTACCCAGCTAAGCCCCCACACCAGCATGCTGCCTTTGTGCTCAAGGAAGGCATCTACAGGAAGGTGGTACCACAGGCATGCTTCATTAACTGCAAAAGCAAGCCTGAGGTCGCAGCTGTGGACAAGGACTTCGATCCATCCTGCCCCAAACTGGAGTGCCGCTGGGAAAGGCTGCGAAAGGGTGGTGCTGACAGACATGGTCACCTCTCCCCAGCGCTGAACTACCCCAAGCTGTGTTTGCTCCTTTAGCGACCCAAACTACCACTGCTCTGCAGCCGTTCTCCTGGCTGACATCTCTCATGCGTCACAATAAAATCTGGTATATGCAAATTGGCAAAGAGTGTTTACTTTTACCTTAAATATAGTTTTTCAGCTGAACTTTGCATTCTGTGGATATACATTTTTGAACACCAGAACTGAGCATAAAATTCCTTTATTGAAGTGGCATATACTAGGTAGGTATGGCCTAAGAAACTTGGCAGTAACTTATTCTGTTTGTGGTTTCTACTTTGTTAGACTCTGTGGAGCCATGAATCTATCTTGTCCTTAAAAAACTGAAAGAGGGGGCCTTTAAAATGAATATAATGCTAAATTTATGTGCCACAGGAGCAGCATATCAAGGCCTCTGTGCTGATTAGACCCAGATGTTGGTAACAATGTTAGTGTTATGGACCAACTGCAGGTGTGGGAATAAATCCCTTTCCCTGGGACCCTCAGCAATCAGACCAGTGGTTTCTTCTGGCTCTCAGCTCACAGTTTTCAATTAGCACTACAATGGTATTGTTGTTCTCCAGCATTAGATCATATGTCATGTAAATGAAGTTGAATATACACTTTAACTCGACAAGGTGATTAAGGCCAAGGATACATATGTTCACTATTATAACATGATCAAGGTTAAAAAATAATAATAAAAAAATAGCCCTGACATGCTATAAAGATTTTATTATTTTGGCTTATCAGTAGATTTTCACATTTTACTTTCATAAAACAGAACATGGTGTAAAGCAGGGCTAGACTAGAATTATAATAAAAGGCAGACAAAAACATCATATGTGTAAAATTACATATCTATGTGTGAGTATAATGCTTAATTTTGCATTTTGTGTTTTTATGTGACAATCTGACATCTGACAGCTTGGATTGCTCTTTATTTCCTTTCCACATTTTCTGTCCACTCTCCTTACCCTTTCCTCTTTCATGTCAATGAATAGTGCTTGCACAACTATTTCCAGAGGAGAAGAAACAGGGGTATTCCTGAAAACCCATCCACTTCAGAGCAATGAATCCAGCTCATCAGTGCCAGAAGCTGTTTTCTCTATCTCCTTTGGGTTTCATGATATTTAGAACACCACCATGGCTCACTAAAACATATTAAGGGCTCTATTAAGTAAAGGGGCCATACTCCTCTTCCACACATGCGTAATTCCCATTAATGTCAATGGCCATTACCTCTGCAATGAAGAGTGCAGCCACTAATATTTTTCTTATATGTTCACTTTCATCAGGTTCTCTGTGCCAGAGCAGTGAGGCTGCATATTATTCGGTGGTAGCAAAACAAAAATAAAAGGGAAAGCCATGGAAAAGCAAAACAGAAGAATGACACAACCCAGCACAGAGACAGGTTCTGATTTATTGATTTCAGGAGAGCAAGGTGATTTCTCTTTTCTGGCAGAATATGGGAACTGCAGACAAAAACCTGTCAGGAATACAGGAAATAGAAGGAGTCCCTGGGGTTTTTAAATCTTACCAAAGGTTATCAAGCATCACTCTCTTGCCACCATAGGCCACCACAGAACAGATATGGGACCTAGCCGGAACTCAGAACAAGCCACAGAACGATGGGACCCACAGGCTGGCAGACCCCTACACTGGCAACTACATTTCCTCTCTTAGAGGATGGAGCTCAAGAGCTCATCAGTTCCTCACTGATGATTTCAAAAAAGGGCAACAAGCTTCTCTGTTGCTCTCCATACAATCTGGCAGAGTAGGTGCCTTTGAGTGTTCCTGGACAATTGAACACAAAATCACAAAGATGTCCTTTAAGGAGGTGCATCTTGGCATGTATGAGAGAAAGAAAGTTCAAGTCTTGGATGTTGTATTTGGCTCTTATATGCGATTCTGCACATAATTTCCTCTGTGTCTCTCTTTCCAATAGAATGGGTACAATATCTGACAAATAAAAAATATACAGATGCACTTCTGGCACTTACATATTTTTCAATCCAGGAGCCAGGAAAGCTGCATAACATTGCCCATGCAAATATTCAATTAATAAAATAATCGTCACCATTTATTAGTACTAAATATTTTCTATGCATCTCTACTCTGCAGTAATTCTTCAACATCTGTTGTGTCCACCTGTCTGAGGTACATACCCCTACTCTTTCCTTAAACTTTTCCTGCAAAGTTTGGAAGAGAGAATGCTGTTGTACATCTAGAGGCTGTGACATGATGAGTGATGAAGTACGGAGTCTCTAGGTGATGGTGTTACATAGCTAAATACTATTCATAGATATTCATAGATTCGCTTTTGTGCAACATAACTTCTGTTTTAACAGCATTAAGAGACATGTACCGTACCTATGAAGAGTAATAATTCAAGATACCCAAAGGAAAGTAAATCTATTTCATGTAGGATTTGAGAAGTGAATAGTTCTGTCCTGCACAGATTTGAAATAAAAATTGAGAAAACTCATATTTCTCTCTAGTTGCAGATCCTCAGAAGTCAAGTATTCCTGACTCAAAGATAGGTTAGTGAGGAACACAGCACAGAACTGGCAAAATTAAAAGGAGAACAAAAAGCCCAGAAAGACATCCAAGTCAGAATCCTACCTGGGCTTCCCACCATGAGTTAAGGTATATTTCAATTAAGGAAAAAAAAAAAAAAAAAAAAAAAAAAGTTATCTGGCCTGGTTCAATTATTTCTGGCTATAAAAATAGCAAGTACTTAAGACTTGTTCTATAGCAATGAAACAACCTGGAAACCTGCCTTATACAGTTTTATCCACACTGTGCTAATTACAGCACACTGGAAAGTCTCAGGATAGGTAATGTGTGGAAAAAGGAAAACTCTATCATTAATGACTAATAAACTGGGATAGACCAGAAGACCAGACAGCACTGGTGTGTCCGCTCAGAGGTGATAGGTCTCGGAATGCACTAATGCAAACAACAATGTCCTGTGTATCTCCTGTGTATGTCCTGGCTCATACGCAAGAGATGCCATGGAAAAAAGTCACCCCTTCCTGTAAGTACTGCCTTTGTAACAATGTCAGCAGATATTAACTTCATCAGAAACATTCCCTCAAATGGTGTGCTCTGTATGGCTAACAATTCTGCTGAACAACAATTAATCCACAATGACAAATTTGTCAGATGTATTGGAGCTATTAGCTAAGGTTTCAACAAGTTATTCCCATGTTAGCACAACAAGCGCTTTTGTGGACAGTTGTAACAGTAAATCATGATAATAAAAATGCTCCTACTGCTATATTAAAATGTTATTAATAATATCTAACTCTTATATGGAACCTTTAAGGTTGTTCAAAAGTCTAAGGGAAGAAAATACAATCTGGGGAGGAAGGAGGAAACTATCATAAAGATAGAAGTATGTTTGTTTAATATGAGCTACATAAAGGAGAGTTCATAAAGGGTCTGTCTAGGAAACAAACACAACAAGAAATTGTCAAACTTACTAAAACGTATACAGTATTCAGGAATACAAACCACTAAACAATATTTTAGGCCTGGGATACCCCTTTTATTCAGTGAGCATAAATGTTTCACAGCACTTGCATCTTTCCTGTTTTCAAGACCAATACAACAATGTTTAGGTACAAGAGAATTTTTTACTCTGCCCCTTTTCCTCTGCAAATACCCCCAGATCAATGACCTCAAATCCTACATGCATGTGGCAGTGAGAGAGCATGTATGAAGGAAAAAAGAGAGGATGGAGATGTGGCCTCAGCTCATAGTAGAGAAGTTGTCTCTCTGATGTAAAAGAAGATTGGCTTGTTCCAGGAACCATATCTCAGAGGATGCAAAGATGGTACCTGGATATACTGTTTGAACCAGGAAATTATAAAGGAATTTCTACAGAAACTGTCTCCTGCAAGTATTTCCCAAGTAAGAGGAGTCCTCTGGGACTTCATTCTGCCACCCTTAGGATCACACTCAGGGTCATAGGAGGTGGTACAAGAAGGTATGGCCATTAAGATCAAATCTACCTCCAGTAAGGTGGCCCCCAGTGAAAAACAGAAACCAAATTTAGAAATGTTACCACATTCTTTCTACTTTTGTCTTCAGCCATTCCACTTTCCTTTCATTTATCATTTTACTCACTATCCTGGACACCAAAGGCAAAGTTAAAGCTGTAGGTGAGTAAAGTAAAGCTGTAGTCGAGTAAAGTAGCAGCATGAAACTAGTAAAGGCCAAGCTAACAGAAGTTTATTGTAGCAGACATTGATTCATACTTGTTAACCACTGTGAATAAAATATAGACAACAAGTGTGCCACTTAAAACTGACTAGGTGTGCCATTTACCCATTGATTGGAGAGAACAAAATCAATGGTGCAGGCTCTGCTCCACAGCAATCACTTCACAGACGGAGGAGTGTATTTCAACAAGGCACCAATTAAATGGATTCTTCTGTTGTTATAGCCCCATCATGATGTGAGCAGTTTTGGTCCTAAGTAAAAGCAATGGGCCTGTGTAATCACAACCCACTAAAAAAAAAAAAAAAAGCAGTCTATAATTCAGATCATTTAAATGCAGGTGTCAAAAGCACAAAAGTGAATATGAACTCGGGATATGTAATAAACCTAGTCCATGATAGCCCTTTATAATTATCTTTCCCAGCTCTGCCTCCTATTAGCAAGGCTAGCACTGAGGAGCAATGCCAACCCTTGCATCTTGAGGAGGACAAAAGACTGGAGAAACTGAGAAGAGACTATTATCCTACTGTTTGCTTTCTGTTGACAGAAGGTTAGGGAGTTCAAAGGGAAGTCTGTAGAGACAAAGGTCATTTCTTTTGTTATAAGAAACTCCCAGCTCCTTCCCACCCCTCTGCCAATGGTTTATAATGAAATATGTGAGAGTGGTTTAGGCACTTAAAGACTTCTTCTAAGTGTAGGCAAAATACCTTTCAAATTAAATACAAGTACTCAGATGCAAGCCACCAGCACAGCAAGCACTGTAAACAATACTTACATAGAGTGGGTTTAATGAGTCATATATCAAAGAACAAGAAATACCCACCTCAAACAGACCCCTCACAGTAATCACTAAGCTCAGCGGCTGAGCTGTTTACACTAAAGGCCATTCGTTATGCATGCCCTAGCAGCGAACAATAGGAATATTATGCTGAAAAGTTGAGTAAATCTATCCCACCTTTCATCAATACCTTTATGAACCAATGATTCCGTGGGGATGAATGGCATTATTCCATAAAGTATTGTGAAAACAGATGCCATTGTTAGACCCACAATACATTACTGATAACCAAATAGAGGCAGAGCAGAAAGGAGCATATCATTACTGCAGGTGAAGAAAAGAGAAGTGTTCTGCAAACACATGTAGAGGAAAGAATATGCTTTTTATGCTTCTCATTCATAGTTAAAGTATAACTGATTTTCACATTTAAGCAACAGCTTCCTAAATATAGCCTTGACAAACATCTGCCTTTCCTTCACTTGCCTGTCTGTTTTTGGAACAAATTCTGACCAATTCTAACAGGAGGAATTTAAAAATAAATGTAGGATGCTTGAAAAATTGGATCTTTTTTGAAGCTCTCTCTTACTTGTACTGGGAGATCTTGCCTGAAGGCCAACAGTGGCTGAGGTTGCAAGGGGAGAGGAGAGATGTGAAGGAAAGAGAGGCGGTGATGAAGGGAGAGAGGATGACACTTAAAGTCCCTGCACAGATATCTTGTTAGTGCAAGAGCATCCCTCACTGGCCAAGAGGAGGCAATGACCTAGAATAGGTTTGCCTCTCTCTTCTGGATGATATACTAGTCCTGAAGCTACCAACAGCAGAAACATCTTGAGGTGTAAGAAAACATGTTAGAAAAGCATGGTCGATGTCTGAGTGAATACAGATAATAAAGGATTTCTCTGCCTCAGATTTATGCCTCACACATTGCCTGTGTTTATGACTGTATTAAATAGAGGTAGAGAAACATATTAATAGATTATTTCCATATAGACAACATATATTTCTAGAGAGAATTTGTGAGCATACACCTATTTCTGATTAATTCAAATTACAGACATTTCTTTTAAATTTTTGTATTTAACTTATATCAGTTAATCAGGTAAGGACATAGTAGGGTCTAGATTCTGGCAGTTCTCCTGGGACAAACATTAAAGCAGTGAAAGCAGCTGTAACAGCAGTTCTCATAATTTAATGCAACTGCTCTGGAAGCAAGTCATGTACACATCCCACACTGTCTGTTTGTAGTCCAGAGATACAGAGGTAGGAAATGTTGACAACCAAGGCCTCACTGTCCTCACTGCTAGGCACCTTACAAACACATGAAAAAGTCAAGACCCTGACTAAAGGAGTTTATAACCTTATTTAGGACTAAATGTAACTTGCAGTTAGCCTCTGACTACTGTATCCCCCTCTGTCATTTATATCTATTGGACATATGTACTGCAAGTGAACATCAAGTAACCACATCTTACTCAAATGTCATACACCCCTTAAGTGAAAATTAACTAGGCCCTGTGTTTATTACAGTGGAGCTTGCTAGACCTCCTTGGGTTCAGGGTCAGTTGGTGTTTCTTTATGAACCCCTTTATGAAAGTTTTCAGTGCTTTATAGCTCAGCCATTAAATTTTGCTCCAGGCTAAAGCTTCTCACAAAAGGTTTAATTCTAGGAGATTTTTTTTGGTAATATATTTTCAAAGAGATCTCTTTGGTCATTTTAAAAACATAAAAAGAGTTAAAAATAATAATAATAATAATAATAAAAAGTTAATTGGTTTTAGGCTGTCTTTAGGGCTCACCATAATTCAGAAACAACTTAGAGCTGGGCATTTTTTGAGTTTGAGTCCCTTCTACTGAGTTTGTACTGGGACTTTTTATTGCATTTCAAATATGTATGTCTATAAATAAGCTGTCCTACACATTTTAATGGTTATTACAGTGTGTTTTTCACCCCCATTGGCTGAAATCCTGCTTCTCTGGCTCATGCAAACTACTCCATATTGAGTATGACAAGCAGTTGTAAGTCTCCATTGTCAATAACAAACATCTAGAGAACTGAATATTTCCTTCATTTAATTGTGCAATTTTGGGATGTTCCTTAGATTTCCATTTTTTGCAGAGTTTTGGTAATGTTGATTGTTCCTTGGCACTTTCATGTTTTTGCTGAAATTACTTCCTGCACTGGCCACAGTGGTGTTTTTATCCCAGGTCTAGGAAGACCTGGTCAACAGTTCTATGTCTGGGTGGAGGCTGGTCACAAGTTGTGTCCCTCAGGGGTCAGTCTTGGGACCCGTGCTCTTCAACATCTTTATCAATGACATGATGAAGGAATCGAGTGCACCCTCAGCAGGTTTGCAGATGACACTAAGCAGAGAGGTGCAGTCATTACAGCAGAGGGAAAGGATGCCATCCAGAGGGACCTGGACAGGCTGGAGAAGTGGGCCCATGTGAACCTAATGAGGTTCAACAAGGCCAGGAGCAGGGTGCTGTCCCTGGTCCTGCATGAGTACAGACTGGGAGAAGAACCTACTGAGAGCAGCCCTGCAAAGAGGGATTTGGGGGTTCTGGTAGATGGGAAGCTCGACATGAGCCAGAAGTGTATGCTTGCAGCCCAGAAGGCCAACCGTATGCTGGGCTGCATCAAGAGAGGCGTGGCCAGGAGGTCAAGGGAGGGAAGTGTCCTGCTCTGCTCTGCCTTGTGAGGCCCCACTTGGAGTGCTGCATCCAGGTCTGGGGCCCCCAGTACAAGAAAGATGTGGAGCTCTTGGAACGGATCCAGAGGAGGGCCACTAAGATGATCAGAGGGCTGGAGCACCTCTCCTATGAAGAAAGACTGAAAGAGCTGGGGATGTTCATCCTGGAGAAGAGAAGGCTCCAGGGAGACCTCATTGCAGCCTTTCACTACTTAAAGGGGTCTTATAAAAATGATAGAGTGAGACTCTTTACTCATGTAGATAATGATAGGACAAGGGAAAATGGCTTTAAACTGAGACAGGGGAGATTTAGATTGGATGTTAGGAAGAAGTTTTCACTCAGAGGGTGGTGAGGCACTGGAACAGGTTGCCCAGAGAAGTTGTGGATGCCCCATCCCTGGAGGTGTTCAAGACCAGGCAGGATGAGGCCCTGAGCAATCTGATCTAGTGGGCAGCATCCCTGCCTATGGCAGGAAGGTTGGAACTAGATGATCTTTAAGGTCCCTTCCAACTAAAGACATTCTATAATTATATGATTATATGATAATCAGGGAAAAAGAAAGACCTATGCGTTAGCATCAAATAAAAAGTAAAAAAGGAGGATAGAAAGAAAAGGAAAAAGTACAACATTTTAAGGATCTGTGGATCTTGCAGGCATGACTAAAATTAAAAAAAAAAAAAAAAAAAAAAAAAAAGTCAAGAAATGTCTGAAGTTCTTTAAAACTTTGGAAACTGCTTTCAAACAAGTTCAGTTGGTATTTTTGACAGGACAAAGGGAGGTACAAGGGCAACCAACAGGGCTCTGGGTAGACACAGCCCAGGCCTCATGGCCTGCCAGGATATGCTGGTACCCAGCAGAGGACAGAAGGGAGGGGAGAGGGTGGAAGTGGCATTGTGGTAGCCCCAGGTGCACAGGAGGATGTGTGACTGCTGCTGCCAGCCAGACTGCTGCAGGGGTGGTCAGACCACAGGGACATCACTGAGCAACAGGCTGTGATGCGACCGAGTGACGGACTGTGTCACATGGCCCTCACGGCTTATATCTGGGCGCCTGGCCCAGCCCAGCCTGTCTTGTGCCTAGACTCCCACTGCGTGGGTGCGCAAGGCTTGGAGGTCAAGTGACCAGTCGGTTTGGGTGCTGGCTTGTGCTTTTGGGACTGCTGGGAGCATCTCTCAGCACCCATCCCCGCAGCCATCGCCTGGTGTTTTCCCGGCCCTGCCTGCATCAGGCAGCTGAGGCCCCGCAAGGTGCACTCGCTGCAGCAGAGGTGAGGTGTGCCCCAGGGACATGTGCCCTGGGGGCGGCTGTGGTGGGTGTGTGGGCTCAGGGAGCTGTGCGTGTGGGGAGCACGAGATGGCCCAGGCACTGTGCCGGGAGGCTTTCCTGGACATTTCTGCTGCCCACCCCTGGGACAGCAAATAACCGTGTCCCTTCTCCCTCTCACAGCGCAAAACATTCTCCACTGCACCCCTGGTGACCAAGGGGTGCAGCTCATTGCCTTTGGCTCCTCCCAGACCACCATACAGTGAAGACCATGGCAGCTGAGGCAGCATGGACATGCAGCATCTGCGGGGACGACAGAGAGGATGCTGCCTATGCGATACCATGCCACCACAAATTCTGTCTCGGATGCATCCTGCGCTGGGCCAAGCAAAAGGCCAGCTGCCCGCTCTGCAGGAGGGTCATGACAACCATCAAGGTTCCTGCGTGGGCAGATGACGGTGACCTGGAGCTCATCGTCTGCCCCCCAGCAACACCAGTACTGGCCTGCTTCCAGGCAGGCACTGCTCCCGGACCCCTAGCTGGCCAAAGCTCCCACAGCCCTGAGGCATACCCTCCACCCTCTATGCCAGTGCCAGATGAGCAGGGGGCAGTGGAGACAGAGCTCAGTGCTCCACTGGTGCCTGGTCTGCCACCCGAGGTCTAGGCAGCCCTTTTCCAGGAGTACTGGGAGATCCTTGACCCCTTGCTGCCCTGGTTATGCCAAGAGCTGGCAGTCATCTTTGGGGCAGCATGGTGGCAGGCAATGCTAGCCGAAACCTTCATCCTGGCAGCCCTGCACCTCTTTGGGCTGGACAGCGAAGCCCTGTTCCAGCAGCTGCAACCTGGCCTCACAGACAGAACAGCAATGCTTGTCCATGGCATCATCAACACCGTTGTGCAGTGGTGCAGCAAGCAGGCCTGGAGGCGGCTGGGCCTCCACCACGCCTACACTGCCAGGGGGCAGGAGGACAGACACGCGGGTGCCTCCGGCACAGCCACCTTCTCACAGGTGTCTGTCAACTCCAGCCTGGGACCCTCCTACTACACTACAGATCCCAGCACAGAGGAGCTCCCCAGCACATCAGGAGCTGTCCTTCATGGGGGGCACAGCCAGCCCCTCACTGCACCCATCCTGAGGGGCCAAGAGGAGACCCGTGGGGAGCCAGGGCAGGCAGTGGTAGTGGAGGCAGCAGGACCCTCTGCCAGGAGAGGAGGGGGTGAGAGGAGACGCTGGAGGAGACGGAACAGGTGGTGGCAGCAGGACCCTCACTGGGGCAGGGACCACTTGCACAGCAGGCCCCGGCGACCCCCAAAAAGGAAGACCCAACAGTCCCCAGCCTTCCCCACACCCTGCAAGAGGCCACCGCATTGGCAGAACTAGCAGGGCATACATTTCTCTTGATGTAAAAATAAGTAAATAAATAAAGAAAGATTATTCCACAAAGTCTCAGTCTCACTCAAAACAGAGCTGGAACTGCCTTGAATGTGGTACTGCTGTCTCCCCCTTTCCCTGCTGCCTTTCCCCCACCCCACCAGGCCCCACTGCTGGTGGTACCAGCCTGCTGGGGAGCACCACCACCAAATCTATCACCAACTTATCATGTTTATACAATTTATTTCATTTTTAAGGATCTCAGAGTGCTTAAGTGGTATGAGTTTGAGGAGAGGCACTGAATACTTTAATGATGAACACTCTACAAAAAGAAGGAAAAAAGGCAGATTTTAGAAGTACTCTCAGATACGCCCATTCTATGGACCAGTGTCACGACGGTTTTAAACAGGAAACTGAACGAATGAGACACTAGCTTTTAAGACGTTATCTGAAAAACACAAGAAACATGTAGGGTCCCCCTTTCATCCTGAGAGCCTGTGGATGTGTAATGTGACTGATTTAAATCAACAACAATGAACCTCCAAACAATAATAAATTTTTAAAAATCATGCAGATTTAAGACACGGAACAGCCCTCAAGGTAGACTTTAACTGGGGAATTAAGTCTGCTAAACAATCCTACCCTGACATAAACTGACAAGAGAAGTGATTCCAAAAAAGGACCAGGGTGATGCTTGCTTGAAGAAGAGGACCGAGAGAAGGACTGAAGCAAGGTGATGAAAACTCAAGTAATGCTGAACACCATTTCCACGTAACACAATAGTGAAAAATTTAGTTTGCTGATGCAGAATCAGAGGACACATCAGCTCAAGACCAGGTAGAGTTAATTTAATTTTGCAGCCACTTGCTGAGGCAATCAGCTCGGGGGCAGACGCGTTCTGCAGTGGAGCTGGTGATTGAGGTGGGCAGGGCTTTTTTTATCAGGACACCAAGCTGTGCAGTGCAGTTAATAAAACAGAAGGAAGGGATGCCATCCAAAGGGACTTGAATAAGCTTGAGAAGTGGTCCCGCATTAACTGAATGAGGTTCAACAAGTCCAAGTGCAGGGTGCTGTCCCTGGGATGGGGCAATCTCAAGTATGAATACAGACTGGGAGAAGAACCTACTGAAAGCAGCCCTGCAGAGAGGGATTTGGGGGTTCTGGTAGATGAGGAGCTTGACATGAGCCAGCAGTGTATGCTTGCAGCCTGGAAGGCCAACTGTGTCCTGGGCTTCATTAAAATAGGGGTGTCCAGCAGGTCAAGGGAGGGGATTGTACCCCTCTACTATGATTTTGTGAGACCCCACCTGGAATACTGCATGCAAGCCTGGGGCCCTCAGCACAAGAAGGATGTGGAGCTCTTGGAACGGGTCCAGAGGAGGGCCACTAAGATGATCAGAGGGCTGGAGCACCTCTCCTATGAAGGAAGGTTGATCTTTACTGTCCTTTTCAACCCAGGCCATTCTATGATTCTATGATTCTATGATTCTGTGATAAGATGAGCTTGTTTTACTTAAAACTGATCCTGTTCAAACTTCCCTACTAAGATTGATTTCTGCATGTTCTCAGCTCCTAGAGTCAGGAAAGGTTGAAGTTTGAATGTTTAATAACATCCCTCTCATATGTGACTGGCATAACAAAAAGAGAGGTACAGCTTGTCCTTGTGAGTTTTGGTGAGTTCAACACAGGAAGGGCACTGAGACTAACGTTTGGACCAATGCATGCTGTGTGAGCATCCTCACATGATTTCTTACAAAGAACTATAAATGAAATCATTTACAAAAGCATCCATATGAATATTCACACTGAGCAACTTGAGAGCAGGAAGTGCTGAGAGGTGTATCAAAATCTCAGCATGGCTGACTTTTGGCTAGAGATCTCGAGAGCTGTGAAACCCCAATCACAAGCTTGGTTGCCCTGGTCCTGGCACAGCTTGTACATCCCTCCATCACCAGCTCCATTATTTCCGTAAGCAAGTTTCAGTGCAGAAATGCTTCTATAAAAATGCTGTAGTTTCCTTTTTCTCTCATCTGGAAGCCAATCAAAGCTCATCTTCAACCTAGCTTCCTCACTGGACCCCACCTCCTCTCACTACAGACTAGTGTCCCTGCCAAATGCATATCCCCCACCCTTCCTCACTCTTCCTGCCATCTCCCCACCATATCCACTTTCCTTCCACCCTGCCTCATGCCTCTTCCTCCTAAAATCTCCCCACTCCAGCCCCGTACAAAAAGAATCAGCATACCATTATTTTAAATGCTGATACAGGCAATATCAAGGTTGTTTCAATTGGTAAGTGATAATTACACCATGCAGTCTCTGTGTGCCTGTAGTTACAATGATCCCACTGCATTTATCATACAGAAATCGGTACATAGCATGTAGAGCATGTGCCTCATTTGTCCTGCCAGCCCCACAACATGGCAGCTTGATGGGAGAAGAGATGTCTTGCAAGCATGATCCCAAAAGCTTATATGCATGTTACATCTACCTTAGGGTGACCCTAATCTTGCCCAGGCTAAGAGGGTTATACTTACAGTAATTAGCATTGCTGTGCACATCATGTGATCAATATGACAAAACCAATATGAAATTAAAGGAGCAGCAACAAAGAAAAGTTCCTCCATGATAAAAGGAGAAACAGATGTTTATAGAAAGACAAAGGAAGCAAACCATAAGAAAATACACTTTTACACGTTCTATTTCTGGTAAACCTTAGGGGCAAAACTCAGGTTTGTGCAGGAAGTAATATCTGTTGCATATTAAACTAAGATTTATTAGGATTTGTAGGACAGCCAGCATAAATATAAACCTATACTTTACCTGTAAACTTAAACTTTTATTAGATGGTTTCATCCTAGACCTGAATCTCTCTCTACAACCACCCCTTCAGGCTATGTCTCTATCTAGTAGATTCTCTCTGCATAACAGCTCTAATATATAGCTCTTCCTATCCACTAATCACAGCACATCTTGATTACTGCAACATTCTTTTCTCTGGCCTTGACAAAAGCAATCATCCTCATGTCCATTAAGAATATGCCTGGCAAAAAATATTTTCTAGCTTGTTTCTTTTAACCATTTCACTCCTCTTTTCATATTTTTCTGTTGGCATCTTTTCCCTCTTACATCAAATACAAAACTACTTCTTGTTATTTTAAAGAAACTTCAGAGCTGATCTCACTCATACTTCCTATCAGCTTTTCTTCTGTAATGAATTGTTTACTCCTGTCTGGCCTATTAAAATTTCAAAAAAACACTTGCATGGTTTGTCCCACAGGTTCTCCTCACAGATTTCAAAACAACAGGTTTACATGGTCATAAATAAATGCCATTTCAATGTTCTTCAGACTTCTTAAAACATTCCTCCTTCATGAAATCTAGAAAAATTCATCAAAGGTTAAGCTCACAGTGTGCTAAGAACACCATCTACCACACTGACCAATATTGTCCGTTGGTTTCCTTGAAATACCCTCAGTTATGTCTGCAGCCATATGTTGTCTCTTATCATGGGCTCAGATGCATAATCAAATTGCCACAGCTTAATGAGTACCACGTGTTAGCTGAGCCAAAGTAGTCATTTGCATAGTTCTAAGCCACAGCACATGCAAGTTGAAATGCACTAACTTAAACCTCAGTGAAACGGGTTTAAGATATTCAATTTACATTATGACAGCTAAAAGTATGTATGCAGTGAATCATTGTGGCAACTTGTTAGACCATTGCAACTTCATCATCTCTCTGGAGCCTTATACATTCAACTGTTTTAGGAGCAAAATCTATTTTTTTTTTCATAGATCCATGTAGCATTTAGAGTTTTTGTCCAGAACAGAGCTGCTAGGATTTACTACTATATAATAAATAACTACAAGACATGGCAGCACAAAACGACAATGTTATGAGAAACACCAGATGCACTGTTCCTGAAGCGGACTGATCTGTCTCCATTCTTACAACAGCTCCCTGTTGTAGCACACTGCTCAAGAGGTACTTATACATTATCACATTGTTCAGAGGTCTAATGTTTCTCTTTTTATTCTATATCTTTTCTATTGACCATGTCTTTGACTTCTGTATTTGCATCTTGCCCTCTCCTTTCCTGATTTTTTTTTTTCCTTCCCACTTATTCTTCAGTGTCTGTACCATGTATTATCAACTTATTTTTTCCTCTTATTTTTTGCTCCCCCATTCCCCACCTTTTTTCATCTCCCTTGTAGCAGCAGCTCTGGGAAAGAGTAAATGAAGAAGTCTTTTTCACCCTCTAAAACTCTAGAGTTAGTACTGCCAATATAACATAGCACCCTACCATCTACTAGGAGGAAAAATAACTCTGTCCTAACTGAAACCAGGACACAAGGTATCACTTTATTTGAATAAACTCAACTTTTAAAAACTTGTTTGTATTGGAGTTTGCATCATCTTTGGTCATGCTGCTGTTCCAAAGTCACACATGATCATGTGGCCAAGTTTATGTCAATAAACAAAAGTACATTCCTTCACTTGTGGTACTGAAGAGGACACAGAGAGGAGTTGAGGGCAAGTCTCAACAAGAGCTACTGAATAATATGAAAATATTAGAAGATGAGCTCTTTTTTTCAATGGGAAAGAGATAATTGTTGTTAAGCTTCCATTCTGTCATTCCCCAAGTGACAGCCTGTCTAGCATCTCTCTCTCTCCCCTCTGCTGGTTTATGCTTCTAAACTGCCTGCAGCAGGAATCCTGGACTGCAGCGGTATAAAGTGGTATATCTTTATACATAATCCAAGTGGCCAGGGGGAGATGAGAAAGTTAATGATTCATCCCCTGATGAGCTGGAGAAGATAGGAACTGGCATATTGGTTTTTAAATAAAGAATTCCCTCCATCAGCAATACAGGCTTGTACAAGCATCCATCAAATACAATTCTCAGAATTGCTAAAGTGTCTTTGGAATACAAGTCCAACTGAAAAGTATTATTAAAACTCATACTCTCCTAAATTGTTTAGCCAGAAAATGCTATGAGAGCTTCCGAATGCCTAAGGAAAAAAGCATGTACATGTTCAATTTCAAACATGCTCAGATACAAAATAATTAATTTTCTCTGCAATCCAGTAAGGCAAGCGTTTTACCCTCTGAAAAAAAAAAAATAATAATAAAAAAATGGAGGAGCAGGGTGGAGGGAAAAAGGGGAGAAGGAAAGAGAAGAGAAGCCATCCTGGCTTGGATAAGTATCACAGAATCATAGAATCACAGAATCATCTAGGTTGGAAGAGACCTCCAAGATCACCTAGTCCAACCTCTGACCTAACACTAAACCTTATCACTAAACCATATCACTAAGACCTCCACTAAACCATATCACTAAGTTCTAAATCTAAACGTCTTTTAAAGACCTCCAGGAGTGGTGTCTCAACCACTTCCCTAGGCAGCCTATTCCAAAGCCTAACAACCCTTTCAGTAAAGAAGTTCTTCCTAATATCCAACCTATACCTCTCTGGTGCAACTTTAACCCATTCCCCCTCATCCTGTCACCAGGCACGTGGGAGAACAGACCAACCCCCACCTCACTACAGCCTTCTTTAAGGTATCTATAGAGTGCAATAAGGTTGCCCCCGAGCCTCCTCTTCTCCAGGCTGAACAATTACAGCTCCCTCAGCAGCTCCTCATAAGACTTGTTTTCTGTTCTTGAATATCTCCAGCAGATTTAAAGAATGACTCAGTGAGTTTCACAAAATAAGCTTAGAAATGTCAAGCACCATTCTGCAGACATGGGAATCAAGGAGTATGGGATCCTGACGTACCTATGCAATTGGTGAGCAGTTCTTTGCATAGTAACCCTGCTTAAGCTAAGATTGCAAGATGATGGGGATTGCTATTGAGGATCTTTTTCCAATGTTACTGTCTAAAAACAATAACAATGCAAACTTTGCAAGAGGACAAACTAAATCATCAGCACTTCTGCAAAAAAAAAAAAAAAAGCTAAATACTGATAGTGCTGCTTCTATGGATTCCTACTTCCAAAAACTAAGTTAAACTGTTTTTGCAAGGATGTGCTTGGCTCTTCTCTAGATCATGGTCTAGAATTGCAAACAGATTTGCAGGCCAAATTCTGTGGGTTTTTTTTCATAGCTGATCTCAGATTAACGTAATTTATGCAACAAGAAAAAGAGGAGTTACAATGTGAAGAACATCAATAAGGAAAGTTGCAAGGTCTAGCCATTCCTCTTACCTATCTCAAATATGCACTTTGCCTACTTACTTGATCCTCTAAACATTTCTCATAAACATATTGCTGTGACTGAGCTTAAGTCATTGTCACCACAGGTGTTGAGACCTACTATCTCTCTAAAGATGCTGTAGGAAGGATATGACACAGGAGACCCACATCCCTCTGTGAACCTACAATGTCTAAAATGGCACTAAATGGCTATGTTCAAGAAAGCTGGTTGAACCCTTAAAGTCAACAGCACAATATCCACCAACAAGGTAACTTGTATTCTTACTGGATATCTCCATATGCCATAGTTCTGATCCAAGACATAGATTGGTCCTACCCTGCTGAGGATATCTGGGTTATTTTGCTGACATTGTTGTATTTTGGAGCTGAATTTCAACCAACATCATTACCTCATCATGCTGTTCATCACTGGTACCTAGGCCTGTGCTGAAAGCCTACACCTTGGCTAGTCTGTAAAGCACTTTTTGACTGAACAAGTAAGCATGGATATGAACCAGTCATTTAATTTGTGCTCTGTTCAAATGGTGAGAGAATGAAGGGGGTCTCATAGGGATGGAGGCCCAGTACAGAAACCATCAGAGACCCCGACAGTACAATCCGACCTGCGATCTGCAGGACATGGGTTGTTTTGACAGGTTCATGTGTGACATGGAATAGAATTCTTTCTTGTGCTGTTCCCATATGACAATTCCCGTCCTAACTAGCGACAGGACACAAAATTAAATTCTTTGAACATTTTGAAACCCGAGAAATAAATGAGCCTGGGCCCTGCACTCCCAAGTTTTAATAATGTTTGCATTTAGACATTATTGTGCAGTAACTACCATCCATGTAGTAGGCTGAGAGACATTCCTAGATCTCAAGGACCCCATCTTTAGAAACATTGAGGTCTGGATCTTTCCAACCTTATCAATATTTTCTTTGAGGAAGGGGGAAAATATAACTTTGGCTTTTTCAGTGGCTGATTTCTTTTCTGAGGTGAGGGAAATCTTATTATTTTCCACACCAGTTCACCTAGATCTGTTTGTAGCATAAAAGCAAGCCCTCTAATTACATGTTTTATATTTTTCTAAGATTCTAGGCCAATTTATTTCTGCAGAAAACGGTATCTTTAAATTGTGAAAATCATTCCATAAATTCTGAGTTAGAACAGTCAAGGTCTGATACCTTATCTGTGCTCTTACTGTGTACAAGGTCACATCATCAGCATGTAGATGTACAGAATATTTCATGAACTATACAGCGTCGACAGGTCATTAATAAAAACTGCAAAAGTAAAAGCCCTCTAATTAGCTCCTGAGGTAACTTCGCATGTAACATTTTCACCTCAGATTCAACACCATTAAACAAAATGACTGGTGTTTGCTCTCTAATGTAGCCAGAGAACCATTCTACTGTAGTTAAACTCATCCAAATTGAGGGAAACTTAGATAGCAATATGTTGTGATTTATTGGATCAAAGGCCACAGTCAAATCAATATAGATAGTTCCAGCATAAAAAATTATAATGTATGTCTATAACAATATCAAGGTTACCTTGAAAAGAGCAATGCAGCAGGCCAAAAACATGACTAAAATAAGGTCAATACATTATCTTTGAAAGGAATACCCATTAATATTTGAGCAATTTGGAGAAAACAGAGAAAACACAAATAGATTATAATTAGGGCAGTACAACAGGGCTACCATTTCAAATGGTCAGGTATCTCAAATTAGAAAATAGCTAATATAATAACGATCCAGCAACAGGTTTGAGAAGAGTTTGCAAAAGGTATTTAAAGAAACATGTGATAACATTTCCAATGGCTAGCACACTGGCTGGCTGGCCGTACTGGGCACATTGCCTGTCTTAGAGCAGTAAAGCTGCTGCTTTTTTTGTGGACATGATTTTACCATTGCAGTATGGATGACTGAAATGGCATTTTCATGAGCATTTTCTAAGGCAGGGTAGGGTTAGGTACACAGGTGTTATCAGACACCACAGGAATGCAGAAGAAAAAATAAGAGATTAAATCATCATATCTTTCTCCTTATGCAACAAATGCTTTTCATATAGGAAGGGAGGATTGCAAGATTAACTGGGAAACACTAGTTCGGTTGAAAAGGAGTAAATTCCTCTTCCTTCATTGACCACGTGCAATTGGGAACAACTTGCTAATCAGAAATTAACTGCTCCAAGGTCTCCAAGGCTGCACCTCTGCTAGGAAATAAAACAGGACAAAGGCGCATTCAGAACAACAGAAGGCAATGTGTTCTGCTGTTACCCATGGTTTTGGCCCATGCCAACTAGCATCTCCCAGTCAATACGTAGGTACATATCATGAGGCAGCATGTGCCAGGACTACTCCCTGTTGCTATTGTGGCCCGCTATACTTAGCAATTTAGATGCAGCCCCTGAGTCTGATCAAGCTAAATGGATATAGTAATATATTCCCTGAGAGGAGCAGAGGGAACTCCCTCTTTCAAACAATGTGTTTGGTAAATGTCA
This sequence comes from Heteronetta atricapilla, assembly GCA_011075105.1. Classification (NCBI taxonomy): domain Eukaryota; kingdom Metazoa; phylum Chordata; class Aves; order Anseriformes; family Anatidae; genus Heteronetta; species Heteronetta atricapilla. The sequence continues at coordinate 76,721,536 of CM021731.1, read as the reverse complement.
CCCTTTCTTCTGTTTGCAAATTGCCCCTGACTGATTTTTCATTAATGCATTTGTTATTTGATACTGTCTGATGAATAGGTTGTGATAAAGGTACCTCAATCTATGCTCTGTTTGTTTGTTTGTTTTTGGTGAGCATATTACTTTCGACTGTTTGCTATTTGATATTTATACTGGTTGGTCACCCAAAATACATTTGCATTGCTTCTGCTTTCTGGATTACTTGAGAGAAAGACATTAATGAAAATTTGAGATGGCCAGACAAACTAATCCAAGTATGAAGAGATTAGCATACATACCCATGAATTACATTCTGTAACCATCTTCTAAACTTAAAGTCCTTACTGTAAAAGGTACACAATGCCTTTTACATCAGTACCTAAAGTTGAATGACATGTTGACAATTTAAAAAATCTGGAATTTATTTTAAAGCCATTTAAAAACCTGATAACCCAATTCACTGCTGATATAATGGAGACATTAAAGCTGAAATGAATTAATTTGTCAGCTTATAACAACAGTAGATTTTGACATCTTTCCACCCATTAACCTGAACAATGTGAATTTATGTTTTGAATTCTTTGAAATCATTCTAAAATGCAACGCAGAAGTAGCTCAAGCTCAATGCTTTGACATTCCCTTCAGAGGAGCAAGTTGCCAGTCTTTAAGTGAGACTCTACTAAAATCACACCCCAACGGCTCCTTCTGTCACCCCTCACATTCAAGATAAGTTATTTCCACAGAGGTCTTGAACATGGAGCAAACAAATGGGCACAGTTGAAGCTATGGGAAATTCTAGTCTCACCCAGAGTGATGTCCACCCAACATGAACAAAATAAATGAAGAAACAGGAAAGACAACTTTTACATAACAGACTTCTCATGACCGTGAGGCAAACTTACTAGACATCTGTAGAGTTCTTCAACGGCAGCAGAGTCATTGCTTGGTGCTAGACAAAGTACAGTAATGGAGAGTGTATTCCTGGGAACCATTCTGCAATGGCCCATAGTGGGTTCACTGCAAGACCTAATGGCTCTTCAGCCAACTGTCCAATGATTTCTTTCTACTCAGGCTTAATAACTTTCTTAACAAGTTTCTTTGTAAAACTATATATGAAGCTGTTTTTTTCCCAAGTGGTAATTGCCCCAAATATCCTGGAATAGAGCTATTATCACTACCAGTGCAGTTCTTACCATAGTTCCTAAGCAGAAGATTGCAATAATAACCCAAGAGCACTTGTGTCCTAAGGACTCAGACTGTGCCTAGAAGTCAATAGAATGTCTTCTTTTTCTGCCACAGACTTGTCAGGTTGTGGTCTCTGCCTTATGTTCCCCAGTTTGTAAGTGGATAACAAAAATAAAATCCATCTGGGCAAAATACTTTCAGATCTGGTTCTAAGATCAGATGTACCCTTTCATCCACACACTGGGAAAAAAAAAATAAATAAAATTGATATTTATTGCTAATTGTTTAGCTGAAGTAGGAAATATGGAATAATAATACTATAATATAAACTCCTTATGGTGTTAATTGAAATAGTTGAACTTTGTCCAGATATTATTGAAAAATATTTGATGAGGAAAATGCTAAAAACATAGGCAAGAAAAAGTAAAATCATGTGTTAGCTGGCAAGCAATGATTTCTGCATTATTACAGCATCAACTTGTTAATCATACTAACAGTTTTCTATTACATTTAATGTCATGTAAGTCCTATGCTGATTGAGTTGTCAACATTGTCTGTGGCAGGCATAAGAAATACCAGCATCTGGGTCTAACAGTAGAAAGTTAGTGGATAACTTTTACTTTAAATCAAGATGAGATAAAATTGATTAGTTACTACTTGACATGCTGAAGCCTTTTCTTACTAAATTTAATCTAAATAGTGACTAATTTAGAAGTAGAGGTACAAGATTTTTCATAACCAAATGAGAAAGGGACAAACTGAGGCCTGTGTCTCCATGTCTCTGTGAGCATGGTCATCCTTCCATATGTGGCAGAGTGGTATCTGTCTACACAAGGACAAGATCCAAGGTACTACTCAAGGAATGGATATAACTCATGACATAACCAGATGGTTGGCCGTGGTCTCTGTCTCCAGGTACTGTTAAACTGCACCAAAATTTAACTGAGGGAGAATGGCTTATAAGTTTCAGCCTATCAATCAGTCCTGCTTTACTTTATGTTTTGCTGATCTGTTTTGATTTGGGTGGTTGGCTAATGAATACATACCTGTATTTACTCCAGAGTTCAGTTTAATGTTATTCAGTAGGCACTTCCAACACTTTCTATTAAAATGAACATACTGTTCTATAAAAATAAGCTAAATGTCAACTCAAACACTGATGGAAAAGGATGTTAAAACAACATGTAAGTTGTTAGTGAAGAACTAGAGACAGGCACTAGAACTGTAATCCCTTCCACTGAACAGCATGTTTTCCTTCTGGAGCTACTGAGGATCCAGGGATCCTCAGTCTGACTGTTATCCTTATTAGAAGAGACAGTCTTTCATGCTGTGTTTTCAGTTGTCCAGACTGGACCTCTGATAGATTGCCAGGGCCCTTCTTTCTGCTGTAATTGCTAACAGAATAATAATCTTTAATACAAAGTTCTGACCAAAATTAGAAGACATTCAAAAAGCACCTGACAGTGGCCTACTCAACAGCTTGCATTGTTCTTCCCAGCAATACACTTGACAATTGAACACAAGATCTCATACACAGAGATTATTACAGAAAGTGTCTATGTATTTGAAAGAATTGGAGCAAGAAAGCTATGTGTGGAGCAGATGCAGACATATTGTCACAATGAGATTTAGCAACAGGAAGCAGTAAACCAAATGGGAACAGGTTAGGTGAAAAAGGAGCTAAACCAGTTTCATCTCAGCAGGCATTTGTTCCTTTTTTTTTTTTTTTTTTTTTTTTTTACAGTTTATAGCTGAAGGCAAAGTTTTCAAGTTATTGAACACCAGGGGCCAATTCTCCTTGAAAGAGCTGAGCCCAAGTAAAGAATGAGGCATTAGATCCACCAGAAATACACAAATGAAGAACTACAATATAATATGTGGAGGAAAAGATTGTGTTGCTTTCTTCACCTAAATCTAAGCCTTCATAGAAATCTGATGATCTTATTTAGTCCATAGATTAAGATCTGAGCAGAAACGTAATAAAATTACAATAAAGGTTATGTATCAATAAGGTGTCAGTTGTGCATAAGGATGAAGTATTCTAGTCATAATTAAATTTCAAATCTAATTATAATTTGAGGAGTCCTTTTAATTACATTGCAATATTTTGCTTTTGTAGGAAGATGATTGCTATAGCATCTTTTATCTGTAATTTTCCTTTAATTAAAAAATGTAAATAAATCAAAACCACCTACTTAAAATATTTACATCTTAAATGAAAACAAACAAAAAACATAGGAATTTCTCCATCCACATCTTATCAAATCACACCTAGGTCTATGTTGTTGAGTTGCTGTTCTTTTTTTTCCTAATGAAGTGGTGAATTTTACATTAGCATTTATTTCTTCCACATAACCAGAAATGTTGGGGACTTTGAACAAAGGAGAAAAAAGAGCTTCCTCAAAGCAAAGACAGGAGAGATATTAAACACATCTTTGTTTTAAAGATATCGGGGCTGCAGTGCATCCTGTGAAAAGCTGCTGGATGACTCTTTGCACTATACTCCTTCACTCTGTCCCACCAAACTCAATTGATCAAGAGTACAGCAATTTTGGGTGCCCTGTCTTCATAATATAAGCCTCCTGGTGCTTACATTTCTTCTTCTCCCTTGTGTTTCTTTGAAGCATTCAGTCACAATCAGTTTATGTCACCTGCCTACATGCTAACACTGTATGCTGGCTTGACCAGTTCCTTTTCTCCCCATGCTAGGCTTCCTGATGGCCTGATTAAAATATATTTATAAATGTATATATATATATATTTCTTATTGGCTTTCATTCATCTAAGCAAAACAGGCAACCATTTCTTACTCTTTTAATACAGGGTCTCTGTGCCTGTGCACCTGCTCCAGTTTGAGTTAGCCTTTCCTTAGTAAAGACAAGAGAGAGCACCAGGTGCTCCAGGCAGGGATTCCCCAGAGCCCTTGCAGTGGCATAAATCCTCTGCTGTTACTGTAGAAAATGTTTCTCTTATTTGTTATTATTATTTTTCTTATTATTTTTAATAATTTCCCTCAATCTCTACCCTTCCTTTGTGTGTCTGGTGTACTAAAATCCCTATTTGGTTGTTTTCATCTACTGTTCTGTTTATCTTCCTTTCTCCAGTTGAAAAAAATATTCAATGATTTTAACAAAACATCAGTTACTCACTGTATTAATTGGACTACATATCAGACAAAACAGACTAGATATACCACTTTTCCTTTGCTTGGAAGATCAGCTATTTTATATATATTAAAAAAAAAAAAAAAAAGCTATCAGTTTAATTGGGCATAATCTTTTGTAAACTGATGTTGCATTTTATATTTTCTCTTTATCCTGCACCTTTACTCAACCAGCTTTGCTTTAAAGCACAACTTACAATTGATGACAAAGAACTAGGTTTGTAATTGTCCAAATACCTCTTCTGACTCCTGAAAATACATGTATATTGCAAATGGATATGTAAATGGATATGTATATATGTGTATGTGTGTATACGTAGTTACTCTCTTTCCACACAGTCCTATCTTCCCTTGATAGACAAAACACATCAGATATCAGACAGTTTCTTCAAAGTACTGGTGTGGAAGTTATATGGTACCCCAACCCTGGAATGAGTTAAACTCTGACCTTTGTTACTTTGTTTATGATAATTGTCTTCACTTTCATTTCCATACCTTTATTCCTATTAGCTCACCTTCCTTTGCTTTCCATGTTCAATATTACTATGTTAATGGCAAAACACAAATTTATTATCCCCATTTTGGGGCCTTACACTAGTTTTCATCTCTATCCCATCCTACTGTAGGCTCTATCAATACAGCTCCTGACCTTTAAGACGTAGTTTGCTGTCCATTCCTTTTTCATTCCTCTTAGGTTTTGTGCTTATTTCTACTATGCAAGCAGTTTGGTCACATTTTTGGTCAAATGTTTCCCCTTTTGTTGAGATACAAATTCTTAATTGATTTTGAAATGTGGATTAAAGAAATTCTGAATTTATTCTGTATTTAATTCCATAGTTTCTCATCCCAACACATTTCAAAAACTACATTTATTAGAGCCTGAGTTTTTTGAACTCAGCCTTTGAACCTTCACTTATCCTGCCATTTAAGTTAAGTTCTAGCAAATCACTTTGCAAGGGTTATTTTCTACCACCCTGCTCCCCTCAAACAAGCTTAAATTAGTATTGATTTTCAGTAATTCAGTAAATTTTGTTGAAAGAAACAATCTTTCTCCCATTGTATTCAGTCACAACTAGATTTTACCATTATTCATAGGATTTGATCTCCAAACAACAGTTGACCTGTTAGCCCCTAATTAGTAGAATGAAAACAAACGTAAGCACCACTTTGGAAAGGATTGGGCACAGAAATTAAATACACCCTTTAAATTCAAGTAGACTATTAACATGTGTACAGTTAGTAATATATGTAAGTTATTCCTGGATCATGGCAGTCTTGTGAACTGGACCAAGCCAATTATTTAAAGTGTCCTTGACTGCAAAAATGTATGATAAAGAAGTGTTGCTAGTGCATTCAGACAGGTTCTTGGATCATTCAAAATTAATCAAATTGGATTTGATCCTTATCCACAAATTCTCTTCACCAGTAATAGTAACGGAGATTGTTTCTTCACTTCCATCATTTACAATTTCTGTGCAAGTGAGGAAGAGTGGCTGGTGAGGAACAGCTTTTTGCATTACTTAATCTATACACTTGCCAGCAGGGAGGAAGCTGACCAATCTGTTCCTAACCCCTGACAACATTCCTGATGTATGGGGCAGGAGCGTGTGGAGGGGCAGGTAGAGGAGGCAGATGGCATTATCCACATCAAACTTTGTATACTCAGAGTGGGTCACCGGTACGTATGGGCTGTTCTGCAGATTTCTTAGGCTGTGGGTTTACACCCAGTTTTTCAATGTCAGAGACGCTTAAGACATTAATGCTCCCTAGCTTCTTCTTGACATTATTCTGGTGGTGGCCAACCCCACAGCAGACCCATTCATAGGGAATAAATGAGCAGTTCTCATTTGTTTCAGCACCAAATTAGACAGTTAGTTTAATCTGTTGATTAAGACAGTTTGAGCTGACCTTGCTGAGTCTGCAGTAAGGCTGACTGGGTTGCATTCACACATTGGCTTCTCCAGACAGTACTGTAAAAGTGAGAGCTTACAGCTGGTATGCAGCTTCCCAAGCAGCTGGGAAGCCCGTAGCATATTCACCACACAGATGTTTGCAAAATGAGTATCTATCCACAGCTTTTCCAGAGGAATCAGCTTCAGGCTGCAGAGGCCTCAGGGTGGATGTCACCCAGGCCATCCTGCTTCTCTACAGGTTATGCCTTTAGACATGGGAGACGTCACACACAAAACAAAAGAGAAGGACACAAGTACCTGTATGTCTTGATGCCCCTAATCCCTGGCCTACCACAGAAATATGCTCCAGACTGTAGGGAAATGCAAAACTGCAAGTAGCCAGTTTAGCAGCCAGTTGTCACTGTGGTACAGTGCACTCCAGGCTTGGCTTTTTCTCTCCATCTCTCATTTGAAGTAACAAGAGTGCAACATACATTGGATAATTGCAGTGTTCTGCTTAGATAAATGAAGTTATTGGCTCAATGCCTATTAGCATTACCTAACAAAATCTTAATTAGGCTAGAATTGTAAATACTGTTAAAGTTCATGTTAGCACATCAAGAGACTATAGCCAGACAGTTTTTTTAAATCAGTGTCCCAGCTTTCCTAATAACAGTATTGGCTTGTTGCATTTTACCTTTAACTTTAGCACTCACATTCACTAATTTTCAACTAGGGTTTATGTGTATGAAGCACTCATAAACCACTGGATCACATGATGACTTAAAAATTCCTCCTGTCTAAAATTATCCATAAATTAACACTTTCACATTGACAAAGTCATCCCCAACCCGCAAAAACCTTACTAGCTGCAACAGATGTGTAACAGAAAAGAAAGGAAGAAAAAAAGAAAAAAGAAAAAAGAAAAAAAAAAAAAAAAGAGGCAAATAATTTAAATATTTGACTACATTTTGTAAACGTTGGTAGCATGTGGCCTTGGAGGTAGAAACAAATAAACCAAACGGGGAGTTTCTGAGTCAGATTCTAAGAGGGAAAACAATACTAAGTTCTTCAAAAAGCTCAAATATCTGACTCTGTATTGCTCCCTTGGACAGAAGCAACTTGGTGATGGTGCTCAGACGTGAGCAGCTACAGCAGCACGTTCTTTCTCAGCACAGCGCCATAGGAAAAAATGGATCACAATTATTTTTGGACTGGATGCAGCTGAAGCAGTTACCATCACAGTCAGATGTACCCCTGCCAAAGGTCACCAGCCACTGAGGAGCCGGTGGGATACATGCCTCTTGCCCGCCACAGCTCACAGCCCAGTGCGCTAATGGAAAATGCCATCATCTTCCTCTGCGCACTGAGGTGCAACCTGCGGTGTCTGAGGGGGACCACAGAGCTTTTTCCACTAGTGTGACTGCTGTGGAGGTGACCTCCCACCACAGCTGGGCAGGGAAGGCATTTCGCTGTCTTGGACAAACTCAGCCAAGCTGTTTGACTGGAGACCGGGAGCAAACACAGCCAAACAGGGCATTTGACAGTACCAAAGTCACTGCTGTGCTGAGATGAGTGAATACTGCTGCCATGAATGTTTTAATGGATGGATTAGGGCCCAAATGATTCTCAGTGTGTTTTTTAAAAAAACTTGCTGTGCTGGTGTCGCTTCCACTTAAAAAATCAAAGATTTCACATGACTTCAGAATTAGGCCAAAGCCAAACGCCTCTGAAGTCCTGCCCTTCATGCATGCTGAACAGGACAGGGATGGGAGCAATGTTTTTCATTTAGCACATCCGTGTCAGTGCCAGTTTTCTAACATGGTTTTCTGACTGGGCCACATTTATGAAGCTGAGCTTGCTTTCCTTTTTTTTTTTTCTTTTTTTTTTTTCTTTTTTTTTCTGGCTTACTTTGTTTTTTAAATGTGACTTTTTTGGACCAGAGAAGTAGTTACTGGAGTGCTCTTTTGCAACTTGGCTGTAGCCAGCGTCTCTGGGTGATCGCAAAAGCTTACGCTGTTTTGCAATAACTCCCATCTCGATGCACAGCACTGGAGCGGCCCTCTCACAGAGCAGCTCAGGAGTTTCCTCCGCTAATTGTATCCCTGCCAGTTGCTGATTTCCCCGCAGCAGCACAAGCCAGAATTTCTTACAGGCTGTTAATATTTTCCACTCCAGCCTCCCGTGCCAAATTCTCCCACGGCTCGCTACAAGTTTCCTGAGGAGATAGGTTTTTCACAGACCGTTCAGTGGACTGACACAGGCTGCCAAGGCCAGGGCCCCACCACCCTGCCGACACTGGCCATGCATGCCCCCAGGGATGGCCCACATGGCAAGGCATGGCCTGGCCTTGCAAGCTGGGGTGTAATCCCGAGAGAAGCCTGGGATTTGGTAGGGCAGACACTGGTGTCACCAAAATCAAAGTGTGGCCTGCTTGGGCCCATAGCCTATGCTCCCCCAGTGCGAGGACAGGAGGTTTCCTCCTGGACTTCCCGAGCAGCGGTGACTAAGCTGTGCCAGGCCCAGAGGAGCCTGGAGGACACAGTGACTCAGTGGCATACCTCTGGCTCCCTGTCCTTCCCCCGGCATGGAGGGGCGCTGGCTGCAGCCCCTATGCTGTCTGGAGGGCATCATCTGGGTCCTTTACCTTGCAGGGGTGGGATGCAGGCCAGCATGAAGGGGAGGTACCTGCCCTTGCGGATGCCACAAGGGGAGCTTGGAGCTGCCACAGATGAGGGAGCCCCCCAGTTAAAACCTGACCAAGCAGGAGCAAGGGGACAACAGAAACAGGGTCTGTCCTAGCCAGGAAATGGAGAGACAAGCTTTTGATGGTGTCTGACAGAAAAAAAGGCCCAATGCTGCACCAGTTTTGTGGTGCTCAGGAAGATGTCCTGCAAGGACTGTGTGGCTGCAGACACAGGGGACAAGTGGTATGAGTCACTTCAATCCACTCATTCTTACTGTAAAACATTAAAAAAAAAAAAAAAAAAAAGTAGCCTCAAGGCTGTTTTTTGGAAGTTGTGTCATTATTTTCCTTATGAGGCTGGGCAAAGCAGAGATCTGCCCAGCTGTTGTCAGAGGGAAAGAAGCCAGGGGAAGATGCATGGGCTGTGGGCAGCAGAGAGCTGTGTGCCACCTCTGCCCTGCCCGGCAACATCACCCGGCACGACAGCTACAGCATATGGGAACATCTCTGGGAATGGCAAGAGCTTTGCTGACAATGCACATGATGTAAAGCTTCAAGCTTCCAGAGCTGGGAGATGATACAAGGACCTGTGCTTTCTTTCATTTCTTTACATGCTAGATGTTTAGACCTAAAATGACCAAAAGGTTATGAGTGTGATCTACAGCTATGCTGAAAAGTATGCACAAAAAAACAGACATAGAAAGCCCAAGCTTACTAATGCTGTAAAACACTCATGACATCTTTAAATCGTCCTTGAAATTTTTAGGTGGGTCAGCTTCCAGTTCTGACTTGCAGCACTTTAATTGCTGGAGTTAGTGACACTGCATACCAAAGAAACACTTCAGACAAAGCTGCAGCATATACTCCCCTAATTCTTCTGCTAGTAGCAGTGTGTTCATTTTAAATAAAAGCACTAAGGAAGAGAAGCACATCACAGTGAAAGCACCAGATTTACAACACTGCACATGCCATTTCCTAAGACACTCCTGCCTTCTTCTGTCCCCAGCCCCAGGACGCTGATCCACACACATATCATGTACCTTACAGGTCCAAGCCAGGACTATGGGGGTCCATCGTATCAGCTTTTAGTTGGGGAAAACAAACTCAAGGATTGGGATGGGCCTCACCTCTCCTAAACAACGGTTGCCATAAACAAGTACCCAGGAGGTGATGTATACAGTTTGTTGGATATTTCCAAAAAAGTGTATACTTATTTCTGCATGCTGGAGCAGTGTAATCAACACAGATCTTTTTCCCATTCTGCTGCAGGCTGCTTGGTTCAGTAGTTCCCACAATACCATAAGTGTCAGTTTATCTTTGCTGGCTACAACTCTCTCAGTCTCCTGCCCTTTACCCTCCTCTCACAGATCTCTTTCCCAGACAGCTACTATTTTCCGTGCAGCAGAAGCAGCCACAGTCTCTCTAATATATTATAATTTTTCCCAGTACCATTGTCTCTGTGTTTGCTGCTGCTTTGGAAGGGCACAGCTTCTCCCAGCTTGCTGATTTCCCTCCAGCCTTCCAGACATCATCTCAAATAATTTTATCATGGCTTTACTGCGCAATCACTTGCCAAACTACTTGTAGCTTTTTTTCTGAGCTGCTCTGCAGAGATTCTGTGCTTTGGTTCTGTACATGCCTCTCAGTGTCAATGTTTTTTTCCCCTCGTACTCTAACAGCCAAAGATTATCCATATAAAGCAATGTAAAACACACCATTAGAAGGACTTCTTGCCATGGTGTTCCCAGTTATTTTAGCTTTAGGCTTCTGTCCTGGGTTACTATAATATTTTTTTAAGTTCATTTTTCCAAGATAAAGACCAAAAATATCTGATCTGACAGGCTCTAGTAGAACACTGTAAAAATACCTCCACAAATCTGAGGAGTGTCTTTATGATTTACAGCTTTTGTTCCCTGTTTAGTTCAAAGATTAGAAATGCTGGAATCTAAGCATTTGACCCCAGCTGTTTTTTCTAATTCAGCTGACAGCTCTTTTTGGCAGAAAGCTGCCATCTTCTCAGTGCAAAGAGATAAAGACTGGTTCTTCAAACAATTGACAGGTACTGACATCCACAGAGATCAGACTTTCAGCACTTAAAAATATTTCAGGAATAGAACATGGTAGCAATGTTTTGGGTCTGGGCAATACCCAATTCAAGCCCCAGAGAAAGATGTGCTAGCATAAAGATGGACTGATACCTGGAGTTGAGAAGTAGTAAGGTTACTTAGATTGTGCAACAGAAATTTTAACAAGACCTTGAGCCAAATCCAGCACCAGAAAAGACGCTTATGCCTTGGAGTAGCGTGGTGTCAATATTATTAACAATGCTGCTAGTAATGCTGTTTTCCAGAATTTTCCAAAATTCTCTGCACCAAGTCATGTGCATGTATTGCTTCTAGCTCTGCTAGGACAGAACCGTGCACTGTGTCTCCCAAACTCATTAGGTGCTGAGCTCCTCAGATCACATTTAGATGCTTAATAAAATATTTAGTCAAAGAGAGTAAATGGCTTCTGCTCATAAAGTAGGAAAGGAGAAAGCTGGGGAAATATGGTGTGACAAAGAGAATGAATTGAGTTGACATATGAATTTGATTTTCTCAGGAATAAAGCTTGTTTTCAAGAAGCAAAATGAGGAAGGTGGAGATGCCATGTCTCCACCCTTCATGAAAGGACTGAAATATAGGACAGAGCTCTGGGCAAATGACAACATCTTCCTTTCAGATCTATTAGGGTACTGGTCTTAGAAGCTAGGGAGCATCCAACAAAGCCTGTAATATACTTAGTATCTCATGCAACAACAACTGTTAAGTACCATTAATGAGCAATCTCTAGAGTAAAAAGGACCTAGTATCAGGTTATGGCCACAGATTTTATTGGACTGAAGGATCATTGAGAAGCATTTTTAAAATCTTGATTAATTTTTTTTAACTATAAGTGTGGGTTCTATTTCTTTTGGCACATGTAGTTTGTGTCTTTGAATATGTAATATGACATATTTATGTGTGAGATTATCAATTACTGTGTGATGAGTTATAAAATTTATATTTTCAGAACCTGATTGACTTTAACTCACTTTTCAATTTAAAGAAAGCCCTGCTTATATGCAAAGCATAAATCATCAGCCCATGCTTAAAAGGTAATGATTGCAGAATAATAATTTATAATAGCAACATTAATATCATTTATTCTGCCTGTAAGAACAGTTCCCACACACACTAAAATTTGAATGTGAAAGAAGCAATAACTTATTAAGATTATATGTTCTGTATATGAAAAGGGCACAAGCTTTCTGTAGTCCCATCTAGCAACACTTCTGATGATGCAAATGTTACTCACTTTGAAATTTTACCACTAGCTACACAAAATTCAACACTGTGTTGGTTTACTATCAGTAACTCTGCTAGAATTGGAACAAGACCACAGAGAGACTCCAGTGAAGGATTTTGGACAAGTAAAAATGCAACAGAGAGTCTCAGAGAACAAGCTAAATGCTTTGTTTTCAGAGCAATAGATAAAAGATGTGTGTATAGATGATCCACTAGAACATTCTTCATTCTTGCTGTTAAGATTTAAAAATACTTTGCATTGACCAGATATCTATCACAGAGATTTCTTAACACTGGGAGAGCTGTAGGATTTTCCCCAAGGACAAGTGATACAAGAGACGTAAGACATAAACCGAGACACCTACCGAGTGGTTGTGCTTTTAAGGCTGAGGTCAAAGACACTGTCATTTCAGTAGGTTTAGTCATTTTCAGTGTCTCATGTGAGTGTCATTTTCCTCAATTTCAACCCTTTGAAGGAAAGCTAGAAAACAAGAGTCACTTGTATACGATTTGCTACATGCCCATGTATACATGAGAGCCTCAAACAACTGTGCAACTGGCCTTGTGAATCTCACATAGATCTTAGCTACAAGACTCACATGACCTCCACCAACATTTTCACAGCAGAAGACATTAGCAGGGAGGAAGATAACAGTGGAGCAGGCCTGACCAGCAATCATCTATCAAAAAGAAATCTCTCAGGAGTACAGAGAAGAGAAGCACCTCACATCTGTGTACTAGAAACCCCAATATGTCTTGGTCCTGTCTCTCTCTCACTGTCCTCCTCTTCCCCCAGTGCTGTCACAAGAGGAAAAAACTAGGTCCTAGAGAAGGTGGTAAATGATCCAAGGCTGCTGGGAACCTGATCTTGCAGAAAGCCTTCCAGGTGACAGAAATGGTCACAGCAGAGGGGAGTGGTGTACAGAGCATGGCAAGTCTAAGTATATCCACCATCTCAAACAGCCTAAATGACTACAGATTACCACAGGCTCTGCCCCTGGTAATTACTTAGTCTCTCTTCGAGTAAAGCTTCCCTTGACTTGAAGGAGGAAGTACTCTGCTGTGAATGGAAGATATCTAAGAAGAAAATATACCCCCTTGGTTTGTTATGACCATATCAGACACTAACTTGGCAAATATGTTCCCAAACTTAAACAGCTAGGTTTAGCAATAGAACAGTACAGCCAAGAACCATGTTGGCTTAAGAAATGAGTATGTTCACATAAAATAAGAACTGACCTAAACTTGATCATGATATTTTCTGAGATTTGTAAAAGAAAAAAAAAAAGTTTTCTATGTCTCTGCACTTCAACACTCAGTGTAGAGACTACAGTTATAGGTTCTTTGGAAATGCAAATTAGACAACAGTGCCTGATTTTGCCTGGCACAAGGATGGGAAGCGCTAAAATATTTCCTGATGGGTCTGAGCCAGAAGTCTAGAAGACTAGATTTAAAGCTAGAGGTTTAGATCGATATTTAAAAGAAAAACTATTGTCACAGATTTTTTATCTCCACTGAATTCAGGACAGTCTCCTGACAACTGATACTCTTTTTAGATTTTCTACCTCCCACTTTCCATCGAGTTTGTACAAAAACACTACCTCATTTCATGGCTAGTTTTGAAAACTTGCATAAAGAAATGTGAGACCAAACCACAAAGTTTGGATAGCGATCTGCACTTTTTGCAAGTTTGGGGGGAATATTAGGATCACAGCTGCTCTACTTTGAATAACTCCCACTAGGTCTGAACTGAAAAATAAAACTAGGCATGTCTGCAAACACTGGAACAAACTCTGATCCAAGTTATGTCCAACAAAATAATTGGGGGGGGGGGGGGGGTGTCGTAACTGGCCTGTTTTCCTCTTCCTCCTCAGGCTACTTAATAGATATATATCTATTCCATCACTGAACATTTGCAAATTGATGTCCATCCATTTGTAATGCTTTTCTAGCACTGCCCTGTACTTTTACGTCAACATACATATTTCTATTCAAGAGATCATTACTATTATTTTAAAACAGATGGTTTGAACATAATCCACATAAATAGTAGATTGGCACTGCCAGTCATGATGGCATGTGTAGAAAAGAGCTGGCGGATGCAACAATATTTAAAGATTAGCAGTCTGGGACACTAAAAATGACGGTGTCCCTTGCCACTGAACCTAATGCTTGTGCTATGGCATTCCAATAAAGCCACAGCAGTCATCATGCCAAGAGATCTGATAAACTTGCTAATTAAAAAAAATAAAGTTTTACTGTAGTGATCTACTGATACAGTAGGGAATGGCATAAACCCCTCTGTCTCAAGGAGGTATGAAACAGGCTTCTTCCTGTCCTTGTGTTAGGATCAACAGATGGAGGGCGCATGACAATCTGTGCATTGACCACTTCCGTGAACAAGCCAGGCATGGCTTTGGCTTTTTCTCTGGGAAACTAGGAAACTATCATTAATATAAAATATATAATTGTTTAAAATTACCTATAATCAGTGTCCAGTTGAACCTGTAAAAACATAACATATTTTGGAAGCGCTCTCAGTGTATGTGTGCCCTGCAGTCGACCCTACCGCAGCTGTAACTATCTCAAGTTGCAGCTGATGGGAGGAATGCAACATCACTTCAATCTGGAAATTGTGTCCATGACACTTCATCAAAATACCCACTTAATAGCCCACATCTCTGCTGTCTGGCCAGTTTATTCCCTCTGCATGTGTTGCCATGCTGACTCACCTCCCACTCGTAATTTTGTGCATATTAAGGCTAGCACATTAATTCAGTTCTCCTGGGCCTGACTTGCTTGCAGGCATATTCAGTCTTCTTGACCAGCCTACATCCAACTTTCTCTTAGCTACAAGAGCATCTAGGACCTGGTTGCATTTGTCATTGGGTAGTAGAAGAATGTCCAGCTTACTCTTTTGACAAACAGGTTCTTATTTTGGCTCACTAAGGTCAGTCAGAGGAGAACAGAGCCCACACAACACCCCAAAAATACTAAGAAACGGTAAAAGCAGCAATGCTGTTAGCGTGGCTTCCATCGCTGGTTAAAGGGGGTGGATAATGTGCTAGTTCAAACAACAGAAGCTAACAAAGCACACATTTTGAATTTCAGTAGCTAGTCAAAGGACCAAAAGCTTCAAGGGCATGACAAACCCTTTGAGGGTTTACACATGATGCACGTTCACAAGTCATGAAGTCTGCCCACAATGCTTGTTTAACCACATGACACTTCAGTAGAACAGCCAGCCGAATGTTCAAAGTGTCACTTCTGCCTTCCTGGCCACGCACTGAAATGCCTTAAGGGTACGGATAGAGATTATCCAGGACCCAGGGGAAAAAAAAAAAAAAAAAGAAAAAAGAAAAAAAAAAAGAGAGAGAGAGAGGAGAGAGAGAGAAATTGGTTGACGACTTAGCATGCAGACTCCTAAAACCTTTACAGCGTACATGGAATTGTTTTAAAACAAATTCTTGCACAAGCTGTAACACACCAACAGAAAAACCACTTAAACATCTTCAAACTATCAAAGTCAGAGATGATTTGATAGAACCTCACAAATCCCATAATCTACTGTAAGTAGTAGCTAAGACTTTGGCTTCACCCATGTGTCTGCAACTGGGGAAGAAGCAGGAGGATCATTTATCCAAGTCTGGGGTAATGAAGTGTTAACAAAAAACATATGAAGTTATTACTACAACCACAGGCCGCAGAATGTGAAGGAAGGAGGATCTCAGGAGACCTACCTAATTTCAGTCATCTTCTACTTCATAGTTTATCAAAAGGTGTTCACCAAAACAGGAGGCAAGCAACAGAAATTAAGTGATTCATTAGGCCTAATGAACAATGCTGATCATATCATCTATAAAATACAGTCAGATGACATTGATATATACATACTTTAACTCATTCTTCCCAACTTTATTAGGTACATATGTCTACAGCAGACACAAATGAAACATTCTACAACTAGGCTGCAAGCCAAAAACTAATTTATTCTTTAATGTGGTAGTGATTACTTGGTGGTTCCTTGAGCAGAGATGACAGGTCTGAGCTAATGGAGTTGTACTGTAAGTTAATATAAATCATGACAGAGCAATTAATTACAGAAACCACTGCAAATCCCTTTGTTAGTTTTCCCCATCACCAGAAGGATTTAATAATGTTCATTTTGCTAAGTTCCAGTGACATTTACAAGTCTTAAACCATTTTTAATCAAATCAATATCTCTGGCTGCTAAATTTAGTTGTGCCTTGCTAGCAAGTCCTGGAATGCATCAATACTAATGTTTCCTACCTTCTGTTCAAGTAAATCGTACTGAAGCCCCATACTTCCTCTTCATTTGTTTACATTGAGTAATTGGGATTTTTTTTTGTTTAATGAGCAACATAAGAAATAAGTGCATCCAAAGAGCTAGAAGACAGCAAGCTAGACAGATATACAAATATCAGTGCTTATGATGCTTATCACGTAGTTGAAAAATTTAAGGAAATTTTCCTTAATTGGTTGAAGGTGCTCCAAGCCAAAGAACTGTGGCTTGTTTGGGAACTGTGGTGCTCAGATGGAGCTATGGTTAAGTCTCCATGGTTAACAGAAGATAGAGGGCACACAGACCTCTTTCTGTCCCTGTGTGTTCTTGTATCTGTTACCAAATACTTGAATGACACCTAATTTCCATTTATCTCAGTGTGAACTGAACACATAACTAAATACCTTTGAAGACTGTGGGTGGTGATCTCACACATTGTTTTGCATGGGAAAGTCTCTTGCTTCCTTTATATCTCACATTTATAGCTATAATCTAGGGATAATCATACTCCCTCTGTTTGTCATATCCACTTAGATTTTAAGTCCTGTGAGGCACATGTTGTCTATAATTATATGTGCATACTATGCCTAACAAAAAGGTAGTTCTGAGGCCAACTGCACTACAAGAAAATTAGTAGAAATATCAATAACAATCCTCTATGCTTATGTCTAGGGACCTTTTCCAGATAAGTTACTGTACAACACTGAATATTTGCAAAGCAGTTTGAAATGTGCCATTACAAACATCAGGAATAATTAGGCCCAGTCTGTGTTTTTGTGAAATGGTTTTAGTTTTGAAATGTAATTTTCTGTAAGCAGGATTAGAAACATTATCTTTTAGTATGATTTTTTTTTTTATTATTTATATGCTTTTTAATATTATTGCTATCAAACCAAAACAATTAGCTAGTTCCCAAGTTGCTCAGCAAAGATATTTAACTTTCCTCTGCAAAAATAAAATGCAAAAAATTTACCAGTTCTGGATTGTTATTCTGCTCTCTCCTTAACAGCTACACCACCAACAAAATCAGGAGCAGTTGGACATTCTGCTGCATTTAGATCAGTACTTCTTCTTCATACCTAATGAAGACATGCACAACAATGGATCTCAGATCTCTGACATCCTCAAGGGACTGCACACAGGTCATGGACTCTGAACACCACCAGCACATCAGCACAGAATAATAATAATAACAAAAAAATAAGAAGTAAAACTTCAAAGTCACTGCTAGCTGCAAGGTTTCTTCTTTGGAAACCTAGTAGCAAGTTTTACCTTATTTATTTCATTTTAAGTACTTATTTAATTAATTTTGGTGAGATTCAGCAATAAAGTAGTAATACGGTTCCTTGGTCTATGACCTTTGTGCTGTTCCTCAAAGACAGGAAAGAATCATTGTAGCTTTTTTATTTTTCAGTTTTCTGCAAGCGTAAAAACAAAAAACAAAAAAAAAAAAAAAAAACCAAAAAAAAAAAAAAAAACAAGATCCAAAGGAAGAATGGGAGACCAAAAAAAATAATAATAATCCAGACTTTAAAAATAGAATTATTCCCACTGAGGTTCAAAGGTTGAGCTGGGACAGAGTTTCTCATCTGCACTTTCCATTAATGTTGAGTCTTTGTGTAAATAGTATAGACTGGTAACTAGAGTTTCATTTCTTTTGTTCTTCTTCTGGACAATTGCTTTTCATTTTACCTCAGATGACACCAAGTCATTGTGACAGAGGCCCCCCAAGACCTTGCTGTGATTCTGTAATGACTTAAATTCCCCACTTTCCCAGAGTGCACTAAGACATCAGGCTTTTATGTCTTGAGCTGCTGCATTAAGTCCTAATGGAAAATTTCTCTCCTAACTTAAGAACTACCTTCCCTCCCATGAATAAGCAATGACAGCATATGGATCAAGAATGACCTCTGATACATCTGTCTTTAATGGAGGAATCACTGTAAAAATTGATTTCCTTTCACCCTAAAGCAAAAAGGTCTTCCCTTTGCAGAATTAAACACATACAAAGCATAAGATATATTCAAATGCAGTGCTGCAAGTAGAGGCATTTCATTTAATATGCAGCTATGCTGGAGGCTCAGACCAATCTGAGATTCAATTTGCATTATAATTCTAAAAATAATAATTCTCTAATGAGAATATTTGAGTGTATGTAAGTGTACAGACATAAAATTCATTCTGGAAAAAAAAATGACTAAATACAATTGATTTTCTATGGGGAGCAGGAATTTAGGAGCTTAAGGGAAACTAAAAAAAAGAAAAGAAAGAAAAAAAGAAAAAAGAAAATCACAAGCTGACCTTTTTTTGAAATTTGCTTAGTTGACTGTGTGTTTTCTGAAGTAAACATTGAAAGACATCTGAGCAGAGAATGTATTCCCTTTTGTAGAAGGACATATACATGGCATGAGCATGACTCTGCTGTTATGGAAAAATCATGTTCAGCACGTTGCTGGCTAAATACAATCTAACTTCAGCTAATTACAATCCATGTTACCATGTCCATGTTAATCACAAACAGTATTTCTCTGAATCTGTATTAAAAACAGCATGAATCCTGGACTGGATCAGCTAACTTTATATCTCTCACAATTTTTAAAGATGTTACAATTTCTCTTAGTGAACAGAAGTAAGTTGTCCAAGTAAGAAGTAAATTGTCCAAGTAAGTATCACACTTTCTAAGAGACAGTTATTAACAGAATCAATATTTGGTTATTAGATATTGCAAGATAACAGCTTTATTTTTTTGAATACTAAAAATCATTATTGTTGTTGTTTTCCCTTCAGTCAGGAAAAAATGAAATTTCCTTGGTGAAAAAAAAAAAAAAACCAAAAAAAAAAAAAACCTGTAATCAAAATGTTAGAATCTACTCACAATCTGCCTCTTTTTTTTTTTTTTTTCCTGGATGGAAGATGGATCAAGAAGCAAAAATTACTGCATCTTCTGAATGTAGACAATATCCAAAACTGACCTGAAATATTGTGTCCATCTGAGCAGCTATTTTTTCCTATTAATATGATACTGAGTCCCCTCCTTCCCCTACCACATTGAAAATAAAAAATAATTTAAAAAAAAGAATATTTGCTACTGAGTTATTAGAATACTAACATGGACTAATATGCTTTACATTCTCTTTGAGGATCTGGCCCTCAGAATATTGTGGAGTGAAATGTCAGGCAATATTACAAATTACTCATATCACAACCTGTTTGTCTAACAATGACTTCAGTATTAATTCAGAGTTATATGCACATGCAAGGAAAGAATGATACTTAAGCTGAAAGAAGAAAATGCAATGTGTGCTATTTTAGTAAGACATAGGAACATACCCAGTTTTTTAATGTGGCCACTCCCCAGAGCAGTATTCCCAGTTCAGCACTGAATTTTTAAGTTAAATATTTAACTTATTAGAGTTAAAGGCTATGTGTGTATTTGTTTACATAGGAGGTAGAAAGAGCCTTCCTTTATCCTCTATATGCTGTTAAAAAATAATAAAAAAATAAATTTAAAAAGCATTAATTCTCTTTCAAGATGCTCTAAGAGCAAAATATGAGCTTTTGAACACTCTGGTTTTTTTGTTTGTGTGTTTTTTGGTTTTTTGTTTTTTTTTTTTTGCCCCCTGTCTGAATTCTTATAAACTCATTTTAGGAAGATGCATTGTTAAAACCTTTCTCTCTTCTCACCTTATGCAAAAACTGAGAAGGTGGTTTCACAAAGAAAGACATCCTGCCATTTCCACTGTTGTTTTTCTTTCTGAATAGAAGGAATAATTTGTACAGCTCTTCTTCCAGTGGCACAAAACTTAAATTAAAAGTTTATTGGTGCACTGCTTCACAGGTCCAATGCTGAGCACAGCTGGGCTTCCTGGTCCTTGTTATCACTAACCTGCATAATCATCCACCCTCCCCTGCTTCCGTAGGCTCCCGCCTTGGTCACTGGGAACTCTGTGCTCACTTCTGGAGTCATGGCTCATCTCTTGCTCACTCCAGCAGCATCACTTGCAGGGAAATGGGAAAAGGGAGTTTGTAGTTGCTGAACAAACCTGGGTAAGCCACTTTTTCTTGACTGTCTGAGCATGCCGAGCAAAGTACAGCCTTGGGTACCATTGAAGACTCTGGGCTATAAATATTGCAAAGTATGTTTGGAAGACCTCATTGGTATAAATAAAACAGAGAGATAAAAGTGTTAGCGTATAGACCAGTCATCAGCCAAATAAACTCAGATTGTATTCATTGAGGATTCATACAGCCACATCTTTAGTGAAAACTGCAGCCAACATAGCATGTAGCTATAAGGAAAAAACAGTATTCCCTGGCTTATTTCTCCCTCTCTTAATTCTTGCAGGGTACTTACCTTTCACAGTGCTTCTCTGAACAGACTAGTAGCTGATTTGGGTAGCAACATACTAGGAAGTATTCTGAAGGTATTGTTCTTTGTTACAGGCTTCGTTATTTGATACTTAATTAAGTTATATAATCCCCCCCCCCCCCCAACAAAAATAAAGAAATGAAAAGAAAAAAGCAAGTTCTCTGTTGTCTGTATTTCCAGTAACAACAGCACAATCTGTATTTGCACTTAACTTCCGTATCAGCAATTTCCGGATATAAGTTCTTTCCACTCCTCTGAGGGAAGCTGAGTATTAGATTTATCAGATTGATAGCCTTGTTTCCTAGATGGCGCTTGGACACCATAGAGATGGGAGCAGCATGGCTATTTACATGCTTTTAAGTTCTTTGTGGCAATATCTGTCATTTGCTGTGGATTTGTGCAGCACAGAACACAGTGGGCTCCCAGCTTGAGACCACCCAGGCCCTCGCAGAGAATTTTGTAACTGGCTGTCAGTACATGCCTGTTAGCAAACCCCTTCTCTTGAAGTGCCAGCTCACTGTGAAATCAAACGGGATCGAAGCTGGCATGCAGCTCCAGCTGGCCTCAGTGTGAACAGCAAAGCCGGGTACAGCTGCTCCATCCATAAGCAAGGGGTCTTTGCAAAGACACATCCATAGCCTCACCACACAAGAGTGAGCACATTCCCTGCTGAAGATGTAGTCCTGTGCTTCCCTCTTAGGAGGAAAGGTATGGTACCCCATGCCTCCAGCCCCAAAGAATTCAGCCCTGGCATTTAAGGAAGTTTCCGCAGGAGCACTCAGCACAATATAGGATTACAAATTAAACTGGTACAGATGTGATTCAAAGCCCGTTTGAATAATAGGAAACACCCTCATTCATTTAAGCACGCTTTGGCTCAGTTTTTGGAGGTGACTGGCAGTGAAATGTATGGCAAAGAACTGTCACAGAAACAATAAACATTCAAAGAAGGAAGAAATTGAAGTATTCTGTGTGGCCAGATCAATCCAATTCACTTTTTCACAGCTGTATATCTCCCTCAGCATTGCAAACTGCCATCTCTAAATTACAGTACTTTAACACCTGACAGATACATTTTCCCCCAAATAACAATATTTCATACCTGAATAAGTGGCTTGTAATGAGGTTTACTTTTTAACCTTACAATGCCTTTTTAAATTCAAATACTGCTGACCACTGGAGGGAGTTGAAGAATTCACATATCCTAGAAGATGGTTTGATTAGAAGTGGTTGTTAAATTTTAAGATCAGAGTGATTCTTTCTGCTCCTCGCTCATTCTCCTGCATTCATGCTTTACAGGAAGCTCATTAATAGATCAGTTTCCCCAGTTTGTCATCTGTTTCATTATGCAAAATACATACGTTTCATTTACCTTTCCTGTGGAAAAATCAGTTATCTTCAGATGGATAAAATGACTTCTTTGGATTTCTTTTCAACCCCTGAACAGCTCAAAATCTCTAAAATCTCAACTGGTGGTAGAATACCAGGGAACCCTGATGTGTGCCAATTGCAATGTAATGATCTTTATGTTCACATTTAAATGGCAAGTGCAATAGCTTAGAAAGCTGACGACTAGGCAAAACTTAGACTGACCTGAAAGGAAAATAAAATAGTTTTAAAGCTCTCTGAACATTATCAAAAGATCTATCTGACATAGAAATTAAAGAAGGAATTCCTAAAACGGAGCTTCAGTTCCCAAGTCTTTGGTTTTACATCTATGGGAATTAAGTGCAAAAAGTTTTTTTAGTTGCTTATCTTATTTCTTGATTTTTCTTAGTAAAGTTCAGGCTTTCTCTTCACTAAATAGCTTATAAAGTCCTAGGCTGGATCTGCTTCAATACGTTTCTACAATAATAGAGATGGCATCTGACCAGTCTCATCTAAATATACCAGCACCCTCCAGAGACTGTGTATTCTGTTTATTGATATTTCTTAGGGATGTATTGCAGACTCATAAAGATGCATGAAACACAATAAATTTTTCATAACGATAAATTCATTCCACTAATTGGTCATAATTTAAGTGCTCAGTTCAACAAAGCATTTAAACACATGGTTAATTTTATGCATCTTTTCCCCCCTGACTTCATAGAAACTAGAAGGGACTACCAGTGTGATGATGTGCATCCCTTGTCTGTAAACCTCGTGGCCTGGTAGCCTTGATGCTTTTATCACCTACAAGAAGATGGGCATATACTTAACACGTTTGTCATTTAAGGTTTCGGTCATGTTCATGAGTAAGCATAAGACAAACTCTTCTTGCAGATGCCCCCCTGAATTCAGCATGAATCACTTGCCTAACTTACAAGACCACGGTTCAAATAAATATGACAGTAACTGAAAGACAGAAGACTGAAGTAGAGAAGAAGAATGCAAGATATGCACTGCACAAATAATCATAAAATTGTATCTTGTGTAAGGAAAGTAAACTCTTAAAGCACACTGCTGCAGAAAAATATATATATATATATATATATATATATATATATATATGTTGAGTGAGAAAATATTGGGATCTACTCTCATCAGCACACCATTAGATTTCTTTCACTTGATGCTGGTTTCACTCTCAATCCCCAAAAATATATATTTTATAGAATAGTCGATTGCAAAAACACCTTCATCATTCCAGGATGTTTAAAGCTATACCTCAGATATGCACTGTGCTGGGACACCAGAACAAACTTTCAATGAACTTCCTTGGGTAGCAAACAGATCAGCCATTGCCACGACACTTTGCTGAGAAGAATGTGTCCCTTTTCCATATCAGATAACTAGCCAGTAGCATGTACCAGCAGACTTCTTTACCCAGACTCCAGATACCTCTGGAGTTGTTTCTTTCAGCATCAACTTAACAGCCTTTACACTGGGCCACGAAGACATACACCATAGATGCATACAATCAGAGCAACCCGTATGTGACTTTTTTCCATTTATGTAGCTTTTTACGCAGTCACAATATAGGAGCACCTCCTGGTTAGCAGGAGAGAAGGCAAACAAATCACTGTCTTGCTTTTGTTTCTCTCTTCTACCCACAGAAAAGCTTCAAAAGGAAATTTTGTCTGACAGCTTCCTCACTTTGGTGGACTGAAGTTCTAAGCTGAAAATCATGTTTGTCACTGGATTTATAAAGATAAAAGAGATATATATACTAGACAAGTAAGAGAAAGATCTACATTTAATTTCATATGAGAGTATGCAATGCTTCTCTGAGGTTTGTTTGATCCATACAACTTCTGTATTTTGTAAGTGGTTTCCAGAAATACCTCTTTCTAAGAAATAATAATAGAGGAAGAAGAAAATACAGTCCTTGTATGTGACTTCAACCACAGGCAGGCTTATGCTGATCGATATTTGGATGGAGGGGGTTGAGTTTTGAGAAGACTTTGTCATTGAAGCTAAATTACTGCAAAGTTCTTTTTGGGACTAATCTTCCATAAGGGTTTGAAACAAAGCCAAATGCTCTGAGATACAATATCTTTACATTTTTTAAGAAGAGAAGATATCATCAGGACCTCTGGGACTACACAGGTCACAGAAACTTGTTCAGTAAACTTTGAATATAAGTTATAAAAACATCCTTGACTGAAAAGCTTTGTGAGACAAACTATTACAACCTTGCATAAATTATTCCAACAACTGACCCTCTACTTTAAAAATTATTTTATTATTTCCCTATTATTATCTCTATATTATCTTGTTTGAATTTTCAAACTACTGGATCTTACAGTATCTTTTGTTGGGTTATTTTCTTTTGTTTTACTAGATTAAACAGCTGTCTCCTAGAAGTTCTTTCCTTGTGCAGAAGCTTAGAGCCAACAATTGCCCCCAGCCTTGTCTCAAACACTCTGATAGTTTACGCTTCTGAAGTTTCTCACCAAAAGGAATACTTTCCAAACCACTTTTTGATTTTTTTCCAGTTTTAGTGTTCCAGCTCACGCAGTTTTCTTTAAATGGTCTCAATAATTCCAAACACAATGGCAATTTTACATTCCTACTCCTACATCACAGTTTCTGCACATGCCGCCAAAAAATCATTTTATCTTCTTTACTCATGTTGCATACCAGGAGCTAATTTTCAATTATTAATTCTAAAGACTTTTCATTGTTGTTGTATCCTGAATACAAACCCTTAAACTGTAAACATGGTTTACATTAGTTTTGGACAAATGAACATATATTTAACCATGTTAAAAGGTATGTTTGTTTAAATGTGTCCATTATGTCAAGCAATCCAGACCTCAGTGTGACAGGTGACTTGCTTCCACTACAGCCTTTCATTTCACAAATAAAATACTTGTATTACTAACAATTTCAGCGAAGAGTTGTTGTATGTTTTCCAGAGAAAAGACACTGACTAACCAGATACAATCTCATAAATGGCTTTTTTAGGTGATGATTCCTATTTATGGACAATTTAATAAGATTTTAATTAATTGAGTATAGATGTAATCAATTTAACTCAGTATGACTTACTTCACATTTTTGCTGTATTTTCTGCAGGATGATGTCAAACACTTATAATAATTTTAATTATATCATCACAGTTACATATTAATATACAAATTAGTGATCCTATCTGAAGACAACAGCAGATATGCTTGAAAAAGCATTGTCTTATATAAAATCATTCTGATAGGCAGTAGTAAGGCACTCATCATTCCACTCTTTAATGGCAATACCCACTTCAACTTTTCCACATTTCTTCCAGGAGCCCTATCATAACCGTCCTACTTAGGTATTCCAATTTGTTTTTTTAAATACTAGAATGACATTGCCATTTTTCCAGTACTATGACATTTTTCCTGTCTTTAAAGATTAATTCAGTATTCACAAACTTGTTTTAATACACCTCCTTGGCCAAGTCTTTCGACAGTATTGGTATTAACTTACTCAGTTGTGAAAATTTTGAAACATTTCACTTAAAATGTTTCTATTCAATCTCCTAATATTAGGTACAGAATATGAAAGTATTTCAATATCAAGATAAAATGCCATCTTGTTTCTTTCCAAATATAAAATGCAATATCTATTGATTACATCTTTATTTATATAGTTACAAATATTGTAATCCTTATCCAATTTTGAACATATACCATTACTGAGATTTAATTTGTTCTTTGTGGGATTTAAGAATACTTTCTTACTTTTGCTGCCCTTTTGGGCATAGAGGTTTGTGGGGTTTTTGTTTGTTTGTTTGTTTTTGTTGCTTTTGTTTTTGTTTGTTTTTATTATTATATTTATTGATGCATTTAGTTTTCTCTGCCAGTTGATTTTATGTCTTAAATGTTGCTTTATGCTCACTATGATCAGCTCCCCTTTTTTCATTTGCTACATACTGTTGTTCTGTAGGTTATTTGATTTTCAGAGTGTTTGTAACTGTCTTCACTTCCATGTTTAACAGATTTTTTTTCCAGCAATAGAAACCTTTCTTGATTGCAGAGCTGGTTTTTTTTTTGGCATCTAATAAAGCATTCTTAAACAATTCCTAATTATCATGCACATTCTTGTGTTTAAATTTTTCCTCCCACTCAATTTTGCTCATGATTGTTTTCCGCTTTGGGAAATTGGCCTTTTTAAAGCACCAAGAATATAATACTGTTTGCACAAAACAAATAAAATTAGATCATGATTGCTTGCACCTAGGCAACCATCTAGTTCAGTGATCAATTTGTCTTTATCTGTCAGAATATGTAATTAGGAATGTCCCAGTCTGGCTGCAGTGCCAACAATACTAGTTTTAGAAAGTTACCTCTTTGAAGTAGCAGCATGAAACTTCCAGCACGTGTGCCAAAATCTAACAGCACAGTTCTTTGCAGGACAAAGGAGTGTTTTAGAAAGTTGCTTCAAGTTCTTCCTTTCTTTCATCTAATGGTCGGTAACATAGTTCCCTTTTTCTACACGATCATCAGCAAGACCCTCATTTATTAGATGTTCACCATCTTGTGCCAAAAATCATCAACAGGACATAATGAAGTAATACCTAAATTGGAACTATAATTAGAAAATATGCCCTTTCTGGTTTTGATTCAGGACATGAGCAAAATCTTTTGAGGGCAGATCCTAGCACAGGGAACTGATCCAGCCCCTCTAAATATAGGGTTCAACATTCCAGGTTTTATCCATCATTTATTTTGCCTCCAAGTAGGAGAACAAATGTGGCAAGTTTTCTTTATCATCTTGAAGAACAGGCTGAAAACTAGAACAAAGTATGTTCTTAAACCCAAGTCTGCTCTTGGGGTTTTGCAGGACTTCCTAATCCCCCAGAAAGATAGATTTTTGCATTCCAAGACTATCATTCTGTGGTTAATATTCATTATATTTTAATGGAATCAAGTCAAGGCAGAATACAAACCTTTCATTTTCCATAGAAAATCTAAAAATGGATACATTCTTAACTTTCAACTTGGGGTTTTTCAGAGAAGCTTTAAAAATGAATTAGAGATTACCTTCTGCAACATCACCTATTTTACCAAATAGTTCATTTATACATTTGTGGGCAAAATAAAAGGATAACAGATGAAGAAATTTTGACTCTTCTTCTAGTTTTAATTCTTGATCTTTTCCTATGTTTGTGTTGCCAAGACATTAATAATTAAACCACAGAGATTGCATGAAAATGGAATTCTCAACCCAAGAAAAATGCTGAAAAGCCAAAACTTGCCTTTTTTTTTTTTTTTTTTTTTACTTCTTCTTTCAAAGACAGTTTTAATTTGGAAAATCTTTTTTATCTTTTTTTTTTTTTTTTCCCAAGGCAGGAGCAATCTGCAAAAAAATATGCTCCTCGTTTTTTTTGGCTCCTACTCACCCAGCTGGCAGGATGCTAAGCTCCCAAAATTTGAAGAAACATAGAAGCCAGGTAGCAAGCCTACTGGGGAAACTGGTGGACCACAGGAAGGAAAACAGGCAACTCCTCCACCCAAACTGCAGGCATCAGCCAATGGGAGGCTAATTATACTGGGGATGGGGGAAGTTGCAAGCAAGGTAGCCTGTAGGTAAGCTGTAGGCCCACAACAGATTTGTTATATGAGAATATAGAGATAATCCATTGACTGGGCTGTAAAGTTGGTTGAAGTCTTCCAGTCTATCAAAACTTGTGCCAGGGATATAGGCTGGCCAGTCCAAATTTACGGGTTATGTCAGACATCGTAAAGCTTGAGTGTTGAGACAGCTCTTGGTTTAAAGTACTGGTATGCAGAGAAACTTCTCTCCCAATGATCTCACAAAATACAGTGTTTTACATTTACCTGAGATGTATTTATTATGTATACATAGGTATGCACAGAGCTTGAGCAATACCATGGTGTTTCTTACCTCTGCCATCCTCTCAAATGAATTTTTATCATAGAAATCATTCAGAATTCATCATTGGTGGGGAGCCTGTTCATTGAAGCTCAATATTGTTCTAATGAATTACAGGCGAGAGAAGTAAGTGATTGCATTATAATAGTCAGTCTCAGCCATTCAATGAAAATTTAATTACAGAGTACAGGGACATGACAAAAAAAATTCTATGCCTGTGTTCTGGAATGCAACCTCCCCAGCCCCAGCTGGCTACTGAAAGTCTTCATACAATTAAGCTTTCTCTTAATCACACCCATTTTTTAAGAAATGAAACAGGAACTGAAGTACATAGCAGCTATAACAGCTCCTTTTCCTGCCCCCTTGCAGGCAATTCCAAAAATTTTTTGTTTGCTCTTTGGGTGATCCACATACCCAAAATCTGGTAAGAATTTCTGAGAATATCCCACTCCTGGTAAGTAGGAAGGATGGGACCTACAAGGCTGACATAAAATAACTGACATCAGCAGTTATACAGATTTAATGCAAATGAGGATGCCCTCTTCATGCTTACAGGAAAAGATCCAAAGTCATCCCACTAGTTTTATTTTAAATCGCTGCTGCAGAGACTTTGCCTTAAGTCTCCTTTCTCCTGTAAAACATCACATAAATTAATGGATTACTATAAGAAATTAGTAGTTTGCTCTTTCAGTATTGTGCACACTAATACCTGTCTTGGTGCTAACAACATAGTGCCTGATGAGAATTACTCCCAGATGTGAACCTGAGGCTCCTGTGGCCATGAAGGAGCCCAAAGGCCTCCTGCAATGGCTTCTCCTTGTCTGCCAACTCTGTTTTACAACCATGGAAGAACCCCACACACACACACCTGTGCTGCAATAATTGGGTTATAAACCAACATAACCTGATCATCAGTGAAAGAATCTTCTTACCAGGCAGTACTCTGCTGAAGATGACAACCACCAGCATCATGTACTCCTTGACTAATAGCATGAAGAGACTGAAAAAGGAGAGATCTAGTGCCATTAAAACAATCTGTGAACTGAGAGAAAAGATGGCACTGACATTTACTGAACACCAATTTATTGCTTAGTCAGTAACAACGATCTCTACACATTAAAACAAATTTTGTTAACAATTATGAAAACAACCTTAACCTTGTTTATACAGTTCTATAAAGTTATTTCCTACACCACAATCACTTTTCCCTTTTGTGCTCCTTTATGATGCCACTGTGAAAAAGTAAAAATTTCTAAGAATTTCTGAACTTTTTCAAAATTTTATTGACATCACTTTGGGAGATTTATGGAAGATTTTGCTAGAGAAGTTTAAGAACAATTACTGAATATGTCATCTTGAATATCCATGACACCTTTTTTCAGCAGTCTTTATAAGAAAGAATTTTACCTTCCCCTTGAGGTGCTCTACAGAAAGACCTTTTTGCCCTTGAGATAGGGGAAATAAATAGGGAAGAACAGAGTCAGTAACTGTGCAAAGAGAGCCCACTGTTCCCTTCAGTGAATCATCTAGGAGTCTGATTTTCTTCACTTCCCTTAAAAAAATTATCTTCACATAACATCAGACTGTTGCTAAAGTTATACTGCAGTCTAATGAGATAACATAATTGCTAACACATGCCTCCAAATCATATATTGTGATTAAAGCTGAGTATGTTGTATGAGCACATTATGGATTGTACATCTGATATTAGCAGGGCAGTCATTAAAATATAGAGCCAACACACCCTTTCTGCTGTTTTCAGTTTATTCTCTTTTACATATGCACAAAAATGCCCTCCTGCACAGAGTTCACATTAGCTGTTTCTGTGGGCACATCAATGGTTAGAGTATTTGATAACACATATTCACAATACACATATATTCACAATAGGGACATTTCCCAGAGGAATATCAACGATGTTCAGAATTAAATCACATCTGTTTAATATTGCACTTGTCCTAGTCTGCACACTGCAAATACCAATCTACTGAATTAAAGTCACTATGGTCTTACCTAAAGAAATAGGCACACCAGAAAACATCTGTAACCATAAGTGACAGTACAGACAGCATCTGGAAATGGGGAAGGTATTACTGATGCACCTTATCATCAGATCCCCTTGGAAAGGGCTTCTGTTTTGTACTAAAGTAGCCAAATGCCTATGCCTGATTCTTTTTTTTTTTTTTTTTTTTTTTTTCCAGCTGATGTGTAATTATAAATAGTGTGTTACTTTAAATATCAGAGTTTTTAAAAGTATGTATTTTAACAAATTAATTTCTAGTAATAACTGGATGTCAGGGGTATCTTGCAAAAGTCAAGATTAGCATCATCCAACTCAGAGCTGCTTTAGCAGGCTGGAGGAGGCTGGGCTTCAGCTGCAGCTTTGCTGCAATCACTTAAAAATGTCAAATGATTGAGGAGGAGGCAGAGAAGGAGGATATATATTTTTTTCACTTCAAAGTGCAAGTATTCATGAAAAAAAAAAAAAATAATAATAAAAAAAAATAAAATAAAAGCCAGGACAACATTTCTGCTTTCAGAGTTAGTTCTGGCCTAGTTTGGGGTCCTTCTAAATAAAGGGGTCTGGTGATGTCTGATCCCAGATGAATTTTTCACAGTATGAACATACAGATAGGCATGGAAGAGGACAGGAAATAAGGGCTCTTACTGGAAGTTCCCCTTTCTCAGAAGATCATGAGACCTTGTTGGTGGTGGACCAACCCTTCTAGGGTTTCTTCCTGTGGTGCTTTCTAGGATTTTTGTTTCCCTGCAGCCTATGTCCTGCCTTCTCAGCCCAGGCAGCTTCCTCACCCACTGCCTGGGCCCAGCGACCCTTCTAAGCCCTTCTCAGCTCTAATATGTTGCTGAAAAGAAGAGAGAAAGGGAGACCAGCTGGAGTGGAGAAGAAGCAGAGGCAGTGAAAATGGAGGGAAGCAGTAAGGTCTGCAGGAGCCCACAAATGAGAGTTGGGCCAGAAGAAGAGCATGAACTTACCACCAGCACCATAGTGATCCTGTCAGTGCGTGGTAGTTTAGCATTATACACATAAAGCACTGCAACTCTGACATGGCTCAGGTTTAATGCTCATTATCATTCCTTCATGAGAAACCTCAAAGGATAACAAGAAGAAATAAATAGGTGGTTCCACCTCATGTAGATGAAGATTACTGGAGAGAGTCTGCTCAGCAAGAGCATAATTCAGTAGGTGTGCTGTACCCTGACTGAAGTGACACTGATATTCCTCTCCATGAGAAAATGAGTTTGGACCCCTAAGCCAGTATTCTTCAGCAGGATTTATCACAAGCCATGAGACCCATTCAACATCATGTGCTTTGTCATTCCCTCTGCTTCTGCCCCCTGTGGATGCTAGCACTCTGCATTCATTGAATACAGCTTTGCAGGTGTCCTCATCTCCATCTTTACAATTAAATCCTAATTAAAACACACAGGATTCCTGGCTGCCTGTTTTCTCTTCTAGACCCAGAGAACGGCAGAGACCACATACTTAGCTCTGTGGCTGGGACAGAGTTGATAGTTTGCTTTGTGACTGCTGTCCAAAAAGCCTGTCAAAACTGGTTATACTTTGGATATCAGCTGGATATGTTAGATATGTATGTGTCAGGCAACCCTCATAAAAGCCAAGTGAAATAAGGAGCAAATCCGTGGCATACTGAATACACTGAAATCATAAACAGCAGTCTATGTTAATGGTATACAAACAGAAGCAGACTTATGCATTCTATCAGATGATGCCACATAGCTTAAAAGATATAGAAGACCTCTTTTGAGCTATGAAAGAAATGTTTTGAATCCATACAATTAAAAAACCTTTACTGTGTCAGTGTTCAACCTGAGAGATAACAAAGGTACGTGGACTGTTAAAATAGTATTTTCCACCAGCATAAGAGAATCTAAATTTGGATGACTTTCATACCAATCAGATTCTACAAGTTGGTTGTGATCCCAAGCAGTGTATTTTAGTAAGTGAACCACTTTATATACTAGAACAATTAATTATCCTTTTAACAAAATTGATTGTAGCAAGAGCACAATTTTACCCCCAGGAAAAAAATAATAATAATAATAATTTAACCAATTAAAATCAAGGAACTAATAAAATCCAGCAGCAATTAACATGCAAAATGTTTTGCTCTTTTAATATGATTTGCTCTAAATCTACTGAAAAAGCAGTACAGAGGAAGTAAGGTCTTTGCTATAGCTGGCAGGGAAAAAGAGAAATGAAAGAATATAGAAAGGGATGAATGATTTTTTTTTTTAATGTAGATTTTGGTACAGTAGTGATAATTTAACTTGGTTCTAAGTACACTGGGCAATAAATGGCCTCATAAATGTGGTGGGTAAACTCTGAGGATATAGCAAGAAGCCATTTATTGCCTTGTAACCTCAATGGCAAACTAAAATTATCTCCTAAATAACAGATTTTCTAGTTTCACTGAATTATTGTGCAACAGAGGGGTAATAACTTCCCTGTATCTCTCCCCTGGTTACCAGTAAAGTGAACAGCATGAATTAGTTCCAGGTAATGTTAGGTGTCACTATTTTTAGCAATTTCAACCTTGAAAACTTTTCCAAGGTAATGAAAGTGAAACCCAGGCTGGATTTGGGGTTCATATGCTGACAACCTATTCAACTGTCCAGAAAAAAAAAAAAAAAAAAAAAAAAAAAAGTAATTGCTACCTTCTGATGAGACTCCATATAGAAATTAAACTTTGTATACCCTGGTACTTATGCTATGGGGCACCATGACTCTGCAGAATAACATGTGATGCTGACCAGTGGTATCCAAGCTTCAGCAGCTTTGGGGTATCACTGCAGGTGCCATTCATTTTCAGGCTGGCAAAATCATCCTGAAAACTCTATGAGGCTGTCACGTCCTCAGGCTGTGACCATGCAGGTCCCTGGGGCAGGGCTGGAGCTGCACAAGGTGCCCCTGCAGACCAAGCACCTCCGAGGCTCCCCCAGCAGCTTGTGATCAGGTGTGGTGAATGAGGAGATCAGCTAAAGAATATTGAGAGAGAGGTGTTTTTTAGGGGGGTGGGAATGGGGGATTTCTGCAAAAAGACAGAAATAACTGATGTAGAGTAATACAAGAATTCACAGGCTACTTACATAGGTATATTAAGTTCAGCTGGTCTAAATATCTCTAATCAAGGTCCTCTCCCCCTTTCCTTTACACAGATACTGCTGTATACACTAATGGAAACAGTACTCTCATGCACATTTCTGAGCCAGCAAAGCCTAGCTCAAGTTTTGGAAAAAGATTTATTTTACCCAAGCTATGTCACCTCTCACTGCATACAGAGAATTTGAATGAGACTTTGGAATTGTTAAGCTACCTACATCTGCCAGGATTCTTACACCTCACTAGAATCGGCATTGTAACTAGGAGTTAACTGGTCTTACAAAGTTTCTATATATGGAAAATACCATGAAAGAGTAGAACAAAACATTATTTGTCAAACGCAAGTTCAAGTTTGCACTCAGAAACACACAAAGATCTATAATAATAATATTTATCCATCACTTATCTAGTATCTTAGACATTTTACAATGAAACAAACAGATAAAATAATTCCCAAATTACAAAACAGTCCAAGTTAATATAAAACCATAAATAAAATTGAGATACAATGCCAAGAACTTTTTGGAATGGATTTTTTTTTTATTTATTTCAAAACAACTAATGCTGTGTTGATTCACAGGTCAAAAAGTCATATAGGCAAAAATACTGGCAATGCATCAAGTGCTCCTGAATATGCCAACTGTCCCATCTCATTCTTAAAGAGATAAATATTCATAGAAAACAAAAATTTGCACTTTGAGATGTTTTTGGCAGCAGAGGAAATTGTAGGCCTATCTGAATAAGGAGGTAAACCAACAAGAAGGTAAATTCCTGATGCTGGGAATGAGCATGTGGATCAGACGGAATGCAAATCTAATCAGGCTTCCCAAGCTTCAGTCCCTGCTATGTGAACAATCACTAAATACACTGTGTTTTTCACATGGCCTGCATTGATTCTGGAGAGAAAGCAAAGCCAGATAGGCAGCATAGGTCTGGTAGGATAAGGGAAAGATGCCTAGCCTGAGGCTTTGGCAAGGAGAAAACCATCTGTGAGCTGAATGTGCTTGCTGCTTTTGTTCAGAGGATCAGACTCTTCCCTATGTTTTATATATATAGCAATTATGCTAAGAAAATACACTGACTCCATGACTCCATTTTTTTTTTTTTTTTTTAGCCAAGTAGAAACCAAGTTTCAAAGCCCAAAATAATGTTTGTTAATTAGTCTGGAAAGGAAGAGTATAATGGCCAGAGGTTATGAAGAATGTCTAGAAAAAAAAGTTCTTCCAAAGCCTGGAAGTCAAAAACTACCTTCATAAAATTGAAGTCCAGCTTTGCTGGAATTACATGGCATAGTCTCGGCATATCTGAGTTTATTGCAAAGCTGTTGTAGAGATGCTTTTCAGACCTTTTCTAAAAAAGCAAGCAGTTCTCTGGGTAAGTAGTGACATACAGTCTTCTTGGCAGTGAGATGTGCCAAGTAAAGCCACTGGATAGACGTGAGACCTTCCAAAAGATGAAACACCTAATCAAAGTAAAAGTCTAGGCATGACACAAACAATATTATTAATTATGTTGGAGATGCTCTGCCAAAGAAACAGCTGAGCAGGGCAGAAAGGCACAGAATGTAAAAGAGAAAGAGGCAGAAAGAATACCATCCTAGAGATACCCCGCCAGCATCTGCCGGAGGGACTCAAGCAATAGGCAGTTTGGCTAGTAGCCAGTACCATCTGTGTAATATCTCATAGTATATGAAAAAGAGAGCCAAACAGAGATGCTTTACTTCTTTTAATACCAGGAGCTCGTGACTTCATCTCTGAGTTTGTGGAGCATCCTCCTTCCAAATCCCCCTCTGAAAGTCCCAAAGGAACAAAATAATACAAATGAGTAAGTAAAAACTTTTTTTTTTTTTTTTTTTTTTTTTTCCCAATAGGAGAACTTTGAAATCAATGAATTGGACGATAATTTGATGGCATATTTAACAATTTTGAAGGTACAGAGATAAAAATTCATAAATCTGAAACACAGCTGTTCTATCTTTCAAAAAGACTCTAAAATTATAGGTATTCTTACCTAAGAAATGCATCCATAAATAGGTGCTATCAATATAGTCAAATCAATTAAAAAAAAAAAAAAACTACCAACATATAAGGGAAAGTGCCTTTTCTATAGTTCTGTTGACCTCAACGGGTGTTTTTAACTCCTTAAGTTAAATGTAGCAAGTTCTTTTTTCAGTCAATGAAAAGTGTAAATATAAAAGAAATTTTGCAGAAGACAGAAAGACACTTTTGAAAGGAAGATTAATAAATAAGTAATGCATTTATTTTTTGTTAGTGGAGAATGAAAAATTGAATGGAATCTTGTCCATGTATTAGCACTACAATTCCTTCTGAAATACCTGATGAAGCACATACGTTACCTTATCATAACTATTAAATTTTGTCTGGAATTCAGCATACCTCTTAACTTCAGGAATTTGACATGCACATCAGCCTTCTGGAGAGGGACTGAAGATTTTAGAAATATCCCCAAAGACTCAAGACTTTAACTTCATAGTTACATCCATTAAAATAATAAATATTTATCCAGGAACATTCTGTTGGAAAGCGTAGCACTTTATATGCCTCATTTGAAAGCTCTTGTAGGATTTAATCCAATGAGATATTCAGAAAACACTACAATAAAAAGACAATTTGTGTTGGTGCTTATTGAGTAATTTACTCTTTCAGTGAAAGCACCTCTGATGGCCTATTTTGTCACAACATACAGATATATGATAGAGTAACTTTTGCAGAAAATAAAGGCTCTGAAGCTCTGTGAGGAGACTATACTGTCCTCTTGTCCAAGTGCATTCTTCCATTTCTTCAGCATCCACCTAAATCTGCTAACAAAAATGGATATTGCTCATTCAGAGGAGATTTTAAGTTCTTGCCTTTCTCCATTTTGGCCTCTTCAGATATGTCTGGCTCCTTTCTGCATCAGACCTCCATTCCTAGGAGTTATGCTCCAACTGTGTTGGGCATATTTAAAGTGCTTGATGCTGTTCATATAATTAACATTCTGGTGAACTGTTTCATCATTTGTATTTACAAATTAAGAATAGCATGTCAGCTCAAAATGTGAAATTATTTGAGCAGTTCCTATTACTGAATCACTGCTCAAATCTGTTGTGAAGTAAATTATTTCCCTTGAAAACTGAGAAAATTGAATGAAGTCTGGCTTGGACAACAAGGTGCCATGAACATGTTCAGTGTCCATTTTGTAATTTTCAACCAGGGAATTTTAATTAACATTTCCTGAATGCAGGCTTCTATGCTAGCTAGAGCCTTTGACTTCCTCCAAAGCCAAGAATTTAAAGTGCATTTCTTCCACATTGGCTGGAGGTGCAAATAGATCATTGCAACCAGCGTCTGCCAATTTTTCAATTTATATTGAGCAATTCTGCATTCTCAGTTCTGTAAGTGACATGAATAATCTTACTTATGAAAAACTGCTTCTCTGGGGAAGTCATATAAGGGAATCTGTACAACATCCTCCAGGTAGCAAGTCAGTATTACACCCCCCCCCCAAAAAAAAAACCAAAAAAAAAAAAACACATATATGTATATACATATTTATGCTTACATGCTTATATATTTGTAGTTATTTCTGTAGCCCTCAATAGCACAAAAATGATAAGAAGTTGACTGAAGTCTGTGAAATAACCCCCATGTGTGCCAAATGCAGGTAAACTCGAGGAATTATTCCATGGATTTGAAATGCATCCATTCATGAATCTGAATCACCATCTCATAAATAATTACACACACTGACAAAAGTCCAAGGACTGTGAACATTAACACAGGTCCTCTAGTAAAAAGATCATAGCTAGGTATTCTTATGGAAGAACACATAGTAAGAAGTTCACACATAAGTTACTTAACACTTGTCATAATGCAATTCCATATATACGGAGGAAGAAACTACATATTTGTAAAGTAATGTGGTCACTGCCACTTTTTAGTCACTAGTTCAAACAGAAAAAGCTGAGCATGCTAATACATTGACTTCTCCTGCCAACCAATATAAAATTGATTATCCCATGCCAATTCCGAAATGTAGATCAGACAGTGTTATTGCAGTTACTTGCCTGTGACATTTTATCCATTTTTTTAATCTCCTCTTCAAACCTTATCTCAAGATTCAAATCTTGTGCCATTTCCTGTCTTCCCTACAATCTTTTCCCCTAGAGTAAGGTTTTAAAATCTTTATTTCTGTGAAAAATAGCACTTTACCAGACTCACTCTGACCTTTCAGTATTCCTAATTTACTTGGATGGACAATTTCCTTACCTACTCTTCTATCTTCTTAGAAGGTTATAAGAAAGCACTGGAAAAGACAGGACCTTAAGGTTTCCAGTATTTAAAAAGTTAATGTGTTGTTTGCTTCCTACAAGCTAGATAGGATGGCTGAGATCACTGTCATCACCAAGACACTAAAACTGTACAGTCCTGATTCCTTTTTAACCAAGGTTCCAGGAAAAGAACCCAATAAATGTTGGATCCAATGATCAAAAAAAAAAAAAAAATCCCTTGTCATGAAAAAGATATTTCAATAACTGTATTGATCTAGACAGAAAGGAAAACTGTCAGTATGAATCAAAACACAGCTAACTGTCTGCAGCTCAGCGATACCATTTAAGACACAGAAAATGTAGATTGTCAGAAAACCAAAGCAAATGAAAGATTTGCCACATTTCAATATGTAATAGAACAAGTAAATTACCTCTTCATAGGCCACTTCTTAAGCCCTTTTAATGGACTATTAGAAATAACCTAAGAAAACCATAATATTGTATTTTCTCTGCATTGAAAAATGATCTCCCCCAACAGGATATTCAACATGAGGAATTAAATATACAGAACTGATATACTGTACTGGGTTACTATGTTACTGTGATAGGTAAATGGAGCTGCAATTAAGAGCCAAACTTGCCTCCAGACAGCAAAATGCAACTCCCAGTGAAGCGCATAAGAAGCTTTGTGAATATTAGATGACTGTACAAGAGAAAAGTAAAATGTATGTTACAGGAAGACAAATGACCATTTTTTCTAAGTTTACTGTGGGCAACACAAACACTTAGCAGAACCCATGATAGTCTTGTTGATTTCGGGGAGCATTAGAGATCTGGATCTGAGAAATATATTCAGTCAAGAATCTTGGAAAGGAATCTAGGTTTTATAAATTCTGCATGTGTGTTAGTCAGACCATATATATATATTTATATATATATATATATCCAGTATGAAATGAAGACATTTGTCTGTCTTAAATTACAAGGCTTATTAGTACTGTCTTATCTAAATCTTTCCTATTGCATTTTCAGGTTCTTCCTTTTGTGATGCTCTGAAGATGTTTGCAAACTGTTGGGGCTGCTAAGCAGAGGAATGGTCAGCAAAACATAAATGGCAGGTTAACGTACGCCCCATGGCCATCACTTTCCTCCCTGAAGCTGATTGCCCAGGTGAGAGCACACAGCTCTTTTCTGTGAAAAGATTCTTGTGTAACTACCTTTCCAACAGGAAAAAAAAAAAAAAAAAAAAAAAAAAAAAAAAAAAAAA
>CM021731.1:76555131-76682533 GCA_011075105.1 Heteronetta atricapilla | reverse complement strand
AAAAAAAAAAAAAAAAAAAAAAAAAAAAAAAAAAAAAAAGTTTGCACCCAAAATCCTTCCGAATTTTCTTTAGATATTGAAATTACAGCATGAATATTTCAGTGATATTAGATTGGCTTTCAAAGGCAAAATATCCCATATCCCCCACCCCCAACAAAATATGCTGAAAGTGTTACCAGTATCATTATATTTTCTAAGACATTTCAAAGTGCAGATAATGCCTAAATATTTATAATTAAATTCTACACTATAAAAACTTGTTTTATTTATCTTAAATGTACCTTTCCCAATTTCCTGTTAAATGTATCAATAATGTGGTCCAAGATTTGTCAAGTATATATATCAATACTGTGTGACTGTTGACACTAAAGAAAAAATTCTGCACTCAAGTTTTTTCTAGTAGCTAATATTGTAATATTCTTTAGCTTTTGTCAGGCCCAATTTAAGGCTACTAAAAGAAGTCTGACTTTCAGAAAATGGATGTTTAGCATTTTCTGATTTTCAGCCATATTTTAAGAGTTTCTAACTGGGAAACAAATTCAAGGTTTCCTGGTCTGAAATCCTTTAGTCCTTTAGCCCTTGGCATATGAGGGTGGCAAATGTGCCCACCACCTCTCTGTCAGATGGTTCACTATGAGTGTAGGATTCTGCCTGGCAGTGAAGGCAATGGACTCCTTTCGTCTCTCAAGTTAAGCTACAGACAGGGATCCAATGAAGCCAACAGTATCACTTCTTTCAGACATCTTTACTTGCCTTTGAAAATAAATTAAGAGTTCATCTGGCATCATTAAATTTCTATTCCATGCTGCTGAAAATAAATGCAGCTTAGTGTAGGATTACCCTCCTGAGTCTGCTGAAACTTTTGCTAAGAGCGTTTATCTTAATTCATCTCACCTGACTCTGAAGTTAATGACAACTGGCAGTATACACATCCCACAGATATTCCTTATTATTGCATCTTTTGGACTTCAGGTAAAGACTGCTGAACAAGTCTCCATCCAACAAACCTGTTATCAATGGGCCAAAGATGCAGGAGGAATACAGTAAAAATGAATATAGGCACTGTGTCAATAAATGAACCTTACCGGCAGCTAAATCTATGTGTGGAGCTAAAATTCTCACAAGAAATTAAAAGACATAGCTGCTTAGCTCTGAAGCCAATTCGGCCTACATGATGGACAGGCTGTGAATAACACCACGCAAGTAGAAATTAAGAGCTCCATGCTCCAGCCCGGCCTGCTCAGGGAGAGCCTGCTCTGATGGCAGTAAGTCTAGCCGTGATGGAGGGTGCTGCTCTGACAGCAACAGATCTTTGAGAGGAAGAGGCAGCAGCATGGGGCTGTTATCATCTGTTCCCATATGAACAGCATTTCCAGTGAGTTTCTGCTTTGGTGCGTGAAGGGTTTAGTTTGTTGTGGTGAAAGATCTCAGAGTGTACCACAATGCTGGGCCCATTACTGAATTGGAAAGGGAGAAGAAAGGAAGGGACACCAACAGGTAATTTCTTGGAGCATTTATTCAGGATGCCAAATGTCTGCTGATATCTCAAAGGAACTGCAGTCCATACTTTTTGCTTCCAAAAGCACAGCAGAAGGTGAGAACCCCCTTGACAGACCCCAACCCACCTGACCTGAGGTGGGACCCTTTGACAGGATGAGTAACAGTGAGTTACTGGTTCATCCTGGCTCCCTAGTCAGGGATCACCAGCCCACCTTTCCTAGCCTCTCTCTTGATGCACTGACCATGGTGATCAAAGGACAAGGATGTTGGCACCCACTGCCAGGGTGCAGGCTGTCCATGCAGGCTGCTGCTATGGGAGGCAGGGAACAGCCTTGTCTGAGGATCTCAGCGGTAACCGGCAGTGATTCTCATACCCTGAGGTGGCCCCAGTTGCTGCTGAGGCTGGATTATACTGATCTAATGCCTCAGACATGCCAGGCATTGCACAAGGAGTCCAACAATTTAAATTCTGCTAGAAGCTGAGGAGAACACAGAGAGGCTTAAACACAGATCCTCTCCCGAATGAAACCTGACAGGCTCACTTATAACAAAGGAAGTAAAAACACAGAAACAGCCATGGAGGAATATTGATGGCAATAGAAACCATATAGCATGGGGTACAGGGAAGCAATTAAAAAGAAGAATCTTTCATGATGTATTTTCTGATATCTTCAAAATACAAGTTGATCTGTAAGGTTGGTAATTAGAGTTCTGACACTGGGAGGATGAGAGATCTGAATATGCACACGGGACAGACTCCTGAGACTCAAACACTCTTCCTAATTAAAATCTATTATTACAAATCAGTATTGCCTTTTTCCTTTCTTCAAAGTTACATTAATTTGATAAAACAAGCAGCAGAATTTCAAATGTTAATCAAAGAGATAACAGTTTCACAGGACAGATCTTTAAAATTCTCCCCTTTGTACTTTCACAGAGAAGACAAGCTGGAAAAAAAAAAAAAAAAAGAAAAAAAAAAAAAAAAAAAAAAAAAAAAAAAGCTGAAGAAATGTTTTCCTATTATTGCTTAACAAGAAATAGGCAACTAATCAAAAGAAGATGCAGTAAAAACAAAAATAAACAAAACTCCACATCTGCTATCTCCATAAGGTATCAGAAAAATCCTCTTCATTTCTGTGTAATGAGACAGCACAGTTTAAAACACAACAGGGTAAATTTTCAAAGCAGCAAGTTGATCTATATACAGATCTTACTGACTCTACACTGGCCACACAGCTAAATCACCAGGTGAATCTCTGATGACGGAGAATCTCTAAAGGTGAGTAAAGGTGCTTGATGTTAAAGATGTAGGCTGCCTTGTGGAAAACTCCATAGAAATAAAAATTCATTTTCATAAAATCATAAAAGTTAAATGTCCATCTTCTCACAGGTGATCATTCATTTCTGTGCACCAGAAAAGAGTATCTCCAGGAAGAAGAGTAAATTATACTTTTACTTACAAGACACAAACCAAAACCTGAGTCTGCCACTCTGACCAACTTTCTATGCAAGACCTGAAACTAGATTTTGTACCTAATAATTTTGCAGCTACAGTTATATATTATATACAAGATAACCAATGTGCACTTATCTAGCCTATTATCAGCTACTGCAGTCCTGCCAGAGCATGCTGCTGTGCTTACTTACACTTATTTTTCCTGTGTGGCAGATGTAGCTTATAACAATGCTTCAACATAAGGGAGATGTTCTCTTTCAGGGAAAAGTAGAGATGGCCCAAAGGTGAGCTGTTAGATAGCACTGAAATCAAAGACATACTAATGATTTCCACAAAATATATATGTCAAGAGGGGGAAAAAAATGAAACAAATAATGAAACAAAGGCAAGAAATGGTCTTCTGGGTTTTTCAGTAGCTGTAGGGGAATATATCTGGTAGCCTTTAAAGATCCTATGATTAGCTTTTCACAAACACAGTTCTGCATAATTCTGCTTTCAGATCGTTCTAGGGAACTGTGTAAATATTTTCTTCAGCATGAGCTTTTTAGTGAACTGTATCCTTCTGAATTTTACTTTGAATTTGATTTTGAAAAGTCATGAAGAAAACTAATTCTCCATTTCTGAAGAGTACCTGGTCTCACTTGGAACTGTGTATCCAAAACCAAAACAAAACTATACAAAGTTTTATAGCCTGTAAATACATTCAACCATCTGGGATAAGCTTTAGAACTGTATTTTGTGGTTGCATGTTTTGCTTTCAAAGTTTTACATGGTTCTGTGTAAATAATTTATCAAGATTGAGATGAAAAAGAGGTGTTCTCAAAATCAATAAAATTATTTTGGGACAAAACTCAGAGATACCAAGCTGTGCGACTCACATAAATATAACATAACAAAGCTTCACTCAAAGTCCACCCTTAAACAATCAGCCTCCAGGCTATCCTGACATTTGAGAAAGTTTGCCTATTATATTTGGTTTATCAGTGAGCCTTTAACTATTACAGAATGACAATCATTTTTACTTCCCTTTTTCTTTTAGAACAGAGATACTACAGAAAAAGCTGTTCTTGAAATGCATCTTAGTTAGAAGTAAGAAAATACCAATTAACTCTCCAGAAACCACACTCTCTTGATACCTCCAGCCCATTTTTTTCACTCATGTTTCAGGTACGTTCAACCCTACTTTCAAATAAAATTCAACTCTAATCGCTGATTTCTGCATAGCAAGCACTAAGTATTATGCTTTCACAGAATAAAAATAAGTAAATAAAGGGAAGGTGTCAAAATGACAGCAAAACAGAACATTTAAAAGTCACCCTGCTACAAAATTAAAATGGTAAACAAATATTAAAAGTGGTACAGAAGCTGCAGCCTTCTCTCCTTCACATAAGGGCTGCTAAATTACTACACTGCCCAATCTCAAAACTGTTAAATAGAACTTCAAACTAAAAATACGTGCTGCCAGAAACACTGAATTTTGGAAATGAAAATGAGTCCAACTTGTAAAGACATTTTCAAACCCTCCCACAGCTCCAAGCAGCTCTGCAGGCCAAGTCCCCATTTCCCTCCCTTGTCCTCTGCTTCCTCCTCCCCTCCAGAAGGTCAAGTCCTTCTCACCTGCCTGACCATCACCCCCTCATCAACCCGACACAAGCAGCCTTGAGGAAGGAAGGTGGGGAAGGAGGAAGACATTGAGACCCATAGCCAAGCAAGGGGTGGAAAGCAGGGGGCCTCAGTTGCATGCATGGGGAGTCAGAGCTTGGAGGAGGTGGTACAGAGCGTGGGGTGCCCACAAGGGAAGGAGCTGCCCCATATAGTCCTCAACCAGACCCCTGGTTCTGTGATACTCTGAGGGAATCAATCATAGGAGTTTTCCACCCACCTTCTTGTATTTGTTTGTCCTCACAGACCTGCTTGTTTCTTTGGTTCTCCCACATTTGGGATGGGTGGGAGCAGAAGAGTGTGCCACACTGACCATTTCACTTCCGTTTCACTTGCTCAGCTGAGGGAAAGAATACGATCCATTTCAAACCTGAACAGTGTTGTTTGCCAAATATTACTCACTTTTTAAACAAATGGGAAGCTCCTCTATGAGTAAAATTGTGGTAT
Organism: Heteronetta atricapilla; assembly: GCA_011075105.1. Classification (NCBI taxonomy): domain Eukaryota; kingdom Metazoa; phylum Chordata; class Aves; order Anseriformes; family Anatidae; genus Heteronetta; species Heteronetta atricapilla. The sequence continues at coordinate 76,677,468 of CM021731.1, read as the reverse complement.
CAATGCTATGGATTCATTTTTTAATTAAAAATGCAATATAAAATTATATGTTGCCATTTTTTTGGAAGACAAAGTTATTCATCTAAGTCTGCTTAGAGGTGTCTTTTTCCTTCCTTTTAAGCACAGTTTTGGATATGGCCTTTGCTACCTGTTCTCCCCAGATCTTATATTAGTTGATGCTGGCATCTCTAGAGTGAACATGAAGACTTCATGGTAAACAAGGCCTGCTAACTGGTGTGGGTATTAACTCTCAAGGAATTACTTTTATGGCCACAATTCTGTCAGTAGAGGAACTGATGGGCAGCAGACCTGAGTCTAAGGCAATGCAGGAAACAGCTTCTTAGCCTAGAACACCCAGAAAGAGGGATTCAAGACCAAAGGCACTGCCTGAACTCTGGCATCACCTCATGAGGGCAGTGAAAAAGAGTAAGAAATATTTCTGCTTATACAGACCAGGACAGAAAGCTGCTTTCAGCCTCCTTGGTAGTAAATCCTTACCCCTGTGAATGCAGCAGTCTCATTTGTTAGGCAGTAACCAGCAGAAAACAACAGGCATATTTGCTGCTGGCAGATGCTTCCTCAAAGCCAGCAGGATTACTGCAGGTGCAGCTTTGGGTTGGCTGGTCCAGGGCGTCCCTGCTGCTGCATCCTCTCTGCTGCTCTCAGCCTCTTCAGGAGAGATGTCCCCACTCCTGACACTTCTTAGTCCTTGGAGGATCTGCATACGAATCAGTAATTTGTGGTTCTCTTCAACACAGAGCTTGTGGAGATGCTTGGTTTGCCTCAGCCATGAGCGCTAAAAGCTCCCACTAACATACATGTACACAACACATCCTTCCCATTCAAATCATGGCTGCCAGGGTCATCTTCTCTGTCCAGAATTTGAACCATGTTGTTTCCATCTCTGAAACTCCAAAACAGGAAATCACTTAAACATATGATTAATCATAAGTATGAGCTTAAGCCCAGACCTTTAGAAATTCATTTCCATTGAAGTCAATGGTTGTTCAAATTGTGCCTGATGGCTTTACTGAGACAAGGCATGAAATTTTGCACAAACTTATTCTATTTTACAACATTGAGTCAAAGTGCCATTTAAATTTAGGATGTGGTCCTCATTGTATTAAACATATGGAAAAAAAATGTCAGTTATTTCAACAGAGCAAATTTTGTTTTTAAGGTGCATGCTTCAGAGATATTTTTTTCTCTCCCTAAATCAATCTCCCTTAAAAACAAATTAAAGGTTACAAAGAAAGCTAAAACCTCTCAAAGGACAAGTAAGATTTTCCTATTTCATGTAGTCCACAGCCACTATGTCAGAACATGACAGAAACTATATGATATTCATGTTAAAAATGGGGCTCAATAAAACCTAGTTTTTGAAGAGTAGTGAGAATAGCATCAGTCTGTATATCCTGTTCTGGTCGTTAACTCCCTTGTAGCGCTGGGATGCGGAATTCATTGACTGTTTCACAAACAGAACCCCATCTCTGACCTACTAATCCAATATTCCAGGATTCAGCTCCTAAAAGAAGATTCACAGTGTTAACTCTTGTTCTTAAAATGTTTCCATCTGTGAATCTGCACTTGTGGAGAATGCCAGTTACTAATAATGTACTCTGGCAACTAGAGCTCTAATTTTTGCAATATCAGCTCTTCAATGTTTCAAAGATTAATTTAAAGTATTAACAGAGAAGAGTTTACAATTAATATGTGGCAGGGGCAAAAAGAGACGCAAAGCACATCCAGAAAAAGAAAACATTTATAAAATGGTGTATACACCATCACTTGGGCATGCAGAGTCTCAGAAATAATGCAGAGAGACAGTTTGTTTTCCTTTTCTTCTGCAAAACTACAATGAAGTGATAATGACCTCAGGAGTGTATGTGTGTGTTTATTCCATCTTTGGCCCATTTGATGTGGTTTTGGCCTAAGGAAAAGCTAAAGGCTAAATGTATTTTAAGTGGGCTAAAACCAAGATAAACACATGTCCCTGAGGTCATTATTTCCATTAGATGACAGCTTGCATAAAATATCAAACGCATTGTAAAAACAGTGTAAACTTTAAAAAAATATATTCTTTCATAGGTCAGCACATCTTTTAGAAAGTGTATACTGTTTCTAAGCAATTGTTTCTTCTATTGTCAAAGTTCCTTCTTCAGGAACAGAGAAAACAAAGTTTATTTGGATTTTGGCTATGCATGACATAGTCTGGGCTTTACAAATCCTACACATAGCACTGTAAAATGCAAACAGTGTATCCAAGCAGTAATCATGCTCATCATGCACATAATAACTGTGTACATAGAAATATCCATCAGCTACACAGCAGCTTCAAAGATTTGATCTACATGAGGAAGATTGTTGGTGTTTTAGAAACCTTGCTAGGACTTCATGGTGGGCACTCATGCAGTTTAATAAGATTTGGTTTTGCATCTGGTGTGGACACAATCCACGCTCATAACTGAGAAAATGATGTCAGCATAGTTTTGTCTTGCTTCTTGCTACATTTGTGGGCAGTGATAACCAGTCAGCCCAGAAAGCTGTCTGAAAAACACACATCCTCTTCAGGTGAGTCTGGAGCAGGCAATTTGTCCTGGGTGTTGGTGCTTCACCTTTCCTCATGCAGCCTTGTACTGTGTTAGTGAGGTTTATCACCCTCATTTTTCTTCTCCAGTCCTTCAGATACAAAACTTGCATGCTTAGTACAGCTTGCTCTCAAGCTGCCCGAGCCTGCTGAACCCCTTAGAGTGTTTTTGTGGATCACAGTTTGAAAGCTATCTTCTGCGGGGGAATAACACAAAATCTTGAATCATTCTTTTTCTCCCCTGCCTTTTAGAGCCCTAGTTCTGCATGCCCTATGCTCACCCAGACCTTCTTTTTTTCTCATTTTCCGCATTCTGAAAATCAAAAAGGAACCCACAATTTTACATTTGTTTTCTCAAAATTATCTTGCTGAATCCAATGTTGAATTAAATGCTGCAAGTATTTCACAGTTCCCAGCAACTGAGCCCATTTGGGAGGCATTGTGCCTTCAAAACGTCAGTCGTGCTGTAGTTAATTTACTTCTCCTTCCCAGCCTCTCAGAATAGAAAAAGTGAAAAGCTGAGGCTTTTATCAATGAGCAAGAGCATGTCAGAAGACAAAACTATAGCTAAGTCTAAATCCACACCTGGATTTAATCTATTTTCAGTCTTCCGCCTTCTCTTTAGTCCTGTTAGACTTCAATGTTGTCCACACTGTTTCTCTTCTGTATTATCACTTGACTGTTGGTTTAGGCAAAACACAGCAATTTTTTAACCTTCTCTGAGTGACACATGGAAGACCTTCCTGCATAGGGGGCAGGAAAGCAAGGAGAACAGACAGCCTGTTATATAGCCGTTGCTTTGTTCTTAGAGGACACTTTCCTAAAATTAGCTTTTAGTGAATGTTTGTTTGAAACAGACTGGAGGGAATTAGACCATTTCTGTTATGACTACTCTTATTTTTTTGGATCATTCATCCTTTCAAAGATAATCTAATTCTACCACACCGTGCTCCTTAAAACTTAGCGCTTTTTTACCTGGCATTAGATAAGTGACTTGCATTAAATATGTGGATTAAGTTGTGTAATCACTGAAGTGCTGTGCTTTTTATACATTTATGCAATTAGAGAATATAAAAGCATTGTTATAAGTGAAATATGGGGTTGGGTTCTGGCGGAAATTTTAGGATTCAGAGTGGAAGATTGTATGAGGGGTTTAGCAATATGACAAACATTGCTTATGTGACCTGATTAGGCTTAGAGCCGATTTCAGTTTTGTCATTCCAGGGGACATTTCTTCCATTATTCTTTGTTACAATCTGCTGAACTCTTATTAGCCCCAGCAAATCAACGTTCACACTGAAATGGAATTATTTGCATGTAAATCTCCTATTGTCACTTCATTTGTATGAGTACAGTTGGAGCCCTGTTCAAAGTAAGAGAAAACTGCATTGTCCAATTTCACTGTATGTCTAGCTCAGCTTCTCCTTCTGTGCAGTTACAGACAATATGTTATTGCTCTGTAACTAAAAGTAGTAGACCTAACAAAGAAATTTTAGGGGCCAAATGTGTTAAGTTTTAATGAAGTGGTGAGCTGTGGCTCAGGATTTCCCTTCCAAGTCCACCAGTTTGGATAACTGGTGCTCTCACTGCCACTGGTGCTTATGAGGGTCATGATTTCATTTCTGGGATTGTTTTTGGTTCTGCCATAAAACTTTCCTCCTGAATGTGAATGGAAGCAACCAACAGCTGCTTGCCAGTTGTATTGGCAGTAATGAGCTGAGAAACTAACTGAAATATGCTGAGAAGGGAAGAAAACAAAAAAAGAAAAAAAGAAAAAGAGAGAGAGAAAGAAGGAAGAAGCAATTCAGTGGGAATGTGATGTTTGGGGTGGACAGCAGCAAATGGGGCAAATTGGACATGGATGATGAAGAGCAATGGAAACTAGATCTCTTACATGAAAGTCCATTGATTTCAGTGGAGTTGCTGATGATTTCTGTCCAGACTTCTGTTTTCAAAGAAAACAACAGGGAGAACTTCACAAAAAAAGAGGAAGTGGAAGAAATAAAATATGGTTTAGAAAGGAAAAGAAAAGCCTGAGATAGTATGAAAAGCCCCCAAATGCTAATGACTAGTACAAACTGCTGTTTCGTTCTCTGGTGCTCTGTTCCAGCTGTTTCTTCAAAATAACTACGTCCAAACAATTTCCCCCAACTTCTACCTTTAAAAAAAAAAGTCCCCAACACTACAGACAACTCTGTACATCAAAATCCTGCAAATATGAGAACAATGACTTTCAGCTGTTGGGAGCAGTGGAAGCAAGGCTAACGATGTTGTTGTGAGAAGCCACTGCTCTACTTAGCACAGAAGCGGAAGCAGCAAACCTGCCCTCTGTAGCTTTTGCTAGCAGTTGCCCATTTCCGAGGTGTTTGCTTCAGCAGTATTTCAGTTGCTAGGATTCCTGGCCCCCTTCCCTACAGTTCTCCCTCTCCCCCTACGATTTAAGAAATGACTCTGAAAAGAAGAGGGGAGAGATGGCTTCAGAGCTTTGCTCTTATTTTCCATTCTCTTTTGTCTGTGTCTAGTTCTCCTATAACAGCAACAGCAAGGCACATTTCTTTTCTTCCTGAAACAGTCCCATTCTGCGCAGCTCCAGTGATATTTCTAGTTTTGTTTTCATTAGTGGTTCTCTAATTCCTCAATTTCTTTTTATGGTCTGATCTTTATAGCATCTTCCCCTGACTTTTTTTTTTTCAAAGAAATATACGATTGTGTTTAAACTTGGTCCTTCCCTCTCTCTTTCTTTTAAAGAAAGGAGTAAAATATGCAGGGAGGAATAAAAATACTTTTGAATAAAAGGCCAATTACACTTATATAACATTACATTTCCTGCATTGAATTTGCATAGTGCATCAATAGTTTTCAGAAGACTTCCAAGAAATAACAAAGAAAAGAACAAGAACAGTCTATGCCAAGAACATCCCTAAAGAAAAAACAGCCATTCTTTTTGAATACTAAGAAAACAGTGTTTTACTGCTCAGAGCTCCCGATATCCTCCCTCATTAGAGAAATATCTACAAGCTGTAAAGTATCTGCCCTGGCAGAGGATTCACAAATCACAACAATTACCTGCTTCTTTTGGATATTGAATCAGCTAATTACCCACCAAAGTTTGGATTGGACATCTGCTACCTGACTTACTTTAGTATCCACCACAGAGTGCTTCTTGGCAAAGGTTTTCAGCTTTTCCCCTCACCCACCTCTCACTTGGAAAATGATTTGGATGCCATCACTAACCATTAAGAAAAATAAGGATGCTTTGGCCTAGAGTACCTGATCCCTGGATAACCGATAGGATTTCTCCATGCTTCAGGCCAAAGTCAGTACTAACACAGGTGGAAGAAAAGTAGATGAGAGAAAGAAAGAGTGGGGAGTAAGGGAGAAGAAGATGAGATGGAGGAATACTCAATTAGACTTCTAGTGGGCTGAAAAATAAATAACTGGTAGCCCCTAACGTAATATGGATTACAGTTTGGCCAGCACTAGGGATGAATCACATCTGGCATCCTAGGTGTTACTGTTTATCTAAACTACCAATAGCATCTGTGTAAGCACGTCCTGCCAGTATCATTGTCTAGCATCATCTTTTATGTTAGGAAATTAGTATAAAAATGTTATACAAACCTCTATTTAAAAAAAAAAAAAAAAACATACAGACACACTTTTAAAACTCACTGCCAGAAATCCCTCCCCAGGGAGAAAATGGACCTGTGAGTAGGCAAGGGGCACTCCCGCTGAAATCATAGGAAGTTCCACCCACTGAGGTGAAGGATGAATTTGCCCCTGGTAATAACAATTTCTGCCTCACACAAATGAGAGACAGCTGCTTACACTGATGGTATGTACAGAGCCAGTGACTCATGGCAACACCAGGGTAGGAACCCAGGCATCCTGACAGTGATAGATGCACCCTGATACTGACATCAAACAATTTGCCTTTCCTGCTTTCTCTTTGAGCATACCAAGTTTAACACTCCATCTGTATTCATTCTCTAAATTTAAATCTAATGATTAAAGATAGATTTTAAATGGCAATTTACAAAAAGGGGCTGATTTCTTTACATGACAACCACATCCACCATAAAAACCTTACTCGTATTGAGAAGGATGAACCACAGGGCCTGACCTGACTTCTACATCTCTCCAGCTTCCAAGACAGTAGAAAACATAGAACAATTGAACTTAATATGGGTAATTTGTCCTGGGATCTCAGGCCAGAATGCCATTGGTCTGATGTTATAAAAGATATAAGATATAAGGCAAAACATTGACTATATTGCTGGGTCTGACATATCCTGCTGTTGCTTGTCCTTGAAGCTCATGCTTACATTAGAGCTCCACAGGTCCAGACGAAAAAAAACTTCCAAGAGCAGTTATGTCACTCCATTGAGCATTGAAAACCTCTGAAACCATTCCACATAGCCAACTCTGTGGCTACAAAGCCATGGAAAAGTCACTGCGCTTCTCATTGCTTCACTTTTCCATACAAGCTTTCTATAGGAAATGAGACTATGCGTGGGTCAGTCCTGGGATGAAGGTCTGCCCTGACGTTGGTCCCAACAGTATCACACATAGCAGTGTTACACTACATAGCACCACACTGCATTGACACTCACTGAAAGAACAGCAAAATGTAGACAGTGTTAAATCTAGCACTGAAATATAGCCAATTAAGTGTCAGCATTAACTATTTTCACCTTTGGGAACAATTAGAAAACTGTTGATTCAATATGTAATATTACAGATGCAACCTTTGGGTTTTATCAGTTCATGTACAGCCAGATGAGAAGCTTTTGGCCTAAAGCAAATGAGAGCGTCATGGTTTTGGCAGGGACAGAGTTAATTTTGTTCGTAGAGGCTCACACAATGCCGTGTTTTGGCTTTGTGATGAAAACAGTGCTGATAACAGGGGGATGTTTCAACTGCTGCAGAGCAGGGCTCACACAGAGCCAAGGCCTTTTCAGCTCCTCACACGGCGCTGCCAGCAGGGAGGCTGGGGGTGCACCAGGAGCTGGCAGGGGGCACAGCCAGCACAGGTGTCCCAACTGGCCAGAAGGACATTGTGCTCAGCAATAAAACTGGTATAAAAAAAGGAGGAAGGAGGGGGGACATTCGGGGTGATGGGGCTTGTCTTCCCTAGGGACCACTTTGCTTAGCCCTGCTCTCCTGGCAGGGGCTGAACTCATGCCTGCTCATGGGAAGCAGCAACTGAATCCCTTGCTTTGCTTTCCCCAGTGAGCCATCTCTACCCCAGCCCCTGAGTTCTCGCACTTTTAACTCTCCAATTCTCTCCCCCATTCCACCTGGGGACAGTGAGTGAGCAGGTGTCCAGAATGTCCAAAACCCAAGTTCTCTCACATACTGGATGTTATGTATCTAAAGTGTATCCTGCACAGAGCCTTGTTGTGTTTTGGTTTTTTCTGCTGAAAACTTTTACAGTGCAGACATACATTATCATAACAAAGTTTCTTGGCATGTTGAAAATGTAGGGAACACATAAAAAATTGCATTTGATAATGTAAACTACAAAGATTACTGTTCCAATTGTATTATTCATGTACATATTTAATTCAGTAAAAAGGAACTGAACCTGAATTTATTTGTAGCTGCCACAGAATTCCCACTTTATCACGGGATTCCCCAGGGTGCCACAGGAAGAAGAGGGCCTTGATGCAGAATTTAGATCAAGCCTCCACACAGCACACGGAGTACGTGAAGTGCAAACCAAGAGCAGGCAACAAAGCAGATTCCTTCTCCATTTACACTACATTACAGAAGTTAATGACACAGTGCACACTAAAACCTGCCCAAATCAAAAACCAAACCAATGACCATTATTTAAGAGCCTTAAATTTTGAAATGTAGCAACCAGTGATAAGGAAATCTGTAGGGGCCAGAGAAGGCTTCAGACTTGGAACATACACTAAAAGTGGAGTTTTTTATACAGAGTTCGTTCACTTAATTTGAGCCTCCTCCAATTCTTGGTTAATTTTACTTTTAGCTGAAGTTACTCTTTTGAGAGTTGTGAAACACTCTTCCTAAGTTAACCACAGCAATTAGCAAAACACTATATTTGTCATAAGATATATAAAGATCTGTGGGAAGACATCTGAATTCAGACAGATTTAAATTCATGAAGAATTGTTTGCTCCATTTTGTACCTTTCTGCACTCTTTCCTGACCCTGGTCTCAGAGAAAAAGTTCCTTGGCCGGCCACTCAGGAAGAGCCCAAGTGCCCCTAGCCCAGCTGCCCTCAGACAATGTCCCCACTCCTGTCCCTTTCCCCAGGGCTGCAGCACGACCTCAGAGCCCCAGCGAGAGCAACGTGGCACCACCACCAATGACTGTGTTGGGCCCTGCACTGCCGTTTGGGCCTGATGGCCCACAGGAATACTTGGGATGCTCCTTTAAAATGCTCTTACTGCCGGCCCTTGTCAGGAGCAAAAGTTAGAGGAAAAGAATACAGCTAGAGGTTTCAGGTTGGTTAACATAGTCGTTTCTCCCTTAACTTCAGTGGAGTATTGCAGGCTTAAAGGCAGAATGACCAACACACAATACTTCTAGGCACTTACTCAGTCTCAGTAATTTAAGGATGATATAAAATCTGCCACATGGCTCCAGAAGAATCCTGCACACTCAGAAAGACAGATCAACAGATGGAAAAAGACAGACAGACAAATTAAATAGGACAGAAAGAAATTCCCTGCTACCAGAGAAAAGCTGGACCAAATGATTTATATTACTTTTTTATTTCTTTTAAAATACTGAATAAAAGTCAGTTGTTTGAGAAATAATCTTCTGAGATTGGATCTGAGAAATATGACTCACAAGCATTTATCCTTCATAAACAAAAACATAAAAAAGAAGATTAATAAAAATTAGCCCTAACCTACTATTTAGTTTTAACCATCACCTCGGAGGCCGACCACAGCCTTCTTTTAAATCTCTGCAATGACTAGTTCAGGATTTCCAGTCTTGAATTCAGAGGTTGGTTGCATTTTCATGGGAAAGAATTAAAGGCATGCATTACCAGCCAGGGATGAGATGGAGCAGGAGAGCTCAGTAAATCCTTCAGGAATGAAAAGTCCAGTTCCTGCCTAACACAGCTCTCTGAAGAAAGAAGTGGCCAGCATGGAGGTCTACATGTGGTGCAGTTACTCAGTTCGTACTAGCATGGCCACATTGGGTTAAACAGAGAGGCTGCCTTACAGTCATGGAAGCAGTCTTCTTATTGCTGCCCACTGCACAGCACAGACAGTTTGGGGTTTACCTAGTATTTAATCCTGCTCTTCATCTTAGACAACTGTAGGCAAATGAACTTCAAAATCCTTGTATGTGTTCAGACTGAGATGACTGACTGAAGTTCAACAGGCAAACAACAATCCACCTAATACTTGTAGTCTCATTGCAAACCATGGTAGAGATCTCTGCACAATTATTTTTTCAATTATTAATGAGTATCAAATGCTTAATTCTCTCACAAGAACATCTGAAGTCTTCCAATTGATTTATATTTTAAATGATTTGATTTTTTTTCCATTGTGGAAGGAGCTATAGAAATGCCTATCATATTTCTCTCCTCAACTGTACAGTTTGAGTCAGCAGCCCTACATCCTCCATAAAATTCTAAAACACCCATTCTTCCTCACACATTTCTAATAACAGTGTGTCAGGATACTTAGGCACATGACCAGCATTAAGTGGAACAGAGCCTACCTTAAGCAGTGATTAAGGGAGCAAGAAATGCCAGCGTCGGTCAAAATGGCATCTCCCTACAAACCATGATAATTTGTCTGTCCAGGGCACTGATGAGACTGCTTCTGCATAACCATTTCAGTTTGGGGTGCCTGATATCAAAAAGAAGTCCCAGAAGAGTAGAGGATGAATTACTAGATGACATGAAAGGAAAAAGAAGTAGGTGGGCATATGGGCATATAATAAACAAAGATGGGAATGTTTATTTATGGACTGGAGTCAGAAAAGAAGGTGATGGGAATGGAAACAGTTTAGGGACTACAAGGGGTGAACTAGCGGCAATGTGATAAAAATAAGCAAAGGAAAAATTTAGTCTGAATAGGAGGAAATATTTCTTAATGGCAAGGTACGTTAGGTTGTGGAATAGCATCCCCAGAGACACCTCAATTGCCTGAGTAATTTAAAACTAGATGAGACAAAGCACTTGAGAATTCATTGGGGGAATAGTCGTGCCCTGCCATTATCTAATAGGTGTTTTCCATCTCTAACTTGTGTGATTCAACTGACATTAATTGGCATCAGAGTGTGAATCAAAATAAAATACGACTCCTAAATGCTACCAGACATTACAGTGATCAGTTTTCCTGTTTTGCTTTTCAGCAAAGTGGAAGAAAGCAACAATAACTTCGGAGACCTGAGTGTCACTATCGGTTACAGCAAATTTACATCATGCTAAAAAATATTTTTAAAGTAATTCCATTCTGGTATGTTATGCTGACAGCTAAAATCCTTAGCATCTACAGAAGTGCCTCTCAGTTGAGATGCTCCTGGTGCTCCACAAAGAGTAGCTGACTCATAGACTGAAAAGTCTGGGATAGGAATAAAGAAACAAATTTTCTTACAGAAACATGTCCTAAATCTGGGGAAATAAGATTAAAGTTTTCAAGTACAAGAGCAACATCAACTCTTGAAATGGTTAGTTACATCAAGGATATTTTTCCCACAGTCCAACTACTTGTATGTTTAATCTCCAGCTCTCCAGTAGATATCTAAAGTTTACATGCTGCACCAAACTCGTATCATGTTTCTTAGTGACTTTGCTTACATTTTATGCAGCACCCCTTACTGTAGTATAATCCAATAACTCTTTTTTCCTTAGCATAATCAGTTCTTTATATTTAGCTCTGCTCCCACAGAAGTCAGAAGAATAAAACATTAAACCAACACTAAAGGCATTTGGAAAACTCATTTTCTACTCATGAGATCGCTACTGAATATTTTGAAATATTTAATATTTTAAAAGCAAAGTCTATTCAGACTACTTGGTAGATTTTATTTAAGTATTGAAGGTAACAATAGCCTTACTTTCTAGAATCAAGGGACTGTAGAACATCTTCAAAGCCCTAACACGAGGGAAGACTGAAAAGAGTACCTTTACCCCATTTTAGAAATGCAGAAACAGGAGAGAAGCTAAATAATTTGCCAAAGGTCACCCTACCAAGAGAAAAAACAAAACAGTCATCCATCCCAATACTTGTTCTAGCCAAAGCTGGTTGCCCATATGTCCCTAGGATCCAATTGCAAAGCCTCTGCTGTGAGTAAGCCAAGCCCCAGTGCAACCACAAAGCCTGAGAAGCAACTCCAAAGGAAAGGTTCCCAAAATCAGAGAAGCCCTGGGCTGCCAGGTCGTTGAGTCCTGGAGATAAAAATGGAAAGTACCGGAGAGGCATTTCTGTTAAAAGAGGACTTACGTCATGAAGATCTGCTAACTGTAAAAGTGCAATGAGTTTTAGGTCAATTAATTTTGAGTGAATGTGCTTGGGGAGTGGTCACCTGAATTGAGGGCAATAGCTTTCCAGCTTCCAGGTTAAGAGGGGTTTTGGTGCTCTCTTTTCTGTTCTCCAAATAATACCATTTTTTAAACAGTGACTCATGTTTGTGAGTGGGGAAAATTAACTCAGTGAGTACTCAAAGTTTAATTTCTGCTGGTTTCAGTATAGGGCTTGCGGTAACATATTAGTAATGTTCTTAAACTTAATCCTCAGTCTTGTTAATGTCAATCAGTTCCTAGCAAAAGTTTTATATATATTCTCAGAATATGCCTGTTTATCCTATTACCTTAATTTTATAGGAACTGCATCATCATAAAAAATTAAGCAACTTTCCCAAAGTTGTGGCAGAACAAGGAACCAAAGTTTAGTTTCCCACAGCCTGCCAAGTACTCCAGCCCTTGGATCATCATTTCTCTCCCTCTAATAGTGCAATGGGGAAACATATCTATCGTTGTTCTGAAAACTTTAAACAATTTGGAGAAGTCTTTAAGTCTCAAGTGCAGAAACAGAATAAAGAGCTAGTATTCACCCACACTGGTGGTGTGGGGAAGCAAACCAAAGAAAAACTGTAGTTTGGTTCAGCTCAGACTGAGTCTTATCTGTATAAAAATAATTCTCTCTGTTTTCCATTTTCACTGGAAGCAACAGTTAAAAACAACAAACTGCTGTAAAAAGTTTCTGCCACAGTCCTGTCCATGACACAAAATGGAAGCATGTAAATCTTTCAAGAATGCTGATTTCAACAATGATCTTGCCTCTGTTTTAAAAGTACAGTAAATCATGGAGGTTCAGTGTAGCACATGGTTGTTTTGGACTCCTATTTATACAAGAGTGTAAACATAACCTCTCTTCCTAACAACAAGAATCCCGGTGAAAAGGATTATCAGAGACAATTTTAAATGCCCCATTACTTAGAAACAGATCTGACCCAATTTTAAAACAGATTTCCCTGAATGTCATTATAAGCATCCATTCTTTCAGACTTGGTGTGTGAAATGGGAGCTGGATGATGTTAGCCTGATGCCACAGCTGAGAGCAACAGGCAGAACCCACCTCTTGAGGAGGTGTCTCTCACATCGAGACCCATGTACCGAGCCACCACCACCACAGACAAGGCCATAGGAGGATCCAGAGGAGGACAGTATTCACACTTTTTATGGCACTTGAGAACAGAGTGCAATTTGTATTCAAATACACAAGCAGCATGCATTTCTCTGTACTGTCACCTCACTACAACCACACCCCTTATTTCAAATGGCCCATCTTCTCTGGGAGCCCAGAAATCATTTCTGTGACTTTTCCTGCTCAGTACTTTTTAATTTTCATTGGTCTAGTTTGCCTGTCCACAATGGAAGTGTGCTATGTGGTCAAGTTTTCTACAGGAAAATGCACTCTCATTTAGCCAACGAAATTAATTTCATGCTGGCTAGTGAACCATACTCAGACAGTACTTTATGTTCTGTGCCTTTTCTGCCTCAGAGTAGATCTGAACTAGCAAAAGAAAAAGGCACATGCAGTTAATAATGAACCACCTGAGCCACTCTGTTCCCTGTCTTGAGGCAAATTTACATTTTTAGGAGCCGTTCCTAATTTACAGTTATTTAAATAACCTTTGTTGTATGAAGGGCTCTGTCTGAGGCATCCGTGCCAGACAAGGCACCCCACACTGAACATGGACTCTCTGACCTTTTATTCTCAGGCCAGGGAGTGAGGCACGCCATGCACCCGTATACTCTGCCCCTGGGCTCTACTTTGGGTAAGTTGCTTGGACAGAACCTCTTGCCAGCTGATTCAGAGTGGAATCTGCATAAGCTCTTGAAAAGAAATGCTCATTAATATTCCTAGCCAGAGGCAAGTGTGCTACAACTCAGGGAGAGGAAGGGTCAGGGGAAGGGAAAAAAATAAAAAGAAGAGAAAAGAATTGAAGGCCTCATAGAGCAAGTCAATACCCCAAGACAAGTGGTCCCTTTGTTGCCGGAAGAAGAACAGACCATTCTGCTCTTGGAAGCACTATGCAAATAGACTGAAAACAAGGAGATATTCTCTATTCTATTTTTATCAATAACCCGAGAGTATCAGACTAGGACAGCCCCTTCCCCTAGGATACTCAAACAATTTAACGCAGCCGAACAAAAGGATCAGGGACTTCCACAGAGCATCAGCCCTCCTTTAGCCAACAAAGCAATTGCAAAAATTCCCCGTTTGGCTCAAAACATTCTAGGGATATGTGCACTTTCCTCAGCCACCTTCTCCTTTCCTCCCCATGCTCTATGCCTCATATTCTGCTCCCCTTCAGCTACAGAAATTTCCATCTCTCTACAGTAAAGTGGAGGGATTTTGCTAGTACCAAGAATTATAAGATTGCAGCAAAGCATATGCTTTTATCTGAAAACAGGAATTGCTTGCCATTCTCTCCCCCACTTCTAGAAAAAGAAAAGAGGAAGTAGAAAAGAGGTGGTTATGTTATAGTTATTCATTTTCTTTTGATCTAAGTGATATATCACTTTTCCTATTAGGATTTAATTTGCTTTAGCATGAAGAGATCAGCAAGTGAGTTCTGTTTTAATTAGACAGGTACTAAACAGTTTGATAGTAATTTGAATACTGACAAGCTGGAGTGCTCACTGGTCCATGAACAGAAATGATATTACAGTGTTCAACCTGCTTAAAGAGGAAAAAGTCCCTTAAATATTTTACATGCAGAACGATGAGATGAAACACGGCCAATAGGATATGAAAGCTGTGAAAGGTGACCTGTAACCCACCTGTAAAACTTGTTAGCTACCTGTCTGTAGCTTCTGCTCCTCAGCAGGAGACCTGATTTAGCAACATTTACTGCAGGTAGGGGCATAAAGCCAGAACACAGAGCCTGGAAAACCATCCCTCATAACCAAGATTTTGGAGCCATCAGGCACCAGCCCCTGAGAAGAGTGAGCCATAAACATGTCACAGAAGTCAGCAGTATGCACAGATGATAAGTACACAAAGGCTGAGCTTGTGCAGGTACGCTTTCTGCTCCTTGCTGCAGAGCAGCCTCTGTGTGCTCATTCAGAGTGACCGCAACCACTGCCTCTTCCCGCTCTATGCAACTTTTGCACCACAGCTCTCCTCAATACCCCATTTAAGACAGCAGGTTCTTTCACCAGCTCACCCAGCATGTGCACCAGCTTGCCAGTGATTAATTCCTTAAAAAGAAGGCTACCTAGGATTCTTTTCTGGATTGAAGGAGACTCATCTCTCCTTTATTGCTCCTACAGGAGCTACTTCTTTCCTTCTCTGCCTCTCATCACGCAAATCATGCTTCCAGGAGCAGAGTCGCTAGCCCAGCAAGCAAAAGCTCTGTTTATCTAAGGTTTCTCTGTTACTGCAGTCCAAACATCAAAACCAAAAGCAGTGCACTGATATTCTTACTCAACCAAATACAAACATACATATGTATATATGCTGGCATATATAAGTTGGCATCTGCAGCTTCTGAATGCAGCAACACAAGCCATTGTAAATAGTATTAATTCAGATGTGCTAGCCTGCATTGCACCCACCAATAAGTCACTAAGTTGAGACTCTCTGGATCTTTAAATATGTTCCTTGCAGTACAAGCTATTATCTTTTCTGCCATCATTTGCATCAGAAGAGATATTTCCCATGTCATTGAGGCAATGAGATACATAGTATTAAATAGCCAGCATTGGGGCAGGGGAGGAACAAAGCACCAGTAAAAATACTAATGTGATATAAAGAGTGCTGGGCCTAATGAAAGGCCTCCACCCAAAATATCTAATAGCCCAAGTTTTCCTTTAGTGAACTGAAATGGAGACAAGTGAGTCTAATGCTCTAACATCCTGGTATAACAACCAGATTCACAAACTCCCCTTTAGCATTTTAAATGAATGACAAATGCTATCTTTAGGAGAGCTGGAATTTCAAAGCTGCTGGAGTCTTTTAATTTCTTTGGGTTATTAATGCCTAACTCCTGCAAATTTCTTTGAAAGTCCCATTATAATAATTAAAACCGGGATTTGTTTGAAGAACTACATAGCATTCATGAGAGACAGATCTGCCTAGTAATGGAAAGAGGACCATATAGGAGTCACCATTACTCATTTTAACTCATTTGCCCAAATCACTGTGTGACCAGAGCCAGTATAACCTTGTTTTCTTATTTCACACACAAATAAAATAAATAACATTTCTTCTGTTCCCTCAGAATTACACTGTAAAGCTTATTCAGTTACAATATGTAAGGTTGTATGTTTCGCACATAATCACCTGGAGTTAAGCCAATCACTCAGATGGAGACCTGCATCATTTAACACCGCCTAAACTGCTCAGCCTGGGTAATAATGATTTCCCACTAATTAAGGCCACAGCTTCTAAAAACTTGAGTTTCCCACACTTTGGATCTATCCACAGAAAATCACTAAAAACAAAGTACTCTTTACTCTGTATACTTTTCTCCTTTCTTTTTCCGTGACCTTTGTGAACTCCATTTCTTTCCTCTTCCTCTTCATTTTCTTATTAAAATGCATTAAACTAAATTAAAACTTCAGCTGACCCCAGCTTTCTGTCCAAGCACCAATATGTTCTGTTCAATGAAATCAGAGAAAAGCAAAGTCACAGGAGAAAAAAAAATAAAAAATAATAATTAAAAAAAAATGGACAAACAAATGCTTGCTAAGGCTGGTAGCTTCACCAAAATGCATGTTAGAGGGGTACATACTGATGCTTCAGCTGTCGCATCCAAAGTTGCTGGAGTTCTGTACTGCAAATATATCTCCTAAAAATCAGCAGGGTATCATGCTGGTTGTTGTAATAACAGTCTGACAAGCTGGCATGTTTGTAAGCAAGACAGATATTTAGTTTCTGGCTTCAGTAATCTGGTATTGGTCAAATTTTAGAAAACTCGTGGCAATTCAGTTCATCAGATGAGGAGGCAACAGCAGTGGTATCCAGGAAGGGCACCTACAAGCATGTGCAATGGCAGATTTAAATCCCAGACAAGGTAGACAAGGATTGACTATTTCACTGAGTTATGTGTCAATCATTTTAACTTGCACATTTCCAAGACTATTTTTGCAGCTCTCAGTTCCTCTCCTCAAATTAAGTATACTTAATTTCACAGAATCACACAGAGAATCACAGAATTTCTAGGTTGGAAGAGACCTCAAGATCATTGAGTCCAACCTCTGACCTAACACTAACAGTCCCCACTAAACCATATCCCTAAGCTCTACATCTAAACGTCTTTTAAAGACCTCCAGGGATGGTGACTCCACCACTTCCCTGGGCAGCCCGTTCCAGTGCCTAACAACCCTTTTAGTAAAGAAGTTCTTCCTAACATCCAACCTAAAACTCCCCTGGCGCAACTTAAGCCCATTCCCCCTCATCCTGTCACCAGGCACGTGGGAGAACAGACCAACCCCCACCTCGCTACAGGCTCCCTTGAGGTACCTGTAGAGAGCGATAAGGTCACCCCTGAGCCTCCTTTTCTCCAGGCTGAACAATCCCAGCTCCCTCAGCTGCTCCTTGTAGGACTTGTTCTCCAGGCCCCTCACCAGCTTCGTCGCCCTTCTCTGGACTCGAAGGAGTCCAGAGGAGAGGAACTCAAATTAAGTGTACTTAATTTGAGGGGGCATAAATGCCCCTTCTTTTTCCAAGTTCTCTCCTTCTTCTTAATTTTCTGGAATTCTTGTTCCATCTCACAACAATCATCTTTAGGTAAAATCTCATCTTCCCACTTTCTTCCTGTTCTCATCCCTGGAAAAATCTAACTCTGCCTTTCTGATAGTGCCTCAATGCCCATTCTCACTCAGAGCTACTGCCTCTTCTCTTATTTTCCTACCTTTTACACTTTGGAAAAGTTATTATGATGGAGACCCAGAGTTATAGTTTCCTGATCCTTCAGGTCTTAGCATTTTCATACCCTGCCTCCCTCAGACACAGTTTAGTTCACTAGTTCAACCAGTTTTCTTGCTGAGCCTTCTCTCCAGGCTCCCCTTTTCCCCTGAAACACCCCTGGGGCTCTAGAAAGTTCTCCCAGTGTATTTCCCTGCAAGAGCCACTTCTGCAGTGGCTGGAAAGAAACTGTCAAATGGCAAAGCAGAGGTAGATGGATAGCAATGGCTGCTCATGCTTTTGGGGTTACATCACTGATTTTGATGATTTAGGGCTGTCTGTTACCAGCTGACTAACTCTGTATTTATTCCCCTGCAAGTGTCAGTCTGGAATTAGATGGCAAATAAAAACTTGCAGACAACTAAACTCTAGCCTTTAAAGGGGCTGCAGGAGCTCATTCCCACTCTTTGCAATACATTCAAAGATGATAATCCCAATGACTTTTAATTTTCCATCTTGCTTTCAAAAGTGAGCTGAAATTCATTGGAGTGTGGGCTCCTAAGTGCCTGAATCACTTTTGAAAGCAGAATTTAGGAGGTTGTTTTAAACATTACCCTCTTTGAATTAGGGGTTTTCTTTTTTTCTGTCCCGGTTCATAGCCAAAGTGTAGGTCAGACCTCTGACTAGTAGCATAGAGCAAATAATACCAACACTGCTCAGTGTAATTTTTCCGCTCTGCAATATTTAAATGTACAAAAACTGAAACAAAGAGAAACTTCCAGACTGTGCTGTTAGCTACAGACCTGTCAGACTAAAGGATTTTTGTGGAAATAAAAGATTAGTGTTAGTCCCCTGTACATGTCCGTCTTGCATGTCATTGCTGCCCTGATGTATTAGCACTATGAAGTTACACCTATCCTATTGTTTTCTTTATTGTGAACTAGGCGATCCAACTGGGTCATCCTCAAATGACCTAATAAGTCAATCCAAAGGTGATCCCTTCACAACTGCCTAATCAGTTTCAGGTGTCTGGGGTTTTTTTAGGACATTGTAAAACTGACTGCTTGAGCATGCACATATATGTTTCTATTTAATAGTTCCACAGCTGTTGTTTTTATATATGCAGTTGTTTTACAGCCACACAGCCCTGCTGCAGGGCTGTAGGGACCCACCTTTGTGTCTTCACTGTTCGCAGTCAAAATAAATACTAATAAATACTCAGATTCAGTCACCTCAGCCATGCTCAGGAACTGCCCCTCCTGCTCTCCCACTTGCACGCTAAGGAAGCGTGGGTGAGGATGGGACTGGAAGTCCTGTGGCAGCCCAAGAAATGCCCTGCTGGGACCTGCCGAGGTCAGGATTCAGTGTGTGATCACAGCGAGATGTTGAGCGTGCCAACCAGGCCTCTTCTGCCACCCATGCTGCTTGTATTTCCCTTGCAGCTCCACTTGCTATATTAACAAAGTTAGAGGGAACTTCACAGACCATTTTCTTCTGTATATGATCACAGACCTGGTACCAATAGATTTGCCTAATGCCTTTTTGAATCTGCTAATACAAAAGGATAGCACAGCTCCAGCAAGCAGCAGGAGAGGGCTCCTAATGAGACTTAGACAGAGAAAAACACCTTGTTCTGGTCTGAAGATAAGAACCAAAGTAATTTTGAGGGAAGAAGCATAGGCTTGCCCATTCCCATCTCTGTCCTCTTGGGTACATCAGGTGTTCCACACCTGTCTTGCATTTGGGGATGAGGCAGTGATTGGAAGCCAGCTCCCTATGTGATCTGTGAAGATTTACAGACTGAGAAGAAAAAAAAATACTGGTACAGCACTGATTTTAGATACAGACAAAAATGAATGTTTAAAAAAAATCATAATGAAAACAATTACCTGGGGGAGAACATTAAGGAAAATCAAACTGAGTCATACTTTACCCTACACATAACACCAATATTTTGAAGTCAGCTAAGTATATGCTACCTAGTTAAAAGAGGAGTATGAGCCTGTGTATATCTGAAGAACATATGCATCCAGGAGAGAAAAGGTTACTTATCTTTCAAATAAAGTTAACAGAAGAGGAATTCATCAGTGGTAGCATGATATGAGATGTAATTCAAAAAAAAAAAAAAAAAAAAAAAAAAAAGTAACACTGCTTGGTCTTCTAAGCTACAGAAATAATTGACATATGGTAAACTCTTGGCCAGCCTTGGAAAACTCCAACTAAGCTAGAGCCACAGTGACTCCCCTTAAACTGCCCTCTACCTCCCTGCCATTCTCCAGCACCTTTGGTGAACCCTTCAGGCTCCCCTCACCCCTTTTCCTGTCCCAAGGCAGGATGTGCTCCCCCAGTCTCATTCCCAATGTTTAACTACCTTTTCTGTAAGACCCAGTGGTGGAATTACCACAACATCTCCAGGCCGTGCCACCCATCCCTTCCACTACCCTTGCTTTCAGAAAGTGATTTCTAACATGCAACCTGCAGGTTAAATCCATTAGTTTTGCCTCAGCTATTGCAAACATGGAGTCAGCATTATTTTCACCTACACAAAGCACTTTACGTTGTTACGTATGGTTGTCATGTCGCTCCAACTCCTCATTTCTTTGTCCTAGAATAAAATTTGTTTTCTATTCATCAGTCACATTTCCTGGACCTCTGATCTATCACTGTTTTCTTTATTTTCTCCAGTCAGTCCACATAGTTCTTGAACTGCTCTACCCAAAAGAAGATACAACCTTAAAGCTGAGGTCTTATTGCTGCTAAATGGAGAAGGAATCTTTCATGGGTCATGTAGGCTGTACTCCTGTTTGTACACCCCGGTATGGTGCTTGCCTTTTTCACAACAGCACGAGTGTTGGCCCATGTTTGGCTTATACTGTACCATGTGTCTCAGACACTTCTCTTCAGAACTGCTACCTAAGGCTTCTTCCCGTCCTGTACATCTGCAATCATATGACCCTGAGTGTGACACTTGTAGCTCTTCCTATCAAATTATATTTAGTTTTTGTTTTGTTTCGATTTGTTTTTTCAAATGATGAATCTGTTTTGACGAGGGCTATTTTTTATTCCAGTCCAGCTCCCCAATGTACCTTCAGTCTCTCCTAGCACCATGTCATCTAGAAATTTAATAAGCATGCTCTGTTTTCTCACCCAAATTGCCATTGAAATATCGAATGATACTGAACCCAGGACTGACTCTTGCAGTACTCTTTCAATTCATCCTTTCATTTTGACAGCAAACCCTGATAACTCTCTATATTCAGTTTTCTAATTGATTTTGTGCCCAATATACAGTAATTTCACCAATATTAGGTTTCCTTAGCTTCCTTATCAAAATGTCACAAGAGACAGTGTCAAAAGCCTAACTAAAGTGAAAATATGACATCTGCTGCTTTTCCTCCATCCATAAGATCTGACACCCTCTCACAAAAGCAAATTAGATTGCTCTGACACGATTTGTTCTCAACAAATATATTTGGTCACTATTCATCTTGTTAACTCGTTTGTGCATTTCATTGGTTACTCGTTCCAGAATTTTTCTGGGAGCCAAAGCAGATGACGGGATCTAAGTTCCCCAGCTCCTTTTCTCTTCCCATGCAAACGCTGACAAAACACATGCCTTTCCCTGGACTTTGGTGGCTCATCCACAGCTCTCAAAGACAAACCACTGACAGCTCCAATACAACTTCAGCCACTACCTCAAGTGTCCTAGGAAGAAGTTCATCAAGACCAGCTGACTTTAAAATATTTAGGTATTTTCTATCATGTTTGAGAAAGAAAGGAAACACAGCAAGAGTGTTCTTTACTCTGAATTATTGATCATCAAAATGCAGTTTTTACATGGAAAGATTTCTAAGTCTGACCCAGTCTGCGATCCTGAATCAGGCTGCAAGCCTGAACCCAAAGGGTGGCAAGTGCTCACAAGTTCCATCGTAATTAAGCCTGTTTAATTGACCCTGTTATGGCTTACTTTCTCAGCTCTCTTGTGACTTGAGAGATGATATTTTCCTATTTAATGTCTCTGAAAAACATGTGAGTGGTATTTGTGGTGGTAGGTCAGCTCTCTCTTGACTGTGTGAAGAATCACAGACAACAGCCTAGTGTACTTGCACTGAATTAATACTTCACTGCCTCCAAGAAAAAAAAAAATAAAAACAAATAAACAAACAACAACTCCTTTTGTTTGCTGTCCTTCTTTTCAAGTATCAGATATATCACAAGACATTTGAAGTTAATAAAAACAAGGACAATTAAACCAGACTAAGGCCAGAAAACCAGTCATGTGCTTCTTGCTTTTTTTTACATGGCCTGATCATGTGTCATCTCCTGCAGCTAGATAGGATGCAGCTTTATAGGTACTTCAGATCTTTCCAAGATACTCTGGCTGTGGTCAGCACAACTGTTTTGCCCTAAGATTTGTGACCATTACCAGGACATATACACTGGCAGTCGTTGCTAGCTCTGCTCACATGGGAAAATCCCAGAGGCATTTTTCTACAGCTATTTTACTTTCCAGTTCTACTTGCATTTGGATGAAGGTCAATGAGTGGATTAAATTCTGTTCCCTTAAACCCACTGACTTCAGCCAAGCAAAGAAAGGCTAATCTTTTCTTGGAATAGCCTCTTCTTTTCACCCACTACCATCAATTAACTGAACTTTGTGGAAACTTGCTTCAGAACTCGTCCCGCTAAAATGGAAAGTCAGCCCCAAGTACCATGATGCTGTCCAGCAAACCCGGCTGGCCACCTGGACATGAGGTGGGCACACTGCCTGCTCCTCAGACAGCCCCGTGCCACTCCAAAGGGGAGCTTGGTACCGTGGAATGCATGAAATGGTTCGTGCCCCTAGTCCTCCCTGTGAGACCAGTGGGATGGCTCGAGGTGCTATCAATGCCCCAGACCAAAAGCAATGCTACCCTCGGTAAACCTCGAAAGAAGAAATGCTTACAGACAGCAAATGTGATCTTCCACTACTGAATGGCCTGGGCTGCTCTTCTCCCCTACAAGTTACTATTAAAAACAGCTGCAGGTAGCTGTGCCTTGAGCTGAGGTGGTAGAAGTAGCCCTCAGATCCCTACCCAGATCTTACCAAATCTTCCCAATTAGCAAGCTGAAGGCACCGCCAGTAAGCGTGCCTGCTTTTCTCCCTCTTTTTCAGACAGAGGACAAAACTGAAAGCAGTTTCTGTTTGGTAAAATATCTTCACGGATTTTGGGAGTAGTTTTGGAATAACAGCACCAGGGAAGCTGGAAGTCAAATTCCTCATTACTCTAATCCCCAAAGCTTTCTCAGAAATATGATTCTTGATTTTCCTTCTTCCTCCGTCTTTGATTCTGTCAAATATTTGGATGAAACACTTGTTCTGCAGGCAGAAATGACACCCCATTTGCTTTCTGCCTTCCCCTGGATGAGCATCTTTTTTTTTTTTTTTCCTCTAAGAAAAATAAAGCACTCTCAAATCGCAGCTCTTCACGGGCAGCAGTGCCGCATCTTTCCATCCCTGCCTGTACATGCAGCAAGCGCAGCAGCAGCTGCCACTGGTGCACAGACCTCCTCCCCTCAGACGTACAACCTGTCTTAATGTTGAAAAACAGTTCAAGGTAGCACTTGAGACCAAACGTGCCATTTTCCTTGTCAAAATGAAAGCTGTAAATTTTAAGCCTAATGCTTAATGTATCCAGATATTGAACAGAGGGACTTTTATCCTCAGCTTAATGGTCTGTCTAAAATCATCAAAAAAGATTACTTAAAAATTCAAGGTCCTCAGAGGTCCCATAAAATTTCATGGAACATTTTTCCAGGTTTTTGGGGGGTGTCAGAGTGTTCTTTTTTTTTTTTTTCTTTTTTTTTTTTTTCCCTTCCTTTTCCCCCCCTACATGCAATGGAAAAATATGGATAGAAATATTTTTATCTCCTTCTCCCCCCCCCCCCCCCCATGAACTTAAAAGACTCACGGACAAAATCTGGCTATATTCAGGGGAGCCAGAGCCTTGGCTGGAGTAAATCATCCTAGCTCTTTTAGTTTGTAAAAAACAAGGATGATTTACACTGCCGGCAGATCTTGCCCTACCCGTTTCCTTTAAAAGCTGCACAGTGAAGTGAGATCTTATACTTGCAAGTACTCCTCAGAGACTTGGATTCTAAAAATCATGTCTCACTCAACCTGCCTGCTTGGTGGGTTTTGTTTATTTTGCTAACGTTGGTTAGATGTCTAAGGATTTGAAGGTTCTGTTTATTTAGTTTTCAGATGTTAAATTGAGAGAATCAGCTGTATTTTCTTGCAGGAATTTTCAAAAGGGTTTGCACAAACCTACCCTCTGTTGCAATCCCGGGTGCAGAGGAATTACTGGCAAAGCATTCGGTGTCAGCGCAAACTTCCTTCCTTTCCCCCAAAACAAAGCAGTCCCCCCATCCCCAGCATCGCAGCACCTTCCAGTGCCCAGCAGTACCCGCCGCGGGCTAAAACTAGTATTAGCAACAGAAAAAGGCAAGCAGCATTTAGTAAAGCTGCATTCAGAAAACTTCAGTTTTAATACATATTTACCAAAATGCCCCATACACTAAAAATGTGCATAAATGTATACTGACAAATCTTTTTCTCACTGCTTTAGTTTGGCAGAACTGAAATCCAAATGTATTTTGAATCCATACAGCTAAAAGCTTTTGAAGTGTGTCGGCATCTGTCCATACCTACTAGCTACATTGTGTAGCCTGTATTCAAACATTTGTCTGTTTGTCTGTAGCTTGCAATAAAAAGCATTATTAAAATAACAAGTGTACATGGATTATAGGCTGCATTTTGAAATGTTGGTAAACACAGTGTTTATATGTCAGACCACAATGCTTCCTGAAAAGCTATCGGTAGGAGTCAGTTTTACAAAAACTTTCTAATTGTTTCTTTATTTCTGCTCCCACCTTTTCGTTATACTTTCTTTAAAAAAATAGGCACACATTACTCATATTGTGGCAGCCTCTCAGACAAAATGCTTTCAAATGTAAGGCTGATATTGGGTATACGTAAATAGCACTCGTGTGAATAAGTAGAACACAGAAAATTCCTTGTGCAGTTATGTTTTTGCAAAAACACAACTATCAGGCAAGAACTTTACTTTTTCTCATTTTCCACAGATGAATTGAAACCTTACCACTATTTCAGAGAATTTTAGAGAACAGGGACATGTAAATCTCAAAGTTTGAGGTTATACTTCCTTTAATCAAGCACAACAGTATGTGTACATGAAGCTTCACCGAACTGGTAAAACACACTTAGCTCCCTGCGTTCAGCTGCCGTAAAACATTCCCCCTCCCAAAGTCTAAGCTATATTGATTTATATAATCTGGGGATCTGTCCCTGCCTCTATGAAATGATGCTGCAAATTTTACCAGGCTTACTTACAAGATTTTTAGTACCTCCACTTTCTGTTTTTGGTTGGCAGGATCATATAAGCAACCTGATTTTTGTTTTAAAAACAGTCTTTCTGTCCTTTCATGTTCAAACTGCTTGTATGCTTTGCTCACTGCTCAAATCCCTAAGAATTTATTCTCACTTCAGATCTAAATAAAGTGCAAAGGTTCAGAAAAGTGTCTTGGTTGTTTGTTCTTTTTTTCATTTGTTTGTTTTGTTCCCCTACCCCTACCTCTCCCCAAGGTAATTTTGTGTGGTTGTTTTTTTTAATGACGGACATTATATAACAAAAAGTACATCTTCCACAGCTTTGGGTCTATGTATAATACCACCCAAAATATACAAATTTGAGTTTAACGTTAACAGCAAATATTATATCCATTCTCTACGCTTTTCAAGGAAACACAAGACTGTGTAGTTAATGTTTACAAAGGAAAACCAGCTTGTCTTTACAATAACGATCCATCTCCAGAGGGTGTGAAATACATTTCTATAGTGCCAGCTCTCCCACCCTGGGAAATACGGTGATTTCAGGGAGAAGGCAGCTGTGCCTCTCAGAAATCCTGCAGCAGCCCCCGCCACGCATCACTCAGGATGAAGTGCCTGGCAGAGAACGGTGTGGAATTGCTACTCTCTATTACCTGTGCCTGTTCCTTTCGGTTCAGTGGAGTATTTTTTAAAAAGCTGTAATAAATGCATTCAATAATTGTTTGAATTGCTGCTGTGCATTCTGTCATAAATGGTTTATGGATAACCATCAATTCGTTCTGCTCATCACTCTAACAAGTTCAATGTACTATTCGGAGCAAAGGATGAGTATTTATTTAACAGCTTTTGGCAGGAAAATTTGTTGCGTGCCACAACTTTACAAAGAACATTAAAATCAATGACAATTTATAAACCAAAGACTTGGAATTATGCTTTGGATTCCCATAATTCATGAGAATAAAGCTGTCAGATACCTTTTATTATAAATTAATAGCATGTTGTCTACAGCTTGGCAGTGGCAGCTGTTTGCCAGGTTAGTAGTGACATCTAGTGGGTATTTTTACCCATAGCTACTGGTTTGCTATTATTTCTCGTAAGAGTTCACTGTTGCATTTTAGCTCTTGGTAGTATAGGAAAGGTGCAAAGAAAATTGTATTATGTCGTGCAGAAATTGTCATAAGTTAACATTACTTCAGAATTTTAATTACAAAGAAGTAGTAGTGACCTCGGATAGTATGCGGGTACTAATATAATCTTGATATTTGGACTGTCAGGTTAGAGATTGTTTTTGTATACTCTTCTTGCCAGCTACATTAGATATCCATTGCTCTTACATTGCATTTAATGGCAATCTTTTGCCATCTTTGGAACCCACTATTATGTACTGCAAAGATAGGCATTTCTCATGTTCTATTGGTTTGGGGAAATCCAGCTTTAAACAGCAAGAGATACAGCCTTTCCACCAGACTCATTTGTAATAATTCTTTAATCTACTGCAAATGCTTCCCCAAAACGCATCTCTCTTGAATTTCTACTTTCAGTACCCACTTAAATTGCATACAGAGAAATAAAGGCATTTTTGGATGCTGCGGGATGGTAGATTTTCCTCACCACTCCCCATACTCTGCAAGGCAGTTACTCTTGCTTTAATGTTAATAAGAATGAAGGAGCAGTCTGTAATACATTTTTTTTTACATTTGTTCCCTCTATTTCTTGTGACTACCGAATAATAATATATAGAAGTTGTAAAGAAACTGTATCTGTTTCCAGCAGCTTTGTTGGCTTACAGAGGTCCTGATGATAAAAAGAATACATAAAAGATAATGTGTGAAAAAATTCCTTTCTACTTTAAAATGTCAGGGGATATAGAGCTGATAATCTTCCAATCATAAGAGTGAATGGTAGTAAATGTATATACAGCAGCAATCTTTACATACTCACACACATTTTCCTATGTATTTTGATCTTATTATATTCTTAAGAAGAAAAGTCCGTGTTTATTTCTCTGCTGAGAAAAATAATTGCTTGTGCAGCAATTCTCAGGATTATGTGCCTGCCCATGGTGTGTACAGTGATTGCCCTGCCCTGGATCATCGTGAGCACCAAGGAGTAGATGCCCAGCTGCCTACAGAGGTGCTACATGCAACCCACCGTCAACAGTGGCTGCTTCCCACCATGGACACCTTCAAAGTCATCTTATTTCCCCTGGGAGCAATCTCTAGCTGTCAGAGATAAGTGGTTGGGGACGTTCTCATTGGTACAAGACCTGCGATGCCTGCTACTAAAAAGCATCTGAACATTTTGGCCAGTGGCACACAGTTCCTGACCAGTGACAGTCCTCCTACTTCTGCCTCTCCAGCTACTTACACTGTCTCCAGCTGTGTGGGCTCTGAGTATCTCAGTTGTAAAGTCCCTACACACTCCTTCCTGAGAGGGAAGTTATTGCTGTCCTGTGCAATCAGGTGGGCCAGTATGAAGCTGCATGGCAGAGCTGAGCACGCATCTCCTGAAACCAGCACTCCAGCGATGGGAGCATCTTCCCTTCCTTCTTGCATCTTTCCCTTCCTTCTTGCTGTTGTTGTTAGGTGGGCCCCCAGCAGGCTCTACAACCCAGCCAGCCTTTGCAGAAATACCTGAAGCTTCGCTCCAGGTCAATGGTGTGCAGAGGCAAAGGGTGAGAGGAAGTGGTTAGCTCACTATCAGCCCATAGCTAGAAAGTCCAATTCAAAAGCACCTAAGTAGTAAACATCCTGCCTAACATCAGTCATCCCTAGATAGGCATCTAGTCCAAATTACCTCTTTAGGATTCCTCTGCTGTCAATGGGAAGGGATATGCATCTCCAAAAGTTGATTTATCTCACCTTCCTGAGATAAAACACTGTCTGGAGCTGCTTATCTCTTTCCATTAACTACAGAGGGAATCCAGATGACTAGCTGAGACTGAATGCTAGAAAGCTGAATTAAGTCAAGTAAATTCCACCCATATAGATAGGGAGCTGCATGAGATATAATGGCAGAAAGAGGAGGTTTGGTGTGGCAAAGCACCCAGACAGTAGAACCAAAAGAAAATACTGCACACTTCCATGGCATTCAGTGCCACCACTAGCATTACCAAGGCCCAGACATTAAGAACAGCATGCGTAAGCAAGACCTCGCACTTTATGCCACCCATCACTTGCAAGCAAGGATGGAAAGATGCAGTCTGTTAGGGGCAGGGCTACACAACAGCTGTTGCATGGGGATTTTCTGGATCTGCCACTGGTATACCTCGTTCTTGCACTCCCACAGCAGCACCCTGCAATGGCTGAACTGTGGTGAGAGCCAAGCAGAAAGCTTCCTGCTTTCCCAAATATAAAAGCATCTAAAAGCCTAGCAGAGCATATTCCAAGCATCTGCTCTCTTCCAGACACCAACACAAAAATACCACAAATCTTCATGTCTTATTAGACTGAGATTTACTCTCTTTCTTGTGCAAATAGGGCTAGTGTTATTGTAAAAAAAAAAAAAAAAAAAAAAAAAGCTGTAGAGGACAAAGGCCATACATACACACACAGACACCATAGACCCAACTCATTCAGAGGTTAGGTGCCTTATTTTCAAAAGGACTTTTTGGTGTAGGGGTCCCTTATTTTTTTAAGAGAAAATGGCTGTTTGAAACGGACAGTATACTATCCCCTGTGGAGTCAGTAGGAGACATAAACAGTGACAAGCTCTGGAAAGCACATCACCAACTAGGCAGAAACAGATTATGTAAAGCCAGGTTCCCTAAAACCTGGTTTGCATCCACTTTTGCTTCCAAGTTGCTGTGTATTAAGCAGGTCATAAAAGCATGCTGGGAAGCTGTTTGAATTCCTCAGATGAGAGGTGCCAAAAGCTCCCTCCAAGCTCAGAACTAGAGCTAGTCAGAAAACAGGAAATGTTTTGCATAACATTTTGCAAGCCAGGAAGCTGAACATTATCCATTATTAAGACTAATATGAAACAAGTTTTTGAGCTATAAGACAAAAGCATGTTATATGTACAGAACCACACCTTCAGGCTCAGGCCAAGAAAGGTGAGTTAAGTACTGACTACAACTAGTTCCAACTAAAATCATTTTTTTTAGTCCACTCTAGTCCTGTCATTGGTAATGGAATTTTTCCTGGATCCCCGAGTAATCAGAAGGCCGGAGCTTCATTTGTTATTGACATCTAAAGAAAGCTGAAAGGGCACAAGGCTGGGCACACCCACAGGACTTTGCTCATGGCTTCTGTGCAGCAACTCCATCATCTTAATGTGTTCTTTAGTCCTTCTGATTTCCCAGTACAATTTTACATTAGAAATACACTATGGAAGGGATAATGACATCACCAACACACTACAAACTTTATTAAGCTTAATAAGATATATGATGATGCTCATATTCTTTCAACTCACACTAAGGACTGAAATTCCAGCCCCCAGGTTGTCTCATCTGCAAGGAAAACAGCAAGAGAGTATCTATAAGCCCCTCTGAAAACAAGAGTCTTACTTAATAGATAATGTCTTTTACTTGCTCTTCCAACCACACAGAGGAAAAGGCGTGGTTACATGTAAGTACACATAGAAATGATGTTTGAGGTGAAGGAGAAAATGAACCAACTATAGCAGATAGAGAGAAAAGTATATCAGATATCTACAATTAGCTTTTTATCCTCATAATTTAGGGCCCTCATTGCAGAACAGACAGCATAAACTTCTGAGATTCATTCTGAGTTGAAAATATAGTAAAATGTGGCCTAAATGCCTACTTCCAGGAGCCTCAGTAAGGAGAAATATTAGCAAAGCAACTTGAAAATTGATTTCCTTTTCATATTGGAACTCTTTAGCTGGAGTATAAAGGTGCAGCAACATGGAAAACAAAAAGTGAGTCAGAAAACAAAGATACCAAGTAAAACAATAAATTAACCACACCATAGGTTGGATTAAAATACACAGGAAAAGGTCTGAGATCTGGTTACATAAATAAGTGTTGAATAAATAGAAAACAAGTCTCCAATTCAAATAACCAGTGATTAAAATTCTTTGAAAGAGCATAAAGGTGTTTCAACTCTCTAAAAAAAGTTCAGTAAAAGTACAGTGATTTTAAATATAAGGAAAATACATCAGAAGGTGAAACTCCATAACTGGTGTGTGCTTCATATTTAGAGATTGAAAACTGTATAAATCTATATGCAAATAAGCATTTGGAGAATACTGGGTGGATTACAAGTCTGAAGTCTACAGAACATGAAATCATGACAGAGACACTAAAACTAAGACACAATAGTCAGCAGAAAAACTCAGAAGAGTGTGGGTATCCACATGTTCTGTGCTTGTCCTCTACATTGTGCTGTTTCTCATAAATATAAATATTTTTAAAATAATCACACTTCAATAGAGAATGTGTTTGGGCATAATTTGCAAAAAGATGTGGAGGATGGCCTTATCTTGTAAAGCAAAATAGGGAGGAAAAAAGCAATAGCTGCACATCTACATTAACATATGGGCTTGAGAAATATTAGTTACAACACAGGATTTCAATCCCATAAACGTGGAAAAATAATTCTAACAAAAGGAGCTGAACAACTGGAACCAGAAACAAACAAACAAACAAAACAAAACAAAACAAAAAAAAGCAATATTAAGCAATATTGACACTAAGAATGAGAATCACTTAAGCTAGCAGCAAGATATTGTTTACCCAAGGGCAAAATGGTTTCATCAGATCAAGCATGCAAATATCAAAATCAGAAATGATGGAACAATTTCAGATATAGAAACCTGTCGGTCTTCATTGTCCCCATATGCTGGATCTCACTGGGACAAGCATGCTGGAAAAAACAGGGGATGGTTTAGCTGGTAAGTGGGATGGTTTGGCCTGTTTCTTTCAAATATCCACTACTGCTCTTGATATTAATTGTTAAGCAGGTAAAAGTGTGATCTATCCAAGTGCAATAAATGAGAAGGAATATCTTCATCAAAGTTCAAATCTCCAAATTCTGGTTGACAAATTTATATTTTTATGACCAAGAAAAGTGTGAAAAAACTGTGAAAAATTAAAGTGTTTAGTAATGTATGTGCTACTTATACAGACTTGTAGCTGTGGATTTAAACATCTCAAAGAATATTGTCAGAAAAGCACACCAAAAAGAACAAAATCTAATTCTATAGAATTCAATGGCAGAACTCCCATTGACTTCACTGAAGTCAAGACTAGCACAATACTATGCTTTCCTTCTCTCTGTTTCAGGAAGATAAAAAGGACTTGTCCTTAGACTTCTCTTCCTCTCTTTCATTGCCTAGAACAGGGTTTAGACCACTCAGTCACCTGCTACCTCTCTTCTATCTCTGGTCCCCTGTTCTCTCTTCTGAGCGAGCACTGCAGCTAACATATAGGAAAACAGGATGTATGGCAGGCAGGCAGGCAACTTATATATGGGCTCCTCCATGCAGCAGAACTGCAATAGTTAGCAGGTCAGACTGGAATGGAGAGATTTCCCATATAAAATCCCTACAGTCAGAAAATACCACCCTTCCCAGAGACAGATCAGCTTTGCTTACTAAATGAAGAGAGTCACTATAAGGTTCTCCATTTCCACACAGTAAAGAAATAGGGTTTTTTTGCAAGAAAACTGCATCACTCATCCCTTCTGCCAGTTGCACTTAGCATACCATTCACTGAAGAGTACAAGCAGAAACCACTGACCTTAGTATAGCTAAACACTGAACTTAGTATAACTATCTCATATAAAATGTGCAGATGCTATTTAAGTGTAACTCTCCTGAGCTTCCCCATGATACGCATAAAAACATGACAATAGCTTTTCAAGTTATGAAGTGTTTAGATGTTACTGAAAAAGGCAATCACTTTCTGATCTCTTAAAAAAGTGTGGAGAAGATGTTTGATTATCTGCCTAAGTCTGGCATATTTTTGTAAGCCATGAAAGGATAAAACTTCCCTATTCTTCTGAAGTCTTTTTTTTTTTTTTAAACAGCATCTTAAAGATTTTTGCATGTCCTTTCCTCCCTCTGCTTTGTAAGAGAACGTAAGTATCCCAGGATTGCTGAGTTTAGAACATGTGAATTATAGAGGATCTTTAAGTCTTCACAGCAGCTGTTTTTCAAGTGTTGTTCTTAAATCAGAAAAGATAGAATAAAATGAAAAAAAAAAAAATCTGAGCTACAGGAAGAAAGTGTATTTGATCCTGCAGGACACATTTCAAATAAGCACTCAAAAATCTTCTTAATTAATTGGGATTACTCATTTCTGCAAAAGAAGGCATCTGTCTAAGCACTTAGATGGGCTAGGTAAGAGTCCTGGAGCTCTGTAATCCTGACATCTTCCACTCCTGCTGGTCCTCATCTTGTAGGAAGCACTTCTGCAACATTGTATCAGCAACATAGGAGATTTTTTATTAATATTATAAAAGCTGAAATGAAAGAGGTTTCTTCTCTCACATTCAGAAAAAAACAGAGCACATGCAGTGCCAAGAACTCCAGCTGTTGCACACATCTGTGTCCAGACAGTAGGTCCAGGATCCACTGCCATGGCAGGGAGGACAAGACACACCAGCTCCAAGCCCTCCTTACACCTCCTGGTTTCCTCTTTGGAGGGTGAGCATGTGCAGGGTTTGTACCTTTCTGTACCCTCCTGGAGCAGACAGCAATCAGTGTCTCCATCCTGTCCGTCCCCTGTGAGCCACTGGGAGTTGTTCACAGTCCTTTGCCCACACTGCTCAATGCACTGTGGAACTGCGGGTAGATTTGCTGGGGCCTCAATGGGCTGCTGCTCTGCGTGCCATGATCACCTGTGCTTCCAGAGTCTGTGCCTGCTGGTCCCTGCCAAGCCCAGATATTGCCAACCCCACCTTAGCCTTTCCATTGCTATTCACTACCTTAGTTTGGATTTCTGATGCAGTGAAGAACCAATACCACGCCCCTCTGCATAGTGATGCAGATCACCTGGCTGGCACCACAACACAGCACTGTGACAGAGCAGGGGGGCTGGCAGGGAAGGGTACAAAGAGAGAAAACCCAGACTAACTTACCTCTGCCTTGGTGACAAAGCTGAGGAAGACTAAGTGCTGATATTTAGAGGCTGAAGGGTAGAAGACACTGTAGACTGGCAGAGCCTACCTGCTACATTGCCTGCACACAGCCACCTCAACGTACCTGCAGCAACAGGGAGCCTTCTCTAACCCAGATAAGCCCTATTTACCTGACTTGTATTTCTTTATCTGACAGTTCTGCTATTGGTATAAGCGACTGCTTTTCTTATCAAATTGAAAGAAGGAGCTTCTCTCCCATAAGGAAATGTTGATAAGTTTGAATGTCCTGAATTTGCAGAGCAGAAAACTATCCAAAGCATACAAATGGGTATGCATGACCACAAGCAATAGCAGGGATAGCCTTACAACACCAAAGATGTGTATCACTCTGTTGGACCTCAGTATTCCTCTTTCCTGTTTTCATAAGTGCCAAGAGTTTAGTATTAGTAGTTCATTTCCAGCTTGTGAGGGAGGATATGTGAAATGGTCTTCCCTCCCATTACAGTGAATGTAGAGGAAAAGGAGGGGCTTTACTGCCTTTTTTATTCCTCCTTTGTCCTATAAATGCAGTATGACATTTGTTGGCCTGTTATCATCGACAGCCAAAATCCCAGGGGTCTTGAAAGCAACTTGGGGAACATTAGCACTGAGAACAGGTCAAGGGGGCTTCCTGGAGCACAGACTCAGAGAGCACCGGCTGTTCTGTATGCATCTACATTTAGCCTTTTTGCTCGACTTGTGATCTCAAATTCTGGGAGCCGATACATAATAAACCAAAGCAGCTGTAGAAAGCTCTTTCTGGATTATGCCCAAATGGAGCAGTTGCATGAAGGATTTCAGCAGCTTCCAAGGAAGAAGTTCAAAGACATCAAGGCGTGTGACAACTCTGGCAAGCTGCTGCAGTCTTTTTAGTGGAAAATTATGTTGAATACGAACTGTCGGAAAAAGCATCTCTTTCTCTTGCATACAGAAGACAATACAATTTATATCAGTGAGGTTACCACACAAGTCCCTCATCAGAGAAGCAGCAGCTTCCCCTTACAAGATCTTAATTTATCCCATTTCTAGTTATAAGAACTAATCACTTATGTTTATAAAATAACATGAAGAATCTTTACACAAGTTGGGTGCAAATAAGCATAATCAGGCAGAGTTCCACTGTAGTCAGGGTTACTACACCAATGTGCAAGTGCTTGCTGCTTACAAAGAAAGAGTATGTTCAGAAGCCCACACTGGAACTGCCATACATAAATGGGATCAAACTCTTTTCAGCTACACATCTGGATAGCAGATAAAATTCACTGACAGCACCACAATGTCTATGACCAAAAGCGAGGTATCAAAAAGACAGAATTTGACCCATATATTTGTGGGTGCATCATTAAGAAAACATATGTATAGCCAAAGAATTCAAGAGAAATTCTTTAAATAGGAGTCATAATAAAGGAAGCTTGTAGCATCACCAAATTAAGGAAGCCAAATCTCTAGCAGATGCAAGATTTTGCAGGTTCACTGCAAACCATGTAGCTGTGCTAATTTATAGCAGTTGAAGATCCAGCTATCAATCTGAATAGCCACCTCAGCAGAGGTAAGATATACAAAAGAACATTCCTCAGTGTTTTATGCACTAATTACTTCTCACAGTATCCCTCAGGCAACAAAATCACTCTTTACATTTCCAGTGGTATTTCACCTTTGAATATAAAAGGAAGATGTTACCAGGCCTAACAAAGTTAAAATGTGTGTGTGTATTTACATATATTCCTCTCCATTAATCAAGAAGAGTATTTCTGGACTTTTAAACCACACTTCCAGCACCTGGCCCCCACCCAGCCCACCTGCACTTACCTAAAGCCCCATCCTCACCATCACGAGGTGGTGCTCCCTAGGAGAGCGCTACAGGAATCCCTTCAAGCTCCCGTTACAAATACTTTATCTGGACTGCTCTTATCTCCTAAAACAGATTGTGTTTCTAGGATGTGGATCCTGAAATCTCAGGGAAAAAAAAAAAAAAAAAAAAAAAAAACAAAAAAAAAAACAAAAAAAAACCCTACTTTCCCCTGCCTGCCTTTCAAGGACCACTGATGGTCCATGGCAGCATCCCTACCTCACAGGAGGCTCCTCCTCAGCATCTCTGAGGCATCCCCGCTCTGCCCCAGCTTTCTTCTCACTCCCTCCCTGCAAACAATCTTTGCACATGCAAAGGCCAACCATGTTCTCCTGGGCAAAATTCCACCCTTTACAAGTCACTCTCGCTGCTATTGTTAAATGTCAAAACATTTTCTTTTTTTTTCTTTTTTTTTTTTTACTTTAGTGGGCTTCCCCCCTTCCCATTTCTAAGCTAAAGTATAGCCACTGGAACTGAGAAAGATCAGGTTTCTTTAAATGAAATGCTGGATGCCTGCAAGACATCATATTCTTACAGAAAATAAAAACACCACATGGAGCAGATAGACCAACCATGCTAGGAGTTCATGAACAAGCTCTTAAAAACACAAATCCAGGCCTAATTTTGTATTACCTACATAACATTACCTACATAACATTACCTATATAATTCTAACTTCAACTGATCATAACCAGAAAAAGACCAATGTAGAATATTATTGTACAATGCTGGATTAATGGTTCAGTCACACAGTAATATCCTACATGTGTGTTACCACATTCCCAATGATTGAACTGCGTAAACCCATAAAAAGGTTATGGGATTCTTTATTCAATAGAAATAATTAAGCTTAATTTTAAAGTTTTGTTCATTAGAGAGAATGGTTTACTAAATTGGCATTTAGAAAACAAATATCCATCCTGCCTGGTCATATCACCATCCTAAGACAATAACCATAATTAACAGTCCTAAGTTATTTTCCTAGAAGTATTCACCCACTATCACAGTTTGGGTGCCTCAAATAGTTACTGAATAAAAACAAAATCACATCTGAAGCGTACCAGTAACAAAAGACGGCATAAAATAATTAAAGCCAGAGCATGTCATGTTCTGGTCTCTAAAATAATAATAATAATATTATTAATACATAGTGTTTAAATGGCACTTCTTAACACACAGATATCAAAGAACTTTATAAAAGCAGAAATCATCATTATCTCATTTACCAATGCAGAAACAGAGGCAGTGTGTAGTTGCAAGTGCCAAAGTGACCCAACGTGTTTGTAGCAAAATCGTGATTTAACCATAGGAAAAAAAATCTCATGACTCCAGTCCTTATTGTTGGGCAGAGGATTCCAACAACATCACAGTATTTCTGGGGCACACACAGTAGTATTGGTGAATCAACACGTGGAATCTTTCCCACTTTTTGGTCTCTGCTACATAAATCTTGTAGTAAGGACCTGATTCTGGAAGATGACCTTTTGTACTTCATCACTCCCTATCTACAGGCACTAGATCTGCTGCACCTTCTGGCTTACAGGCTTCTACAGAACATTGCATACCCCAAAGCATCACCCAAATAAATGAGACCTTGATTACATCAGTTGAGCTTTAACTGATCAACATGATATGAGATGGATAACAAAGGAGTTCAGTTAAGTGTTGTTTACTTCATACTTCTTGGACCACAATTGGGCCAGAGAGTGACAGAAACCTTTTACATCCTTAGACACAGAGGAAATCAAATACTTTGGGGTGGGGATACATAATGAGCAAAGTCATTGGTGTCTTATGCCAACAGTCTATCACAAAACACAATAGATACTTAAGGCAGTAGCTATGGAGCATGGGGAACACCATCCTTTTACAGTCATAGATATTAGCTCTTTATTAGTTTATTCAGGTAAGATAAGAGTACTCACACTCAGAGAAGATTTTTCCCCACTTCAAGAAAAACAGCCTTTTGCTTTTGGGAAGGAACATGCTGAATGAAAAATAACGTCACTTCTTTGTAGGGCTTTCAGCACCTCCCATAAAATCCTTGGACAAATTGATGAAGTACAGGCTACATAGACAGCAAAGTTGACTGAAAACTGGCCAGACTTTGGGGATCAAAGGATCACAGTTAGCAATGCAAAGTCCAGGTGGAGCCCAGTCACTAGTTCTGTGGCCCAGGGATTTAACCTCTTCACTAATTACCTGGATGATAGGGCACACTACTCTCAGCAAGTTTGCAGTTGGTACAGAACTGGGAGGAGTGCCTGACAGACCAGCTGGCTGCACTGTTATTCAAAGTGACCTCAAGAGGCAAGAGAAATGGGCAGGGAGAAACCCCATGAAGTCCAACAACAGGAAATGAAATGTCCTCCCACATCTGCGGAGGAATAACCCCCTACACACCAGAACAGAGTAGTGACTAACTCTCTGGAAAGCCACTCTGCAGAAAAAGACTTGGGGCTGCAATGGACCACAAGTTTACCAAGAGCTAGCAGTGCACCTTTGCAAGAAGGCCAGCATTATCCTGTGCTGCATTAAGCAGAGTGTTGCCAGCAGGTTGAAAGAGGTGATCCTTCCCCTCTGCTCAGTGCTAGTGAGGCCACATCTAAGCACTGTGTTCAGTTCTGGTCTCCCCAGAACAGAAGAGGTATGGTCTTATAGATGCAAGTTCAGCAAAGGGCTGTAAAGATGATTAAGGGATTGGAGCACTTCTCATATGGAAAGAGACAGAGCTGGGACTCTTCACCCTGGAGAATAGGAGACTGGGGGCACTGAGGCAGGTCTGATTGGTGTGTATACATACCTGATGAGGGGAGTAAAGAAAACAGAGCCAGACTCTTCTCAGCAGCAGCCAGTGAAAAGTCATGAGGCAATGGGTACATAGTGCAATACAAGACATTCCATTTAAAAATAAGGGGTTCTTTATCTTTTTTCTAGTGTGAGAATTATAAAGTGCTGGAAAAGGTTTCCAAAGAGGCTGCAGAGTCTTTATTCTTGGATCAAAATTTGACTGGACAAAGACCCAACCAATCTGTTTTAGCTGGCTCTGCTTGAAGTAGGGGGTTAGACTAGAAAGAGCTTTGAGGTTCCTTCCAACCTGAACTATTCTGTGATTTATGTTATTCCTAAATCCCACAGACATTTGATACTGTTTTCCCACTACTGCCCCCCCAAAGTGGCAATGGATTATTTGTCAGATCATACCAATGCACAAGCAGCTCCCTCCACCAGCAAGCTTTACCTCAAGTTATAAAGAAAATTCAAAGTAACAAAACCTAATTACTCACTTTTTTTTTTTTTTTCTCTCCAGTTTCAAAATAAATCCTCTTGGTAGCAAGTGTTGCAACAGCATTGCTTGCTTTGTTCTCTAAAAGGTGGTAATGACTACAAAGTTCAAATAGCTTTCTTCATAGTTGAAAGGGTGTTGGACTTGGTCGTGCAGGCTGGATTCAGGAAGTGCCATTGAGACAATGAGGGTTAATTACCTGCTTTCTGCATGGGTTGTGATGACAAGTGGTCTCCACTCTTTTTAAACAGATTCAGCTTCTTAAACACACCAATCAGATGGAATATGGCCATGTCCCAATGTTTACAATGTCAATCCAGAATTTACAAGTGAGTAATTAGTAGTGAACCTGCTATTCTGAAGGCAGGAAAAAATACAGCGTTTCTTCTGTCACAGAAAAAAAAAAAAAAATACAGAAGTTCCCAAGCACTGGTCAAGACTTTCAATTGGGCATGCCCTTGCACTAGCTTGAAATAACATGTAGAAGACTCCAAAAGAAAGCAAACAAGTTTCCCTCTTCCGCTATTAGGACAAAGTAATTCACAGCAGTGTCTTGTAGGGTGCAGGTCCCTTCTGCCAGGCTGCTTCTGTGTTTCTAGCTGCAGCATGGAGGGGCCCCATCTCCTCTTCCCCTCGGCCTCACTTCCCACTTTGTGCCAGGACAGGTGACCTGAGCTCTTCTCCTTTTCCCCCTTCCCAAGCCACAAGTCAATGGTAGCCAGGGCACCCTGAGCAGTGAGGCTTTGGAAAAGAGAACAAAGTGTCATGCTATTTCTGTTTCCAGTTACCTTAGCCTGCCCACCACTGATTCATTTGATAAGAATAAGTTTTTTGTCTCATTGACTAACCACTGTCTCATAACCCACGCTTCATGTGGTGTCAGCAGAGAAAAAGAAAAAAAATGATTTTGCTGGCAACACAGCTCAATGCTTTGCAGAGATACCAGCATCAATCCCCAACAACTTGCTCTCCATCAAGAGCAGCATGCTTAGAGAAGCACGGCATGCTTCCACGTCCACAGACCCTGCTGATGAGTACACATTTCTTTCAGGGCCTCAGCAAGCAACTCTGGGCAGTAACATATATACTTTTGCAGATGCAGATACCTCACTGCATTAAAACCTTCTCCCTGTAGGCATAACATTATCTTCAAGATTGCTGCAGAATAAGTTCATTTTCCTCTCATTTAAAAAGAGGTGAGGCAGAGCCCTGTTTCTACTTCCATCATTGATTTTAAAACATGAGATTGTTTGCTACTCTGTGAAACAGGTCTAAAAAAATGGGCTAGGTCCCTGGATCAAAATAGCACCATAGACATCAGTACTTACCCTTGATGACATGTTTAAAAGAAAACAGTGTTTTCAATGAAAATTAGGAATACAAGACAGTAACTGCATTGTTTTTAAATATTTTGAACTGAATTAAAGGCTAAGGGCATGTCTGTCTTCTGTACGCACAATTTTGTGTGGAAATAAAGAACGGTTTATTTGGAAGAAAAAATTAATAGAAAACATCTTTTCTTCTTGACAAATTATGTGCCACAAGCATTTTTTTAATGGTTCATCCACTAAAGTAAGAATTTATGGCTGTTTAATTCCCTGAGTTAAAGGGGAGAAAAATGTAAATGCTGCTGCAAAGGTAACTGGGCTACCAAGAAGCAGATGGCTTTAATTACCTATTTACAGGATTGTTTATACTGGGAATTTGAAAGAGACACACAGCTTAGAAACAATACTCATTGTGGGAACTCCCTGTACATTTTAATTAAGCCAGATTTTAAATGGGAATAAAAGGAGATTATTGAATGTTACCCGAAGTCAAATTGACACTTCATATGTGCCTTGCACACAAAGATTTAGTTATACCAGATGCGTACAAAGATACACAAATCTGTGCATGCTGAGTCTCATCCTCATTTTTGCTCCTCTTGTTTCCTGCTGTTCCAGTCCTGCAAAGAGGCCACAGCTGCATATGGCAGCATTACCACATGAAGAAGTCTGGTTCACTGGATTGAATTTGTGTCTGGATGTCAGTGCGGTTCTGTCAGGGGTTGACTCAACTCCAACCGCTGGTCTTCAGCTCTCTGAGCCTGATCCCCCTTTCCCAGGGAATCCTTTCTCAGTGGCAGAGCTTGAAGTGAGAAAGCCCAGACACCCTCCACCAGGTGCCGAGCACTAACTCAGGGAGCAGCTACAGGGGGACCTGAGCTCACCCAGCGGCTCGCAGCTGCCAGCACGGGAGGACCAGTTCCCACCCACAGCACTACCTGCCTTTACTCCTCACTCCTGGTTGTTGCTCATCTCCTGTTACTTCTGTAAAAGAAATAAAATGCTTTTGGCCAGGCACTGAACTCTCACCAGCCCCAGGTACAGCAGAAGCAGCAGAAGGAGAGGTTGGCCTCAAACACTGTGGCCTCCCTCTAGCCAACACAAACAGACTGAACTGGTTTGCAAAGACTGGGCTGAGGCTGGGTTTCAACAAATGCAAAGCTCTCTGAGGATCGCCCAGTGTGATTATTAAAGTATGTTTTTGCTCAGTTTTTATCTCCTTCAATCCTTACCATGAGCTTTTATGGTCCAAACATGGGTACACTCAGAAGCAGCAAAGTTTACAAAAGCTAACCAAACTACACGAGAATGTTAGCCTTGTGCTTACTGATTCCCAAGAGAAAGGTGTTCACATACAGCACTTCAACCTACACCGCCTCTTCTACCTATTTACTAGATCAGTCTAAAATTGCACTTTAATTTCAACTGGTTAATGGATGCCAGGCATTATCTTCAACTCAGGGCAACAATGAATATTTTTTTAAATAAACAAGATCAAACATAAGTAGCATAAACATGCTAATAAATCAAGTGAGAAAATTATATCTGCAAAGAAAATATGCATAAAGAAGGGCTATTCAGCTTCAGTGACTCAGTACAAACAAACCCCTGGGGCAAAGAATAATTACAGCACACTCTCTACAAATGAATAGAATAACCATATCAAGCCAAAATTCAAATGTATGGCAGCTCTGAGGTTCTTCCAAGTCAGGGAGAGAAGCCACGTAGAAACGTTTTGCATATGAGACGAGTCAGGAAGAGCAGGAGCACTCTTGCTTCACCTCT
This sequence comes from Heteronetta atricapilla, assembly GCA_011075105.1. NCBI lineage: Eukaryota > Metazoa > Chordata > Aves > Anseriformes > Anatidae > Heteronetta > Heteronetta atricapilla. Next base: position 76,635,797 of record CM021731.1, on the reverse strand, counting down.
CCTGGAAAAATGAAGATATACATTACCTCGTAAAGAAAAAGCCTCAGCCAAGACATACTATTACAGAGAGGAACAGCTACCAGGAATTGCCCTGGCAGTTTGTGGGATAACAGCATGCCCCCCAGGAATTATGCCTGACCTGAAAAGGTTGTCTCAGTCCATTACACTGGTGCAACACCAGAAATGGGAGGTGATTTCACAAGTTTGAAATGAAATTTTTCTTTTCACAAACTGTTGCATATTCTCAAAAGCTGTTATGTAAAAAGTCAGTCACTTCTTACGCAGCTGAGACCACAACCAGTAAGTTCATTGATACTGAGTTTTTCCTGCTCTTGCAAACACTTTGGACACTTCTACATCTCTTCTCTTGGCCTGAGATTGTGAAGTCTTTGGAACTGAGACCACATTTGTTTCCCGTGTGTGTACACTGCAAGTGACTAATCACAGATGAGGCTGTTACAATCTACATGTATGTTCCTGCAAGGCAGCATTTTCAGTTTAGATAGCAATACTGATTCAGAAGAGATACTTGCAAATTAAAATTAATTTAAAATTAATTTAATTTAATTTAAAAATTAAAAATAAAATCCATAAAAGAAAAAAAAAGAAAAAAGAAAAAAAAAAGAGGGAAACAGATGTAATAAGCATTCAAAGTTTAGCTTTGTATTTTTTTTTCTGTTGCTACTGAAAGCCACTGCAGCAAAGAGATCTCCCTTTTCCTTTCTCCTGTAAAATTTCACTCAATGATCCAGCTTCCTCGCATTGATATGAAGGACTGCAGAAGGTGCAGGGCCTCATAACAAGTCCATACTATGTTGTTAAAAAAAAAAAATAAAATGACAGAATTTCATGGAAAAACATCAAACTGCTACAGTATGTGCCAGTTGGGAACTTACTCTTTATGAATAAAAAAAAAAAAAAAAAGGTCTAAAAGAAGACAGTGGCAGAACTCCCACTGCATTCACCAGGACTGGGTTCTGTCCTTGAGAGTCTCTTTTCATTTTAATTTATGACAAGTTTCCAATGCTTATATTTACTTATATTTATCTTCCATCTAGATTCCAGGTACACTTTTACCTTCTTATTCTATTTGTAGACATTAGCTTTGTATTTTTTTAATACTTTTTTTTTATCACCCCTGCTGTTACAATTTTTTGGCGTACTGACTGCAGCCTTCTGGACTATGCTAATCTCTGACAAGACTGAGACACAGACCTAACTAAAATTGTCTAGTACAGTCAACACCATGCTTAAAATAGTTACACATTTTTTTAATCTATTTTTACTGGCTAGGGCAGGATTTAATCTTTCAATCATAAGGTTGTGCCTTAGATTTTATTTTAAAATGTGTTAGAAACTTTTTAAATACATGTTTTACTATGTGTTTCTTCTTGTGTGGGTTAGATAACTTCAAACCCGTATAAAATTAGGAGACATGAGTTAGTCTTTGGCAAGCAGAAATATCACATAACTTGCCTTTTCCAGAAGAGTGCCCTTTACAGAAAGCCTGATTATAGCAATGCAAATGTACAACTACACCTATGTGTTTTCAATGCAGTCACCTTGCCTCTACATGGCAATTGATTTTTTAATTCCTCACCCCTCCGCCCCCATAATCCAGTTGCTCAAAATACCATATTTTTTCAGCTTTATGCAGACAGGAAAAAAAAATCCAATAGTTAATAAAAAAAAAATGAAAGTGCTCAAAAGTTTGCTTTAGTTTCTGTTTGCTTTCTACTCATCTATGGCAAGGGGAAAGAGCAAGAGACCTGCAGGAATCCCTCAACTGCCATTACTTTAGCCAAATATATATATATATATATATATTGCTATCAGAAGGTAGAGATGGCAACAGGAATTATTCCACCCAAGACATTGCTTATGAGCCTAGATTCATTCCTTCTCTCTGGCCATCTAGATAATTTGTGTTTGCTTTTGTCTCTTGGCCATTAAGCATAAAAAATATTCAAATTTGCTACTGAAGTTTGTCCATGAATTTTAATTTTTAAAGCTTCTATTCCTTATAAAAAGCTTTTCGAGCCAAACTCAGGATGGGACTGAGACAGAGGCCATAGGAGACCAAAGTACCTGTGCCTTGTACCATGTTATAAGAGATGTGCTATGGGGTAATAACAGCAGCAGGACTGGATAAACACAAAACTTGCAGCGTCCCATATAACAAGGAAAAAAGGAAAAAAAATGGCTGCTTATATGGCTGCTTATATGGATGCTTATATGTTGCTACTGGCAGATTACTAGGATGGTGGGGGTGTTCTGTAGTGCAGGCCTCCCAGAAGGGAATCAAGACCTACATTGCAAGAAACTAAGATAAGAAAATTGGAGAACAGCTTAAGCACTCCTTGGAGCACTGTGTCCCCAGAAGTCCCCAGAGCACTGACCTGGCCCATCCCACACCTCCTGCTGCTGCACAGCCCTTCCCCATGGCTCCCCCAGTAGTGCACAGGTAGCTTGTTTCACACACTCGAAGCAACAGAAGAGCATTTTCACCTGCACCTCACTCCACCATTGTCACAAAGGCTGGGGAGACAGAAAGCTTGGCCGTCATGCCCAGCACTGTCAATGAAACAACTTTCCTGGGGCTCGATTCCCTTTATCACAGATCTCAAGGTTAAGAAATAGCATTGTAGCAGGATGCCACACCATCTCAGCCCTTGGATTAAAGGGTCCACTTCCAGAAGAAACTCAATTGAAGAGGAAAGTTCAACTCCATTTCTCGTGATCAGAAAACAGAGCTGGTAGTAGGGACTTTTGGATTCTGCTCTCAGCTCCACATTGCACTCACATAGTAAGACAAAATTCACACAATACGCAAAGTTTCTGATCTGTGGCTGCAGACAAGATTGGCTATTCTTAGCCCTATACACTAAAACCCCTTATAAATAATGTCATTTTGAGACAGATGTCCTTAACCAACTTAGGATTCAGTCTCTCCTCCAAGCTGGGCAATGTAATGTCAATGCAAGGTAATGCTCTTCCTCTATCAGAGGAAGAGTAAGCAAGGCTTAATTAATTGTTTATAAATTCATTTGAGGTCTCAGAAGAAAAGCACTACTTAAATATTTATAACTTAGCATGAACTCCTTCTAACCTATTAGAAGTCAAAAAGTAATTTTCTCTAGATACGTAGAACTGTCTAGAAGTGAGTATGACTGAATCTATGAGACATCAGTGGTATCTATACAAGTAGTACAGAGGCAAACAGGTCTAGGATTTTCATTAGAGACTTGCCAAGGTTGTATTAATTTATAAGTAGACACTCATTAGCAAAACTCACACATTTCTGACAAGTACTGCCTCCAGCATAACACTAACTGGGACCTACAATCAAAGATACCTAGAGCATATTGGATCCTAATAACAAAGTTAACCATTAGAAACAATACCAATTATTGAACCAGACTTAAATTAAGAATTGGTGATCAAAATGTCACTTATACGTAGTATTTATCTCAAGTGCATGTCTTTTATGAAGATATTTCCCATCTACAGAAAAGCATGGACAAGAGTTTCTTTTGCCAGCAAAGAAGATTTTTGCTTTATCAGGGCAGCATAGAGCTGGTTGTAATTTGCCACCTTTTGAAAATAAAAGGTGTGTCTCAAAACTGTTTTTTCTCTCAATAAATAATATATGTTGAATATGTTTTTACAAATAAAGTTTTTGTGGTTTTTATTATTATTTTGGTTTGTTGTGTTTTTTTGTTGTTTTTGTTGTATGTTTTTGTTTTGTTTTGTTTTTAATAATTTTAGGGACGCTGGATTTTGTCCTCCTGTCTTTTCCATTTTCTTTTAGTAGTTGAAAAAGACCCCAATGAAAGAGAGAACCCAATGAAAACTAATTTTCTTAAAAAGTATATTGGCATAAAGTTCTTTTTGAAGTCATCAAAATTGTTCATTATGATGGTTTCTCAAAAAATGTCACCAATATTTGTTCCTTTACTGACAAAATGTAACAGTGCCCCAATGTCTGCTCGGCTACAATTTGTTAAGGAGAGCAGCTACAGCAAGAGATTAGCAGATACAGCAAGAGATTATTGCAAGAAGCATTCAGACACAGATAACATTTTCCTATTAGTAAAAGTGAACTTCATTATGGAGGAGTAAGCTATTTCTAAAAAATGGATCAACTCCTAAAATACAGCCAATTTATCTAGTTATTCAAAGCAAATGAAAAGTTGAATTGTGCAATTTGAAAATGTCAGGCACTGCATACAACTAAAGCCAAGTGTAACCTTGGCAATAGTCATTACTTGAAAATGAAAGAGTAACTTTTATATTTTATTTGTTTACATTAAACTTCATTTTTTCCTGTTAACATAGTGCTTGTAAAAAGTGATTGACTTGCAGTAAGGAACACATAAGCCCTTTAGTTCACCATATAACATAGATAAAATGCTGGCTTATGCAGGAGAATTTCCCTCATGGTAGTCCGACAATACAGATACAGTGGGTATGGGTTTCAGAAGCAAGCATACAGCGATCCATGTATTTTACTACCTCTGAAAAAAATCTCAGAAAATATTCCCAGACTGATCCACTCAGTCATCCTCATTAGGAAATTAGAGCCTGTTAGTCTTATTGGAATAGAGAATCTGGAATTGAGACATCCATGCTTTTCCTCTTTTCTAGTTCTTCCAGTTACATAAGGCAATCATGCTTTGTCAAATTAAGACATATCTCTGACTGCTGTTTAAGGCAACTTTTTGAAAAACACCGTGCCCCAAAAAGCAGTACAAGCTTTCTCATTGGTTATAATAAACACAAAATAAATGCAAAGATTTTTTTCAGAAATATATATTTTGAAACCATATAAAGTCAATACTTTCAGAAGTGACTGATAATTTAGGTGCGCTGACTTTGAGGTGCCTAAATGGAGACACCCCCAGATATTTGGCTTCAAGAGCAAGGATGTGTTTAATCATCAGTCCCCAATGAAAATCTTGGACTAGGTTTCTGTTAGGAGTAACCAGCACCAGCCATTGTGCAATGGTAGCTGGTTTCTGCCTGAGAAAAAGATTTCTTTGGTCTTCTATGCAGGCAGGGACCCCACCATTTCACTGCTGTTGGAACATGCCTCCAGTTACTTCTATCTGTAATTAAAGCTGACATACCTTACGTGGGCCATTCACCTTTTATTCGACATGAACAGCATGCAAAAATGGATGAGAGGTTCACAGGAAGGAAGCAGTTAAATGATAAAAATGTGAAATGTTATGCAGCAAGCTGTGTACAATTAACTAGAATTCAAATATACACCTTGTTCCAATCCAAGCCATTTATCAGATAAAAATAGTCTGCTAGAAGAATGTCATGATTAATGAGGTGAGACTCCAGCTAATTACTGTTTCCTCCAGAAGTAATTAGGTTGGCATTGCTAATCAAGATGAATGAACACTCTGACCCGCTTTTTTAAATGTAAAACTATGAGCTGCAGCAGCAATAACATCATTTAGTTCAGGCAATGTAGTCTTTATTAGGCTTGTAGTTTGATTAAATTCTTTTGTTACACCAGGCTTTCCACACATGAACTGATGAATGCTGTGATGTTCAAAGAGTTTGTCACCCTTAATTAAAGACTGAAAAGGCTTGTTCAATTCACAGGGCAATACATAGGACAGCTCTAAATTGATAGCTTTTAAGTGGGGGATAACTGAGGGAGTCATAGGGTTTGCCCATCTGCAAGAGGATCCCTCCTCCTTCCACAGTTTTCCGTCATAGTGGCTGAAAAATTATTATCAGATATTTTTGTATTGATTCCATTAGGCAACACTCATTTCAACAGAACACCTTTTCACATGAAACTATACAGCTTCACTTGTATAAAGAGAATCCATTATGAATTAAAAGACAAGCTGTAAGAAGCATGTCTAAAAAAAGAAGCTAATTTATCATGCTATTTTTGACTGTGACCCTTTTGCACAACTAATGGGTTCCAGAATAGCTTTGTCCTCACCTTTCCAACAGTTTACATTATGACAATGTATGTCGCTTCATACCAGAGGAATGGGGGATACTGGGAAGTGTCTCCATGATGTAGAGATAAAATATGGTGGAGTTAATGTGTAGTCAATTCCTCTTTCACCACCCCATATTACATAAAGCATTTCCTCAATCCTAACATAGTTAAACACAAGGTCCAAATTTGAACCTGAGAAGTCTAATTCAAAGCACAGACCTGACAGGATAAGAAAGAGACCCTCGCCCTGTGACAGCTTTTTGAACCTACTCAACCATCTGGTTAACGAGAAGCACCACAGCAGGCAAGGTGATGGGAGCACAGGGCCAGGAGCAGACATGAGGAGAGGGCAGCTCAGGGAGAGGGAAGGAGAGGAGATGGTAGTTGTGGAAGGCCTGTCCCTCTCCAGGATGGCAGGTGTGGATGCAAGGTCTAGCTACCCTACATGTGCTTTAAGATAGCATAAGCCATAACCTCGCAAAGTGCCTCCTGTTCCTGCCATCCTCATCCTGCCTTTGCATGGATGAATATATTGGGGCAGCAATTGGTAGACCTATCCAGGGAAGAAATCTCACTGAAAACTATATTATTTTTTTATGAGGTGGGAAGAAAAAAAAAAAAAAAAATTCAGCCAGGCAGTTCCGCAGCCATTTAGCCTGATAGGAAGCAGCGGGCACCCACTGCTGGGGCACAGCTCCTCCCAGCAGGAGGTGAGGGCCTACAAGGCTACAATGACCAGGAACCACCACCTGTAACAGCAGGTGACACTTTACCAGGACAAATCATTACCAACTTGGCAATGCAAAAGCCAGCCTGAGCTGTCTCTCACCCACGTGGTTGTCCCCATGGTCATCCTACGGTGGGGTGAAACCCATCACCCTGTCCTCCACAGGTCACCAGTACACAACACAAACAGCAGTGAGAGTTGAGCAGCCTTGGGCCTGTCAGCACATGCCTCAGGCAAGCACCACACATGCACGCTTTGCACAGCACCTACAGGCACCTCATGGGCCACAGGACGCCATTTGCTGCCCTCAGCACAACCTACACAGCCAGCACCCACAGCAGATGCAGCACCTGATGGACAGAATATGCCACCTCTGTTTCACACCTCATGCCACATCAGCATGACCACAGCAGTTCTGTGAGCCATGCCACCCCACCAGGGACAGACAGACATCAACCCCCTCACAGAGCTCAGGCTCACTGCCCATACCACCCCACATGCCCTGCTGGTGGAGGGACATACGCCTGCCTTCTTCATTCTCATCCTTCTGATACTTAATGAGGTAACGAAAATCCTTACCTAGAGGGTGGGAACAACATATCTTTCCTTCCTCTGCCATCTGGTTGATATTTCCGCTCGCTAGATTGTGAAATCCTATTTTTAACCACTTCTGCTTAATGATATTCCTATGCTGGTCGCTGATTGACATGATCGTGCCTCCCGCTGCTTCTTCCCTGCCACACTCGGGCTGACAACGGCCATCCCCAGGCGTGATGCTGTGTCCAGGAGCAGAACAGCAGCCATTGCCCTCGCACTGCCCTGAGCAGCCTTAAAGCATTATGCCCTCAAGGAAGTAGGGCACAGGGTTTTTTGAGGGAGGCTGCAAGTAGAAGTCCTATGGCAGCTGATTTGGGCGGGGGGGGGGGGGGGGGTGGTTTTGGCTCTTGCCTTCCTCATGTTGGGCCTCTGACCATTCTCACAGTGAGCTGTGATGTCCCCTCAAAGGTCTGCCAGGATACAGACCTGTTTGGACAGGGGATGTTGCAGATGAGCTCTCTTTGTTTAGGTCATGTGAACTCCAATTGTTCTTTCTTTCTTTCTTTCTTTCTTTCTTTCTTTCTTTCTTTCTTTCTTTCTTTCTTTCTTTCTTTCTCTCTCTCTTTCTCTCTTTCTCTCTTTCTCTCTTTCTCTCTTTCTCTCTTTCCCCCCTCTCTCTTTCTCTCTTTCTGTCTGTGTCTGTCTCTTTCTCTCTCTCTTTCTTCCTCTTCTTCACTTCATTCCTTCCTTCCATTCTTCCCTCCTTCCTTCCCTCTTTTTTTTCCTTCCCTCCTTTCTTTCTTCCGTTCTTTCTCTCTGTCTCTCTTTCCTTCTCTCTTTCTCTCTTTTAGTAATTTTTGTATTAATAGAACTAAAAACATCTTTGCTGCCAAAAGCTGACCTCTACTCTAGCAGTGTAAGCAAGATTATTCTTAGTTCCCTGATTTTTTTGGCTAATAATAGGACCCAAGGGTAGCTTAATACTGAGAGAATTAAAATATTGGATGGGTAAATGAAAAATGCAAATGAAAAAAAATGACTGAAGTAAGAAGCAATAATAAGCCTGTGAGGTCACTGATCATGTCCAGACTGCGTTGGGATACGGGAAACTTGCACTCATTTGCACAGCAGCTATCACCCCCCATGGAGAAAGGATGGTGGAGTCCAGCTCCCATCACTGAGGTCATCTCCTCTCTAATCCTACACTTTTCATACTTCTGGAGCATGACTGCTGTGGTTTCAGCAGGAAGTGAGCTCAGCCCTGCCAACCAAGGGGTGCGGGTTGTCAGGAATTTCCAGCCTGCACTGTGGCCCAGCCTGCCCCCCAGCTGAGCTTGTTTATAAGTCCTTGGACCCTCTCTGCTTCAACAGAAAGAAATCTGTGACCATCGAGATCCACCTACTTTGTGCGCATTTTGTGCTGATGATGCATCATAGGGCTGAACTTGGCAGGCCCAGGGGCCCGGCCTACAAACACCAGTGCGCGCACACTGGTGGTGCCCGCTTGGCATGGGCTAGGTGTCTCTGCGTGCCCAATCCACGGGTTGAGTAAATTGGTCCCACTTCTCAGACCCAGGGTGTGCTGACTTGAAATGGAGAAATATTTGCAGCGTGTTCTGGGAGGTGCCCAGTTCACTTCCCTACAACAAGACAAAGCAGCAGGTATTGTGCTTACTACATATCACGCATTGCATTCAGGCTAACATGGACAGCAGAGTTCACAGGGGGCTATTTTTGCTGCCTGCCCTGCTTATGCAGCTGGAGGAGCATATCCCCATCCATCATTGAGGGAAAACAGCTTTTCACTATAGACACCAGAGTTGGTGAGGAAGGAATACCCATCCTCTTCCCACCCAGGTTTTGTTTTCCCCTTCCAGAAGTTTTCCATGCTCCAGAGCTCATCAGGTTTTTTTGAAAAGCACAACCTGGATCTACTCAAAACTGATCTTGTGCTTTTCATAGCCCCCCACCTATTATGCTGCTGCAGCTATGGGTGAGAGAGCGTGGGCACACAACCAGGACTGTCTGCTGTGGGTTTCCTTTGGTTAGTTTTTTTTTTTTCCTTAACAAATCTAATTCAGGTTTTGGAATTCTTGATGTAGGCTTTTCTTCCTGAAAGAATGAAATAGAAAAGTCACTGATGATTTGTTCTTTCACTATATTTCAGTGCCAATGCATCATTTAGCACGGCAGCAGCTATCAATACCCACTCAGCCACTATCATGCAGCTTTTCCTTGTCATTCACTATGTCATTTAGAAAGTGATAAAAATCCCAGCTTAGAGCAGTATATTCTTTTTTGTGGTCCCCTACTTCCAGCAACCTTTCAAAGCACCGAACAAAATTAGCAACAAATTACTTTATGAATACTGAGCCCTTTTGTTACAGTATTCTGAGAGTTTGTAATACTGTCAGATTTCAATTAAATTTAAGAAAAATTAAGCTGCTCTGTGTGGCTGCTTGCTTAGACAGTGAGGTAATTATATATAATAAGGAGATCTGTTTAACAATTGCTTCTAGTCATGGCAACGTCGCACTGTTATTGTGCTTAACATGAAGAAAGACTGCTATATTGTTTTTAGAATGTGGGAAACCAGCAATAGCTGAGGCACATCATGAGCTTAAAGCACAAAGTAGGATTTTTAACATTACTGGCTGCAGTAAATTAATTGTCATGACTTTCTCATTCTTTCAGGGAGTCTGGTTTTGCACATAGGTTAAAATAAACAGCGTGAGATCCCTGGTAACATGTACATTGTGCCTGTGGTAGCAGGCATACAGCAAAAGTACAGTACAGTTAAGTTTTTTTGATCCCAGCACAATTCTATGGGTGCTGCTTTTTCCTCTTTTTAAAAGGAAAGGAGGCCACAGCATGGAATTGTCGTTGTCCTTTCCATATGTCTCAATGAGATGTGATGGCAGGTAGTAACAGCAAGTACCCTGGAGGAGACTTCTTCACCGCTGGATCCAGGCATAGCAGTGCCCCAGCACTTTCCTTTTAGCAATCATGTCACGGGGGGAAATAAATGGTGTATATGTTACTGTGATTTCACAGTACAAGTGATTCGGTGCATTTGGGAAGACTAACAGACACGGAGAGCTCAGACATGCTCTTTCCCACATAGACACAACGAATTTTGCTCCCCGTGCCCAAGCAGTCACAGGATGTATGCACTGCTTATCTGGAAGTGCAGCCCTGGGCTGAGTAGAGGCATCCACAGGGCATTTTGTCCTGGAGGGTGGAAAGAGGCATTTTAAGAGTAGTGCACTATTTCCTGTGTTGATAAAGTCTTTCACTGGGGGTTAGAAGAAAACAACTCTGTTCTGGGATTTGCTCCCCGGTAGCATGGAATTTTGAAGTTGTAAAGTAGGAAGAGAAAATTTCAAAGTTCAGTTTTGTTCAGGACTGAGTTTTGTATCTTGGCAAAGATTAACTAGGTGAGCAAGGAATGTAAGTCAGCTTTCTGATTTGTGCCATAAAAAGGAAAAATCTCAGGCCTAAGAAAATGCTACACAGAAACACCTATGCTGTTTCAAAGTACCAAAAATACCAAAGTACCAAAGCTGGTGAACGTGTCTTCTCACCAAGAAGGAGTGCTGGGAGGAGACAGCAGGGAAGCACATGCAAGAATTCACTTGGTACCAACGTTTTTTAAGAAGCATTTAAGAATCAGTGCAGTTCATTTCAAAACTCAGAACAGGGTGAAAACAGAGTGGAAACTTCTTGCAGGGCAGCAGTAGCCAAGCTGAGCTCCCAAACTTCTCAAGAGCGGCTCCCACGCTAGGACTATGACACAAGCCAGCAGCAGAAGTATTTGGCACAGGCAGCTCCTCAGAAATCCAAAGGTCCATCTGTGGGAGAAAGTTATTGGGTGAGGAGGTGATAAGGTAGCCAGAAAAAGCAAATAAACACCAAGAAAAGCAAAGAACTGCATTTGGGCATGGATTTTCTAATTATCACTCAGGAAAGAGCTTGGCGTCACTGTGGATAATGCCATGGGAACATCAGGTCCGTGATCCAGAATGATGGAAAAGGCAAATGGGACACCAGGAACTAAGAGGGAAGGAAGAGCCAACAGAGCAGAGAGCAGAGCCACACCATGTGCCTGCATCTGCTTCATGGTTCTGTCATGCCTCTCAAAAATGATACAACAATATAGAAGGGATAGGGCAACAGGCATGATGAGAATTAGAGAGCAACATCTATATGGGGAATGGAGAGGCACCCTGGGATTCTAGCCTGGAGAAGACAACAGCTATCTCCTAAATGCTGCTGGCTGCAGAGAAGGGCAGTAGGGAAAGATTTGTGGCTGCTTCTCAGCATCTAAAACCTAAAGACATAAAATTAATTTATCTTGCAACTAAACTGGAATGAGCAGAGGAAGCGCTTTTCCACGTGGCACATAATTAAGCTCAAGTAAAGATAACTCTGGATGCCAAAAGTACAAATTTGTTTAAAACATAATCTGACAAATTTGGAGAGGAAAAAATCTATCAAGGGCCATTGAACACAAAGCCAAAAGGCTTTCATAAGGAAGGTTGCTAACACCATTGCAGGGAATAGCAAACAATAAATTACTGTGAGAAAAATTACTTTACAATAAAACAAATTAAAATCCCTATTGAAAACTCTGATTCCAAATCTGAAGTAGCACAGGGGAAAACATGGGAAAAATCAGGTCTATCAAGCCCATGGAAGCAGCTACTTGAATTTCAACAATAATGGCTACTGGGAACATGTCTGTCAGAGCAAAGGAACTGGGAAAATCAATCAAACAGTGCTGGGTGAGTTGCACTGCTTAGGTAGGACCTGAGTCCAAAGGCATCGAAACAGAGCTGATGGTCATGTAGAATGAATACCTGGAAATATTCCAGTATTTCTATGTCTTCAGAATAAATCATAGTTGGTTTGGTATTTTCCAAATCAATTGTTTCTTGTCAGCATACTAAGTTCACTTGCAGTGTTTCATTCTGAAACAGAGCAAGGGTATCCAGTACTTGCCTCCTTTGGCACTGTGGCTTTATGAAGAGTCAAACAAGAGCCCAGTGTCCCCTCTGTCCTCAAGGGATTCACCTTCCTGTAACGTACCAGCTGGCTGAGTCACAGGAAAGTACTCATTATTCTGTGGGAGATGTGGTCCTCCAGGGAGGCTTGCTCATGGAATAGAAGAGAGCCCAAATGTCTCAATGAAACAACATGCTGGAAGAGAAATGTAGCTTAGTGTTTTATTGCAGGATGAAAAATTAAATGTTCTTTGTAAGCCTAGTAAAGTGTTTTGTGTTAATTATTTCCATTTGAATCAAATCAGCTAAAACCATATTTTGATTTTTTGCAAGCTCTTTTGCAATATTAGTGTTTTCCTATTTTTTTCTAATATTGCATTTTCCATCAGAATTTAATTTTCCAGAAAATTCACAACAAATGTTAATTATCAGACTTAAGCAATTATTTTTTAGTTCAATAATCTAAACAAATAGATATTTGCTATAGATATCCAGAGAGCTAAAGAAAAAATGGTTCCCCTCCGAAGCAACTTAGCACAGATAGTTTTGAAGAATAATATCTATTTTAAAACATAATAACTGAGGAGGAGGGACCATGCACTTGATGTCTTTGTCACCAAAAAAACTACCATCAGTATTCTGACAGTAGACAAAAAGACACTGAGATGGCAACAGAAAAACTCACAGAGGAAAAAGATTTGTAATTTGAATTTTAAAACCTATGAGACTAAAGCAATTAGTGAGCACCTCTCACGAGCTATTACAGAAGGTCATCAGACCTTTGTATTTCTGGTTGCATCTTTGTATAACTTTAACCTCAAGTGCTAGGATTCAGCAGGGTGGGACCTCACTGTGCAGCTTGCTATACGTACATGAGCTCAGCTTGCCCCAGAGGCTTACAGTTAAAAGACCTGTGGTTGATGGTAAGAAGTGTGAATAAGCCACATGAGCACATGAATACGGTGAAGTATTAGCCCAGCACAGTCCTCCTGCATGCTGTTCAAGCCACGGCAGGACACAAACTATTATTAGATTATATGTGGAGTAGAATAAAAGATTAGTTTGAAAAGCACGTTCAGAGGCAAATCCTAAATTAGGTATAAAGTAAGATTCCTATCTAAATGTTGCAGAACTTGGGGGGTGGCAGCCAGTCCTCCCAAGGTTTTAGTCCTATTTCCACATGGAGCACACTGAGCTGATCATCTAATTGAAAAACTTTAGCAGTGAGCAGCTATGAAAAACATAACCCCAGAAAATTCTGCATGGAGAGGGGGAAAAATGCAATGTTCTCCACTCTAAAAGTAAAAGTAATCTCATCTTTCTGGAAACAAAAACAAGCAAACAAATTCCATTATTTGATTGCGACAATCTTTAAAAAAATAGAATCACCTTCAGACACAGAGATAGCATGGAAATTTTCAGTGCAACTGATGTAAGTTTGAGAAAGTTGGACATCTGATACAAGTGGGTTACAGATGAAAGCAGCTTTTCACCCTTATCTCAGACAAATTTAAGCAGTCCTCTCATGTGAGCCTGTCAAACCCATTTTCTCTGGTGGACATCATCCAACATCTTGCCAAGCTGTATTCAGCCAGAGTCTAACAAGATGGGTAGACATACTGCACAGCAAAAGAATATTTCCTTTGCTGAGGTTGCTGCTTACTGATGTCTCTTACACCTGGTGAGGAACAGCATGAGGTCAGCCCAATGTTAGTAATTCAGCACAAAAAAAAAAAAAAAAAAGGTTCCCAAGCTGAAAATACACAGTTCTTGGGTGTCATCCTCAGTATGTGCAAGTGCACTCCATTCACATCTGATACAGTCACCAGGTCCTGTATACAAATGTAGTCAACATCTCAGGTTAATTAAACTGAAAATGCTTTGTAACTCGTCTCTTCTGTGTCCACCTGCAAATACAGGCTCTGCTCTAAACTCTCCAGAGACCTTAGAGAGAATCTGGCAGAGTTTCTGCTTAGAAGCTTAGAATTAATTTAATATAGATAATTTTTGTTTGTTTGTTTGTTTGTTTGTTTTACAGAGTAAGGAACTGGATGGTATTATGGTCACCTGTGAAGGCTTCTCTATAGCAAAGCATCCTTTTTAGATGCTTTTTGTGAGTAATAAATAAAAGGGTATCTATGTGTTCACATTACAGTAAGGGTAAAGCACAAACTGGGTAATAGACATGCATTTCATACATGTAATGCTTGCAGATGTGGATGTCATCTTGCTGTTTGCAGCTTCTTTCTTATATACTCCTTTGGTATTGATTGCTACCTGAGGCACTTCTTTTCAGATTGTTTTGTTTTGTTTTGTAATTACCTTTTTTTGTTGTTGCTGTTGTTGTTATTATTGAACTAGATGATCTTCAGAGGTCCCTTCCAAACTCAGCTTTTCTGTGATTCTGTGATTATTATTATTTAGAACAGGTGTTGCTTTACAGGACACAAATTAAGCAGAAAGTATTCTAAGGTATCTTCTTACCTATTTCTCTAAAATGTAGCTTGAAAACAGTACTTGAATCCTCTTCTGCTATAGAAGTTACCTATTTAAAAAAAAAAAAAAAAAAAAAAAAAAGAGAGAGAGAGAGAGTTCTGTGTACAAATTCCATTTAATCAGAGGAATGAGGAGAAATAGTATTTTGTGTTTATAAACACAAAATGTCTGTCAATAAACTTATGTGTACTGCTCCCAACCCTAAAGATATATCCTAAATACAAAGGACCAAGAATTTAGGTAGCTATCTCAACCCAAATCAACATCTAACCACTTATCTGTCCTATCAGTGTTGTTAATGGCCAGAGTGCTGTAAGGCAAAACAACTTTCCTTATGCATCACTGGCGTTAAACAAAAATAATCAAGCAAAAGGCATCAAGCAAAATTAGGTTCTCTATTAAAAATGTGCTTTAATGACTTTGCATGGGAGAAATAGAACAAAGTTCAGTAAAAATTCTCTTCCTGATGCAAAAGAACATCTAGATCAGTCATTGCTACTATTTCTCTGCAGTGTTAATGAGAGTGAATGCAATAAAAATAAATTTTTGTCACTCAGAATATGATTCAGTAAGAGCCAGAAGATCTACTGATTAGGAAAGGGCATTTTGTCCATTTAATTAAGTAGTTACTTAATGAGGTAAGATGGCACTTTAGATCTAAGCCTGCAAAGAATTTGGAACACTTTAAGTGCTTGTATTTCCAAAGTAGCCTGCATTAAGATTGTTTTTCCTTGGGAGGTGACATCTCGATTTTACAGATGGAGAAAGGGACTTTGAGTTCTGATGAGATTAGTCACTGCCAGCAACATCCCCACTGTGCAGTAGGGGATGTATATTGCTGGGTATCATAGTACTTCCTGCTACATGGGGACTGCTGTTACACAGATAAGATTAAATTATTTTTAATGAAAAATTTTGACTGTGAAGACCATTTAGTTTCAACCTTTTTTCATAACTTTTCTTTTTTTTCCAGAATCTCAAAGTAAAGTTTTGGACATAGATAAACTGAAACACTGCAGCTGAAAATAGCATTTATAATTTTCAGCCAAATATTTCACCAGCTTAGAGACTTAAAAAAAAAAAAAAAAAAAAAAAAAAGAAAAAAAATCTTAAGCAAATATTTCTGTTGAGAAAACCAAAACAGTATCAGATTTAAGTCTTTGTGCAGGATACAGACATTTCCCATAGGAGTGCCCATTTCATCAAGTTTTCCATTTTGACCAAGCAGTTGTTATTCTATGTACAAGGAGGGGGAGAGGAGTTTCATGGCCATGTTGCTATTAGCTCAGTTATTGTTTCTTGCTCTTTATCTTGTTCTTCACCTTGTGCCCACACAGGGCTAAGTTGCAGCCACTGGCTGCCCCTGTCCCAGGTGCTGCTGTGACCACAGTGGCTTTGCTCGGAGCTTATTTATGAGTTTTAGGGTCATTATTTATGGGTTTTAGAGTTAAAGAGTCATAGAATGGCTCGGGTTGGAAGGGACCTTAAAGATCACCCAGTTCCAACCCCCCTGCCATGTGCAGGGATGCCACCCACTAGATCAGGCTGGCCAAGGCCCCATCCAGCCTGGCTTTGAAACAAGCAAGTTTTACAGTAAGCTCTCTTCACCGCAGCACAATGGTGATTGCTTCCTTCACATGCTCATTAATGAGCAGGTACCTTTGGGACGTGGAAAGGAAGAACTTACATCTGAGCCAAAACCTGCAGGAAAAGGCCTGCCACAGCCTGGTGGTCTATTTTCACATTGGCTGACATGAATCTACTGTAGTGGTTGGGTAAGGACACTGCAGGGGCAGTCTTGGGACTGGGAGAATAGCAAACTTCCCACCATCCATGCCTCACCCTACCCATATATGAACCGCAAGATGATAAATACTATCTAACCTCCAGGTCAAGGAAAGCCCGTAGCTCCGTAGCTTTCGCTGTCCCTATTGATTTGGAAGTCTTTCATTTGGTCCTTTGGGATAAACACACACATTCAGATAGGTGAGGTATGGTGAGATGTTGATGACACATTGGTATTCCTGTGTCCTGCCCACAGCCATAGATCCGGGCTGATGAGCTGAGAGGTGGTAGCAGCATGGTTCTAGCTGCTTACTGTGCAAGCAGAGGAGTTACCCAGAATGCATGAATATTTTACAAAATAAGCCTCAGTAGTCCCCAGGCATGCTGTCACTTAGAGCATCTTGGCTTTATCACATCCCTGGCCACACAAGCACTTCCCAGAAGCCCCAGAGCTGTACGTTTTCTTACATTAAATGTACCTGATGGTCAGGTCACCACGGATGCTCTCCCTTGTTTAATAAGTCTCTAATTATTTAGCTGCAAAGCCCACAGGGTTGCATATTTAGGCGGTCAGAAAGCCCCTGCATTGCAGTAGCCACTGCCAAGACTTACAGCCCAACCCAGCAATGGGCTGCTGCCCAAAAACAAAGCCTTGGTCTCCTCTCAGGTGCCAGCCACACACCGTGCCTGATGGTAGAGAGGGGCCGAGATGGTTTCCAAATCAGAGCAAAATCTCATAACTTCAAAAATCACCAGCAGGTTAAAAAATGCCTCCAGGCTGAGTTAGAACAGCCAACATATTTCCAATATTTCATCTGGATAATGTTTATCCATCTCATTTGAGCCTTTATGTTAAATATGATGTGTTAGCTGGTATATTTAATATGAAGCATGTTAAAGATACTTTTATATAGAAAGAAAATGAAATGAAAACATGATAAAGTCAAAACAATTTTATCTTATATCAAAACAAAATGTTTTGATATTATTAAAATAAATCAAGAAAGTAAAAATGAAATGTTTTGACTTTTTCTTGTTAAAAATATTTGTCAGAATTGACACGTTCTTGCAAAACATTTGGATTTTGACAAACAGCACTCTTTTTACAGAGGAATTGTTTTAGTGAGCTCTAATTAAAAACTGGCTTACTCACAGATCTCAAAAAATAGTTGTCGGTGGTGAATTATTACTGTGTGTCATATATATGGTGAAAAGGATCTGTTCATGGCCCAGTGCTATTTAATATTGCCATCTGTGATCCTGAAATGCTTTTGACAAATTTCTAGGTAATGAGGAGTTTGGCAGAACAGCCATGGCCATCACAGTGCGATCAGGATCACCTTGGGAATCCAGTGACTTGAACATGGTGGGTTTCAGCTCAAGGAAATCCAGACCTTGACCTCATGCACAAAGATGCCACCTGACAGAAACTCCACCTTGGCAGGAAGGGATTGGTGATTTTTAGTCAACAAACATTGACAATTGGCTTAGCTGTGAATAAATGCAGGGGAGAAGCAAGCAGTACACAGAGAGGTGACCAGCTGTGGAGTACAGCATTCAATTGTGGGATCAGTGATGTAAAATTGTGTGTTCAGAAAAGTGTAAGGAAGAAAGCTGAACTAATTAGTTTCACTTGGTTTTGCCTGTTAGAAAGACTGAAAGGTGACAGGAAAAAAAAAAAAAAGTTTTCTTGTTTTGTTTTGTTTTGCATTTTAAAGCAAAGAAAATTATAACATGGAATTTAAGGCAGACAAATTCAGAGGAAAAGCAAAGCAACACAACTGTTTTTAACAGGGAGTGTGACTGACCACAGGAACATGGTACCTGCCCATGGTGGTTTTACCTTGCTAGGCAGCTGAACTCCACCATACCCACTCTCTCACTCCCCCTCCTCAGAAGAGGAGGGGAAGAAGAAAAGGAAAGAAACAACTCACTGGTTGAGATAAGGATAACTTAATTAAAGGAAAAATAATTATTAAGGGAAAATTACTAATAATTAAATAATTTAACTAAAGGGAAAAGGGGGAAAAGGAAAAAATGGGAAAAAAAGCAAAGGATGTGTGAAAGCGAAGAGGAAAGAAACTACTCTCTACTTACCACCAAATAAGCAATGCTTGACCTTGTCCTTGAAGCAGGGCCTCAACGCACATAGCTGTTGTTCGTGAGGAGGACAGACATTTTTATAACAGGAGCCTCCCCTCTCCTCTCCCTTCCCCACTTTTTATTGCCGAGTGTGACACCACACGACATGGAATATCCCTTTGGCTGGTTCAGGGCAGCTGCCCTGGTGATGTTCCTTCCTCACCTCTTGCCCACCCCCAGCCTGCTGACTCCGGAAGGGTTAGGGGGAGTCCAGATGCTGTGCCAGCACTGCTCAGCAGCAGACACAACGCTGGTGTGATACCACTGCTGTTCTAACTACACGTGCAGAGCACAGCAGTGTATGGGTTGCTGCAGGGAAAGTTAACATCCCAACCAGACCCAGTACACTGCCAAAGCAGTGAAATCTCCATTTTGGGTTCCCTTCAAGACAAGACTGGCTGCTTTGCTGGAGCCACAAGTTGTTTTCATTCAGCCTGGCACTAGAAGGTAAAAAATTATATGGCCTGAATTACAGAAGTGATCAGAGTAAGTATTCTATTAATACTGACTACATTTAACATCCATGTGAATCTACCAACTAATTATCTGCACATGGCAGATTGTCTGAGGATAGCCAGGAAATTGTCAGCAGATCTTAAATTATGCTGAAAATCATTAATTTGTTATCAGTGTTGTCAACAATTGTTGAAGGTGGATGTTTGGATTTAAAATAGTGTCCTGGAGATGATTTCACAAAAGCTTCTCAAACTTTCAGAACTGTTGTACCAACACTAAAGAGACTGGCATTTTAAACTTTTTTTTTTTTTTGGGGGGGGTGGGGGTGGAGGAGGGAGGGCTAGCAAGGAGAGCAATTCTAGAATAACTGCCCTGATGGTGAGGAGACTCATGCAGATGCAGGCTAGACACTTGCTTTCCCTCCTGATTCCAAAGAGAGGGTTTCATTGCTGCTTTATACATCGCCCCAGATCTTAGGAAATTTTCAGCAAACAGAACACAAGCATAGGGAAAATTCAGTCTCCGTGAGCACTGTTTTTCCTCAGGAGAAAAAAAAAAAAAAAAATGTATTTGAAAAGCTTAATCAATTTAATATCTGTGTTTAATTCCTGTTCATGCTACAAAACTCTTTTTGTGAATCTGGGTTTGTAATTTATATTTCTATTATGTTCTTCTCTACATGTCAAATGGGAAAATGACCTACTTTTATATTTACTTCCTTTACAAGGTCCTTGGGTGGAAGATTGTGTGTGTGTGTTTACAAACAAAATAAAAAGCAAGACAGCTTTTGGCTCATTTGTAGCACAGATAATATTTGTTCTTCTCCTGCTCTATTTAAAATATATAGTCAACATTTAGAAACTGCCACTCAGAGATATTATCTGCCATCCATGACTTGAATATTATATAAGTAAATAAAATATTGAATTATTTGAAGAAATTGAATTATTTTATGCCATGTGTTTTTTGGTAGAACAATATGACAGTAAAATAACATTTTGCAATTTCAGATCATTTCCCTTGGCAAGGAAATTATATTCACTAGCCAGCTCTTTTTTTTTTCTCTGTTTAATGTACGTATGATAGATACCAATTAGGACAACCGATGGTTTTGGTAGACTGTTTCTCACAACTAGGTGTAGCAATTGATTCAATGAGAGAACACCATCTACCAGCTCCTGGAATTTTCAGCTCTCAAAATCTCATCACGCTTTCCAGTTTTAGCAGCCCCTGTTTTGCTTTTAGAGTTGGACCTCTTTAAATTGATTTATTTACATTTGTATTGTTTGCATTACTTGTGTGTATTAAATGTTATACAGGATTATGTATGCAGAAAGGGATTTTTACTTGTTTTAATTGGGATAGTCAAAGCCATTTCTCTGACACAAGGAATTCCTGCCATAATTTTTCAGTATCTGGGATAAATCCAAAACCTGGGCAATCTAAATATATAAAATATGTCAGAAAAAAAAAAAAATAAATTGAGAACACAGGTAGATGGCCCAAATCAGGTTAACTGACAGGTTATGAGGCAGAGCAAGGTATTAAACTGAACTAGCTGCTCAGACAGTCACATTCCTCCTAGTGAATCTACCTGATGTATATTTGTTCACGGCCCAAGGGAAGATTTGAAGCAGCAGTAATACCCTATTTGGTCCAGCATTATGAAACATAATATGGCAACAATAATATCACTCAGTGGTGAAATTTAAAATATCACCTTTTTTTGGCACTCAAAGAAATTCTCCACTTGCAATATCCTAACACAAGTATGTACTTTCTCCAGTGGAGCAGCAATAAATCAAGATACTGAATGACATGACTTTAAAAACTTGGCATGGAAAAGTGATCTCAGTAGCCTGTCTCACCAATTCATTGATGTAATCCATATATCATTTCTTGCAAGATGAATTTGTCAGCTGTCTCTCTCTGCCACTTTTCTCTGGACTCTCTTGCTAACAACCAGGTTATGCAAAGCAAGGAGTAATATTTACAGCACCCTCACTGTGCACACATACACACACAGAATAGACAATAACCACCACCTTATTAAAATTTCAGTCTTTCTGATTCACAGCCTGTTAAGTCTAGTGCAGCAGGTTTTGCTA
Source organism: Heteronetta atricapilla (assembly GCA_011075105.1). NCBI lineage: Eukaryota > Metazoa > Chordata > Aves > Anseriformes > Anatidae > Heteronetta > Heteronetta atricapilla. The sequence goes on along the minus strand of CM021731.1, from coordinate 76,614,569 downwards.
ATCTTAGCCACAGAAAATAGGCCAGGAGGAATTCTTCAATGTACCTCACCTCAAGACCATTGAGCTAAACCTTTTTATCCCAAATATTCTTTACTTCTGACTTCTTGAGGTACCTTAATATTTCCTCAACAAACTTTTGCGTAATCAGCTGGGCTGGGTAAAGGTTCAAGTTACCACAATATAAATAGCAGTAATTGAGTTTTATTTGAGTAGTTGTAGCATTAAATGGGCACCCACCCTGGAGAACATCTCATGTTTGCATTTCTATTTTTCCATGCAATTTTTTTTTTTTTACCTAAAAGATCCTAAGCGGTTGAAATGAACCCTACCATCTTAAGAACAAATTTACTTCCCAAATATGAAGCTCAGATCTTGCAGGTAGACATGGTTTTTGAGAAACCATGGAACACTATGCTGAACACTGCTGGATCTCCAAGTGGGACATCCAGATAAAAACATGCAAAATCACAACTGCTTTTGATAACATATGCCAGGAAAACAATAAAGTAAATATGACAGCTTCATAAGAAGGTCTTCATTTTTTTTTCTTTGCTGCAAACTGATTCTCTAAAATCACTCATACTCCCTCTAGTATATGCAACAGGGAAAAATTTTGTACCTCATAAAGCTCTAACAGTGACATCAGCATGATAACTTAATTCACCCACTTCTACAAGCTAGTCATTTCCACCCGCTTATGGAGGAAGCATGAAACTGCAAGATTGTTCAGTGCAGATAAAGCAACAGGTTAACTGAATTGCTAAATCTGGACAAGTGCTCCAGGCAATTAGGAAGCAGATGATCCTTCTGCACCCTTTAGGCACTTCCAGTTGCACAATCCAAAGGAATAAACACAGGACAGTGGATTGCTAGTCATCATTTCCCAAGCCTGAAAAATAGTTTTGCCTTAAAAAATTATTGAAGTTTATAACAAGGGCCAGAGGAGGCCCCTTGAATCCATCCAAGAGGCCAGATCAACACCAGGATTTGGTGTGACTCCTAAGTTTGGAATGTGACACCACTACCGGCTCTCACAAGAGCTGTCGAGGTATTATCACCACCCAGAAGAAAGCAGGGCAGCAGCAGGTGCTCACAAACTGGAACTCCAGGCCAAGAGAGCATCTCAAGTATTTGAAAGTTCAAATAAATGAGTTGTGGTTTTGTTGTTGTGGTGATTTTTTTTTTTTTGTCTCCCTCCCTTCATAGTCTTTTCATGTTACTATTTTACTGATAAAATCTGGGAAAAATATGCTGCTGTTTTTATAGTGCAACATGATTGGCAAACCACCACTTTAGAGAAGTGTAGATTGCAGCACACGTGACTAACGATTAATGATGCTCATTAAAAAAATGAAGTTCTGATGAAATTCATTAATGCTTGGCTTGAGTCTTGCTAACAGTTACGCAACATTAAGAGCAAGGCAATTACAGATCTTGGCTGCAACTCATTGAAAGATAAAAGAATACCCCTTTTCCTGTTTAACTCAATGTATGACATGCTGTACTACAAAAATAAGCTGTCTCGAAAAGCTTCTTGAACAATGAGACAGACTGCAGCTCCATTGCCACCTGCGGGTAAGTGCTGGAGTCTGTCATCCAGTTCCATTTCACAGGGCACAAAGAAATAAAAGTATCAACAGAAAATAACTGCAAAAAAGAGCTGTGCTTCTGACTTGCCCCAGTTAGTCTTGAAGTAATTTGAAGTAGACACCACCTTTGGCCTCTTGAATAAATGCTAGCATTTGAACAATTCTATGCACTGCTCTTTTCACACTCCTAAAAATTTTAAAAACTGACAAGTGGCTTTATTCTAAATAGCACTGCAAGAGATGAGGATAAGGATGAACTGCAGACTAATTGTAGGGAACATGAGCAGGGGATGGGAAGGAAACAAGTCATGGTTAGCAGCCTAAGTATGGAGCCTCAAGGAAGACTTTCAAAAGTATACAAGAAAAGGGTCACACTTCCCATCTCAAAGCTAGTTCCTGATGAAATAAATGTTTTTGCCCTTACTTGCAAGCAATAAAAGCACTCTATGGGACTTAAAAAAGAGCTGTGCCTGCCCAGTCAGTAACAAGTGCAGGTTCTGAATGGAGACTGTCAGTAGGATACACGTCGACACATAAAAGATTCCAGTGTGCTCTTGTGCAGCTTGACTCTGCCGTGTTAATGGGAATAAGGGCTTCTATTTAATGAATCCATTATAAGCCTAAAATTTAATGGTAAATGGGCTGCTTTGAATTCACTCAAGGAATATACATATTTTTTTTTCCCCCTATGGGTGCAGATTTTATACACCTAACACTTCAATACATTATGTATTGAAGTCTTCAATACTTCAATACATTATGTATACTTCAATACATTATGTATTGAAGTCCACTGCATACACCATTGCTTTCCCCCCATCACAACTGTAGTTTTATCTTGTATCTTGAAGAAAGTGCCCTACTCGAGACTTTATATTCTGGACTGACCTTCAAAAAACTCTTTATTACTTCCTAATGACAACTTCTAGCCCAGTAAGAGCTTGCTCTGCATTTTCTGTAAAAACAAGGCAGAGACACCAGAGAAACACCAGCTCTTGGTTCTAAGCAGCAAGTAGCCCTAGATCTCTTGTCACTGTATGAGTATTTTCTTCTAAACTGAAAAAGAATTCAGTTTTACCCATTTTGTAGCATAATTAGTACTTCACGCATTATGCCAAATGTGAATAAACCACATGTTTAGGTCAGTGATAGCCAGCAACACTTAGAGCACATGAGAATCTCAGACTGCAGTTGTGCATACAAACAATTACTGCAAAATTGAAATATTAGTGAAATATAGTGAAATATTCAGTGAGTTAGAAGGTGGAGGCTTTGCAAATTAAGAATTACTATACATAACACCTATTTAAAGCAAAGATGCACAGGGCTCGAGTCTCATAAAATGCTGGGACAATTCTTTCCCTCAAGCTTGAAGATTGATTTACTTTCACATCAGCAGAACTTACTTGTTCCATTCATCCCTTCATATACACATGGAGCATATACGCATATGCTCCAGTAATTAATGTTGTGCCCACAATAAACAAAACCCACAAAATTTTGTAGCTAGTGTAAGCAGCAAAGACCTGTTTTCAGTGATAAGGACAGATCCATCATGGAGGGCTGACTCCAAGAATGCTTTCCTCTATCAATTCTGTGGGCAATTGCTCAAGGTAACTCAAGCCCAAGTGAAATGCGTATTTTGGTGAAATTGTCTTCAGTTGTACAAACATGACAGAAGAAAGAGTTTTACTAATACCTGTAACATCCTAGTTAACACCCATGCAGCTATCTAATATTGTGCCCCTAGTACTGGACACACAGCCTAGCAGGCTGGTTCCATGTAGTGAACAAAAGCCCTTATTGTGCACAAGTATAACTCTGTAGCAGCCCCAACTTTTTTTTCTCCTCTCCCAATTCCTCAGTAGTGATCCCCGCTGAGAGTCATGTTCTATCTACTTCCTGCCTCCCAGATATGAAAACTTAGTAAGTGACCATGACTATGTAATACGCAAAAGTGTCAAGAGTCAACTCCATGCAAGTCAAGTACTGCCTGCTCAAAGCACTTCACTTTCAGATTCACTGTTAGTCCCAGAAAGAGGTATGCATTTTAACAGAAGTCAAAAGCCTTTAAGAACTCTTAAGTATTCCATAGTAAGTGTTTTCAAATCTAGGGAAAGCAAAAGCATCACAAAATATGGTTAACAGTGCAGTTAGAAACAAACTTTATTGTTGCAGTTTGAAATTATTTACACAATATAAATCTCTTTGAAAGGTACATTACTTCATTTAATCAAGTGGTAGAAGGCCTTATAATATAGCTTCAATAACATTTAGTTCAAAAGAAATACAGTTCACTCCAATGGATAAATGATGCATCTAAACTCCACAACATACAAGGGTCATGGGGGCTTACAGGGAGGATGACAGTGCTAGAAGATGATAAAAGCTTGCTTTTTAAATTGAACTTATTTTATTCACAGCACATAAATAGATTTATGTTTAAAAGAACACTGGAAAAGATGCAGTGAAAAAAGACACAAAGGAATATATCCCTAATATGCTATGGCCCTGTTTCTGCAAGTATTTAAAGGGTTTTAGATAGCTGGATTAAGAGGCTTGAGACAGAACCAATGAATCTAGCTTTTAAGTCATATTAAAGATTGGATACATTCTCAGTGCTGTGACTATTCAAAGCACTTGTGTACAAAGCAGCGTTACTGACTACTGCAGATTGTATTTGATACACGTTAGGAACATTTGTACCAAAAAAAAAAAAAAAAAGGAAATAAGTCTCTCACACTTGACACCTACCTTTTCTTGATAAATTAAAAGTTACTTTCACCAAAAGTTAAGAAATCTTTTTACCAATTTACTCTGCATTTTATGGTACACTTTAACGTCTCTTCCATGGTCCTGTGTTTTGCACAGATCTATGCTATATAGAAAAAAAATACTTAACAGAAAAATACAGTTTTAATTCAACAACAATAGGCTAGTGCAGTACCTGAACCTATTTCAAAATTTATTTTTAAACTTCATTAGATTTCCAGTAACATGTGCTTTCTAACCGTTTGCACAGCTTTTAATTCCCACTAGATTTTTCCCTAGGTCCATGAGCATAAAAATCAAACATTTTTGGGAGTTGTGCAAATTAAAATTCCACATAGTAGGGAACCTGAGACAGGAGTTCAACAATTTTTCAGATGCTACAGAAACAACTTGTATAAAATCTTGTATCAGCAGTTTGTTAACCTGGTAAAGTCTGACCACCTGTTCTAAGGTAAGACTTCAGGCCTATTCCAGTCAGTTTTTATCATCTATTTCAAAAGGATAACAATCATTAAAGAATCTCGTACAGAAAACCACATATGCTGTTAAATAAACGAAAAAGCCCAACCCAAAACACACTTAAATTGTTGTAAATTAATGAGCTGCACGCAGATCTTAACATAGAGGTTATCTTTTACAATGTATCCTCCCTCTCCATCCCCTAAATTGTTGCCTTGACTAGAAACCAGGCAAACTGTACAGATTGCTTGGAATAGTCACTATAAAAATTAAGCAATACTTTTTGAAATGTCTCACCACATCACCTAAAGCACCACATGCAAATGGCATACAATTTGCACGTTTTCCTTTCCACTCCAGGGATCTAAAGGGCACAAAAAATTGGTTTCTTCTGACATGTCTATCTAGGTTTGCATGGTTTCTCACTGCCAAGAGTTCCTTTAACTTATGTGGCTGGCTAACAAAAGTCCTACTTTGCACAAGACCAAAGGTCATGGCTTTCATCTTTTATATCTAATGAAAACAATCAGCATGCAGCCTATAGTAATAAAAAAGAGGGGAGTCAGCTGCAACACTGCTCAGCACTAGCTGACATTACCTGTAGATTTGATCAAAAACTTTGTTCTGCTACAATAGTTACAACCTGGCAGGTGTGGAAGAGATAAGAGCCAGTAGCTAATTCCAGTAGTTGAACAATCATCTAGCACACCTCAAAAGGCATTAAGAACAAGAACATTAAAATATGTCAAGCACAGACAGCTACCTAAAATAAAAGATGTGGCCAAGCTCCTCTATAAACCACAGGGAAGACTACCCCGAGCCAGAGATTATATTCTAGTTGGTTATAGAAAAGTTTTCTTTAATTAGAAAAGCAATCACCTTATTTTAAGATTCCTTTTGGCAGGAATTTTTAAAAAAAAAAAAAAAAAAAGAAGTAGGTGTAAGCCTTTTTAACATTTGCTAGCTAGTAAATGTTTTAGAAGAAATCTGAACTGTAAAACAAACTTTCCTGGTTTGTTCTTGTCCTTAAACCATGCAATAATCATACCCAATACTTTGCCACATCAAAAGCTGAAGCTCTAATTTCCATGTGAACTTTCTTTTTACTTAATGAGCCCATCCTGCCTCTTGACTAATGCTTCTATGACAAACTCAATTCCAAGGACCCCAGCAACAGTAAGTGTCAACACTGATAAGCAGGTGTACCTTACATCTGGTGCAGGTAGAGCTGACAATGTACAAGCCATATCAAAATTGGTTTATCAGATGGACAATGAGATTTGCACACCGGTGTTTTCCAGCAGAATTATTAAATAGAGCAGTGACAAGAACAGACTAACAGCTTGAAGGACACCAAGTAGTTCAAAATTGACAGTGAAAGGCAACAGTAACAAAATATAGTTGGGTATTTGAGGACAACTGTCTATGCGCCACTTCAAGATCAAAGGCCTCTTCAGCAAGGGACTTTACACAAAGTAATTCTGATGAGAAGTCATACACTGATAAAGTAGAACAATTGTAGTGAAAAAGTAAATATTAATGATTAAGTATGGAAAGGAAGCTTTTATATTCACATTTCCCCCAAGGAACTAGGGTTTGGGGGCTTTGGAGGGAGCACAGTGCACACAGGAAGAATGCCTCCTCAGTAAGTTTCAAATAGTCTAAAGGGACTACCAATAGTTCTAGCGTGGAGAAAAATAACTGGCAGAACTATTTGAGTTATCTGGGGGGGGGTTCTTATAAGCATTTACAAGTTAGCAACTAATCCTATAAGTCTATATCCACCAAAAACATTTAAGTTAGGAGACTTCTATCACAACTAACTCAATCGCTGTCACCACAGGCGCGCACACTTAAGAGTACTTGAATTCAACATGCTTATGTTTAGAAGTCACCAGCATTCAAGAATGTATAAGAAATTTTTGGAGTTTTAAGTAAACATTTTAACAGCCTTCTGTATACCATAGGTACTTACATGTACCTCTGATATTGTTTGCCCTATTAGACTTTCTTTTTATCTTAGCACTGTATCAATTACTTTATTCCCAGAATCATTCTCAAGAGCAAAATGTTAAAAAGCCAACGGGGGAAAAAACAAAAGACACTGGGTGCCCAAGGCTATACACAAACAAAAAAGTAGTATGCTCTGTTACAGGACGTTTTAACAAAAGAAGTCAGCACACAGAGTTAGATTTCTTCTTTACATCAAAATTTCTACAAAATAGGAGAGAATACAATGCAATTCACAAGTCCATAAAAGCAAGGTACAGTACAATTCACACTAATTTACAAATGGTTATTTACACTGTTGTATATACATATACAGTCAGACCTGGTTAATACAAATTTGGTAATTCCTTTTTAAATGCCAATCAAGTGTAAATGAAGGAATTTAAAATCATATGAGAACAGATTAGTTATTCATAAATCTTTCATGACCTAAGAAATTAAGCACTGATTAGCCAGATCTGACTGCAGAAATGAGAAGAAAAAAATTCACACTATTCTGCTTTACAAAAGCAACCAGGCCACTATGGTCTATTGACTTGATGCTATTTATGCAAGAATGCCATTATTAATAATCCTCTTTATATTTACAATATAAGTCTAACTACAATAAGAATTATTGATTTTGGCATTCATGTCCTTAACATAAAGGCAACAGAATATCTTCTTGGCAAGTCACAGTCAATACTACTACAGGATGTTTCTAGAGCTCAGTCTTTTTATATATTTTGTTGTTGTTCTCCTTCAAACATCTTTAAGTTGCTATCAAGAGACTGAGAAAAACTAGAAAAACTAATTGAAACAAGTACACGTTCACTAGTTTGGTGCTTTAGTACCTAACTTACATTCAGAATGTCCTGTATTCACAGTTTCAGGCTACCTTATAATTTGCAATACTTTTGCAAACTACTGCTTCAGACTTGGCAGTGCTAGGTTAATGGTTGGACTGGATGATCTTTTCCAACGTAAATGATTCTGTGAGAGAACCTCTTAGAGAAAAACTTAACGTGTCTATAAATATTCCCATGCAAGTGAGAATATCTGAGTGATACTGGCTAAATCTGATGTGGAACAAGAATCAAGGTAACTGGCATTTCATTTTCAGAAATAGTTTACAGTATTTTCTCAGAACTTTTAACAGGAATTGTTTTAATCTGTACTTGTCTTGAGAGAAAGCTGATGCAAAGCAGTATTTAAGTGTGTAAAATGAACTTCAACATGCAAAATGAAAGCCTCTATCAGTACTGCAAAGTTGACCACTAACGTGTGATAATCCTTGTGCTTCTTCAAAGTGGCTCAGAAAAAGCATGCAGTATTTACTATCTGCTTGAAAGTGCTTTCATGGGATTCAATGGAACTTGACAGCTCCACAAGAATGAGATTGAGCTGCACTCATGAAGAGCTCTGGTTCTGCAGAAGCAAGTTTCCACTCCTACAGTTATTGCTACTTGAGCTATATAAACAAAATACTACTGAAAAAAGATACATTAACTCCAAACTTAAATAGAGCTGGTACTTGAAAAGGGAATGTGGATTGCCAGCTGTTGGGAAAGTTAGACAGGATCTGTCAAGTGGTGGATTTCCCAAGACCAAGTGAGCTTCACAGCCTCTTTCATGTACTTCACAAACACAAAGCAACACCACCAGAAATAAAGCCAGCATCTGAAGAATAGTAATCAAGTCCAAAAAACTTTATCGACCTTACTTCCAAAAACATCTTGCTGAACTTAGAGGGACTACACACCAAGACAGCGGGGTATTTGAAGTATGTCAATCATGCCTAGAGGGAGAAAGTACAGAACACAAAAAAGAATCTTCAGTGCTTTTGAGCTCTAGCAACATCCTCAATATCTGCTATAAATGAAAATACATGAATTTTAGCTAAATGTTTCTATTTCACTACCAAGAAAGTTTTTCCAGTATAGTAGCCTCCAGCTAAAAACGCTAACAGAAAGGTTTACCCAACTTCAAGTTACAAAAAAAATCCTAGTTATCCCATTTGTATTACAGTTTAAGGTTTTGACTGAAGGAAATAAAAAAAAAATGAAACATTAAGAGATGAATAAACAGGGTATGAGGAAAAAAACAAACCTTGCTTTTGTAAAATAACAGAATGCCATTCAAGATGGTCTTTCAAAGTGAAAATTTTTCATTCACATTAACTTTGTCCTGAATCAAAAAATTTGTAAAGCACTGTGTATGTATATGTTACTTGAATGTGTATGCACACACAACAGTATGTCATAAAGCAATTTTGAATAAATATCTTTGCCAGAGTCTCTACAAAAGACCCCCCAATATTTACTCTTCAGGTAAGTTTGTATTTTCGTGTGCATATGCACACACACAGACTTTGTACATGTGGACACTTAAGCAACCAAAGTGCAAAGTTTATCCAGAGTTAAGTATATGCCTGCCCAACTCCAAACCACCTTGTTGGGTTTTATTTTTGTCGTGGGTTTCTTTTTCCCCCCTGCTTCAGATTTAAAGCCTCTTTTCCACTCAAATTTACACATGATTTTCTTCAGTAAACATTTTCTATTCATATTTTGTGATCCAGACCATTCTTGGTATAATAGCTATAAGGAGATGTGTGTGATGATCAAAGCCCCGTTGTTCAAGTCATACTTTTTCATGTTATCCTTCAAACTGGAGACTTTGAAAAATAATTTGATGCCACAGAAGAGAAACAGACATACAGAATTTTCAACTACAGGACCAAACATTTAAGACTAGAATCTGAGGTTAGAAAATGACAGAGCAGAAGGAAAATACATCAACAATACACAAACTGTAAACCTAAGTGTCTTGCTCCCCAGTGCAACAGAATCTCTGTTCACTGATCTTCAGTTCAATAGTCCATTCCATTAGACACTGCTGAAGCACAGAGACCAGAATAGTGTTCAAATTTTGAATCAAGTTTCAAAAAGGAATACAGATTTTGGAATAGTGGTCTTTTGTTTAAGAAATACACTTAACAAGCAGCTTTCCTACAGAAGTTAGAGATGGTACATTCCCATCTAACACTGATGGTACAGAGTCTCAATCTGATGGCCACAGAACTTTCACATTTCTACAGCTTAACATACAGAAAGGAAAGCAAAAAAAAAATATTTCAGCAAGCAGGTTGATTCTTATATGAGAGGTAAGTACCATAATATGAAAAGCTAACTTTTTTTTTTTTTAAGAAAAAATGGTCATCCTAACCTTTTCCCCTAGTTACTACATACTAGTGACCAGTATCTCAGTCACATTTCACCTGTACAGATCTAAAACGTTAATATCCTCCGACTGTGTAGATCTCTAATATAAATTAATGCAACTCAATAAAATAAGTTGTTAAACAAATCCTTTGGAACAACTTCACTGTCTGCACCCAACTTTTACAAAAACTGATGAAAGCAGCAATGGAATCATGTTAAACTTATAAATAATTCACATACAACATGTTAAATTACGGAAAAGGATTAAACTGCCATTTCTACAACTTTTTATAGATTTAGCAAGTTTCTAATCCATTTTTATATCAACAGCAGTACGTTATGTTCTTCATATTAAATTTAACATTGAAGGACTGTTTAGAGGCATTATTTATAAAGCAAGAACCACCAAGTGAACATTACAGAACTTCAACAAATATTTAGCTTTTTTTTCCAGTATCCATTCTCAGAAAAGATTCAGGGGTTGTCTATCCACTTGGTAACTTTATTCCTCTTCTTTACTCAGGAAGAGTTAATGCCATGACTTCCAGCTTCATTTTGAAATACTGGTTAAAACGAACAATTGCATACCTATTCAAATGGAGAAAGATCTGAAGTTAAGAGCAGACAATTTCTTACATAGAAACAGGCATGCTAGGGCTAATCAGAAGTGTACCTATTCCAGACCAGTTTCCAAGGCAAACCCATAGTAGTCACCAAAAGAAGAAGTTAAGAATAGAGTACCCTTATTATGGTACTTTTATCACCACCCCTCCCAGCTTGCTGAAGTTTGCAAAACAGATGCTGGTATGGGTGCAGGTGGTGTTTTCATGCTTAACAGAATGTCCAACAATTGATGGCTACAGTTCTAAAGAGATTGATCTTGTTCATTGCAAGAATGCCATTTTATTCAAAACTGTAACATTTTTGGGTTCTATCACCTGTGCTTTTTACTTGTGTTTTTTGTGCCATCTAGCGGTTATTAACAAGTACTTCTACTTGGGAATAACTAATCACAAAGCCACAGAAGAGATTCACATTTGTCTAGATTACAATAGCACAACTAAGCATAGTAAGATGTCTTAGTGATTAACAGAAAAAAAAATCTGAGCTGAAACAATCTCTCATGCCAAGCAAAGTGATTAACTTCATCACTTCTCCCAGTCCCCAAAAGACTGAAATTCCTCTGCTCACTGTGAGCATTAAAAAAAGAATGTCAACATCTACCTGAAACAGAACTATTAGTCAATCAGTCAGTGTCTAAGGAGATGGAACTTATGATTCATTAGCATTATGTAGATTCTTTTAAAAATTAGGAATTTCTATGATCAATACTTCATACAGTAAAAAGCTCTTCTGTACAAGAGCCCCATTTCTCATTTTTTGCAGTTAGTTTAGAGGTCTTCTGACAGACAGTGTACCACACTGACCAACTCTCTGTGCTTTTGTCTTGTCAATAAGAACTGTTAACTCTTAAAAACATTTACTCCTCTAGTTAAGTTCCTTGCTTTGTTATATTATGTATTTTAGCCCAAAGGCATGTGGATCAGAGGGCTGCAGAAAGGCTAAGAGAACTGGGGATGTTCAGCCTAAGAGACAGCTCTGAGGTGACTTCATCACAGATTGCCAATACTTAAAGGGGAATTATAAAAAATACAGAAAACTTTTTGTTCAATCAGATAATAGCAGGACAAGGGGGAATAGTATTAAACTAGAAGAGGGGAGATTTAGATTAGATAAGGCCAGTGAGACACAAACAGTTTGCCCAGAGAAGCTGTGGACACCCCACCCCTGGAGGTGTTCAAGATCAGGTTAGATGAGGCCTTGGGCAACCTGGTCTAGTGGATAGCACCCCTGCCTAGAACTAGATGATCTTTGAGGTCCCTTCCAATCTGAGCCATTCTATGATTAAGTTCAAGAGCTTGGAGAGGGGGGTTGTGGAGGACAGACAGCTTTTACTGTCTTGTTTTCTCTTCAAAAATAAATAGTATGATCATGTAGACCAGCTTTGTTGCTCACACCTCAGTTTCTGATAGCTGGGATACTGAACTAGATGATCCCACAAGTCCCTTCCAATCTCACTTATTCCATTATATATATAGCAAGTATACTTACCCTAAAAAATCAAAGTCAATGGTGGAATACTTGGCTTGAATTAGAGCCCACAATCCCCAAAAGAAGTGGGAAGCCTAAAGGAAAAAAAAGTAGGTAAAGTTTATTATTATATTAAAAAGTATCAAAAGTATTTAAGCCTATTCTCCCACTGAGACACAATTATCCATAGAAGAACACCCCCAAAAAATCCCAATCTTTTTGTTAACTTAATTGATCTCTCTTTACAAAAGAGACTGGTAAACAAGTATTACAAAATTAATTACTGGCAGGGTAAATCCATTGGCCTCCCAACTCTCCTCCATGTTTCTTTTCCAAGAAAATTAATGTTGCATTTGTGAGACAGGTGTACCCTACCAGCTACTAGGAGGAAAAATAACTCTGTCCTAACTGAAACCAGGACAACAGGTCATCTATTAAGTAAATTGTTGTGCAATTGTATACCTCGTTAAAAAAACAGAAAGAACTACTTCTATTGTTGCTTATTAAACATCTTAGGGTTATTACCCTACATTTACTCAACCTAACACATCAGATTCCTTTTGAATCTGATCACCCCCCTTAAGCCATTTTAAGTACAACTCACTTTCAGTACCAACTTGGACAAAAGACATGATCTTAAACTCCTTAGTATTTACACAAATTTGTCATCTGCTCTAACCATACTTCCTTTACTACTCCAGATGCATAGTCTTGGAGACCTATGCTCAATTTCTAATTGAAAGTATGGATTACATAAATGATAGATATGACTGTTAAAATATTTGTTCTAAAGTTCATCTGAAGTATATGTAGCAGACAGGAGCTCGATAATCTCCTTGTGGAAGACATTTTTGGACCACCCAGGTTACAAGTGATACGCTTCAGAGTTCTGTTCAGTTAATAACTGACTACAATAATAACCTAAATTACTTCCTATTGCTTGCATGTAACACTTTACCATAAGAGTAGAAGATGCATGCATTCCTGAAAACACCTTAAAACAGCAATCATTATAGGTAAGCATGAATCTTTCCTGTACCTCTAACTTTTGATAACTTTGTCTGATCGTGAACAGTTTTGAACTTTACACCAGCACCTATTAATTTCGGTTTATATTTTTTGTTCTCTTAAGAAATCTTTATCATCTTACTGCTACAAAGAAAAGATTCCTGGAATTTCTTGCCAACTCAGGGACTCAGTGAAATTAACAGCCAAGAGCAATCCTTGCTAAAAATCCCATCTCCTTCTCTGAATACTCACTGCCCTCTTTTTCTCTGGAGATCATTCCAAACATTCTCAAACTTCCACAGAACAGGTTAAGGAAGGTGTTTATATATATATATATATATATATATATATATATATATACACACACATATACACACACACATACACACACACCCCACAGCACTCATGTTAAGAAATTAGCGATTACATTTCCCACAGAGCAGGAAAGCTTCTCTATAGCACTGAATATATTCAAGCACACGGACTGTTATTTACCAGTGCAAACTGATTGACTTGAACATATAGAACTTCAACTTCCTTTTCACTAACTTCTGTGCCAAATCCTTTATATTCTTTGTAGGCCTCAAGGTAAGATCTCAGCCATTGTTCCTGTAATTCTCTGTTGGGATAAAGGCTGTAGTCTACTTCGTTTACTCCTAGAAAGAAAAAAAAAGCATTAAAATCTTCAGATATCTAAAAAGGAACATCAGAATCACATAACTGGACTACTCATCCCTCACCCTAGATCTCCTCTCGCCCCAGCAGAGACTGATGTGGACAAACATCATTACTTTTACTTTGGCCTGATTTTATCTGTTACAAGTCAGCAAGAGTTTGTCACATAACAGTTGTGAAGCATTCAACATAGTAAGGTTTATGCTGTGTTCTCAGCCACAAACATACTCTACAAGTCTTTTGAAATTCAGTAAGTTTGGATTTGAGAGAAGCCTCTGGAAAAAAAGTCTGCGCTGCAAAGCAGAGCCCTCCCATGCATGTCAACCAGGGACTTACATGCAACATTATCTAAAGCTGAATTCAGATACAGTTGACTCTTACTATCAATTACCATAGGACATGGAAATACATTCTATCTACAAAGCAGGATTAAAAAAGTGTTGTGTTTAAAGAACCATTCTTAACCATGCTTCCTCTTCCTTTGAGGTACCTTCTTGGTCCCTTTTCCTCTATATTACTTTCCAGAGGATTAAGGTAGCATGCATGTGTAGTAAACTAGATACTAAACATACTACTCTTGAGAAAGTAAGCATGTTTGCCACCAAACATTATGAGGCACATGCAATAGAGGCACTCTATCCTGGAAGGACTGAATTTGAGATAGCATACAGAATGCACTAAGGAAGTATTAGACCTTCTATACAGGTGTATCAGGAAAGAGGTCATAAGGATGCTGCTCTCTTGCACACGGAAAGTTGCTTCACCTCAACAGAAGATTGCATGCCACAAGTAAGTGCTATTCTTTATGGTCATATGGTAAGGGCCATACCTGCTACTGTCATTGGTGTCCATTACAATGACATTTCCATACCTAAATCACCTTTAATTCCTATTCTACAAACACTGCAATCCCACAAGCACTGCAATCCCCTAGCACTTAAAACTCCTTTCCATGTAAGATCCACTCAAACACAGCCTTAAGAAAAAGTTCAGATTTGTACTGGATGGATAGAGAATATGAAACAACTCTTCTTCAGTGGCAAAAAAAAAAAAGGCTTGTAGAGTCTTCTTAGCATAGTTAGCTCTTTGAAGATGTACTCAGACTCTTAGAAGTCCCAGACAAAATAAATTGAAAGTTCTCAAATGTATTTTGTAAAGAACTTAACTTACTTCCCAGATACTTAAAATTATCAAGTAAAAATCTGAAAAGTTACCTGGACTTCAGATTTATTTTGAGAAATAATGACAGGTAAGTTAAAGCTCCCATTTTCACCATACTGCACTTTCTATCTATAGTAAACATTACATAGATTTTACCTGTTGCCCCATACTGTGAAATAACATAGCACATGCTCAAGGCTAATTCTCTTACGGAGTGAAGTGAACAGGCATTCACTGAAAGAGATTGAACTATTTAATGAAGGAATCTATCTACAACTTACTGCTAAAACCTGCCTTTTTATTCTATCACCATCTTAAGCCTTTACCACTCCAGTTTAGCATAACTCAAGGGCAAGTACTTAAACACACAAAATCAGCAAGAAACCATACAAGTCTGCTATTTGGAACTGCGCAATCACACAGTATATTCTACATTTGGTAACATATACAGATGCATGCAAACATGTGTATGCTGTAGAAGATATCTGCAGTATTTCATTATAGTGTGCTGAGTCTCTGCTGGGTGATTTCACAGAATGACAGTTAACTGCTAAGACTTAAGACATTATGTCCCATTTCTGGGCTAGTAGAGCTGTAACAGAAGGGTATAACTGGCTTGCAAATAGAGACCAATATACATTTTGATTCCATCATCTTAACAGCTACACAAATATCTACAGAGAGAAGACAAAAACAGAACACGCTACAAGAATGAGAAATCAGTGGTGTTTTTTCAGTCAAGTTTGCCTTTACTTCAAAAATCCATTTTTTACCTGCAAATTCATTGAAGTGATTGCCAATGTCATAAGCCAGGTAGTTGTATCCAGAGTACTCATAGTCTATGAACTGCACATCACCTATGTGAGACAACAGCAGCAACATCAGAATCCACATTTAACAAATTAACGGCCCTAATCCTTTGGTGTCCTTTGAAGTTTTAGCGGAAAAAAGCCCACAGAAAACCCTCACACACACCCATCTGATTTGTACCCAGTTGTGCGCACTCAGACTTCACAGGGTAAGGCTGTGATTTTTATGATATAAGACTTCTTTGAATAATAATAATTGAATAAAGCTCTTCAATAATTACCTAGAGCTTACAGTTCTCTACTTTTACTCTGAATAGCAGAATTTTAATTTTAACTTCTACCACATGAGGGCATCCATTACCTTCAAAATAAAATTTATGGTAGAAAATGCTTTAAGCTTTTTTTAAGCTTTATGAGGAAATTGCAGACCATTTTTTCCCTATTTACTCTCAGAAAAGGGTGCAACCATGGTAGACTAACACATTGCAACGTGTTGGTATTTTCTTTTCATATGTTAGTATTTCCCCTTTGCCCAGCTACACTTACAAAAAAAGAACTATTCTCAAATGGTTGCGTTTTTTAAGTTAGCTTAAACTAGTCTCAAGACACCGAGACCACTCTTCAGACCAGCGAAGCTACGTAGTGTTACATGGACAAGGACTGATGATAAGGGATAAGGTGGCAGTCCCAACTGTTTCCAACTTACTTTAACTTTTATACTATGCAGTGTTTTTACCTATAGGGAAGCTGGGAAAAGTGCTTCAGCTAAGATGATACAGCACTGAACCTGCTCAAGAATGTTTACACCACAGCAAGCAGTCAAGATATTAGTAAGTTGGAACAATTAGGTACAACTACAGCTCTTGTTTAAGTTAGAAACAGAAATCAGAAAAAAAAAACAGCAGAAATAGAAGCAATGGGTTAACTTAAGTTCTGTTCAGAGAAGCTTAACATGTACAAGGTATGCGCTACTGTGCTGAAATAAGTAACTTCCACAGTTGCACTCTTTTCCCTTTCTATTGCCACTCTTTCAAAGACTAGCTGCATGTTTACTCAAAATATACTACTATTACAATGAACAATCCTGTTAGCCTGACTTAGAATACACTTATAGATACTAACTACCAGATCTCTAGATAAAAAAGCAGATTAAGAATATTACTCTTATGTATTTCCTAGTTTAAGGATTTTAAGTGTCTAATATACTGCCTCCTTAGGATTTATGGATAGTGCACATATCAAATACAATAGCTTTGCCAGATGTATGTCCTAAGCAAGATAACACAGAATAACTGTTAGAATTGTTCCTTGTATCTATGCAGTTCATCATTACCATGTTTGAAACACATTAACATTTTCCAAATGCATTCATCTTCTTGACTAAGTACTTATAATTGAAGTTAAACCCCACAACATAAACAAAATCACTTAGTCACAATCCTCCAAGACAGGTTTACCCTTGCTTCCACAGAAAAAGAGGATTGCTTACCAAGGTTATGAGGTTAAACCTTTTAGGCTCTGACAAACCAACATGAGAATGCAAAGCAGCAAGCTCCTCCCAGGAAAATCTTGTTGGCAATGGAAAATTGAAGGGTCTGAAGGGACAAATTTTACAACAGCTGCAGCCAAGATCTCATGATACTGTCACAGATCAACTTCTGCCACTGCTTGACTGGCAGATTCATACACTTGTGCTTCTAATTGGTTCTTTAGTACTTCTTTTAAAACAAACACCTGTAAGTTACAAGCCAGTCAAAATGCACAGCCCAACCCTGGTTAATATTCTGCTACACAACTGACCTCCTGACACCCCCCACCCTACCATTATTAAATGTTGATTGTATTCTGAGTTCCCCTCCCCCCCCATATATGATACAAACATGGCAGGTAAAAGTCTGCTTGCAGAATATCAATGTGATATACTTCAAATTTCTTTAATGTACAGATTTCATCTTGAACATACCTGTATGTGCCAGTATGGTTTTTTAATTCAGCTACCATGTAAAACTTACTTCCAGTTGTAAATAACAGTATTACAAAGTAAGAAATTGAATCTAACTAGATATGGGTGAGGCTGTTAACAGGCACTCTCCCA
Source organism: Heteronetta atricapilla (assembly GCA_011075105.1). Lineage (NCBI taxonomy): Eukaryota > Metazoa > Chordata > Aves > Anseriformes > Anatidae > Heteronetta > Heteronetta atricapilla. The sequence goes on along the minus strand of CM021731.1, from coordinate 76,596,700 downwards.
TGGGGAAGTGCATGTGAACAAGTGATGTGAAACCTCTAGTCAGTGCATTTAAGTAGCACAGAGAATACCACCACAAGGCAGCAACAATGGCATACGGAACCTGAAGCAGATGAAGAAAATTTGGCACACCCATATTCGGTAAGATGAAATTTCAAAGTGAAAATGTGTCTTTCAGACTCATGCTACTGTGGAACTCAACCTTAAATTTGATTTGGGCATAAAAAATACTCAAGGGTGCAACTTTCTTCTATAAAGAAAGCAAAATCTTAAACTTCATATGCATTATGCATTTATGAAGTGACACATCTCAGCTACCTACATTTAGAAGAAGAACCTTTACATTTGTTTAAATATCCACAGCCTCAGAAGCTACTTTAAGACTTACTGCAGCTCAAACCACCAAGCCACTGCTAGAAAGACATGGGTTACACTAGTAGTTGATTAGTTAGATTTTGTTCTGAGGTTCTAAATAAACACAACATTTTTACATCCCGCTGTTACAACTGGAAGTGGGGAGACCAACAACAGGATGGTCTAAGTGCACTTGCATGTTACTGAAGTGAGCCATTATTTAGAAGTATGCTCTGTCATCTCTCTGGAGCAACTACAGTTATCAACAGGAATAAAGATGTCATGAAATTTGCATTTCAAATCGAGACATTCCTTTCATCAAGGGAGCTAGTACTGTAGGCAACAATCTAATCTATGAACACCACATAAAGTTCCAAAATGGAAATCACGTTGTGTTGTATACACCAGAAATAGATTCCTTTTAAATAGATCAAGAAGTAGTCAAGAGGGCATCTGTTAGATCTCCTCAGGTAACAGAAAGGTAGAAGGGGTGATGATATCTCTCTATAGCTGCCCTTCACTTCCAATGGTTTAGTAAGGTAAACACTCAAGCAAGCTGTAGCTGTAGTTACCACAGCAGAATGATGTATCCTATCCTGCTCATCAGGTGAGCCACAGAGGCCCTACAAGACAGCTTCAGTAAAGACATTATCTATACCCACCAATTTTAGTTATAAATACCAAAAATACCTTTGCAAAATTAAAACAGGTTTTTAGAGCAAAACCAGAAGCCTTAAACATACCTCAGTCTTCAGAAGCACTGAGCACCCACAGACTCCTACCAAAGATCATAGAAAACATTGGGTAGGCAGAGGGAATAAACACAACAAAACCAGCCATCTACCTACACACTTAACTTCCTGGCAGATGAATTTAACACATTCAAAAAAAACCACAGATATAGACAAAAGAATATTGATACTTGATCTTTTTAAACAGCAAGTATTTGAATACTCTTCAAAGATTATGTATTTTGGAAATTCCCAGCTCATGTTAAAAAAGAAAACTTGAACACAATAAGAACAGGTCTATAAATAAGCAGTACCAAGCCAAAATATGCTTGGTGCTATCTTGATGTCCAAATTGTAATTAAGAGCAACGTGAAGCTCTGAGCTACATCCTTCAAAGAAGAGTTAACATTGATAATTATATGTTATGTAGAATGACACTTGTTAATTTTCATATCCTGAGTGACTAAAAGCGGACATTAGCAAAGCAGCAAGAGGCAAAGTTCTCTCAGCCACAGCATGAATAAATTCAAATCAGATGACTGACACTTCATTAAATGAAGCTAGTACTCAACATGCTATTCCAGTCTCATAAATAAAGTGTGAGGACATGAGACTGATTCTTCTTGAAAGCAGTATGACAGCTATGATTTTTCTTTCAAGTCTGAAAATTTAACATTAATTTAATCCAGACGACAAGTCTAAAGCAAAGTATTGGGATAAGCTACAATTGTTCTACCTGCATTGGACAAGTCTTAGTATCTGCTGATAGCCTGTAGCTTAAACAAAAACATGCCAAGTAGATGCATCTTAAGCATTCACAAACGTAACAAATACAGTATCATTAAAATCCATAACTAAATTGTTTTGTGCCAGCTTCTGAAAAGCTAGATCAGTATTACAAGCTCTTCTCAATCTTTAACAGGGAGAAAAAAAAAAGTAGTTAATCTAGATGAATGATTCTCTCCCCTCAGTTCCAGTTTAGGATCAGCCAAAATCTTTTTGATAGACGAGAGCTTTTCTAGATAACTGAGTTAATTTCATAAAAATCTCAGCATCATCAGTACTTGTTAGCTACCTTCATACAGTAGCTTCCTCATTCCTAATGAGTCTATTTTGTGCTCTTACAAAGTTCTGTATATCAATCAATACAAGCTTTTGCTGTACTGAACAGAACTCTAGCAATACACATGGAGTTAATGTTGCAATTCCACTTGAAAGTCATATTCCTCATTTTTAAATTTCTCTAATAGACAGATTAGACAGTTTTTGCTCTGCAAAAAGTACACAACTAGGAACAATCTTACAGGAGAGAGATACAAATATTCCACAGCTTGCACTGAGGTTTGGTTACTATAAAATAGTACCAGTTGTATCCAGATTACAAAAGTCTTACAACACAGTATATGTGCAACATTCAAACAAGTTGAACAATCAACCTACCTATTTCGTATTTCAAGTCTTTCTCCCCCCCCCCCAAGTTGTTTATAGGTAGCTTGAAGCCTAAGTGCTTTACATACTCCCCCCTCCTTCCCACCCTCTCCCCAGACACTAAACACTCACACACTGGTTATTGTAGGATTGCTCCTAAGTGATGCACTGCTGGCATTGTTTTTTCCTCCATTCTGTTTACAAAGAGAAAAGCATATAGCATTTGTTTTAAAAGTAGGAACTTCAAGCTTATTGACTGCGACAACAAGCCTTTTAAAGGAATTCCTGTTTTTTTTTTTTTTTTTTTTTTTTTAAAAACACTGAATCATGGTTCTACTATGAAGACTAGAAGTTACTTTTTAGTAACTGTAGTTACTGTAGTAAAGATATGAAGGTACTGAAAGGAACAGGTCATCCTCATTACAAAAGAGTCTTAAATATCTAACTGATGAATTTGTTGCACTTAGCTGAGCTCAGATATTTGAAAAGCAAGGCAAGTTGTGCAAAGGTAAACATTTTTACTGCACTATGGCCATTTTAGCATCTTAAGTTTCCCTTTTCTTCATTTTAGCATCTTGATACCCTGTTTAATTGATTCATGTAGTAACCAAACCTCAAACCACTAAAAATCAAGTAATAAAAGAAAGTTTGGGTTTATACAGAAGCCTTACAGATTCAAGTTGAGGCTTAATAAAATTATTTGGAGTTATTTTATAATAAAAACAAAAGTAATTCATCTTCACCAAGATGTGTATTAACTACAGCTGTTTAAATAAAGTACGTAATTAAGGAAAGAAATCTTTAAGATGCCTATGTACCTCATATAGAACATAAATTGAGCGACTGAATGTGGTGCTAAGTATCACTAAAATACTTAATCACAAAGCTGTCTTCCCTCACAGCAAGACAATCACAAATCAGAACACACAAATTACAGGAGATGTCTTTAGGTTATGTTCTATGCTCATACGATCACCCCCCTCCTCTGCCCCCAAAACAAAGCTTTACGTGATTCAAATAGAATTACCATAAACAATTCCATACTTTGAAACCTAGTCATACAGGCAGGCTGTGGATTAACGAAAATTAAAAAAAAACAAGGAACAATATTGTTCTCTGTACAGTAACAGATGAGAATCAGCTAACTTAACAACTTAACATAGTAGTTACACAGGTATCACTACCATTACCTTGACTGCTAAAAGCTCAAGCTGAGTTCAGTTATTACCATCACTAAAAGGAAACCACAGATGTAGGAAATACAGCTACAGAATAAACAATCTAAGCCACTACTTACTGCTTAGCTCAATACCTACCTCGTTTCTTGTTGTAAATAATATTCTTACACAACAGGTCATTGTGACAGAGTACCACTGGTGATCCTAAATTTGACAGTCTTTCCTTCATCCAGGCCATCTCTTCCTGAAGAACTTGAGGACTTGGAATTTCACTTAAAAACCTTTTCAGGTGTAAGAAGTTTGAGAGTTAATTTTTAGTAGTGTGTTCCATACCAAGCATCTGTAATGAAATAACTTAATTATTTTCCTCTACACTCTAATTTCAAATAATTAAACAATGTTCTCTCAAAATTAGGATACTATTTCCCCTGGCACCACTTCAGTCAAATTATGACAGTTATTCTGCTCAGTCCTCCCCAAAAGGAAACTCTATGAAGGCTAATTGTGTAAACATAGTGGCAGACCAGCAGTTCGGTACAGAACTTGAACACAATCCTGAACATTTTTATAGGAGTATAGATTAAAAAGCTTATAGCATGAATTTCATTCACTTGTTGCTCGCATTACATTCCTTCCTTCAAGTACAATATGCAGTAAGTATAGACGAAGTAAGATTTGTCTTTTTTTTTCCCTTTAGACACTGTAAATATACCTTGAAGCAGTCATTTTTATCTTTTGAAGCAGTCATTTTATCTTTTAGATTCTCAATTACTCTTTCCAGTTTTTAGAATTTTATGTTGCACAAAAAAAATTACTAGAGTATTCTTAAATTACAACACAGCAAGAGAGGCAGCTGATATCAGTGATTTCAAAGAAATTCTATAAAGAATGTTTAAGCTGGAATCTGTTTACCAAGTAATAGAAGTTTGATATTGTACCAACACTTTCAAATTATAGTTTTGAACATTGATCTCCCTCCCAACCCCAAGAAACACGGCCTTCAATTCCAGCTTTAAATTACAGCACAGATTTTATTTAGGCTAGGTTTTCTCCCAGTTTGTTATTTTCATCCCAATTTTTCAGTGACTGGCTCTAGAATCTTCTGGATTCTTATTTTGGTAAGCTTGTAGGAAAAACAGCCTGATTTCCAAGTCAAAAGTTCTACTGGGATACTAAAAAAAAAAAAAAAAAAAAAAGGAGAAACTGCTGTTCATACTCCAGGACAACACAAGTCTAGAATGACTGTGCAGCAGATGCTTTTTTCTTTTTGCTTCTCTGGAAATCCTTTTTCAACTTATCCCATCACCTAAAATAGCCTTTTGTTAGCTTTACTTTTATAACGCGCAGTTTTAGACAAGTCCTTAAACCAAACAAATGTAGGAGATAACTAAGAAAGGCAGGTTAGAATGAGCAAGAACAGAACTCATAGAGCCCCAGGAAAGAAACACCATGTTTTCTGCATTCATTCCAGAATATGTGCCTTTGTGAGACTGATCGCTATCTTTTAAAGTTGTTGAGATCCAACTACCTGAAGAAATACTTTAACTTTGATTCAATATCTTACTTAACCTTCATTCTTTAAATTAAGGTAAACAATTACTGTCATTATGTATAAAGTGTTCAATCGTGACAAGAAATATATGAATATGTAGAATATACCAAACAAATTAGAAAATTATCCTGATCATATTTGACACATATATAGTTACACTGGTATGCAAGGGTATGACAAAATGTCAGATCGCGTGTACTTCCTAGATTGGATGGCAACCCAAACTGTTTTTTATTAAAAAATATTCTTCCAACCATCATTCTGAAAGAATAGGAAGTCAGGAGAGCACAATCAAATAACTACCTTTTATTTACTTCTTCATCCGCAAATTCTGTAGGTATAAGAGAGAAGTATTTTCCCATCTTCAACCAGAGGTTTGATTTAGGGATCCAACCGTTGTGTGCATGGATAGTATGGATTTTAGCAAGCTGTTTGGCAATGAGTCTTAAAAGAAAAAAAATGCAGTGTTATGTTTGCAATAGATTAGACAGCCTTTATCATATCTTTCCTAGCAAAAATAGACTGAACAGAAACATCATAGGAAATCCAGCAGAAGAATCAAAAGAGCATAAATAAGAACAGCACAGCTACAAGGTAGCATCTTTCAGGAGCCAAAAGGCCTTTAACAGTACTAAGGGTAGGGGGGGAGCACCAGCAGGGAGAGGAATTGGGAGTTCAGCTACAGCATGCATTATGGACCTCTATGTTCAGTCTACTCTTCAGCTTGCTTATCTTTAGAAGAGTTGACTTAAATTCGCTACAGTTTTTACGCAACAGATACATTTCAGCACACACATGAAAGTCTATGATCTTAAAAACATCGTCTTCTGTTCACTGCTAACAGTATGAAAATTATGTCTCAGTGAAAGATTGAGCCTATTCACAAATACAGTAGACCAGAAACAGCACTAGGACGACTTCATTTAATGAAGCCCAGCCCCATAAAGCTGCACCACATCAAATAACTAGCCTAGCAGAAGTGTTGAAGTGTTAAAACACTCACAATAAGCAGAACTCTTAACAAGTATATCTGGTCTTCCATGGGAGCAACAAGGATCACTTATTCAAAACTGAACTATGATTAACTAAGACATAGGAAAGCAAGCAGTCACAACTGTGAGCATCAGTTTTGTGCAGATTTATAAAAGACTTATTTTTTGTCTGCTCATAAGTTAAGCCTGAGATCCTTTGGGCCTGACAGAACATATATATATATATACATATATATCACAGAATTTAGAGAAGTAAATTAAAAAGTTTACCTGAAAATATCAGGATTGCACACATGCTCTGGATCCAGTGCTTCTCCCTGCATGAACTCATAGCACAGGCCATTATTGAAAGTACAGTATAGTTGAGGTGCACAGCCATGGGCCTGCAACACACGGAAACTCTTCACTTCCTCATCTCGATCAACTAAGAGCTCAGTCTTATTTCCATAGATTCTAACTAGAACCACATCATCTGTTGTGTCACCCACGTAGCAGCCAATTAGCTTATTGGTGATTCCATCAGTGAACAGCTGAAAAGTAAAAATAATCTGTAAGTGACTTAGATCTGTATTTCCAAGGTGCAAGAAAAGAATACAGGGTTATTCTTTGGCTCTGAAAGCTCAGTATTATAAAACAACTTCTCACATAACCATGTTGAAAACTGATAGCTGAAATCAAAGTCCAAACAAGGTAGCCATCCTAAAATTGCAATGAAAATGATCATGAACACAGGGTAGCACAGAAACCATTCTGATGCACTTCAGAATTTCATTATTTGCTGATCAGTGCACAAACACTAGAAAGATATTCTTGGAGTCCTAAGCTACTCCTTTAAGAAGAAAGCAATGGTGAACTACTACTGACCTGAGATTAATCTTCCCACTAGTCTTGAGGTTTTGCTGCTTGAGAACAATTTGCAAAGTCACTTTGGCAACTGTACAAATTTGATGGAGTACTTCAAATTCAAGACCCCAGTCTTGAATGTCAGGTACCACTCCAAATTTAGAGAGCTTCTAACAAGACTCACTCTTCCATCATTCTACTCCATAACTAGTACATACCACTCAAAAGAAAAACAAGCATTTTAAGATTTTATTAAAATATATACAAAAGCAGTTTTAAAGCCCTGCAATTTACTTTTGCTTCAGTGACCAGTGTAGTCACCAATGCCTGAAAATACAGAAGGTGAAGCAAGTAACTTTCTTACATCTAATGGCAGCTTACTCATTGCCCTTCAGACAACAGTGGGAGAATGATTGCTAGAAGTTCTTAGCTATGGGTGGAGAAACCAAAACCACCACTAACCGCTGCTTCTCCTTTCATGGGACTAAACTAGCGATTAAGATGTCCTGCAGATGCTACCAGATTAGCAGTCTAAATCCAGAGTTACCATGCCATGTATACATAGTTGCAGGCAGTCAAGCATTTGAAAGCAAGCCAAGAGTAACACACCAGTTCTCCTACAATCTGGGACAATTTTACAACTCAGAAAATAGGTGCTCAGTGCTGTAAAACTTTGTGCCCAGTCAACCCATAGTGAACACTTACAAACTTGCCAGATGAGCATTACCCATCCTAACTCCAGCTCGTAGTGTCTCAAGGGCAATAGATGAACATTTTCAGGTGACAAGCACACTTTCAAACAGCCAACATTGCACGCAAGAACACCGTTTTTCTGAGCACTTAACAGACTCCTGCTGTTTTAAACACAAGTAAACAAATTACAGTTATGGTACTCAATCATAAATTGCATTCATGTGTATTTGTTTAAATTCATGCCTTTTCTCGCACACTGTTGCACACCCAAACACTAATTAAAACTAAATTATAAAAGAATCAATCACTACACAAAGCTTCCTTTCAGGACCTTCCACTAAAATAAGCAACCAACAGAAGGCAACTTCAAGTTGGTTCACATATGCATTTAGATCAGTTTTCCTTTTGGTGGGCATCTTCTAACTAACTTACCACCTTTCTTTAGGAGGCACTTTTATCACCAATTCAAATGCAGTAAACTTCTGGCACACGAGGCAAGTGGAGACATGGCCTGATCACCTGCATTTGAACGTTTTCCAACTATGCAGGTACTGGAAGCTGCAAGTACTTTTGCTTAAGGCAACCTAGAAACTCTGGGGAAGTTTTCTTTCACAACTGCCCTAAGTCAGACTCAGAACAAAACTACTGACCAAGGAATAGGCCTGCTGCATTCCAGACCTTATAGGAAAGCTTAATATTAAAAAAATACTTTTTCCCCCCTTTTAAACTACACATGTCAACAACAGGCAACTTCTCTACATGCATCACTGTCCCTAAAAACCTTGGAGGAGGTGTTTGTTTTTTTGAAAGCAAAAAAAGTCACAAACTTTTTTTTTTTCCCCTAAAGTTAAGGGGGGAAGTGATTGTCCCCCTGTACTCAGCTCTGGTAAAGCCACACCTCGAGTACTGCTGGGCCCCTCGCTACAAGGACATGGAGGTGCTCAAGCAAGTCCAGGAAAGGGCAACAAGGCTGGTGAGGGGTCTGGAGAACAAGTCTTATAAGGAGCATCTGTGGGAGCTGGGGTTGTTCAGCCTGGAGAAGAGGAGGCCCAGGGGTGACTTTATCACTCTCTACAGGTAGCTTAAAGGAGGTTGTAGTGAGGTGGGGGTTGGTCTGTTCTCCCACATGCCCCATGACAGGACAAGGGGGAACGGGCTAAAGCTGTGCCAGGGCAGGTTTAGGTTGGATGTTAGGAAGAACTTCTTTACCAAAAGGGTTGTCAGGCATTGGAATGGGCTGCCCAGGGAAGCAGTTGAGTCACCATCCCTGGATGTCTTTAAAAGACGTTTAGATGTAGAGCTTCATGATACAGTTTAGTGGAGGGCTTGTTAGTGTTAGAGGTCAGAGGTTGAACTAGGTGGTCTTGGAGGTCTCTTCCAACCTAGATGATTCTGTGATTTTGAAATGCCAAGTAGTACCCATTCAAACACAAGTTAATTTATTTTTCAAGTATCATGGATTTGGAGAAATCAAGCATCACCAGGAGTTTTTTAAACCCTAAAGACTCCCCCTCCACCACTCCAAAACTGAGTTTCCCTGTTTAGAAAGGGAATAAAACATCTTTCTCTGTGAATTAACTATCACATCTAGCTTTACTCAGATTACTTATGTGATTAAGCAAACAAACTCAAAAAAAAGCAGAAAAAAGGTTGAGGATACAGAAAGTACTCTACGTAAAAAGTTATGGACAGTCAGTCTCACGCAAATAGGTTCAGCAAGTCATGCCATAAAGCCAAATTACCCTATCTATATGATTCATTCAGAATTAGGACTTTACAATTTACAGACACTTTTATTACTAGGTATTAATAATCCAAAATAGGAGACAAGTAATGAAGACTTCACCTTAAACAGTCCTCAAAGCACCTAAAATAATGTTACACTGTTAGCACAACTTAAAAACTGTACCGTTCAGCATACCTACTGGTTTCCACAATAAGATACATTTATACTCTTAACACTATTATATTTTTTTGTTTGACACTCACATGGATATTACAAGTTTTCTCTAAGATAAGGATGACTTGCCTGAGCAATGGAGCAATGTTATCTAATTTGACCAAGCAGAGTATTTATTCGTTTCAAGTGTGGCTTGTAAATCATAAGTGACACCTGTGTAAGGTCATCATCTGTCCCCCACCCTGGTAAGTGTATGATCACAGGAGGTCCCTTCTGTGACTAATGAGGAAGTACTGATTCTCATACTTTTCAGTATACAAACAGAATAAACTCAAAAAGTTTAGAAGAGTTCACTACCTGTTATCTGCTCCCAAAATATGTCATAAGGATATCCTTTTATGCTCTTAGCAGTTCTCAGAAAGAAATAACTTGCTTAGTGACATCCACGTATACAACAGTTGTGCTACATAAAGGTTTAGGGTTGTCCTGGTTTCAGTGTGGTGTTTAGCTGCCAGCCAGGTTAAACCACAAGGGTGAAAACCTTTAGTCTAAAAGCACAGATGTTTTCAAAATATGAGCACCTGGCACACAGGTAGCTCCTGATTTATTCCATTATGTACATCAAAACACAATCTCTTCACAATCATATGCTGGCTGCAAGTTCTTACAAAATCAAGTCAGCTTCAAATCACTGGAAAACTCCTACCCCTTCCTATGACTATAAAAATAACTCTCTAATCAAGCTGGCCCTTCTCTCTGTGCAAGATGGCACTATGGACAAGAAGAGCAGGTTCTAAGGTCCTGAGAAACAGTGACAGCACAAATAACAGAGACCTAAATAGTACTGATGCAAAGAACAGTAAGAACGTGATGTTTGCTTCTGATGGTCAAACAGGAGCTTCTGGCCACCTCACAGCTTTTGTCACACTGTATAGGTCTATTGTCCCCTCAAAATAAGCCTTACAGACAACTTCCATACTCCAGCATGAAAAAAACATTTAATGTTGTCTACCAATAAAAGAATGTAATACTTTATTCAGTGCACAATTAATACAACATTTAAACAATCTTCTTGGAAGGTCTTCCCTGAAACAAGTTGAGATGCAGCAGAGCAAAACATCAGTTCTGTAATAAAAGCATGATCGGAACAGACCCCAATTACAGAGATCAGAAAAAGAAAAAAAAATCAGTAAGCTCTCAAAGTCACATAGAAGATGGAAAAATCTAGTGTTACGTATACCAGGTAGGAAATTCTTGAAATAAATCTAGAAATACAGAGAGCCAATGGAAGCAAAGAACACAATTGAGTGCATTAAAAAAAAAATCTGGTACTCTAGTAGTCTGTAAAAACTTAAATATTGTGATTATGTACTTACCACCTTGTGGTACCTACTTTCAGGTGATACAATGCTAAGCTACAACTGAATTCTGACAACATTCCTGGACATGATATTTATACTGGCCCTTGACCTAGGCAAGAAATACAAGAGGAGATTTAGCTGGAAGTCAAGACTCTCAAGGCTCTCCAACTCTTGGGAACAAACAAATTGTTTACTGAAATACAAAGCGAAGATGATAGAACTATAAATGAATTATTCGAGTGCAGTCACAGAAAGCAGCAGTTAGAAACAGGACAGGTCAAGTAGGTCCAGGAAGAGCAAAAAAATGTCTTTTTTGAGACAACTTACTTTAAAATCAATTATATTTTACAAATCTCATAATGATGATGTTGTTAGATTTCTGATGAAGCCATGCGCTGGATATATTCCTATCTCATAAGTAAGTGGTTCAAAAAAGCTCATATATGATCCTATTGTTCCAGAAGAATGAAAACCAAGTTACGATCACATGGAACATGCATGAAAAGGCAGAAATTAAGTGTCACAGGTAGAAATCACCACCTACCGAGCAATTTTTTTCCACAATTTTTTCCAATTTTTGTCCTTACTTCCACTGAAGGAAAAACATTGGAATTAGTATTGTACTGCTGCAGAAACAAACATGAATGTGAAGTTTCTGCATCAATAAAAAGGGATGTCACTGGTTCTGCTTCTGAACCCCAAAATGAGAGGCAAAAATCTCCTGAAAGGCATATATTTATAATATATGCTTCTTGAAATTTTCTCAGCATTGAAGTTTCTATTGTAAGATGCAACTTAATTTATCCTGGGAGCGTACAGTCCATGCAGGCACATCCACAAGCATACCTCCAGCAAGAATTCCATACCTTGAAACAAGGCTCACAAGGCTCATCTTTTCATCATTTTTTTTTTCAGCTACTCGTAAGAGAAGATAAAGTACTGACTGCTGGAAAATGCAGGTCTCATATGTCAGAGAAACATCATTCAAAGGTCCCCAGGCTCTGAAGCCACAACCCCTAGGCCATCACACTTTGCAGCTGGAATCACAGAATCATCTAGGTTAGAAGAAACATCCAAGATCATCTAGTCCAACCTCTGACCTAACACTAACAAAATCTCCAGTAAAGCATAGCCAATGCCTACGTGGCTTGAGCTATCAGCTGGCCACGAAAAAGCACCGTTTGGTCTGAGAAGTAGGAGCTAGCAGGAAGCCAGTAAATTGATGGTACCATTCTATGCTAAGTATGGCCACAGGCTGAACTACCAGTTCTCCAGTGAACACTGGGGGCACCCAGCCATGACAGCAGCATTGAGAAAAAGCAATACTACTACTACTGCTTCCCATGCCATATAGTATAATAAATATTTTTTGGCTACCAAATAATCAAGCCTGCAGCTTCAAAGAACAATTCAGTGGGGTTTTTTGTTGTTTTTTCTAAGATGTGAAATTTCATGTCTTGCATATTCTCAATACGAAGACGATTTAAAATTATATGCAGAAATCTATTATAAAATACTACAGATACATCACTGTTTGCAAGAACCCGTTCTGATCTAAATATGTTAGAAGATGAGTTATTTTTATTTGTGCTAGAGTAAGTCTCCAAAGAAAAATTATTTCATCATCTTTCTGAAGAATATTCTCCTACCTAAGGGGAGACAGTCAACATCTGATAGCCAGTTAAGAGACATGTGTAGCAGCAAATTGTTTTAGAACTTTCTACAGACTACACGATATTGATTAAAAGTTACAGACATAAAAATAAACTAATGTAATTTATAAAAGGAGTCAAGATTTTAATTCCAAGAATGAATTTGCTTCTCCTACCCTGAAGACTTTTGACATGAATTGGCATCTAAAAGCGAAAAAGCCACAGATTAAAGAGGAACATCTTTAGAACACTGTCTTCCTTTCTGGTATCACAAGCCTTTACTGGAAGTTATGTGCCATTACGTAGCCAGGTAACAAACAGGCTGTGTCTTAACAAAAATTGATTATCTGTATCCCAAATGAGACTCATCATTAAAAGCACACCTATACCATGCACAGCTGGATTACATCATACTCTGTGATGTGGCACATCAATTAAGACTTCACCACATGAACACGATCGCTGTTCCACCCACTGATGCCATAAAAATTCCTTTACAACAAGAGATTATCTATCATCAAACACTTAATGAGAACAGAGAAACCAATCACCATCAAATGGCATCTACTACCTAAAGTTCCCAATTGCTGTGACACTGTGTTCAAGGTGCACCTCAAATTAGTTTTTCAACAACACACCAGTGTAGCCCATTCTGAAACAATTTCACATTATTTTCCTTCACTCATCGTTCTTTTAAGTAGTAACTACTTCTACAACTACTGAAGACCATGATTTCCTAGAATAGCTAGGCAATAAAAAAATACCACTCTTGAAAAAATGTAATAGCATTCAGATTCAGAAAATATTAGTTTGTTTTGTTCCCGTTCAATTATCTCATTGCTTTAAATCTGATATACAGTCTGTTTAAATAAACTGAGTATTTTAAGTAGATCAGAAATCTGAAGCCAGTCGTATTTTGTAATAAAGAAAATACAAACATGTACACAAAAACAGAACTCTGAGCAGCAGCCAGAAAACACTATAGAAAAGCTATTGAGCACAAGTCAGGAAGGAAAAAAAGCAGATAGGCAGGGAGAAAAAGCTAACCGGTTACGTAAGGAAGTAAGGTTTAAGTTAAGTATTTTGTCGGCTGAAGTACAAGTCTTTCTAAGCATGACTAAGTCCTTACAAAGAATAGTAAGCCACAGTAGTGAAGTCATGCAAATTGTTGATAAATGCAAAGATGTGTATATCCTGGACAAAGACAGCACTAAACCACAATATTCCATAATGTGAGTGTGAGCAACAAGCTTGTGAAACTTTTTTGGAGATGATACGGAACAAAGTTCTAGAGAGAAGCTTGCAGATTCTAAAAAAGTTAATTCCATTGAATAAGTGAATCTCCTTCCAAAACAAACAAAAAAAAAAGCTATTCTTTTCTCCCCCCTTAGGTTTGTGCAAGGACAAGAACAGCATTTGCTAGCACGCAATTTTATCCTCGATACCCAAGTGATCTTGCAGCTGAATTTTGGATACATATCACACTATGCAAATAATGTGTAAATTAAGTCTACTATTAAGTCTCTTCACCAGTAAGAAGAAGCACCCCCTATTTTTAAGGTTAAAGAATACTTCAGAATGAAAAGAAATACAAGCTGTATTCCCTGCTCCCTAACATTACACTGTAGAGAGGCAATTATGTATTAATCTACTGAATCCTTTGTTAGGAACAGACCTATAGATGTTCAGTAGGTGATGGAATGAAAGAATCCTGAGTCTACACTTGTTGGAGTGGTCACTGGCCTTCCTGTACCATAACCAAACACTGATCCTCCTTCAAAAACAAAAGTTTAACCTCCATAAAAGAAGGGAGAAAGAAATGAAGATGAGAAAACTTAGGATATTTTTACATTAGGCAGGATATTTTTACATTAAGGCAGGAAAGAGTTAAATACAGGTAAGGTTTTCTTTTTCATTACAATTTTTATATTCAGGCCAACTCATTAGTAATGTTCACTGTCACAATTTAAGCTGTTCAATAACCCAAAACAGGGTTTGAGTTTTGAAGGGCATTTTACTTCATTAAATCCCCAGGTATTGTTCCTTACATTCACTTCAACCAACTTCTGGATTAAGCAAGCTGTAAGCTTTCACCAGGAGGTTGAAGCCTCCAGAGAGATTCCGTCCAGCTTGAACTACTCTATTATTCTGATCATGTTACAGAATCAGAAGCTACTAAAACAAATATGTGCCTTTTGTGATAATGACATAGCTTTCTGAAAGCGTAAGCAGAGAACACAAACCTTGTGAATTTAAGATTTAGAAAATGTAATACCCAGTTCTACACAGCTTCCAGTACATCCTCAGATGACAACTGCACAACCAAAGTAAGCGAAGTTCATATTTAGACAGGAAAATTTTGCTTCTCCTTATCACTACAAAACAACATAATCATGTTCTTATACATGGGCAACATTCATATATAACTGGAGACAGGAAATGCATTAAAATAAACTGCCTGTGATTCAGCAAATAGTTGGCAATGCTTACAGATTCTAGAATTTCTAAGATTTCCACATTAAAAGGATGCTTTAAACAATGAGTATTTCATTATTTTCATCCTGTCCTACATTTGTTTTCTATACTGATAGAAAAAAAAAACTTGACTATACTTTAACTTACAAATCTTACAAGAAGAAAAGTTTAAACATTAAGATGTTCTAAATACACTTCCAGAATTGTTTCACTGACTAAGCAGTTTGACACACAGAACAGTAAATTTTTTTGCAAGAGAAGTTGATTAACTTTTATAAGTCAAACCCTGGACTCTTCAACTTCTTACTCATTGTTTTGAGCCAAGAATTACTTGAGAGCAAAGGTAGCTAGCAGCAGAGTTCAACAGAGGAAGCAGTTCCTTACACCTACCAATGTTCTTTGTCTACTTTGCTATGATGCTGCTGTTTCACATTAGTCAAGCATATTTTCCACGTGATACATGATTCTCATTTTTTCCTCCCTCCTAAATATATGCCTATCCAATGAGAAGAATCCAGGGCAGACCTTGTTTGCTCCATCTTCTAAATAAAAGCAGTCATCTTCAATTTCAGCATCTTACCATATGCGACTCACATGTAACCACATGAATTCTTCGTTGTTATGTATAGACATAACAGTTTAAAAACAGACTAAAGAGTAAAAAATAAAAGACTACTAAAGAACTTCACAAATAAGATGATGATCTGCTGTTGCAAACAAAGAAAATGGAAAAAAAAGTGAGTAGAAAATGGTTTGATTTTAAAGTAATTTGGTTCAAACAAGATTGAGACAATTTTTAGATACAAACACCTAACCAGACAGTAGCCTATTACTTTACTATGCATGACCAGTCAAATAAGGCCCTATTCCATACCAATGGTACCTGTGTTTTTTATTCTAATTGCTGCTTCTTCCAAATTGAGTGGTAAAGGAAGGAAGTGGGTTTGGTTTTTTTTGTATGTTCCTGTGGGGTTTGTTTTTTAAACATGCTAGAATTTTCCCAAAAGGTCAGGAACATCCCAGTTTAAAATGAAAATGTTTCAGTTTATTAGGATGCCTGTATGAACAACAAAAAAAAAGACTCATGATGTTGAGAAGTAACCCATCATCAAATTAGCGCAAACCCACAAACAGGGACCCTGTTTAATACTCCCCGAAGAAAAACATCCCACCTACACTGGGACCGTGCTTCACTTACAACTGCAGCCCTCAATGAAATTACTTTGGAAAAAAAAAAGAAAACAAAGCTAATGCTTTTATGCTAACTGGGTTGTGCATGTCAAATTTCTATCAACCAGAAACTTCAGGAAATCAAAGCCCATTTATGTGTTATTACCACAACACGCTCAGTTTTTCTGTGAGAATTATTACCAACTGTTAGCTCACCTCAGGGGGGGAAAGAAAAAAAAAAAACAGGTTAAGAGGACGGAAGAAAACGCCCAGAGGAAGGCAGGCTGCAAGCGATGCGCCGCTTTTCCCAGCTACACCTACCGAAGATGCGTGCGGGGCTAGGTGAGGTATATTCTAGAAGCACTACAGCGCCCAGTCCTCCAGCAGATGATTCATCACAAACACCAAGGCTCGTTCACCTAGCGTAGTACCGGGGAACGCGCGGCGGTACCGCCCCGGGCGGCGGCGGCCGTTACCTCAGCACCTCCCGTTACCTCGGCGGCCGTTACCGCGGCGGCGGCCGTCACCCCAGCGGCCGACCCCTCCCTCCCCGGCTGCCTTCCCCACCGCCCTCCGGGGAAGGGGGGGTCTCCCGGTTTTATGAAAGCCCCTGCCCGGCACAGCGATGGGGGGGGGAGGTCCTCCTCGGCCCCTCGCCGCCCGGGCGGCAGAGCCGTTCCCCGCCCCTGCACGGAGCCCGGCTTTGGAGGGGAGGGCGCGAAAGGAGGAAGAGGAAAGGGAGCGCTGGGGCCGGCAGGGGGCAGGGGATGCTGCCCAGCCGCGCCGCCCCGCCCCACCACCAGCCTGCCGAGCAAATGGGGCTCGGCGCAGGGGGCTGCGCTGGGAGGAGGCGGGGGGGGAGGGGAAGGAAGCACGGCGGTAGCTCCCCCGCACAATGGCCGCCCGCCCTTCCCTTCTTCCCTTCCCCTCCCTGCCGCATCCCGCCCGCAGGCCCCGCCGCACCCCCCATACCTGCAGCGTCACCTCCTCGGGTCTCCAGTGAGGCCGCAGGCGGCGCAGGAGCTGCAGGGCGCCCTGACGGCATCCGGGCCCCTCCCGCTCGCTGACGGTGATGTCCAGCTTGGGCACCTCGGGGGAGCCGGGCGGGACGTGGATGTAGTTGGACATAGCGACGGGCAGGAATGAAGGGAAGGCGGGCGCGACAAGGCAGGACGGCTCTCGCTGGCGTCTCCTCCGCGCTGCAGCCGGCAACTGAGGGGGAAATTTCCACTGGGGCTCTCGATAAAGCGGCTCCACCTCCCCCGGCTGCGGCGCAGAGCAGCCTGGGACAGCGGGCGGAGCCTGCCGCCGCCCTGCCCGCCCGGCCCCTCACCTGCCCGCCTTAGCGCCTCGCCGCCCGGGCAGCCCCGTCAGGGCACCGGCGGGCACGGCTCGTCTGCCGCTGTCAGTGTTGCCTTTCTTTTCTGTGCTGGCCTAAGTAACGCCTTTTTTAATAAACAAATCTTAATCATTATTCTTCCTGCGGGATGTATACTTGCCTTGCAATCCTTTCCGCGGTTTCAGCCGCTACCATTTGTATTCCCTCCCGGCACTGAGGAAGTATCGTGCTGTGCGTCTGTCCTGCTTTAGATATCTTCGTAAAGATCAGCCATCGCATAAGCAATGCGGAATAAAAATATCTTGAAAACCATGCTGCCTGCAGGCTTTGATGGGGCGGTTTGAGATCTTGTTTTCAGCCAAAACAAAAGCTCAGACTATGCCAAAATAAAGCACGTTTCTTTTATTTTATTTTTTAAAAATAAACTGATATTATTTTTTTGGACATTTGTATTACCCATAATAATCCCGCAAGTACATTCCTCCCATCGCGTTCTGTGATCTTCCTGTGTAGGCAGCACTGAAGACTCAAGAAGTTCCTCTACCATAAAGCAAGTTTATTGGGTTAGCCTAAGACACAATAACTATGCAAACAGAATAATGGCCAGGCTTTTCCCTGAAGAGTTTTTACTCTAAATAGACGCAGGTCAGGGAGAAAGGCATAGCATCCGTTCAGAATGAACAATGCTGAGAGGGAAATGGCAAGTTCTACAGTTTCAGTTATTAATTTCATATGTGCTCCTCACCAGAACCATGGCACATCGGTAACCTTCCTGCCATGTCATCTGCTACAATCGACTTGGGAACATTTTTTTTTTTTTTTTTTTTTTTACCAAGAATGGCTGTCTTCTTGTCACTTAAGGGCTTTGCATAGCCTAAGTAAGTACACCATCACTTCTGCTCCCATTATTTCTATTGAACACCTCACCTTATCCCATAGTTGTTCCTCACCTGTATGCCTCTCCCCTCAGATGGAGTTCAATATTTAGAGTAGTGTGACAACAATTTTTCAGGCCATTTTCTTCTTACGTCTCCTTTTCTCTCATTCCTCATTATTATGAATCTTACTATTCTCTTCCACTTGAACTTTGGCTTAGACCTTCTCTAGTGTTTAAAATCTTTAGAGACAGGAATATGTCTTTGTGGGAGTTCAGGAAACAAAATTCACTTCTGTCGTATTTTAAATGAAAATATAATGTTTGTGGGTTGGTGCCATTAGTGTTAACTTGTTTTTCTGTATCAACAGCCTTTTTCTGTCAAGGATTGAAAGAGTAAGATAGGGGGATCAAATTTCTGATGTCACTAATGTCATAACATTTCCAGATCTAAATGTTATAGCTTCAGTACATTTCTAGTGGTAATATGCTTTTGAGTTGCCATTATCTAAATCTGTTCCTCAAAAGAAACTATTCAAAGTTCTATAACCCTCTTTCCTGTGATTTTGCATGTCTTTTTGTATACGTTGGCTCACTACCTCTTAAAACTTTTTTTTTCACCTGACTGGACTTCCCCATTTCTTCGACTTTCCACTTTTCTTAGGCCAGTCCACTTTTCTTCTTTAAATGTGGGACATTTTTTTTAAAGTTTAAACTCTTTATTTTATTATTAATAAAAAATACTTCTTCAAACACAGATCTCATCGTTTATACATTATTCAGTCTTTTAAATTAATATTAGCATAGTAGCTAATAGCATGGTAGTAGCATAGCATGATAGCACTCTATCTGATCAGATGATACAATGCCCTCTGCTTCTACTCAGGCAGTTTGGTAGATGATAAGCTAAGATTTATTTACAGATTAAGGGCAAAGTGACATTTTTGTTAAAATAAAATGTCAGAAGTTGAATGCTCCATCTTCCGCATGACCTGGTCTAAACAGAGATTCAGTCATGCTAATGCAGAACAAAATACTTATTCCTGCCAGAAGCCGTATTACTTTCAGTTGTTTACTCTGAGAAGCCTTGCTAATTTGCCAAAGTCTGAATAAATCTCCAGATATTGGCTGTGAATGTATTTTAAACATAAGGGGGGAAGTTGGAGCTATCATGGTGTTTAGATTGTTTGGGAATTAAGGAAACTGAACTTAAAGTTCAGTTAGGCTTTTAGACCAGTCAATATTTATCAAAGAACTAGGGATGTTTAGGCAGCAGCACCTTCATCTATTCTGGTCATGGTATAAAGGCACATGCTTTTTGCTTGTTCTCAAAGTGCATGGGTAAATCTTCATTCCTGTTTTTAAATGGTTGAAGAAAAGTTAGAGCTAGCTACTAGCTCTGTTTCCTCTTTACCTTATGTTTCCTGCAAATACTTGCTGTGTCTGAATCAAACCCCAGAAAACATGTTCTGAAGAAAAGAACTGTTACTCAAAGTTTCCAGGAACAGATTTTTTTTTCCTTTTAGAAAAAATATTTTTCCTCTTTTTAATCCTCCTGAAACCTGTACCCTACAAACTGTGAAATTTATTAATAGGAACTCTAGTGCAATCTTCACAGGCTACAAAGCATTGAGGTCAGCTACAGGCTTGTTCTTAAAAAGAACTGATGTTTCATGAAATAAAGGCTTGGGAACACAAAATGCATCTTTTTTAGACACACCATACTAAATTAAAGTCATCCTAAGGCTGACCTTATAGATGTACACTAGGTGGAACTGGAAAAACTCAGGTGCTTTAGTTCTCTCCCAGGCTGCGCTCTACCAGCCGGTCTGGGTATCAACTACCTACAGCCTGTTTGAACTGCTTATCCTCACAATTCTGCCATTCTCTTTTCCATCTTCTGCTAATCAGAAACCAGGTTCTGCCATTTCATTTATTTCTACATTTTTTATCTTGCTTTTAGGTCAGTGCTGCATGCCTTATAAGCTTTTTTTTTTTTTTTTTTAAAAAAAAAAAAAAAAAAAAGGTAGAAACATCAGGCTTAGAACCAGTTGTAACTTCCCAGATGCAGTTCTCCTGGCTGCTTGCCAAACCCAGTAATTCAGTAATTGCTTCAGAAGAACTCAGTGCATAAATGTGACTATGAGTTGAAAATGCACCCCTTCTAGCCATAATTAACTTTAATAATAGTTTGTATACTTGAGAGTCGCAAAATACTGTTCTTATATTGTCCTAATCTTACAGATAGAAAAATTGAGTCATAAGGTTAAGCCTGCCATTAAACCAGTCAGTCCATGGGCCTGGAAATAATTTTCGAGTTTCAGTCCAGTCCTTTGATCACAGCATTTCTTCAGGGCTTTAAAGAATGTCATCTCTGTTGATTATCCAGCATGTATTATTTGTGTCAAGATGAATCACATCTCTGTACACACAGTGTTAAACTGTAATTCAATTCTTATATTTATTTAATATATTGATTTTTAAAGTGCCTGGTACCCTAGCATCCATATTGATTTACCAGCAACAAATCTCAACACACAAAGTTGATAGTTCTATCATATGTTTATTGTACTCTATAAACAGATTTCATTTTAATGTTGGTGAAGACTAGCTTGAAATGTATTACTTTATAAAAATCTTGGCAGTTTATAAATGTCTCTAAGATGGATACTGCTTGGCATGTTTATATAGTAAAAACTCTTCTCTTGTCCAAGTTGCTTGACAGAATAATGCATTATAGCTTTTTCAAGCGTATTTTGAAAGCCACATGATAGAGTAAAAGCTTCAATGCTCATTGCAGTTTTATGACTTCATTTTCTAGTAGCCTAGTTAGTGACATGCATGCGGCACATTCCCTGTGATAACCTAGTTGCTGGCTATCTTACCCCTGTATTTTTCCAGTATGGGAGTGGTGCTGTGCATAATGTAATCTTTATAACAAGTATGATTACATGTGAAAGTGTGATTACATGTGAAATAGCTTAGTGGTTTCCATCTCTTTCAGTTTTTCAAGGTTTCAGCTGGAAACCTTAGCAGTTCTCCTACTGGAAGTCTGGACAACTGTGGCAATAGGCTTGCTTATTTCCAAGGCTGCTTCAGGTAAATGCACAGATGTCTTCCCTGTATTCTGTCCCTGGCTCAAAGTCTGGGAACCACAGGTAGAATTGCCGTGGATAGTTACCCAGTCACGCATACTGCAGGAAACCTGCCCTCAACTAAGCAAAACACTTAAATGCATTTAAATTAATCTCAGTCCAATGAAGAGACAAAGCCTGCTTAAGTCAGTAGGGCCAAATACATGCTTAAGCAGGTGCTAAATCACAATGAGCAGCTCAGCAAGAAATTATGTTATTTCTCTGTGCTGGAGGGGCTAAATTGTACATTTGTTTATGGCTATTTATAGAATTAGGCAAGGCTTTTTGTATAGCCCTTGCATATAAAGAAAGAAAAGAAAATCTTCATACTACTTATGCTACTCAAAAATATAGATTAAGTAAAGCAGCACAAAATAAAATACCACAAAAAAGGCCACTGGCTGCATTTATTTTAATAGAAGAAAAAAAAAAAAAAAAAAGGAAGAAGAAGAGCAATTGCAAGTTGATTGATCTACATTTGATCTGTACATGCATCCAATAGTTTGCCATATCCTGAGGTTTTTCTCAAGGGCAACAAGTATACATACTGTGTAAGTACTCAGATTGAGTCTACAGGGGTAGATTTAGTATGCCTCACCTGCAAGAATAAATTCACTCACAGCAACGTAAAAGGTTTTATATCTTCTAGATATCTTCTTGATCAGCTTTTATATCTTCTAGAAATATCTTTGTAACATATTATTGACTAATAAAACATCTTCGTAGAGGAAAAAGTTATAAACCTCAGTAATCTGAAACCCTGTGAACAAAGACAGCATCAAACATACATTTAAATATTATGCTAGCTTGTAAAAGAAGCCTAGAATACTTTTTTCCTTATTTTTAAGGCATTATCAGAATGCTATTCTGTTTTCTCTACTGAAATCTTTAATCATTTTTATAGTATAAAAAGTGGGGGGAGTGGGAGTAAGCTGAACTAAATTAAAACAAATTTAAAAGATACATACAGAATGTTTGAGAGACCAAGAATATGGTTATCACATATAAATTACTGCCAGTTCACATGTAACTTGAATCAATAATAAAGAAGGAAAGAAAAAAAAAAGGTAGCAAAGAAGGGAAAGCAAACAACAGGCAGTTTTTGTGATTCCGTGTCAATTAGGAGAAATTACTAAACTGGCATAGGTGTTTACCTCACAAAAAATGTTATTCTAAGTGATCTTGTTGTTTCAAGAAATCAAGGACTGAAAAATCATAGAAGTTTTGCAGAAATAGTGCTGCTTTCTCAATCGTATCTAATCCCTTTGCATCCAGTTGGATGATAATTAGAAGAACCTTGGGGCAACAACATCACATCCTTTCTTTAAGATTTCCAGCAGCCTGCATATTCAGGCATCTGTCTACCATACTCAATGCTGTTTTTTGTTTGGTTGGTTGTGTGTCCCTCTTTGTATCATTTCTCTAAGCCTCACTTCCAACCTGGTTTACAGGGTATTTCCTACAGGATTAAGGTTAAGGTGACCAGACTTTGTCTATCCTCTCTTAATGACTTTAGGAGGAAGGGCTTCAGAATTTCACTGGAACTTTAAATCCCAAAGATAGTTTTGCATCATTTAAATTCTTGAATGGATTAATAAAAAGTAATAATTTATTTCTCACTGAAAGAAAGGAGAGGAGAGCTAAGATTTTATCTGTTCTCTTGCTGCCTATGAACTTTTTTTTTTTGTCTTTTTACTTGACACTTCTTTTCACCACTTTTCAAATGAGTTGAAGGGAGAGGTCCCTTCACTTTTGAAAGGTGCATAATCCCAATTTATCTGGATTAAAATCAGATAGCATAATAATAGTATCCCCTGCTCAAACTTTGCCTCTTTTGTCTTTATTTTGAACTTCTGCCCTTCCAAGTTTCCTCTGGTAGACTAGAAGTATGTTGTATATATTTTACTAGATCCTTAATGGACTTGGAAGTCCCGCATCCAAGAAACAAGCACCTCAAATCAGTCTGGGGTGCTACAGTCATTTTCCTTTTTCTTTTTGTTCTATAATCTATATGCTTCTTTGTGAAATGTGTTAATTTGATTTGTGTCAGCATGGAACAATGCTAGGGCCACACGATGAAATATAACCTATTTAAGAAGAACAGAGTGATTAATGTACATAGTTCTTGTATCATGCAAAGGAAGGGTCCATCAATTCATGTAAATAGAGGGTTTGAAGGGCGAACATTGAGACTTGAGTCTGGGAGATAAGAGGAACAAGGAGGATTTTTTAGGAAACTGCTAACTTTTGCATGGGATGCTGCCCAAGCCTCTGATATCCAGCAAAGAGATCCACCGAATAAGGAGAAAGGGGGAGTTGAAGGACGACTGAAGGACAAAGCCTGGGAGGAAGACTATGAGCCTTCAGCACAAGAGACCCCCAGAAAGACCACCAGAGGCTGATACGCATACGTCCGGAGAGGGTTTGGATTCCGGGAACTAATTATAATAACCCTGCCTTTTCTAGGAATAGTGATGAATATGTATTAGTCTAGGAGCATAAAAGTCAGCCACCTGATGTAATAGGTGCACGTCTTGGCGGAGCAGAGACTCCTAGCGCACCCAGTGCTGTTTGCTTGCCTCTATTCACTTAATAAATTACAAACTTTAATTAGAATCCTATTTGGGACTCAATCATTTATCACATTCTTTTTGTTTGTTTTATTTTTCCCCAGCGTCTCAGTTTTTTCCTAGATTCTTGTCTCCTTTTGGCCTTCTCTTTGGTAGTGTTTTTCTTTTGTTGCATTCCAGTGCATTGCTAACTAGCACAGTCTGGTTAAAATCAGTTATGCTGGAGGAGCAGAACATTGCACAGCCTGTTTCAGTGCCCATCCACCAGGAAAACTACCATTTACCTCACTGGGAGCCAAATGAAGTGGAACAGGCTACATCTGTACAGTCACATGTGCTTGGATTAAAGTTCACAGCCATACTCTGCTCTCTCACTGCTCTCGGCCCACCACAAGTGAGAGTGCAAATTCCACCCGTGTGGGGGGCAGCAGGGGCTGCCTGGGGCCATGATGCGGGGGGCAACATGGGGCCTGGCCCCCAGGGCCTATCCCATCACCTCCAGCCAGAAGTTGGCAGGGGCTAATGGGGACGGTGTCCTGGAGCGGGGACTGCTAAGGGCCATTCGTGCCCCTGGGCAAGCAAATCTGACTTTCACAAGGGCACTCCCATTTCTATCCTAAACCTACAAGTTGTAAGTTGTTGTTTTCACTAGAAAGTCCTGCAGATTACATTTTTTTTAGTATTATCTGTTACATTATTTTTCCTACAGACTGTACTTAGACTACTTTCCTACCGACCCTCTTAGAGGGCTTGCCAAACAAGTACCACAGGCATAAGAGAAGAGCACCTTAGAACAGCCTGGTATTTAATCATTGGCTTGTAAATATATTTTACAGATTCCTTATCTGCATCTGCTGCTACACATGGCAAATCACTGAATTAGTCAGCTTCTTTTATGCCTTGGTTAAGGGAGAGCTTGGAACATTAAGTTTTATGTTTAGAGACAATAAAGCTTTCACATTGGAAAAGTAAAAAACAATACAACTGCAGCAAACACACATGGCCAAGTTTTACCAAAGTCTGTGTTCCCCTCCATAAGGCTGTGGAGCCCAATCACAGCAGCAGAGGACCACAGAGTAGGAGGATGGCTTGCTCAGCTGCTGCCAGCTCGGACTGCAAGCGGGAGGAAATCAAGAGGGACCAGAAGTTGCCATACAGGAACATCCCATACCAACAAGAGCTCACAGCTCAAGTGGCATTATGAGTTTTATCAAATTGCCTTGAAAGAGAACTTGAAACTTCACTGCAGGGTAAACAAACACATTCCTGATTATCATCTGCTTTCCTAAATTTAATTTTTCCCCCATCTTCTTGCTCCTTAAATTATTTTGGCTTGTACAGCTGATTCAACTTGGCAGTCTTTATGCTTCAGGATGTGACAACTTTCCTCATTTGTTTGAATCCACAGAACTTTTAACGTGAAAAGGAAGGAGCATTCATTCCAGCTTCACACCCCTCTCTTCAAAGCACCGTTGGAGAGGAGCAGTGTCTGTGGTTCCCCCTCACACGCCGGGATTTTGCATTTCTATCTCAACCGGGCCTCCCAGCCTCTGTCTGTACAAGCCTCAGTTCACCCAGAACACTGATCATCTTGTGCAAGCAGGTTGCAGCCACAACATTCTGTTTCACTTCTGTGATCCACCTATCTTCTACCACGATGTTATTCTGAGACTTACATTTTTTATCTCGACTTTAAGTTTCTAAGTTTGTAATGCTTTTTGTTTAGAAGATACTGTTTTCCCTGGTATTCATTACAATTGGATGTGCTTTGAGCATGTTGGGAGCTTAGTCAGCTGCTAGTGCAACGAGAGGCCAAGACTTGTTTTTCTTCTTTTTATCCCTTTCATCCAGTGGAAAAAGTTTCCTGCTGCTTTGCCTACCGATATTCGATATCCTGTCTCCAACCGATGCACATCCTTAAGTTTTAAAGAACAGCATGTCGGCAAGCTCTGTTAATTATCACTCATTTTGTCCTCCCTGCCCCCCCCCCCCCTTCCTTTGCATTGTGAGATTATTTTGGAGGCAGTACTTCTCAGGGGAATGATTGTTCCTGATCCAATTTCACTTATCTGTAATAAAATAATAATAATAAAAAAACTATCTTATGCTTTGTAACTATTATCTACAGAATTTAAAGTATGTTTTCAGTAAACAAAGCAGCCATTCAGAAGCTTTTTAAGATGTCTTTTACAAGTAAATGATAATGCAAAAAAGTAGGGAACATGAGAGATTTGGGGAGTTTCTCTTGAAGTAGTTTACATTCTAAAAAAATTTCCTGCTAAATATCATCCTGCCTATATTTTATGAGAAATAATCTTTCTGGCAACAAGATGAACTACCTTCATTGGAAAGGAAACAGTGGAAAGCAGTTACTATGTCATTATAGATCATTTAATCAAACATACTACTTTGAGTTATTTTAACAATACGTAAATAACAAAAAACATTTCTAAAATCTTATTCTACCATGAATATTGAAGTCCCTGGTTATAAGTATTTGTTTCCCTGCTATCTGTGGGAACAGAAAGCTTCAGTCTAAAGAAAAACACACAAGTATACACAAGCAGAAATACTGAAGGAATGTTTGAAAGGTAGGTTGATCAATCCTACAACTGCATGGATTAATAGCCCAGAATTATGTATCAGAACACCTGCAATGTCATTTTATCAATCCTTAGCAGTGGACAAGCAGAACTTATGAGACAGCTCTTCTGTGACGGTCAGTTCTAGTTCAGTAAATGATTGTCTTGCTTTGCACAGTTTAGTTGTGTAGTCATTGACTCAAGGTCAATTTCTGTGCAATCCCTAAGTGTCTCCAGAACAGCTCTGCCCCAGCCAGCTCCTACTTTAAAGCCTGTACTACACATGGACCTGTGATGAGAGAAGTAGAATAAACCCAGGCATCTGAACCTTCAGAACCATTAAAAACAATCACCTACAAAACACTGATGAATTTGAGGTCTGAGATCACAACTTATTTTAGTGCAAGTCAGAAATTTACTTTTCATCCACCATACCTTTTACAGTATTTAAGGAAAAGTTCTTCTGAATCATGCATACATGAAAGTTGGTGCCAGAACCCAAACTTCTGGCAGAATATTTTTTCCTACAGTAACATCTCCTTTGCTTACTTATTTCTGGAAGCAATTAGATTTTGCATTATAAAAATTTGTTTCTGTTCATTGGATATATTTTAATTTTACTTTTCTCCCAGAAAAGAAAATCTGTAGTGTTTTCCAGCATTCTTTCCTCAGCTAGCTGTTCAAATCTGATCATAATAATTCACTAGATGTTTTCATAAGAAAAGGAAGGTTTATTTTGGAAAGAAAAGCTCACAAATAAGAGGTTGTACCTGGCAAAAGTGTCTGGCAAAGTGTGAATTTAATAGAGGCAGGATCACAGAGAGCAAAACAAGACCAAAGCACATCTTTGGTGCAGTTACAGTTGCAGAAATGTTAGAAAATTAAGTTAATTAGTTTTTTTTTTTTTAAATACTGTATCAGGAAATAATCTTAAAAATAATAAAAAAAAATAATAGAAAACTGCATGATGGAGAAGCTTAAGCTGAAAGTTCAAGAACCAGCTGAAAAAGCCACAGAAGTACCTGCGGAGATGCACTTACATCTTTGACCCAGTTTTACGAAACCCTGAAGTCAATTACAGTTTTATGTGAGCAAAAGATGTTTCCATCTGGACAAAATGTGATTAAAAGCAGTACAAACAGTTCAAAAATACGATAAAAGGTTTTCAGTGACAGACTATGGAAGCCTTCCTGAGAAACTAATTGTAACCTTTATATCCCTTATTGGAAAAACATCAAATTCACTCCCATAAAACTTATGTCCAGTGAATTTAGACTAAAAGCAAACCTTTTTTTTTTTTTTTTTTTTTTTTTTTTTTTTTATCTGTCACAGACATATGAAAAACAGTGCTTTAGGCATCTCACCTAAATTTTTTGGCTGAATAATTTTATGGCTGATAATATCTGTAGATCCTGCACATGCCAAATTATGATAGTAAAGATAAAAGTAATTAAATCTTACTCTTGTAGGGTATAAACTAAAGTGTCAGGAGGTTTTTTTTTTTTTTTTTTTTTTTTCTTACAGATCTTATTATGTATAACACTGTGCATTTTTAATGGAATATTAGAAATGTGTTCACCTTTTTGTGGAAGCCTCTGGTGCTTGAATACCACTGACTATAGGGGAGTAGATTACTGATATCATCTGGCATCAGATTATTTTTTGTGTCCTTGGTGGAAACCCACAAAGTCTGCAAACACACAAGCAAACATTCATACTGAGAGCAATGAATTATGTTTATTTTCAAAAGTACACAGAAATATATACCAGTTGTATTAAAGCATACACAGTCTTGTATAAATGCTTTAGTAAGTTTTGAATTTCTTAGCCAGTTTCATTGCAATAATTAGACAGTATTTCTACATTGAGTATTCAGGAAACATCCTTCTGCATGTCAGCATGGAGATCTGGGAGAAAGACTCAGTGGCAGAACTCCCACTTTTCTTCTCCCCTAATGAGATTTCCAGCCCTTCACAGATTGCTGAGAAAATCCAGGTCCTTAGAGGTTTCTACATAATTCTCAGTGTTTTTTTCCAAAGACAAGCCCAGCAGTGTATCAACTGGTGCTGCATGTGTAAAACACATATTAGCATGTGAAACATAGAAACTAAAAGCCAACTTCGAATTTCTATACATCTATTTTTATAATTGCACCCTATTAGAGCATTGTTTTATTTCTATAATCTTGGTTGTTGTACAGATAGAATAAGGTTGTCAAAAAGGTGAAATAAATCCTAGGTTGTGTCAGGCAAAACAGTTCCACCAGGGACTGCTTACAAATACAGAGATATGTGGGATACAGAGTCAGAGAGATTGTGGTACAAAGTGCTGTTGAGACCTCATCTGAAGTACCACGTATAGTCCCATATGTTAAAAACAGAAACAGGTACGGATAAGGAATAACAACACAACTACGTAAATAGAGACCCCCACTCTTTTGTACAATGAGTCTAGAGCTTGGCTAGTTCCATCTAGCACAGGATAAGCTGCATGGATAGAATCACCCTCCAGAAAAGTTTTTGGGCAGAAGTCTCTTCTGTTTAGGATATCACTTTAGACAAAAGACAATATCGGTGTGCACAAAATGGGCATAAGCTGCCATTGGGATTCTAACTAGAAATTTCTAGTCATGCATTGATGCTCTGAAACAGCCTTCAAATATGATTAATGGGGACAAGAAATGTCTTGAAGTTAATAACAAAATCAGGCTTAGTCTTAAGACAAAGTATGTTTGTTTTTTTTCCTGAATCTAAGCAAGAGGGATATTTCATAGCAGTAGCTTTTTGAAGCTTTAGTACATTTTATACACATAACTAACTGTAACTTCTTTACCCAGAATGGAAAAAAAAAAAAATAATCTACAAGTTAACTAGTTACATATCCTCTTCTGAAAACTACCCCAAAAATAGGCAGAGTTAAACCACAAGAAACTTGATGCCTCTGTTGTTTTAAACACTTAATAAAAATTAATTTATATATATATTTTTAATATAGGTTAGCATATTATCTCTAAGAAATACCAGACATTCCCCTGCATATTTATTCTGATCGGGTAGGGAAGTCGAGAACAACAGCTAGTTAGCTGTACTTTGAATTCAGTGACCTACTGTTTGCAGTCGTGGCAGTTTGGAGTGAGAAGAGATGTGCAGAAGCATAAATGACTCTAGATCCAGCCCGCTTCCAGTTATGAGTTTTGTCACTTCTGCACATCTGAGCAGACGTGGGGGCATGCCATCATCTGAGGTGGCTAAAACAGAATTATTCTTTTTTCAGCTTACTTCTCAGCTGCACCAACTTCAACCATCTCATTTCATTCATGACAGCATAGGTTTCACCAGTTAATAAAGCTGTGAGCGAGGAGTGCATTTTACCACATGTCAAAGTTCTCTTCCATTACTCTTGTGGAAAAAATGCATATAGCCACCAAGAATAGAAAGTGAAACTGAGGCATACCTTGCTTATGAGCTGAAGGCTCTCTCTCCTCTGGAAGCTATTCAGTATGGCAGATAGATTTGAATAAAACTTCTGTAACAGCAGGCTGTGATAACGAAGCCTCATTCTGAGGTTGGAAAAGCTCATAGCTACAAAGGGTGCATCTGAAAGACAGCTGGTACTTCTTTGCTGCATGCAGATGACAAAAGGTGTCAATAAGCACTATCTTGAATGCTTATAAAAAGCTTTGTATGTTTTTTGAATCACCAATGATTCAAAAGCCTTGTATGAAGTGAATTACAAAGTACTGGCAATTATCTAAAATCACAGGTGGAGTCATCACCCTTCCCACAGTTTTATTAGTTCCCCTAGCTTAGTAGCATCACTCTTCACTCATTTTTTTTTTTTCTCCTCGGCCTTTTAGTTCTCACCCACATGCAAGACCAAGACCCCAAGCTAAGAACTCGAGAGCACTGTGTGGCTCGGGTGAGTATCAGAGCACATCAAACAGCACGTGTGCTTCTCAAATGCTTAATGATGCATGCATCAGAATTGCTGCCTGCAGAGATTAAACAGCATACTTCTAACAGTTTCACCCCAGGCCACTGACTGTGCTTTTGGACTACAAGTAGTCTAACCACACCAAATTCTAACAACATATCAGGGCTGTAATAAGTGATCTGTGGCGTAATTAATCTACTGCAATAGTTTGTGTGTTGTCTTGTCTCAATGACACCTAAAAAAAAAGAAAGAACAAACGAACAAAAAAAAAGGCACTTTTTTTTTTTTGTAACGCAAGATCTTAGAGGGCAGATATCCCAAGAAAAATGTTTCAAATGTTATCTGAGACAGTTTGCACTTTTTTAAACTTGAAAGATCAATGCTATTACGTTCTTTCCCCACACATCCAAACAGTAACAAGGTTAAAAATAACATTAGCTCTTAATTTCAAAACAATCCTCCAAAATGAAGAAGGCTGCAACGATTAATTTGTTGACTGAAAGCACTGAAACTTTAAACATAGTGTGTTGAGAATCTCAGACATAAGTGGAAAATCACTGGAAAGGAAGGCCACAGATAAAACACGATACAAAGGTGATAGAAGTTAACTTTTTGCCTTCAGAAGCTGTGCTAGAATTAGGCCTTCAACAACTCAAGGCCTCACCTTCACACAAATCACAGCTATACTCAGCAAAAAACTCTTGAATTCTTTGACCTTTGGAAAAGTTATGTGAATGCTCGTCTTTGAAAACTTATTACATTAATCTTATGGCTTTTTTTTTTTTTTTTTTTTTTTTTTTTTTTTTGTAGCATTCAAGATTCACAGTAATAACATCAGGAAAACCAGGAGATTTTCATGCTATCACAAGTTATTTGTGGGACATCTCAGCACTGTCAATATAAGATTAAGACAAAATTAGTGAACATACCTTTCTTACTTCAAGAGCCTTAACTGTGGGATGCAGTTCTTATAGGATGACAAGAACATACTTGCATACACGAAGAGCCTTCCAGGCAAACGTAGAGAACAATTTTTGTTACTTTTTAGAAATATATTACTGTCTCATTATTTTATGGTAAATACAAGCTTACTTTTAATTTCAGCAGAGCTCCTCCAGCTGCTAAACATCATAGTTCTACCTAAGTCTACTTGCCTTAACTTCCAACTTCAGTAGCGCAGTCTTGCCAGAGCACTGAATACATTAATACAGTTAAACCAAACCAAACCAAACTGCCCCCACCAGCCTGTAAACACCTCCCTCCCTAAGGCAATTATGAAGACTCCCTCCAACAAAGTAGTTACTTCCCCCATAATCCTTCCTACCTTCTCCAGGCTTTAGCTGCCTGTCTTCAAGATGAACACTAATATAGCACAGCTTTGTAACCTTGGATGGGGCTTCTTTGAAAAACAGTTCAGGGGAGAGAAAGAACTGTACAAATTTGTACCTGGGGGTCTCCATAGCTTCTGCCTGTGGGCTGGAAGCTGAGCTTAGGCCCTAGGCCCCTGCCATTAGACCTTTCTTGTGAGCTGTTGAAGGTTGGCTGCATCCAAGCCTGCAATACACAGATCATGACCTTGCTGGCTTGTCTTGACTTTTGATCTGTTGAGTTATTGGAGGTTTGATTGCTAATTACTGGGCCATAGACTGAACTCTGTTACCGTCACCAGATGGTAACTCCTGGATTGCCTAAGTAGGGTCTGTATTTAACATACTTGCATCAGAAGATGCTCTGTTGTTTTACAAAATCATTATATATAACTATGTATAACCATATATGTTTCTTAACTTCTGCTGTTCATAATCATCTTTGTTAATAAAATCAAAGCAGTACTTCCTCCAGCTGCTATCAACACAGTTCAAGGTGATGATCATAATTCTTCCATACATAAAAGCAGAAAAAGCGCAGACCAAGCCTGATAAATGTGGATTTGTGTACTTTGAAAGCAGTTTCAAGAAACTGTCCTCATAGTTCAAAAGCTCCATAAATTGCTATTAACAGGGTCAAATGCAGCATTGAGCACAACTCTGTCAGAAATGAGTTTAGGTAGTACTCAGAAAAAGTACAGATGTCAGAGAGCATCAGTTAGACATGTTTTACTCTGTGAGGGATTTTTACTTAAGAAGTTAGGTGGTAAGTAGCAAATATAAAGAGTTTGCTTTAATGGCTAGTAATCATGAGAATGAACTGGATTAATTCACAGTTATACAGAATGAGCCAGTACTGAGACCATCCATCTGCTCTCCTTTCCGAACTATATAACACAGGTACATGGAGCAAGGCTATACATGTCATATACATGTCAGATTATTTTTTTTTTTTTTGGAGAAAGGTGGTGCCTTGATCATCCTGCAAGTCTTGAAGTTCTATGCTTTCTCTGTGAAGGGAGATTTCCTTCTCACCCCAGGGCATGCAGGAATATATATAGGAATCATGACAGGGCTCTCATAAATCAGAATATTGCTTTGATAGAAGCAGTCATTTTGATCACTCCAAAAACCCATCAGCTATAGATAACAAGCTCTTCTGCTTTGGACTTCTGTGTAACTTAACATACAGCATAACATTTTGCCACTAAACCCATCTAGCTCTGCTCCCTGAACCAGCAGCATAGTTCTCTTGCCACACTACAAGAGACACAATGCACATGCTCAGCAGAAAATAAAAAATGAACCAGGAACTTCTAGTTGGGGCTTCCTGCCCACCCCCACTCCCTGAGAGCTCTGAATAAAAACGAGACAGCTTCTTCTCTTTGTTCATCCTTCTCCCCTACCACTGTGAACCTGAGGTGAGAGGTCTTCTGCCTTGTGAAGTGCTTCATCTCTTAGCAGTCACAGTTCCTTCTTCGTTCACATGATGTGTCATGACCACTTTGTTAAGCTGAGCTTGAATGACAATTTCTGCAGCAGTAGAACATATTTTTCACAACAAACTAGATAGTCATAAAAAGTGAATTATAAGGATGGGTCCCTTTCAACTTGGGATATTCTATGATTACTTTAGGCTTACAATTTAAGTTTATGACTTTACCAGCCTGAATTGGGAACCTAGTTTTTATGCTTTTGTACTAATGGGGGAGTGAGAGCTCAAATCAGGAGCCTCCCTGTCTCCTCTGGCTTGGCATGAAATTTAAATTCTTAAAATAAACAAGGTGAATGCCTGTCAGATGTTTTCACAGCAAATGAATATCATCACAGTGTAGACACAAGGCCATGTTCCACTTCTGTAAGAAGCTGCATTACATACTGCTGAAAACAAAAAATCAGTGAGTTTGCTTCATGATTTTTTTTGTTTATGCATTAAAAACTTTGAACATTTAATAGCTCACAACATTATGTCTATTCAAAATGGAACACAAGAAGCAAAAGCATCACATGGTTATTAAGAACTGCATGCACTCCAAGTTTTAGAATACAAAGATTTATTGTTTTGCTTATAATCCATTTTAATCTCTTTAATGCAACAGGAAATAGCATGCATATCTTGTGAAGGATCTTGAAGACTACTCTATAGATAGTTTATGCAGACTTATTGTCCCTAAAATAGCCTCCTCTAAGACAAACTGACTTGTAAAGAATATATATACTCTTGCTGCCTAGCTGTTGACAAGACAAACTGCAAGGATCATAGCTTTAATAAGCATTAACTTACCTTGAAATTCAGGATCATCATCTTTGATTCTGACAGCAGTTTGAATGTATGAATATGCATGTTCATTAGTATTGCCATATTTTGGGGTGGGACTTGAATAAATAATCTATTTATTATATTTGTACAGGAAAAGGGAAGACAAAATACCAACAATGTTAAGCACAAGAAGAAAACCCAGCAAATATAGTCATTTTAATAACTGTGCAAGTCTAATACATATTGCAAAAGCTAAATGTTTCATTTGACTCAACCCTTAGAAGGAGGAAGTCACCGAAGGACTAATCATCTTCTAATGGTATAAATACTCCTGCTAATAATTACATTTAATTAAATTATTAACTAGGTGTTGACTAATTAACTAAAGCTTTGTAAGTTTGAAGCACTCTGAATAGCTGTTATTATTGTACTGCTTGTAACTAAATATCTTTCCTAGAGCATTGTGTACACAGGATTCTGCTGCAATCTCTGTGAACTGATATCCCAGTTACGCCATTGCCACTCATTGCTCATAAAATGCACAAAGCTATATGCAATGTTATTTCTCTTAGAGAACTGTAAGAAAGATAAATGATATCCAATTACTAGCTGAGAACATGACATCAGATCCAGTTGTTTGATTACCCCAGTAGGTAATAGCATACATTCCTGTGTTAGGGGATATTTATTTTATCCAATTTCTTTCAAGTCTATATAGAAATTGAGACCTTCTTGCAGCAATAATAGCATGAAATGGAATATTTTAATAGGTCTCTGTTCTTACAAACTGCTTGATATGGACCAAATCCCAAACTGCTAAATTCAACCGAAGATTGTTATTGACTAAAGTGGACTGTTGGAAAGATGTCGTATTCAAAAGAATAAAATATTAAGATCTTTCTTCCAAAGGAAATACTTTAATTTGATATCCAGGAAATAGATGTACATAAATAACTTAGAAATACAGTTTTGGGTCTCAAGCATAATTGTACTTATTTTTACCCCCTAAATATAAGCCCTGAGAATAACTCTAGGCTTCTTTTTTTCCCTCAAAGGACTATCAGGTTTTACTCAATTCACTAGCTCGGTATAGGAACAATATTTTATAATGTCACTGGAATTGGAGAAAAGAGCTTTTGTTGGGTAAGCTTTTTTCAAACATATTTTTAGCACATTTATCTGGATCTTACTATCTGTTCTATCAGTAGTATATCATTTAAATTTCTTGACAATCTTTAACTCTTTAACTTCAAAAAATTAATTTCAACATATTGTCTTCTTTTAAAGTCCAAATAAGTTCTGCATTCAGTTTCTGCATAATACAAAGTAATAGACTATATTATCATATATCACTAATATCAGCTCAAATTAATCCCCTTAGCCTCAGAACTGCTTTGAACAGATTCGGGAAAAAGTGAAGTATGTGATACAAGTAATGGCATGCACTGGCAGTTTAATTCCATGAGGGAAATCCCTCATTATGACCATCTGATTTTTACCTGCTAGTTACAGCATCAAGATTAGAAAATATTAATGGCAGAGATAGCTTTATGCAAAGCAGGATGAAGTCAGCAAAACTGAGCCCGTGACATTCTCCCCAAGTAACTGAGGGTCAAGATGAACCTCTTGGCTCAAGTACGATGGAAACTGTTCATTGCTTGCCTTCACAACCTCCTGTTGGAGCTGTCTTCAGGCTTGTTTTTCACCCATACTATGCGTATGAATGGGCAGGAGGGAGTTATCCTAGCAGTGAGATTACAATAAGGGAGGACTGGAAGCTGTGTATAGTCATATTCTTGCTTATCTTAACAAGGCCAAGAGCTTTTTTTTTTTTTTTTTTTTTTACAAATTTCTCTTACAAATACATCAGCAAAAACCACAGCCTTAGTAATAAACTGCAAACTCTAAGCAGTCGCAATTACTTATGATGATAGGCAACTAAAAAAAAAAAAAGTAACTTCAGTGACTTACTCAATGATAACCTTCATTTCCATTAGTCATGTCCACATATTTCCTGTTTTAATTTGTCCCACTCAGACTTCCATTCTTTCCTAATCATTGCCTGCTATATTAAAGACCCTTGTGGTATCAGCAATTTGTTTATGTAAATAGTGATAGACATTAAGACTGCTCTTAATCTTCTGTTTAAACAGGTTAACTGTAGTCAACACCTCCAGTGTAACATCAGAAACCTCAGCAATGAAGTCTTGGACTCTCCACAGATCATAATAAAATCCACCTATTTGTTTCGGTGAGGTAGAGCTTCACCTTACTGATTTGACTGAGACAGGATTTCATGCCCTATCTTTTGTTGACAGAAGAGGTTCCAATGCTACAGCAAATACATACAGGCAGTAATAGGTAGCAGTGGTCAGATTTTGCCTTGTCTAAAACCTTATAGTGGGCACACCATAACACTTGTACTGAGTGTATATGAGGATTTTGTCTGGGATAGCAGAGGTTCATTACTGATATACATACACGCGTTTAAAAATATATATGTATATATAAATATATGTAACTCTGGATTCAAGACCCTCAGGGCATTATTTAAAATATTTTTGAATTTTTCTCTTTTAGATTTCAGCCAGATAGCTTTGAAACATGCAGTTTTACAGAGAAACGCTGGCGTTTTTCCAGCAACCTAAAACTGGTACTGCAAAATTTGATTTGTTAATAATAGTTGACAACTATTACAGTAGTGTCCTGTTCCAGACACTACTTGGCACAGTAACAGTAGTAGAAAGAGCCAGTATCTTCCGTGAATGCTCCTATGCAAAAGCAGACGTATGTTTAAGTATTTTTAGACTTCTGATGAAGTCTCTGTGGTGTGTTTAATCATGTTCCAAACAAACAAAACTTCTTCATTCATTTTTCTTCAATCACCTTAATGCAGGATAATCAAAAAGTGATCTTTTCAATGTTTAAGACACAACCCATCCCACTCCAGGTTACGCTGTAACCTGGGGGAAGCTAAGCGTAACACCTTCTAATCAGTATCTTAAAGAAAGTCAGTAAGCCGGTATCATTGAAACCTACCCTAAAGGGATGGGTTTAGTCACTAGACTAAAGTTATGGGGAAAAATTTATTTGGAGTATCAGTTTCTAAACTAAGGGTTAAATATGTACATCAAGGGAAATCTCTTTGTTGGAAATCAAAGCATATACTAAGATAGTAGTTTAAGCAGAAAGCAGAACAAAACCCTATCATATTTCAAACACCTTGGAGGAAGGAGAAAACAAGGATGCATGAATTTTAACATTTAGATGGTAAAATCTCTCATCTTCCCTACACAAAAATCTTATTTTTATGGCACTCATTGTTCCACAAAAGATGTCTTTAAAATTATAATTAGCAATGTTATTGGTTTGTAGATGTTGGCTTACAATGACATTGAATACATGACAATACCTGCTCAAATAAGATAACACTGTTCTTCAAGTTTATCACACTTGTTATCTAGCTGAATCAGGACTTGTCACAACCTGCTAAAACACCACTTTTAAGCAGAAGGGAAAGAAACTTAGCAGAAGACAAAATAGATGCTAAAGTGCAGCCAATTCCTCACATCTTTACTGCTCTTATGATGAAAGTACATCTCTTGATATTTTCTATGGACTTCGAACATGCGTATTACCAAGAAAGTACATATTATAAAGTATATTCATTACATTGAATGTTTGCCTAAACAGCAGGAAACGTAATGCTTTTTTTTGATGCTTCAAATAGTTTATCTGTTCTAGGGCTTTGGCTAAACTTTTGTCTGAGTCCTTTCTACCTTATTCGTTCTGTAAATTCCTGCTGGCCCTGGGGAACTGGAATGCTGTTGACATGAGATGTGTTAAAGTACATGCTAACTGATGGGAAGACAGGTCTCATTCTGCCAGTATGGAAAGTCGTCAGCCTTAAGATATAACACACCAAGCAGGTTTCTTAAAGCATTAAATCATATCTTTACTGATCCTTTCAACTATGTAAGAAACAGATTTGAACTTGTTTCTCCTTTTTTTTTTAAAAAAAAATTATTTTATTTTTTTGTCTACTAAGATTTTCCTTTGTAAAGCTGGATCCTCAGGAAAAAAATAGAGAAAGAAGTATGAACACATCAATCTCCGTATTTCATTATTCCACAGAGAGGGAGAAGCAGGGTCAGTAGGAAACACTAGTCCTGGAACATGGTTTCCCATCTGAGATACTAAACTTCCAGAAAAAATATGGCCTGTTCATAAAGTCTTCAGGTGAAATTAAGAAGAATGTTCTGACACATGAAGAAAGCCCTATGGGGAAAAAAAAAAAAAAAAAAAAGACAAAAAAAAACCCTGGAAAAATTAAGGTTATTTTAAATAATAATAATAATTTTAAAAAAGTGAGATGGTAAATCCATAAAGCAATCCCCTTTAAAATGTTGCATGAGTAAAGGGAACAATTATTCACTCTTTCATAATATAAGAGAGAGGAATCCACAACTTAAATCAGTTTGCAAGTTCAAAATAAGGAGATAGATTTTCCCAATGCAAGTAGTTAACCTGTGGATCCTACTGCCCCCACAAACTGTTAAGTTAAACGTAAAAGATTACCTAAAAGCATATGCATGAGTTGATAGCAGTTTAATCTAGTAAGAGTCTTCTAATATTTCTAAAGGGATAATCTGTTCTCTAGGTTCAGTGGGTAAGACAAGAACAGGTTTGTATTTCATCATCCAGCTTTCAGCTTGAAAATTAGAAACATTTTTATGTATTTTTTTTTTTTAAGCTGGATAATAAGAAGTGATGAAGTGAATTTTGTGGGAAGATAGGAGAGGTCTTTGAATCAGGAGTGCTGCAACTTATCCAAAACCTGTCTGGAAGAGTTTATTGCCTTGGAGTTCTCTTGAATGCTTCCCTTACAGCATGCAATGGGCACAATAAAGGTTGAATTGTCTAAGGATTGTCCCAAACTTCAGCTATTTTATTTAACAAGGCAGTGCATTTATTTAGGTATTCACTGTATTAACTGGCCATTATTCAGTCAAACTGTCCAACCTGTGGTGAGCTGTAAAGAATTCCAGCGTTTTTTTGTTGAGCGTTCAGTGAAGAAAGACAGGTTTAGGAAGACCCTGACTTCACCAACAAATTTCACAGAGCCACATACCAGTCTCTAAAGGAATGCAACTAAACTAAATCTGTGTTCTTTACCTTATAACGTACAAGACAGTTTCAATCTTTATCTCTATGGGTTAGGAATATCTTCTTCCAAACAAAAGCAAAAAGTTTCAAGTATTCACATCTTCAAAAGCTGAAAAAAAAACCACTCTACTTATCACAAGATGTAGTAAAGTTGTTAGGGTTAAGAAACATTTCTTGGTAATGGGATGGGAGAATTCATAGCCAAATATTATCGTGTATATAATTAAGGAAGGCATAAATAAATGATAGAAGGATGGAGCAGAGACAAGACGGGCCTTGAGAGAACAGGAACAACTTGGGCCTTGTTAAGAAGATAAGGTGGATAAGGTGGGTTAGGACTGAAGCCAAGAACTAATTAAAGTCAAGAACTGAAAAGGAGCATGCGCCAAGGAGAAAAGGTGAAAAGTTTAACCCTGAGGATGACTCCTTACTTCATCTGGACAACCCCCAGGACGACCACCAGAGAGCACCGTGCATGAGTGAATGGGAGGAGAAATAATTAGCATACGAAGCGAGGCTGATGTCGTAAATATTAATGAATACTAATGAATATGTACCTTTTAGGATATTAATAGTGATCGGGATGTAATGGGACTTGAAGCCAGATTTGGGCGCCTGCCCCTGGTTTCCAGCGCTGAATAAAGCACCTTCATATAATCACCTTGTGGTTGTTATGTGTCTGCTACGCTAACAAAGTCACAGTAACTGCATAATGTTTCCTAAAAATCGTTGCATCATAATTTATCTGGCAAAGGAAGCAAACAAGTGGGTGTTGTCAGAAAAAAAAAAAAAAAAATAATAATACAAAGTTTGTCTTTACTTCATTCCTACATATGGAACTTAGTGTCGGCTCTGAATCTTGGGCTTACAGAGCCCAAGAATTAATGAAGGCCAAACAACGTCATATTTAACAAGGGCAATAGAGAATTTATTTTTTATTTTTTATTTTTTATTATTATTATTTTTTTTCCATCACACCCTCTGCTCTGCTGGTCATTTTCTACTCTAATAGGGAAGTTACATTACAGGAATGGCTGTTTACAAGTAACATAGTGGATTAATGGCCTGTATTTAGGGCTAAACAATGCTGAGGATCCAAGATCCATACCATGTGCAATTCAGGGGATTTCATTTCATATTATCTTTAATTTGCTGCCATGACCTGCATGGCCTTAAACAACCAGAATACATTTGGTGAGTTGCTCGTGTATGCTTTCTGGTTTGGCCTAATCGGAATGAAATCTCCACTGCCTGCATTCTGTGACTGCTCCAATTTGCAAGCCAAAACATTTAAACAGGTATTTAATAAAATATCTCGATATTTTATTAAAAAATGCCGGTTTCTAATCTAAAACTGTAACATTAGCAACAGGTTTTCTGCTTTTGATTCTCGTCCTGGATCTTTGCTCTTTTCTATATTGCCTTGGGATAACTGAGTTCCAGTACTCTGCTCAACCAAGGGTGGATAAAAAAGAAAGATGGATTTAGCCTGATTATAACTTCCCCAGGTTTGACGGACAGCAGCAGGAGCGGTTCCTAAGATGCCTTCAGAGCACACGCTAACGAGGGGAGGCGCCATCTGCACTAACAAAGCAGGAAAGCAGCAAGGTGGAGGGCAGAGAAGTCGCGGACCCCTACGTATCGCTCTATTGTGGCCACCCACTGCTGAATTTCGTTTTATCGTGCTTTTAGCGCCACTGCCTGACCCATAACATTAGTTATCGCTTGTAGGATTATAAGGAAGAAAGCAGCTGCGCCCTCGGGCCGCCATTTTGGTTGCGGGGTGGAGCGTTGCTACGCGGGGGCGTGGCCTGGGTGGGAGGCGTGGCCGAAACGAGGGGCAGGCGCCTCGGGGTCCTACCGCCCCCCCTCCTCATCACCGCGCTCCTCCGCCGCGTAGCGCATGCGCCCGGCGGCTTGCGTCAGGGCGCGCCCCGCGGCGGCGGCGGCGGCGGGTGCGGTTGCGGGTGCGAGGCGGCCGCGCCGGGCATGGGCGGGCGGCGGCAGCGGCGACTGCG
>CM021731.1:76242769-76554731 GCA_011075105.1 Heteronetta atricapilla | reverse complement strand
CATGGGGGCCGGCCCCTTCCCCCCCCCCCTCCCGGCGGGCCGCGGCGTGCCTGCGGGCGGCGGCGGCGGCGGCGGCGGAGCTGGTGGCGGGAGGCGGCGGCGGAAGATGCCGGGCAAGCTGAAGGTCAAGATCGTGGCCGGGCGCCACTTGCCGGTGATGGACCGCGCCAGCGACCTCACCGACGCCTTCGTGGAGGTGGGGAGAGGATCGAGAGCGGGGAGCGCCGCCGCTCAGGCACCTGCCGGGCCCCGCCGCAACAGGCCCGCGGGGACGGACGCGGGCGGGGGGCGGGGGGTAGAAGCGGAGGTGGTTCTGGTCTGTGATCTGTGTCTGTGAGTCAGTACTTCCACCGTGCCATGCGTAACCCTGAGCGATTTCGGCAGCATTTCAAGCGCTCAGAAACCGCGCTCGAGGAGAAACGTGTTTAAAAAGGGAATGGATGCTGCATGAACGCGTGCTTGTGCTATAGATAGTAACTGGGGCTGGCAAAGTGCTGCCCTGAGGTAGGGAGACAATGTCCTTTTAAACTGTACGAATGGAAGAAAACGGTCTTCTAGAGCTCTATAAATAGAAAAAAGTGCGTATATTAATCTCAAAATAGATTTGATTTGGTGCGTTTAAATTTGACTGTCACTACATTTGCTTAGTGAGACAATTCATTGAAAATAAAGTGAAAGTGTGTTTCTGATGTGCTTTTCAATGGAGCTGAAATGCTGCATAGCTCTGCTGTCTTAAGTATAGGAAAACATGATACTTAAGTGTTTGTTTTCAGAAATTGCATCAGTAAGTTAAATTTATTAATAGATCATCATTTAAATATGATTAATAGGTAATCTACAACATCTCTGATATGTATTAGTAGGAGGCAGGGAAAACAGGAGTAGGAAGTGTGGCTCCGAGTTTTATGCAGCCTGTTCTTGAGCTGTCCTAAGAAACAGCTCTCCTCTCCCTTCTGTCACTTGTTCCCAAACCTGCACCTTCTGCGTCAGCCCTAGACCATGAGTAGCTGTGTGGCAGCATAGCTATAGAAATTAATCTGGTTAAACGCTAACTTAACAACATCAAAAAGAGGACAATATACTCAGCAAGATCAATTTGCTTAGCTAGATTAGCATGCAGCTTCATTAATATCTTGGCACAAATAAGGCTGAAGAAATTCATGGATGGGGCCTTGCTTTTAGGACCAGTGTTTAGGAAAAAAAAATCAATGCGGGAATTACCCTCTGCTATGTGCAGTGAGTGTGGCTGCAGGTGAAGTATGTCAAAATAAAATGAGCTTAAAACTGTTGTTTTGTTTTTCTGTGTGAGGTAGCTGAAAGCCTTTACAAAACTTTTTAACTTAAGCAAAAATGTCAAGTGGAAGTAATACTAAAGTACTAATTGATTACTAGCCTTTAAATTTCCCTCTTAAAGATTCTAACATAAATCTAGAATTAGAAGAGAAATGAAAGACTTTAGAT
Organism: Heteronetta atricapilla; assembly: GCA_011075105.1. NCBI lineage: Eukaryota > Metazoa > Chordata > Aves > Anseriformes > Anatidae > Heteronetta > Heteronetta atricapilla. The sequence continues at coordinate 76,553,270 of CM021731.1, read as the reverse complement.
CTGTTACTTCAGGTTATGGATAACTTGCCAGCATGTGTGGTCTGGAGCAAATCAGCACAATTTCTTCTGCATCTGTGCTTCTAAATTTGTACGGTGGACAGCACTGCAGTGCTTGATTACCTCTGCTAGCTTTAATGAACTAACTTGACTACTGGCAAATTTTAGTTATAGCTGCCTGAGGCTCTGAGGGAGCTAATTGACTCCCTAGATAACGCGTGAAATTAGACTGGGTGGAGCTCTGGGCTATTGCATGTTGGCAGCTTGTGTGTAAAATAGCTCTGTTAAAACTAGCATCATTATTGCTTTATTATACAGCTTTGTGCAATGAATACGCATTCTGAGTAGCTATGCTGCTAGTTTTTTTCTATTCTCCTAAGCTGAATCTACGTTTACATAGCTCAATCTGTGTTTTTGTACCCCCTCTGACTTTTAATTTAAAAAATGACTTTGAAAATAGTATCTTTTCCAAGATCATTACTGTTTATTGAATCAAGTGGGGGGCCTCAACAGAGTTCTGTAGGGTTATGTTGATCAAGGTGTGGTAATATACAGAATTCGGTGGGAACTTGTAGTCCAGTTTTGCAGTGCTTTCAGGTTTCTGAACTAACTAGATGTATGTATCTAAGTACAGAATCTCAATAGTTGCGCTACACACATATGTAAAATAACGACCATATGCTGACATATATATGTAATGACATACGCTCATACTGATGTTTCATACTGAATCTAAGTATCAATACTTCCTTAATTAGTGTTTTAAAAAATGCTATGTAGTGTTCCAAATCTAAGACTGAATTTAATCTCCAAGATTTATTTGCACTTTTAAAAAGATAATTGTATTCAGAATCCACAGCTGTCATTGCCTGTAGCGTGTCTTTTAAATCAACACACATTATTTTAAGAATCTTGAATACGTTCAAAAACTTTGCATATTTTTATGTAACAACAGATATTTGTTATAAATTGAAGTACTAATTCTCTTGAGAGGTACCATTCACAGAATTATGAGTGTGCGTAACGGCTTGGAATGAAAGGTGTAATGAGATAAAACCTCTTAGATTATGTAGCATGGTTTCATGGTGTATAGATCATCACAGAAATTCTGTTAGATGCTTTTTCAAGCAAACAGGATGGTCCTTAAATAGACTGCTGTGAAGACCAAATGGAGATTTCCAAAATATGTACCTTTAACTGCTTAATAGCCTTAATAGAAGTATGTAGAATATTTAATCTGTGTAAATTGAAGATTAGAGGGATATATATAGATATGTAGTCCCTCTGTCCTTTTTGCTGATATGCTTTCTGGAATTTTCTGTAAGAAGCAAGAACTAGAGCCTTTTAAGGTTCTTCCCCTTGCTACTGTGAATTTACTGGTATATGTCCAGCATGTCAAGACTGCAGTTCATGAAAATGGTTTCAGTTATTTTCTGGTACATCTCTATCAAGACAACATGTTTTAAGAAATAAGTTGACTAATGTTATTCTAGTTCTGCATTTCTTTTATAACTTGACAATAAATCTGATTTAGAAACCCTAGAGAGATGAGTAATGGCACATAAACTATCAGTATTTATATGGAATACTTCTGCTTAAAATATTTCTAAACAAAAGAGAAGCAACTGCTGATTTGATGTACCAAGTGACTTTGAATAGCCAATGTAACTGCTATTTTTAACTAAAGTGATTGAGTAGAAAAAGAAATAATTTTGAAATTAGTGGGGGAGAGAGGTTTATTGGGAGTTTTGGTGATACATGGAAAGTTACTTGAACATGTAACATAGATTCAAAAAGAAACTGAAAAGAAGATGTTATTAAAACATGTATTTGAAATTATTTGCATGTGTAGATTTAATGAGTAACTCAGTTTCTAAATCTACTAATTAATGTTTGTTTTTAATAATTGCCTATATTTTTAGGTAAAATTTGGAAATACAACATTTAAGACCGATGTGTATCCAAAATCACTTAATCCTCAGTGGAATTCTGAATGGTTTAAATTTGAAGTAAGTATTTTTTTTTTTTTTTTTTAAAGATCTTGCCTATATCTATCTACATGGATGTTCTACTTTAGATGCCCTTGAAATATTTTCATTTCAGGGAGAAAATAGGTTTTGAGGAGTGAAGGTATTCCTGTTTAAATATACATGAAATCTTTCAGCATATCTACCTATGTGTAGACCTTTTTTTTTTTGCCAAAAATGCTTTATTTTATCTTTACAAATGGTTTAAAAAAGAGACAAACGTGACAGAATGGATCTGATACAAATGTTCTGGGGGAGGTAAAAGGGAAGGAGGGGAGGAAAAGCATTTTCCTTTAAGCTTTCAGATACCAATGTGGGTATGCCTGCCTTTTTTTTTTCCTAAAGGGGTAGATTTGAGGAAGGAAAGTTAATTGGTATTTGGAATGTTACTTTGGCTTGCAAATAATGTACTTGAAGACGAAAATGGAGAATTTGTACAAGAAAATTATAAAATAAAGAACTTAGACAACAACTATCAGATACTTCTTTCTCATTTCCTTATATAATAATGAAGGCAGTCAGCATTTTCTCAAAGCTGCTCATTGTTTCTAGAATCTGATCAGTTGGCTGTAATGAGCTGAGTACAGTAGTATCATAGGTGTCCTTTGACATTCCGCCATGAACAACAACTGTGTAGTTATTTGTTACTGCATTTTTGTTGCATTAAAAATAATTGTGTAGTGGTATTTAGAACAAATTAGTTGCTAAAACATTTGAATGTATAGTACTGATTTTTTTATAGTGTTCAAAGATAGTATCACAATACAGTCATGTTTGTAAATACTAGCTACTATGCCACTACATGTGGATATCATGTTAGAAATACAGCAAATATAAAAAGGTAAGTTTAGGAACCTTATTAATCAACATGGAGTGCTTGATTAAGAGCATCTCTTAATTAGTATTCCATGTTGATTTAAAAAAGTAGTACAAGCTTAGTGAGGTTCCCTCTGTTCTTTTTTTTTCTATTTCAATTCCTTGGGTCTTTTTTGTGGAGTGGAAACAGCTGAACAATGTGGAGGATTAACTCTCTTAGTAGAGAGAGTTAACTCTGTCAATAACAGAAGTCTTAAAATTCTATCTTTTCTTTCCCAAATCAATTTTTCCATGCAAAAAGCCAAACAACAACACTAAAAAAATACATCAGTATTCCACATTTCAATGAGTGGAAAAGCACTACCTGCTTAAGATATCTTAAGTGTGTGCATTTGTGCATAGTTTGATCTTTTTGCAACACTGCGTTATAATTCTAAAAAAAGCTTACATGAGTCCTCACGTTATATTTAGCAAAACTTACTTTGGTTTGTGATGTTTAGCATAAAGTTTTAGAATGCTTTTCTTTTATCTCCTAAAAAAATAGCTGAGGTATCTGAAGGTGGATTATTGCATCTATTTAGGGAAGAACATGTCTGAAATCACTCACTTTCTGCAGCGGGTTACATAAAATGTGTTGTCTTTTTTAAGCCACCAGCCAGTTTGGAAGTGTGAGAGCAAAACTTAAGAGTGTAAGACTTCAGAGTGAGATGCTTTGTCTTATTTTTTTTTTCCTGAATTGTATGGATTGTGGGAATTGGTAAACAAACTAGAGAATGTGACTTAAAAAAAGCGGGATTTTAAAATAATGTCACCATAATCTTCTTTTTCTGTACCTCTCCAAGTGGTAAGTCTAATTGCAGGATTTTAGCATTCTGTGAAGGATAATATGAAAATAACGCTGTGTAGATCCAGGAAATAGAAATCAGATTTCTGTGTGTAATGTCACTGTACATGACTACCTTGCCTCTTACTGCATTTGTTTTTCCAGGAGTGTTTCCTTGTGTTTTTTTTTTTTTTTTTAATTTTCAAATTCCATGTCAATATTTGTTTCTAGGTAGATGATGAAGAGCTGCAAGACGAGCCTCTCCAGATCACAGTTCTTGATCATGATACCTACAGTGCTAATGATGCCATTGGCAAAGTGTACATAGATATTGATCCTTTGCTGTACAGTGAAGCAGCTACAGTTATTTCAGGATGGTTTCCAATTTATGATACCATCCATGGTAAGATTTGCTAAGTTAAAAGTAAAATAATGTTGTTTGAGATGTAATCTGCTTCTTGCAATGTCTGTTGCTGTAAGTTGGCTTTGGAAATGTGTAATAGTTTTAGCCCTGGGAGCTGGAAAGCTATGGTTTTGGTACCTTTTTTTATTATGTCCTCAGAAAGTTAGTGTCATCTAAAATCATTGACAAAGTACTTCTACAATACTTTTCACTTTTGATTATACCTATGATTGTATATGAAGGATGTCTAAAACCTCTGGAATGAGAATTTCTGGCATAGTATTTGACCAGTGTTCGGCAGAACGCCTTTCATGACGAGTGGAAAACATCTTTACATGGTATTTGAAATAGTAACTGGAAAATTCAGATTAAAAAAAAAACTAAACTAAAACATGCTTACTCAATCACTATACGCTTACTAAAAGAATGTACTCTTGCTGAAGTCACTTGGGATATGCCTTCCTGGGATGTTGCATAAACTTTGAGATGGAGGGACAGGATGTGACAAACACAAAATGCAGGGTGAAACTCCTTTTCCTTGCAGAAAGTATTCACAGTCCTAGGTATATTTCTTCAGAATGTTTTGAAGGTATGAGAAAATCAAGTTAATGATGCTTTTGCATTTGATTTTAAGGAAGCAGAGCTTTCATCCCAGACAGTTAAGGTCAGTTGATAGCTAGTTCGCTTCTTGATACTTTATTGCAGAACATTTGTGTGGTTATTATTGCTGCTCTAGTTTCTTATCCAGTGGGAGTTAAGTGACTTTGCTATTTTAAAAGCTGATTATAAGGCATAGATGGGGAAGCATTAGTTGTATTTATTGTCATTACTGATGATAATTTTTATGTTTTTATTTGTAACAGTTATATTAAAGAAGGTTCTTGAGAAATATTGCATGCATTTTCTTATGTGTTTAGTCTATTCTTTCATATTGTATACTTTCTTTTGAAGTTAATTTAGGTGAACACTTGTCTCGGATGCGTGCAACTTGTTTGTCAGAGAGAATTAGGTTGCTCTATTTTCTAGGTCTGTTACTTCATGGCTTTTTTCGATTTAAATAAGAATTCTTATTTTTTCATGATTGTAGCAGTAGATTCTAATTATCTTGATGTTTTGCAAACAGCAATTAATGCTTCCTTAAAAATGTTGACATAATATTTATAAATATTTATTATATTGTTTTTGCACCCTAACATGATTATTTGTGGAAAATATGAGCCTGATGCACTTCCTGTTAAAGTAAATGGAGGCTTTTTCTTTTGATGTTTTGGAAGATAGTTCTAGGTGACTATTGCAATAATGTCAGAGTCAGTCTGTGAATCTAATGCAATTTAGCATCAGATATTTCTGTGATAAAATCACAAGAGATCATACTCATCCAGTAATTCAGTCCTCAATATGTCAGAATCTATAATGATGTGAAAGGATTTTATTGGGGGGGGTTAAGGTGAAAATAGCAAAATCAAAAAGGATTGGCTGTGTTTAGAAGAAATGTTCTATTATTAATAAGATGTAAATGTAGCCAAAATACTAAGCTTTATCTAAAAAAGTTTGTAATACCTTATTTAAAATATTCCTTCTCAACATATTTTACATTGCCTGCTTTCTGGTTCTCGGAAGAACCATAACTTTTCTTATTGGATTGAACTTAAGTGAGTAACTTTAGTGTGATCTTGAAATTATGTGAGGGAGAAAACTTAAAATGCTCTGAACAACACCATAGAGCTTTTTATGTGGACAGGACTCTAGTAGTTTCAAGGCATCCAAGATAAAGTTTCTGCCCTTTTGTGCTGAGGATGTCTTGGGACAGCGTTGCAGTACTTGGCTCTTCATTTCATTCCCTGTCTGCAGTGATGATATAGGATGCAAGAGCAGAGAAAGTGCTGGAACCACTGCAACAGCAGGAGGCTGATGGCTTCCCTTTTCCCAGTCACATACTTCTATAAAATCCTGATTGCTGCAGCAGGTATTTGAGTTCCATGGCTTCAGCCTCAAAGGCTGGACAGAACTAAAGCTTCCTCTGGGAGGATGTCTCTGCAGCATGCCCGAGAGGCAAGGAAGTGTCTTCCTGCCCCTTTGGCCCTGGTTAGAATTGACACATTAGCTGTCAGTTTAAGCAAGCTTTTTAGCATGGGTATATTACATTCTTTGCAGGAAAGCTAACTCATTTGTAATAGAAGGTACTTCAATTACTACTAATAAGGATTAATTAATAGGACTAGTTTGTATTGCTTTTTGATATAGTTTCACATTTTTCTTTTTTTCTTTTTGTTGTTGATAGGCATACGTGGGGAGATCAATGTGGTGGTGAAAGTAGATCTCTTCAATGATTTAAACAGATTTAGGCAGTCATCGTGTGGAGTCAAGTTTTTTTGCAGTAAGTAGAGGGGTGAAAAATAAGAGAACCAAAGCTTTTTTTTTTTTTTTTTTCTTTTTTTCTTTTTCCTCTCCCCTTTCTCTTTGCCATTCCTGTCCTTTACCATCCAGTCAACCAGCTCATTCTATAAGCCCAGTGCGGGTTACATTGACACCAGCAGCAAATATATGAATTTGTTTAGTTTGCTTCTCTTATTTTTTTTATATTTCTAGTCAATGTAGGTAACTTTTTTTCCTGATTTTGCTGGTGCATGTGAACGGCATGTTACTTTGGGTGCAGGTTCTGTTAAAAAGGTACAAAGTGAAAAGCTTTTGCTGTGGTATATGTTCCAGCATCTTCCAGGAAAAAAAAAAAAAAAAAAAAAACTGCTTGGGTATGTCTACATTTTAACAGCTGAAGCTGTCTGATGTAGAAAATCATTTTTTAATTGTTTTCTTTGAATTCCTGTTCTTAGATTCATGCCTTACGTCTTTTTGTATTTCTTTTTAACAGCCACATCTATTCCGAAGTGTTACAGAGCAGTAATAATTCATGGGTTTGTGGAAGAACTTGTTGTTAATGAAGACCCAGAATACCAGTGGATAGACCGCATTCGCACACCAAGGGCATCAAATGAGGCTAGACAAAGGCTCATTTCGCTGATGTCAGGTATTAATACATACACTGTAATAGTTATTGCTGCTTTTTTAAAAAAAGTCACCATTTGAAGAAGTGACTTACTTTTGAGACAATGTTGTGTATGATTTTTGGTATTAACTGTGTTCATTTTTTCAATTCACTCTGTCTTGTATTTCTGAAGATTCTCTTTTCCTGACTGAGGTCAAGTATGACAGACTTCCTCTTCACAACTTTATGAAGTTTTAAATACAGTTTCTGTGCTGTGCCACTTTACAGGATTAACATTTGCATATTCCTTGTTTGTGTAAATGGTAGAACATATCTTGACCATCTTTTTCTCTCTCTAAATAAGTAAAAAAAGGAAATAGCTAAAGAAAATTTGAAAAAAAAAGAAAAAAAGAAACATCTGTGAAATAATATACTGTGGTTGCAGTTGGAATAGATTTGGGGGGAAAGAGAAAGCTATACAACAAATGAAACTGTGCTGTGTTCCAGGAAGCAGAGGTTGTCACCAGCTACTTGGTGGTGACAAGTAGCTGGCATTATAAATTTGAATCTATTGCCTGTTTTGTTCATCTGCAATTCCAAAAGCAGAGAGGACAATACCCACAAAAGAGAATAGGAAAAGGTCACTGTGATCAGCTCTTTACCTTCTGTTTTGTAGGTGAACTGCAAAGGAAGATTGGCTTGAAAGTGCTTGAAATGAGAGGAAATGCTGTTGTTGGTTATTTGCAGTGTTTTGATTTGGAGGGGGAATCTGGACTGGTAGTACGAGCCATAGGAACAGCCTGCACGTTGGATAAATTAAGTAACACATCAGCATTTTTACCTGCATGTAACTCCCCATCCAAAGAAATGAAGGAGTAAGTATGAATTAATAGTTTTTAGGGGATCAAGTTTTATCTTTCTCTTCATACTCATTCAGTTTTACATAATGAGTGTAATTTCCACCTGTCTCCCTTCCCCCTCCCCCCCTTTTCCCCAGGAATTTGTTTCTTTTGTAGTTATTTTTGTCTGCAACTCAGTTTGTATTTCACAATTTCAAAACATTTTACGTTGGATTACTTGCATTATTTCTTTAGAAGCTGGAGTGGCAAACCTTAATGACTTTTTTGTATTTCTGTTGCTAGCAAAAGTGTTTCATAGCATTGGGCTGGGATCCACCAATTTCCTAACATATAATTCTGCATTGATTGTGTTTGTACAACAAACGCTTTGGTGAGGGCTTCTTATGATATGCATTGTATACAAGATATTCTGATATGAGTACAGTCAGGTTTCAGTGGCTGTGCTGAGCATATAAGAAAAGATAAATTTACCCTTGAGTTCACACAGTTCAGTAAATGGTTTAGAAAGTGACTCTGAAGTAGTGCCATCTTTTTTTGTGTGTTTTGCTTTTTACTGTTGATGTTTGGCCTGTTACAAGCAGGGCTCAAGTGTACTTGCAGAGAATACTGTTTTTGATGAGAAATAGTATTTCTTGATGTCTTTTACCTACTGCAGCACCAAACACAGTTTGCATGCAAATTTTCAATGTGCATAGAAATTAACAGATAAGTAGTCGCAGTCTCTAAATTGTTGCTTGGATAAATTACCTATTTTCTGTTTGATAGAGCCATCCAATTTCTGGAAAGAAAAATGAGCATCAAAAAGCGTATGATTTCTGTAATGTTCCCCACCATCTTTATTAACTTGCTGTTGTGTTGTTACAATAGTAATCAGGCATTTTTGTAGTGTAGGCAGCAATATGCTCTGACTTCTCAAAATTACGGTTTTCGATTTCAAATCATAGCTTGTTTAACTTGTCTTAATTTTAAAACTTTGCTATCAAGAAGGCTGGAGCATAAAATAACAGGAGCGATTAAAACGAACAAACAAACTGGACCTGGTAACCACCAACTTAAAAGGCATTCATAAGTCACTCTGAAGTGAAATGTGAAAATTCCATCCCCCAAATAATCTATGTTAGCAGCTTGGTAGTGGATGTAGACAGAATAATTGTCCCTCGGTTCAAAAAGCAATAATGCTTCTCAAAGGCAGCAAAGTTGACTAATATTTATATTGGCTTTACTAAATTGATGCACTGTTGCCAAAGAATCTTCTTAAATTCACAAGCTAGTGCTTAAGCTATTCCTTTCTCTCTCTATTTCATCTGGACTCTTGCATGCTAGGAATTAAAATTCTTAGTCTGCTTAAAGTAAAAGATCTCCTCTAGCTAAACCTCCCTTTAAATCATTTATAACATAACTTTGCAACCTGTTTGTATGTATTGTTTTCTTTTCTTCCACCCTGGCTGCAAATTCTCTCAGGTCTCCGCTGGTTCATCCGCCAAGCCATGGATACCGCTCGACTCACAACAGTCCAATTCACACTGCTACTGGCTCACGACTTACTCAGAACTTCTCTGTGTCTGTTCCCACTCTCATCTACACTGGTACGAGACTGCTCAGACTCAAGAGCTGGGGAGAGACAGGCCACAGGCACAGTGGTCGCAAAGTGCAGGCAGGCAGGCAGTGTAGGCAGGTACCACCCATCTTTTCTCCCTCATTTTCTCGTGGAGACACCTACTGTTGTCAGTGAAGATCTCTTCTGTGCAGCTGCTGAAACAAAGGAAGTAGTTTCTTGAAAGTTCATCAGTCTCTTCCACAAAGCCACACTCTTCATTTCTCTTTAATGGACTTACTTCATAAGAAATTAAGTAAAACTAATTTGATGCATCCGAGCAACATTTGCTGTGTTACAGTTGTTGGGGGAAATACATTTCAATTGAAGTTAATATATTGCTTTCAAGCATAATTCACATACAGTATGTGGGTTTTAAAATGGTTATAAGAAGAGTATGTGCCATTTGTGGAAGACACAGTTTTGGAGAGCAGGTAAGTCAATCTGTACATAAGTGAACTGTTAATATAGCTGTTCCCATAAAGATTCTACTCTTTGCTCTGTTTTTAGCTGTGGCATGCTGATGATGCTATAGGATAAGGAAACATTTTATTTTATTTTTTTCTTAAAAAGCATATGTGTGTATATACATAAATGTATGACTATGTATAAACACAAATATAATTTGAAATCACTTTTTCTTTATTAAACTAACTCAAAGCATTGTGCATTTGACCAGATTTTTAAGCCACAAACTGTTTTCAATTTTTCCTTTTGCATATATATAATCCTTTTTTCTTTGGTCCCATCTCATGCCTTTCATTTGGCTTAATTGTTTCATGGTAGATTGTCAGCATCTATCTGTAGAATGCTGAATGGGTAAACAGTGTTTGCCTGCCTCATCCCCAGTTTTGCACCTAAGGAATAGCTGCTGGCCCTGCCCCAATCCTATCCTGGTGTTTGGATCATGCTGCTGTCAGCCAGGTCCTTTGGCACAGGATTACTGAATGTGTTTCCACCTTCTTCTGGCAGGATTCCCTTCAATGAAGATCCCAATCCCAATACTCATTCATCAGGACCCTCCACCCCTCTGAAAAACCAAACCTATTCCTTTTCACCTTCCAAGTCCTACAGTCGACAGTCCTCTTCTTCTGACACAGATTTGAGTTTGACACCCAAAACTGGTAAGGCGCTTCCACCCACTTTTAATTTGTGTTTCTCTTTTTATATTTTTATTCAACCCCTTTTTGCTTTTTGGCATTTAAGTTATCAAAATGATGAAGAAATTGAAAACTTCAGATAGCACATCTCATGCTTGAAAAAAGTAGGGTGAAAATTTAAATCCCACCTTAGGTTTCCACTAATATGGAAATGTCATTAAAATGTCATTAAAATGACACTTCTAGCACAACTGTATTCAAGCCAAAATAAAATACCACAGAGCATTAAGGGAGTCCTAAGCAACTGCATTTTTCTGATTTCCTCCATTTCATATCAGATCATGGGAATACATTTCTCACCATAATACAGTGAGAGGCAGAGTATTCTTACTAAACTGTTTAATTTTCAAGCACAATGTATTGTACTTTAAGTGTATTGTTGTATGCTTATCTGACTTTTTACTCCTTGCAAATGCCATAATAGAAATGGTGCAGCTACTGGCTGTTTAATCTCCTTGGTATACGGAAATAGCTTTACATACATAGTATAACTTTTGAAAGTAACCTAAATTATACTCTACCCATCTTCTAAAAGCATTTTTCTTTCTCCATTGATCTATCAAAATTTCTTTGATATTTCCTTCTTCCCTTCTTAATTTTTTAGTCTGTGGTTAGAATCATGTCAGTAATAATGTCAGCACAGTTCAAAGAATTGCGTTCTGCTTATTCTGTTATGTGACCTGAGTTTTTGCCACTGTAGGGCTAAATAGTTGCTAGATTTGTTTATAAAAGTTTGGTTGTCTTTGAAGTAGTGTTTAAATTGTGGTATTTGAAGCTCAAAGCATTCTTGTCTCCATCTAATCATGACAGCTTTTAAGCATGTTAAAATAGTTGGTTCAGCTTTACTTGATAGCACTCCTTCCAAGAACTTTGTGAGAGTTTTTCCAAGCAGCGAAATTAACGGCATTTGAATGTAGCATTTATATTAAATATTTTACCTAGTTTATTCTCCAGATTTCTGTCGAAAAATGTTCCATGTTGGAAAGCTGTCTTTCCTTGTTCTGTTACCTCTGTCCTGTTTAAAATAAAACAAAACCTGAAACCAAAAAAATAAGAAATAAAAACAACAAAAAGGAAAAAAACAAAACAGAACAAACCAACCAAACATAAAAACAACCCCGCACCACCAGCACATTCTTTTTTGGTCCTTTTGTGTAAATAACTTTGGTGGAAAACCTACGATGGTCACTTGTGTAAAGGATATTTATACAGGAGAACTACAAATTCTTGTTTGTTTTATGGAGTATATGAAAGTGTTTTTTGAACAGATTTTCACGGTAAGGACTGTGTCATATAAATGATTTAAATGCAGTGTCAATACTCTGTAAGTGTAAACATTCTGAATTTACAAAAGCAGCAATTCACTGTGTGAATTTGTCAAATTTTTGAAGCTGCAACCTTACATTGTTACTGGTAATGTTATCTGAGTGGATGGTCTCACCTTCAGTCAGTTCATTCAGAACTAAAACAGATTGTGTAATTGATACCTCTTATTTGTAGGGATTTTGAAGTATGTAGAAAAGTCAGACCTATTTTCTACCAATCCTTTTAGTATTAAAGCTAACAGTAGGTGTACTTTTGCTTGCTAGCACTGTTTTTTTTAGCAGCTTTTAATTCTGCTGCTGAAACTTTTCTTAAGAGGATTTTTTCGTTACATTTACAAATAATTTCCCTTGGTGCTGTGTACTAAATTTTGAATCTTATTAGCTTGAAAGAACAGTATTTTTGTAACTTGTTTTACCTAAAATATGATGTGCAAAAGATGTTTCCATAACATACTAAATTCAGTATGATGCTTTTAACAATTCAGTGTGTGTTTCAGCATCCATTGTCACTTCTAAAGACTGTAACTGCTTTTCAATGTGAAAGTTAGTAATGTTAGTATTAAAATAAATAGCTGTTTTTATTAACGTGCCACATAAAACATCAAATTTGAGATAGGCTGATGTGAAAATGAAGTACTTCCTGATTATTTTTTCTGCAGTACACTACAGTCTCTATTTCTCAGTCAGGTAGCTAGTATGTTCACATGCTTGAGATGGAGACTAACCTCGAAAAAGAGTGCAGATACCACAATTTCATAATATGAATAACTAAATAGAAGAGATCAAAACTTGGATATGTGTAAGCATCTAGTTTTCATTAGCTCCAAGTCAGGAGAATATTACCCTAATGTCTTTTAGAAAACATTGCATTATCCATTCTGGCCTATGTTTGCTCTAAATAAAAGGGGAAATTTCTCTGCTCTGAGAAGGCTTGTTTTAGTGTGAAGCTTGATTTCTTCACTGAGTAGTGGCCTATTTTATGCTGCCACAAGCTAACAGAAATATCAGGCAGACAAACAGCATTGCATGTTTTTGTAAGGTAATACATTTTGATGTAGTATATGTTAGGAGGAAATCAAGAAGCTAGGAACTCCTTTTCTTTGTGAGACTGTACTATTCTATGAGATTTATGACTCCCAAGAACATCTTACACCTAATAGTGAAAGTAATCAGATTGTGTGAGAAGACTGTTATTTAGCCTTAATTCCATACCACTTAATAAATTCTGATAGAATCTAAAACAAATTTCAGATTACCATGGCTTTTTAATAAAACTAAATCATTTCAAAGTGAATTATTTGGTTCATGATTTTTGATAACATGCTTCTCATTCACATTGTGTAGCTGTACTGTCATTCCATTTCTTTGTATGTTGAGAAATAATTTAGTGTGGGTTCATTTGGAGAGCAAAAAAATTGCTTCGTTTTGATTTTTTCTGTTTCTTTAGTCATCTTCTGAATCTACATCTTTTTGTCTCTATTACTTTCCTCCACAGCACCTTCCCCACAGGGACCTAGGATTTTCCTGTTTCCCAGCTCCCCTACACTCTCATGTGATTCCCCACATCTTAAAAAGTCCTGTCTCCTCCTCTCGGGGTCTAGCCTTAACCCTCTACACTCTAGCCATGTCAGCCCAGTTGTTCTGAGGAAAAGTGTTTCTTTCACTGAAGAGCTGCTTCTGGCTGCTTCTGGTAGGATCAATCTATTATGGCCTTTTAAACAAACTTTTAAGAATTTGTTGTTGCTATTTGATGTAGGGACACTTAACACACAGCCTTCTATAACCCTGTGTTTTTGTTAGCCTCTGAAAACTGCTGGCTACATGACTATTCATACCATCTCTCACCTCTGCATTAGAAGCTTGCAACAGCTTCAAAACTTTTTATATTACAGGAATTGAAACATACATAGTTCATACTAAAGAACTTTCTCGTCTTCCCTCTCAATTTCCTTTGGTAATTGAACTAAAATAATTTCTCCTTCTCCCCCCCCATTCCCTTCAGTTTGTTGTTCCTCTGTTTTGCATGGCACACGCACATGCTCATTAATTCATTCATTTTTTTTTTAAGTCTGGATATCAGATGGCTAGCAACTCTGCTCTTTCAATGTGTTTTAAGCAAAGTCCATACAGATTTTTTATTTGCACTGCCCTTTTTTCCATTCCACTGGCATGTATTTTCATAGATTTAAATTAAATAGTTGATATTTCTGCCTTTTCTTTCTGTAGAAGCTATTTTGATTAGTTTGTATTTTTGTTTGTTTCATGTCCAGTACTGTTTGTCTGTTTTTAATATTGTATAGTCCCTGACAATGATACTTAAAATCAATGACAATTTTTTTAAAAAAGAACAAAAAACCAACAACCATAAAAATCTTGTTTAATGGGACTATACAGATACTAATCCTTTTTGTTTCCTTATCCAAGAACAGCTAAAAATATTTATTCTTCAGAAATTATGGTGTGTGTGGGGGTGTGTATATATACACACAATTACATGGCAATGATAGTCTAGTAATTTTTGAAAATGTTATGAATAACATATATGAAGTCAATATTATTTCCAGATCTCCCTGTGTTTGATTAAAACAAGTGACTACACATTAGTGTATTTGTACAATCTCATTCATGCTTATTAGTTGCTTAATGAGAAGAAAAAGGAAACTAGCAAGGAATTGTGTTTAATTAGTTAGAATTCTTGTAACAGAAAATCACCTGTTTGCACTGTAGTGTTTTTATTTCATCTTGCTCCTTATACTTATTTTTTTCTTTATCCTTAGTGATTTCCTAAACTTAGGTGCTTATTTTTGCAGGATCCAGTTAGCTCTGATAGTTTGAGAGGCAGTAAATACCAACAATAATATATTTCTAGGCATGAAGTATTACCGAGAAAATCTGATTCACCAGTATTGTGTTTAATTTAGAAAAAACACAGTCTTGGTAGGTGCTTAATTTTTACTTCTGTGATTGCTTCGTAGAACAAATAACACAGTTGCACATATAACCTGCATCTTGCCATGCTCAATTAAGAGTACAGTTCCTTGATTACAGATCCTTTAGTAGCAAAGATGTTTGCATATCTGATAAACTTCACAGTTCTTCAGACAAACTCCTGGAGTGAAATATATGAAAAAAAAGAAATGGAGTATTACCCTTTTATGCAAAACTAGAATTTACTTGTTCTTTTCACTTATAAATAATGTGCAGGTTATGTGTGTGAAAGTGTAGTAATCAAGTAAGTGTGGTAGTTTTAAGTGGTGAGCATTATTCCTTAGCTTATCTAAGTGAATCAGATGAGTGAATATTCCATTGTATAATTGTTAAAATAATTACTGTGTTTTTCAGAGTTTGTATTTCAGTTCAAAGGATTTGCATTGCCTTTGCAATTTTCTTTTTAGTCCCACCCATGCAATATATAGCTACTGCTGATATTGTGTAGCGTCTCCTCCCAGTGGTTAGGAAAGGTGATTTAGTTACTCTGAAACTATTCGAAAGGCAGATTATTATTTTTTTAAACTGATGATGCAACTACACGTGCCTTACTATAGAGGAATCTAGCAGAGAGGAATTGTTTGACAGTATGGAATTCATGGTGAGTGCAGCCCTTTTATATAAGGATTGAAACTCTCATTATGTAGAAGCTTCCTGTGAATAGCACACAAGGTAGGTAGATAATGAAATTACCAGTACAACTGCCGGTAGTGAGAGTTGAGGGGAAAAAAAAAAGCTTTTTCAAATGAAAGAACTGCAAGCCCAGGTCTTCTAAGATTTAATTTCTATTTAGAAGCCTTTTAAATTCAGGACATGAGGAAAAGGTCTTAGATCAGGAGGTTTTTTATCAAAATCTGTAATGCTTAAAGATGCCGATAGTCACGTAAAAAAACAAACAAAAAAATTCCCAACCACCCCCTTACCCTACTGCTTCCACCCAAACACTTTAACTGTGATACTCAGTGTTTTTTTTTTTCCCTGAAAATTTAAGGGGATAACTTGTCTGTTTTCAATGACTTCTATATAATTTTAAATCAAAGTTTCATTACAAATGATAATACATGTTTCCTTGAATGTTTCTTTTGAATGTCATTTGTACTGGTACTCTTCAGGAATGGGCAGTGGGAGTGCTGGAAAAGAAGGGGGGCCATTTAAAACTCTTTTAAGACAGCAGACTCAGTCAGCTCTGGAACAAAGGGTAAGGCATTTTATACTTAAATTTCTGATCTATTAACCTGAAAATTTAGCTTGTAGTAAGTTAAATGTTTCCTCTTTCTCTTTAAAAGTATGCATAATTCTTGTGTCTGAAAACTTAGTGTAGATGTTGAATGTTTAATAGCCTTTTTAATCCAAACAAAATGACACCTGAATTCTAATATATTACTAGAGCATTAAGAGTGGGGCAAATAAAAATAATGTGTGTATATTAGCAATTACACTCAACTGATTATTGTTGGTATTACAAGAAAGTTACAACAAATGTTACTGATATTTAGTGAATTACTGATGCATGTGTCAGTTTAATAGTTGGCTGTCACGTATTTAGTCAAATTTTTATAGAAGCCAAACTCAAACACTGAAATAGTTTTAAACAAGGTGAGAATCCCATTTATAACTAAGAACACTTTTTTGGTTTGGGGAAAAAAAAGTTGGTGCATAGTTGAGCATTGTTTCTACTGAAAGAAATGATATGCATGCAGCCTTTATAAGATGGTAACCTAAATTCATTTCCCAAACAATAAAAGGTCTTTGTATGTTTACAGGCTTTAGAAGAACTTTATAGGGCTAAAAATACCATGTGTTACTATGCTGTCAGTATATTATTGAATATACAGCAGTACAAAAATAGTGGTTTTATGTTTTTAATTTAAAAAAAATCCATGCAACTTTTATACTGCTCTTATCAAACTGTTGTGTTATTAGTGAGGTATCTTGGAGGAATAAATGCGAATCTTCTCCTGTCCAAGGAGAAAAAATCTGTTTTAAGTTTTTTGATTATCTGAGCTACTTATTTAGAACTTATGTACCTTTGTTGGAAACAATATCTGCTACATCTGTAAAACAGAAGTGAATAGTTATTATTTTGAGTTAAATGGATGACTTTCTTCTCATTTTTTGTGTTGTCCATTGCTAAGGGAGAACCTCATAGGTTCTGTAGAAGGCGGGTATGTTCCAAAACATTGTGTGACTCTTATTGTAGGCTTTTTCCTTTTTTTTTTTTATTGGTATTGAAAATCTCTGAATAATAATTCAGAATCTTTTGATTTTTCTTCTTTGTGAGGTTTCTGCAGATCTATTTGGAATCTTGTTTATGCAGGATTTTTCTTTTTTTTTTTTTTTTTTTTTAAGCATTTATCAGATTGGTATATTTTTGGTTTAATTTTATATTTTACCTGCTGATACATTTCAGTTATAATTTCTCCTTAAATACAAATCCATGGCTCTGCTTTTAATGTTTTAGAGGACAAAAACTTTAAAAAGATTTTTTTATTTTACCTTTTTCAGCTAGCATTATAGATATTTCATGGCTTACCTGTTATTTCTTTAGGAAACTTTTAAAAAGTAATTAAAAATATAAAATAAAGACAGATAACATGTCTTTAGAATTTGAATGATTTGTGGATTGTTTTGATAAGACCTATACATTAACTAGTGAGAAAAAATACTGTAAAATCAAATAGAAATATGTTGAATCTCTTCTTAATGATAAGATGATCGTGATGTAGGAAAGCATGCAGACTGTTAATTGATATAAAAAAAATGTGTTCATATTGTCTTTCTGAAAATTCCAGGTTGGAATTGGTTTTGCTACAGTTAACTCTTTCAGATATTCAACTAGAATTAATAACAAGGATGGAGAGAGACATTTAGCTTTGTGTCTTTGGCATTCATAAGAGTTTTTTTTTTTTGTCTGTTTCAATATTACAAATAGAGTGCATTCTAATTACCTGTCTGGATTAGTTAAGGTAGCATGTAAGATAAAGTCTAAAATCAATGTGTGTGTGTTATCTTTCCACATGTATTAGATATAAAGTTAAATACTTTTGAATCTTAGTTATAATTATTTGGGTATATGGTTATGCTAAACATTAGAAACAATTCATTTAACTGGGTATCCTCTCACTTTTTTTAATCCATGTGTTTTTAGTCTGTCACTTAAATAACCCTACCTACAAACCAGAACAGATTTTGCTAGAAGAGTAATCCTATTGTTATTGTTTCTTCTGGGAAAATCCACCAGCCATGGAAAACTCATATACATGTTATATTTTATATTAATGTATTTTTAACAATTCACAGGATGCCTGTTGATAGCAGGTGTAACTATAGCACAGTTATCTGTGTACTTTTATATGTGTACTTTTATCTGGAAATGTATATGCTGTATCTCTGTCAGCAGGCAAAAATTTACCTGTGTTTTCATGGAAATGATCAAGTGCTGCTCTTGATTGTAATTTGTATCTCTGTTGACTCCAACTTGGACAAATGCTGTTACTCCTCCATATTTGCATTCTGCAAGTGCTTGAGAGATCTTTACTGCTGCCTTTACGAAATGGAGATCCACTGATCTTCATTTGTCAAGAACACTGCTAGATAACTGTTGCTAGAATGCAGTTCTCTGTGTGATTCTGCTGGCTGCAATGCTGACATGAGCAACTTTTCTTTCCAGCGACCTGTTACTACTATTTAGGCCATCCCCTCAGTTCAGTTGAAATACAAAGTATAAGATCGTTTGGGGACTTCATGAGAAGGCACATTTATTTACATAGAATAAGAATAATTGAAGCAGGAAATTAACAGAATTTGAATATGGATCAGATCCGTATACTGTGGCTCAGCTGCAAAAGCTCTATGAAAATACCAGCATTACTAGCATTATCTGAGGGGAGTGGTACAGTGTTGGGAATGAGTGAATGGCTGGAAGGAAATTTGATATCTGCTTCTGTGGCACTAATACCAAAAGATGTGGCACTATGTAGCCTTGTTCCATGTGCTTTTTCATTATTTTGTGTGTAATGTATGTAAAATGCAGCTAGAACACTAGCAATACATGTATGCATACACACAAGCATTTAAAACACTGTATTAAACATTACATTAACTTTATTGTAGCCTTAACAAACTTCCTCCAAGCTTTCTCTGGTTACAAAATCTCTGTGTAGTTGCAAAGATGAAATCAGTGACATCTTTCAGACTCTATGTAACTGAAGTGACATAGCAAATTAGAATGTCCTGAGTTGGAAGGGACCTACAAGGATCATTGCGTCCAACTTCTAATTTACCTATTAGTATTGATAACATGATTGACTGTCTTCAGTTGTAGATTGGAAAATCAAAGTCAGGGTGTCTTCTCACACACAGGAAGATGCTGTGTTTGTGTCACCATGCTTTAAAGGGAGTCCCTTGCAAAGTGTAGGAATAGAGGAAATCTGTAATATGCAAATAGTCCCTTGCAAAGTGTAGGAATAGAGGAAATCTGTAATGTGCAAATACTGCAACTGTTTCTTAGGGAGTCTGTTCTCCATGCAATGAGCATAGCTTTAAAGTTTTGAAGTATTAAAGATTACCACATGTAGTTGAGGCTGAATCTTGTATTTGAGTAATACAATAATAATAAAACCAAAACCCTTAGGCTTGGGGGAGGAAAAAAAAAAAGGCTGGTCATACTAAGTGACAGCATTCTGTGTCAGAAGGATTGAGACACATTAATGGAGTAAAAATATGTTGGAATAGTTCAATGATTCAGTTACGTAGATTTGCTTGTGGCTGAAATTAACTGATCAGATACAGGTCTAATTTTAGCATATATCATAACATAGGCTTCCAGTTATTGATATACCTGACTGTATTGATTAATACAAAGCCATGTTATTACTTTAAAGTTTTATTCCTAGTTTGTAAAGTGGAAAATCAGGCAAACTGGAAATCTCAATCTGTTAAAATTACTTGCAGTAAAAAGCCTTATGAAACTAAATCACAAATTTAAAGTAACTTTTGGATTCTATAAAAGCATTGGTTTGTATTTTAGAGTGTGGTGTAAAAACATTCACTTAAAGTGAGCTGTAAGTATGAATATATGTATGTACAAAACATAAATGTAGTATAGAATGGAACTTCATATAAATGGCATGCATTAAAATTTTAAAAATGACTTCTGTAGTTCTGGGAAAGCTGTCTATTAATTCATAATGATAGAAATGCAGGATAACTATATTCAGGGGACAAAACAAATCTAAAATATTTAAGTTATGCAGAATAGGTGTCATAGAATTAAACAGAAAAAATGTTATTGCTATACTTGTGAGTTGCTGAACAGTTGATGAAGACAAATTAGCCAATCTGCTTTGCAGAGTCCTGTGGTGAAATATTCCTACTTTTTAATCGCTTCATAAAATGAGCATGAGGTATTTTTTTTTTATTTGATTGTTTGTTGATACTACTGTTACTACTGATTACAGAGTTTTCCTCAGTTTTGAAATTGTGTAAAATAATTGAAAATCCAGAAAAATAGGAGTTTGTAGGATCTTTTAGAATCGTAAGAATTTAAACAACCTTTATATGAGTGGTAATAATCCTGAAGTATTCACTTTTAAATCTACATTGGGCTTTAGTTTAAGAGGATTTTTCATGCCATGTATTGCTGGAAGAACTTTGATCTTCATTTAATCTGCAGCATGTACATTATTTAGGTCGAAGCTCAGTTGCACTGTACTGTTGCAAGTGAGAAGGGAATCTATACTGTACTTTTTACTCAAATACAATGACGCTGTTTATTTTTTGCATTTAACCATTTATCATGACTACACAAACCAGGACTGCACAATTTTTCTTTTATTTCTTGCCTCTGCAGTTAGAATTGCTGAATGTTAATCTGTCACCTTTCCCCCATAAATATGCTATAATATGTATAATAGTTATTCCATAGAGTATCACTTTAGAGAATATTCCAATTTGGGGGTTCACCTCCTCTGAGTATGAAAGATTTATTTTCTGTCAAGTATGTCATGAAAAACTGTTACTTCTTACCTGGCCTCTTGTATAAATGTTCTCAAACAATTGCCAAAACTTAATTCCTCATTTTATTTATGAATTGGTAAAACCCATCTATGTAAATGTAAGTGGAATTTAATTTCGTTTTTTTTAAGAACTTAGTTGTATTTCAAAGACTTAAGCTTTATTCTGTGCTATATTTATGAGATATTCATCATTCTTGCAAAAGTACAGTTAGCCTTACACTGTGCTTCAGGATCAAACTGCATTTAGATGTAACAATAAACCCTAGAATATGGAGGAAAATATTCCCTTATTTTTTATTAGTTAATAAGAGTAAAATTATGGTGCTCTGCTGCCCCTCAAAAGTTGACCAATAACACAAATATATAAAATTTTGATCATTAATTAATACTATTTTGGGGTGTAGATCTATGGGGGAAAAGTATTTTTACATTTTCAGAATCTCTCTACTTTTACTATACTATTGGTATTTGAAGATGAATGGTTACACAGTGCTTAGTAAGCTTGAAGGTGTGTTTGGCCCAATGTAACTGCTTTGCTTGTATTTCAGGGGAATTACCAGTTTGCTGCATGTTTATTGGCATCCAGCAGTGGTTGGTAAGCAGTCATTTGATATGTTTTATTTTATTTTATTTTTTTACTCATAACAGGAATTTCCATTTTTTACCTTGACGGCCTTTCCACCAGGCTTCCTTGTCCATGTTGGTGGTGTTGTCAGTGCACGTTCTGTGAAGCTCTTGGATCGCATTCACAATCCTGGTATGTTGACACAAATCTTGCCCAAGTCCAGTTGCAATACTTATAATTTTTGAAACTTTATAGAATACCATTATTATAGTAAATGCAGATCTCTTCTAACAGTGTATATTAAAAGCAATAATGTAAGCGTGAACAATAATAGCCATTCAGAGGGTATGTCTTCTGTGAGAAATCTCTCAGCAAGTTAATGAAATTATAAAGTACTTAAAATCCAGTAACTTTACCAAGAATTGTCTCTGAATTGTTGAGGGTTTAATTATTTTTTGTCTATTTCCAAATATTAAAACAGTTGTCCATTCAAATAAAAATCAGATTAGATGCTTGAAATGTTTTCTAACTTTCAGCTCCTTGCAATTCTTAAGGACTAATTGCAACAGTTTAGCTCAATATGTGTTTTTTTAACCTCAGTTGATAAAAACCTTTACAGTGTTGTTTCTGTTCTTACTTAAAAACATACACATATCAGTCCTTTAATATTTTTATTTAATATTTACAAGGGAACTCCAATAATAGAATGTATATATTGCATGTCCTTGTTCTGAATTAAGTGGCTGCTGACTCTGTAATATTCACTGAGACAAGCAGAGATACTATTTAAAAAGCTGGAGTTAACAAGTGTGTTTAAAATCCAGACAGATGAGAGACAAAAATAGCACTTATAGTGGTTTTGCATGCACTGGCCAGGAGAAATAAAACAAAGTTTGTGCAAATGCATCTTTTTTTTTTTTTTTTAAAAAAAAAAGTTTTTCCTTTTCTTTCCTCTAAGACAAGTAATTCTTTAAGCAGGTAGATTGTTACTGCAGTAAACTGACAATATGAAATAAAATCACAGACTTAATTTGTATTTAAGAAAACTAGGGTTTTTTTTTTAAAGCATCTGAGTACATACTACTGTTCTTTTTTCCTGTTTTTGAGATGTTATTTATAAAAATGGAGAGAAGATTAATATAAATGTCAACATGTAATTTACGTGTCCTTTTTTTTCCATGAAGTTGTCATAGACTTCTGTATTTTTGACACACATGATACAGATCACTTACAGAAAATTTACTATGTGATAAATTTAAGACAAAATGGAAAAAAAAAGTTCACACTCAGGAGTTCTCCAAAGCAGTATCTTCCATTATGTACTTTTATTTTTTGCCTACTGAGTGAAAACAGGATGAGAAATGATACAAGTAGAGATGCATATTTGCACAATTAAGTGACATTTTGCAGTTTTTTGTGGCGTTAATAGATTGCTCCTGACAAGTGAATGTAAGATGCATGATACTTCAGACTCATTGCATTTCAAAACCATGAAAACTAAAAAAGGAGAATGAAGGGACATGACGATGGAGGGGAAGGTGAAGAAGTAAGAAAAAATCTTACGCAGATATGGTCATACTAAACATTTGAATCAAGTTTGTAAAATATTAAAAGAGTCGCATAAGCTGGCAAGTGAATATGCAGGAAAATATAGAAGAAGAAGAATAAAGAGGTTGTTTGAGAACATAATGATTACACAATAATTGCTTTATGCTGTACACTTTGATCACGCCTAGTGCTAGATTACTATAGCATGCTCCTTTTTTCCCTTTCTATTTCAGCCTCTTATTAACTCTGCTGTCTGTGTCTTTCCAGTTCCTGTGGAGTGGTGTTGTCAATTGTGTTCTTGTTGGTAGTTTTTTTTCATTATTCTGCTCCTATAACTGATCTACTAATTTGCTGTTTTGAACTCAGCCTTTGTCGGAATTATGGGTAACACAAGATCATACAAACTGCTAGACTGGAATAGTTTCAATTCAGGTATTTTACTAGTCATTTGGTACTACATACGCTGACAGAAATTATGGCAGCTCAGTGAAGTTCTTAGAAATGCTGTAGGATATTCATTAGGTTAATGCTTCAAATTTAAATCTGTTTAACCAGCAAATGCCTCAATGTATTACTTGTTAATGTTGTTAAAGTCTTTCTTTAAAATTACAAAATATTGTTTTAGTATAAAATAGCATTACTAAGATTATAATAATATCTGAAAAGCTGAATACCCATGTTCTTAGTAGCTTTCAGCTAAGTGTCTGGAAAACAAGTAAGTTAGGGAAAGAGAACGGGTTCGGGTTCTGATTTATATAGTTGGAATCATGTCAGGTATGATTTTTTTCTTTTGCATGAGCTTGCACTTTCTTCAACAATGGCTGTACTTCTGTTCATTTCAGGAAATCAATGAATATGTTTATTGTAAATTTTAGAGATAAATAGACTGAGTGAATGAAAAATAGACAAAATTTACTAAGAGGACAAGCTGCTTAAAGAGGATGGTATGTAGTCAGAATTTGTTGGTTCATAATTCCTGTATTGTAAAATGCATTTAGCTTGCAGGCCTTACAATGTAATTATTTGAATTTCTAAAATCACTTCAAAACTTAATGTGAAAAAAGCCCCAATGTTCTATTGTTTTACGTGCAGTTTTAGTGATCAAAATGTGTACAGCTGCAGAGAAAATGGAAGAGCTGGTGGTACAGTTCTCATAAAACCTGTATAGAGTACTGGCTTCTTCTGGCAAGAAATGAAGATGATTCCCCCCACTTTTTTTTTTTCCTCTGGAAACAAAATACTTTGGAAGAAGCAGAGGCATAACTTCTCTCTATGTAATATCAAAGTCAGCAGAGCTTGCCAAATAGTAGAGTTTTTAAAGCTGACACAGTAAAAGGGTAGAAAGCTGGCAGATTTTTTTTTTCCCCTCAGAATCAAACTTGCCTTGCTGTTACTGCACTGTTGCAGTATGTATATCACATATCTTTGGAAATTATTTACAGTCATACTTTAAACTTTGGTTTAACCTGTCTGTATACGTTTTTCATCTTTCAAACAGTTCAATTACAGTTAATATGTGAAACAGCTTATTTTTGTGTCCTTGTTCCTTGCCACATTATGTGTCCTGGAAAATTAGAAATGAGAGTTCATTTTAAAAATTTATCTGTTCTCAAACAGTCTTTTAAATTGAATTTTAATTTCCATATGCGAATAATGTTATGGAATTTCCAGATTTATTATTGGTGTATCATGGCCTGATCTAAGGTGTTTAAAGGTGTAGAAATTTCACATCTTTTATGCTACCTTGAAAAGTTTGAATTAATTGTTGCTTCTTTGATATGTGTTTAGGAGGATGGAAAAACTTAAACGATGGAAAAACTTAAGAGAATAATGGAGTAACTGAGTTGTGTATAGACGCTAATATATACATTAAGCTAGGCTAGAAAGTGATCCAGAAATGTAAGCCTTTGAAGCTAAGGGAAAGCTAGTCTTGAATTCATTTCTTGATGAATTATTCAAAACAGTGGTCTAAATTGTTTAGAGATAACAGGAAAGAGAAAGCATATGTCTATTGCATGCATTTTATACCTCGAGGTGCTGCTTATACAAAAATTTTGGATTAGAGAGGCCTAAATCAAAGTCTAATTTTAGAGTTAATACCTCTCTTAAGAACTGTTTGCATTTCCGTTGCCTTGTTACCTTGAACACAGGCCAGCAGTGCTCTGCTAGCAGTCTTCATTTATCTTACTGGTCAGGGACTGAGCAGGTCATGCCTCATATTCCTGGAAGTATGTTTTCTTTTCATTAGTTGATGTGTTGCTGAACGAGAAGAGAGGAAAAAGGCAGTAGATCAGGTGTTATATATCAAGGTTGGATGTGGTGCTTAGGGACATGGTTTAGTTGGTGATATCAGTGGTAGGAGGATGCTTGGAGGTCTTTTCCAACTGTTATGAATCTATATGCACAATGGATAATGAGTTCTGTAGTACAGGTTATATTACATGCATTAATCCTGTCTTAGATTGAAATAAAGAATGTGCTGTATAAGTCTGCTACTATTGAGAAATCACTGCAGGAGATTTCTGTTCATCTCCCCCTTTTTAGAGCTCACTTGCTGGCTCTGTTGTTTGCTAATATTTGGCCTGAAGGAGAACTGAGAGGTTTTTTTTTTTTTTTAATACATATTAAGGAGAACATTACTACGTGTTTACATTGCATTCCTGTCAGCAAGAATGCAACCAACAACCATAAGTAGGCTGAAATTATTTTCATTTTTGAAAGTGTTCAGACTTCATTTAAGCTTGTCAGGTAACTTGTATACAGACACTAAAGAATATGGAAGGATATTCCTTTGTTATGTTTATTCTTTTTATTTTTTAAACAAGGCTTTTTTGTGTAAGATACAACAACAGCATCTGATGGTGGTGAAAAGTTGCAGAGATTTAAGAATGCTTGAAAATCAAATGTGGAAGTAAAGGCTGATTGTTAGATGAAGGGAAAAAGCTACTTAAACATCTGGGAATTGTACATAATTCAATGATGTAACTGTTCAAATGTTTGTAAAGATATGAAAAGATGATGATCAAGATAAACCTGCAAAGTAAAAGTAGAGAGGCAAGGGCACAAATTCTTAGAAAAGAGGGCACATAATACAATGGAAGAAATTCTATGGTGCTGTCAGTGAAAAGGGGTGCTGAAGATACACTGTAAATATAAAAATGTGGAAGGAAACCTGGGTCCACAAGACTTCATTACTTTCTCATTGATGTTAAACGTAGAGAAGGAAGGTTTCTTAGCAAGTAAGAGGCACTCGTTGAATAGAGACCCTTTTTGCATACGACTGTTTCACAGACTAACATATTCAATGTGCTTAAATAATTCAATTTTTAACCTCCTCGTTCAGGGAGCTGCTCCAATATTGCTTCTTTGGCTCCAGTAGGCAGAAACATGGAAGGAGAAAGATGTTTAATAAAATTCCCAAGGATCTCCTGAGTGCTTTGTGTTTTATTCCAGACTTGCTGTTGGAGTGTGAAATTCTCCAGAATGATAGTTTTGTGTGTGGGGAAATGTAAGAGAAAAGCTTGAAAACATATTGGTTCTGAAACTGAATATGTTTGTTTACAGAAATACAAACATACGGTGAATGTGCAAATTACATTTCATACTGCTGCTTTCTGGGATGTAAATGTGGCATACTTGAAAGAATGCAGTAGAAAATGTCAGAATGTTTCTGTTAGCGTGTAATATGTCTATTGTTCAGAACAAGCAGGCAAGGCAGAATTTTCAGTTAGACCTCTAGCCGTGTCCAGAAGAATCTCCAGAATGACTTCTGTGTGTTGATATAATAATGGGTAAGGCAAATGTCAGAAGGTTTTCTGAACAGAGGGAGGAGTAGTAAAAGCTACATGGTACCTGAATGGATCTTTAGCTTTTCACAGTTTATTAGTATGTCCATTAGTATAAGATGTTTTTCAGTATTACTCTCCTCTACTTTTCTGCAAACGTTTCAGAGGAGTGAGTAATTCCAAATATTTTTATAGTTAGTGTGAATGATTTTTGAATACTCTTTTGAAGCAGGTATACCCTAAAATTACCCTTAAATTAATGAAATATTTTTCTTTGGGATTGTGTGTTATTTTTCATTTAGAGAGTTTTATTCAATGTAACTGAACAAAGGCTGATCATTTTCAGAGTGTAGAATTTGTCTTTGATCTTTTAGTGTGCACTTGCAGCCCAGAAGGCCAACTGTATCCTGGGCTGTATCAACAGAGGTTTGCCTGCAGGCAAGGGAGTGGGTCCCCTCTAGGTCCCCTCTACTCTGCCCTTGTGAGGCCCCACTCAGAGTGCTGCATCCAGCTCTGGGGCCCCCAGCACCATCAAGATGTGGACATATTAGAGTGGGTCCACAGGAGGGCTGTGAAGATGATCAGGGGGCTGAACTACTCTCCTATGAAAAAGGTCTGAGAGGTCTGGGGATGTTCAGCTTGGGGAAAAGAAGGCTACAGGGAGACCTCATTGCAGCCTTCCAGTACTTTAAGAGGGACTTACAAGTATGATGGAGAGTGACTTCTTACACAGGCAGATAGTGATATAGGACAAGGAGGAATGATTTTAAACTAGAAGAGAGGAGATTTAGATTAGATGTTATGAGGAAATGTTCCACTCAGAGGGTGGTGAGGCACTGGAAACAGGTTGCCCCGAGAAGCTTTGGATGCCGCATCCGTCCCTAGAGGTGTTCAAGGCCAAGTTGGATGGGGCTTTGGGCAGCCTTATCAAATGGGTGGCATCCTTACCCATGGTGGTGGAGTTGTAACAAGATGGTCTTTAAAGTCCCTTCCAACCCAAGCCATTTTACTGATTTTTATTTGCAGAAATATTTTTAGTGGTTCTTTTAAGTTCTGAGTTTTTGCCTCTGCTAGTGTGGTCTCGAGGTCCTGAACTTGCTCCAAAAGTAACTGTAGGAAGGACCCATTGGATGTAGAAATTTAGAGATGGTTCTTCTGCTAGCTTGTCTTTAAAATAAAAATAAAAAAATGGTTGTGAGTGTATATAAATAATGTACGCAGAGGTTCTGTGTATGTAATGTGTAAAAGCATGAAGAATGTAAACAAGGAATAGGAAATGCAGAGACAGTATTCCTGTCAAATAATGTCATCTTATTTCTGCAATTGTACAGTGAGGTAGATTGTCTGCATGGCAGTCAGCAAGAAAGTGGCAATCCTGTTTGTGAACAGCTGTGTTTGTTGAGAGATTAATATTTTTGTTTGAAACTCTTGTTTTTTTTCTTTCAATGATTGTTAGATACAATAATAATCTTGCTTATTTTAAGGTTCCAATTAGTTAGGCTTGTTTAAACCTACATACCTGTAGGTCAGTTTGTGATATTAGTTATAAAATAGATTTTAAAACCTTTGTTTTAAAAAACCTTGACTTGTTACAGCTGAGTAATGACCTCAAGTAATCTCCAGCTTTGGATAGTAGTCTCTTCTCAGCTGTCATTTGAAAATGTCCTCTGTATTTATTGTGCCTAAATGACAAAGCAGCAGATAAGAGATAAAATAAGTAGTTTATTACCTATCAGATTGTCAAAATGGCAGACTTTGCAATTGTTACTATAATAGGAACAATTAAAACATACCTATATCATACTTAATGTGCCACTCATTTTGTTATCAGAAGAACCATATGCACAGTTACAAGGATTTCACTGTTATAGGAAGAATGACTGATGGAGATAATAACTAAAAACTAGAATGACAGACATAAGCCTGGCAGACTAATTTTCCAGAGACAAAATAATTCTGGTATTTAACATTTTATTATGTCTGGGCAATTAAGGAAGTATACTATAGTGCTAAGAAAATAAGATGAAGATGAATCCTTTATTTTTTTGTTATCTTAATAATAGTTTAATTTTAGGTTTAATTTTAATATGTATATATAACAACGTTTTTTAAATCTTCAAATGCAGCATATTTTGTCAGTTCATTTTAGTTGTCACATGATGACTTTCTTTCACTGTAAACCAAATTATTACTGCCATGTTGGTAGTATTACAGATTTTTTTTTAAAAAAAGATGCTATTTTGTAGCTTGTGTTACTGCTATCAAACCTCCACCTACAACTTAAATGAGGAGTTAAAAGGTTGTGTTACCAGCATGGATGTGTAGTTAATGCTGGTAGTATTTTTCAGCAGATTTGGTTGAACCAGTTTATGGAAAACTGTTTCCTCAAAGACTATGTGCAATGTCTAGAAAAGTTTAAATTATGCTGTGGTCTGTCCAAGTGGTTCTTGCTTGTTCATTCCTGATACCAATCACAGATGATTTGCATTACGTGACTGATAGACAAAGTGTAGAACAATAGGGGCTTGGCTTTGTTCATTGTGAAAATCCAAGTAGTTACTGTTTTCTCATGTGGGACATTTAGATTTACAAGGTTGAATTAGTGTAGGTTATGTACTGGTTTATATAAAATATTTGATTTTTGTGATAACATTTGTGAGACTTAGATGATGCTAATCTTCAGATAGCTGAGTGTTTAACCCATTCCAAGGATTATTTATTTGAGATTAGGAACGTGCTAGGAATGTCTCAAGGCTTGGTGTTGGGGATGTCAGGAATGTGAGGTTGCTTATGATCATAAGGCTAAGAGAGTTAGCTCTTTGAAACTTAAGGCAGGATTCCAAGTGCCAAACTTCTGAAGTATGATTTGTGTAATTGATTTTTAGGGGTATGACTATTAAAACATCTTGTTCCATTTTGGAATTCCTTGATGGAAGCATAATTCTATACATTCTTTTCTAAATTATAAATACATTCACCCATATCAGAGAAACAGGAGTTACAGAGACACTTAATTCTGTTTTCTAGTTAAAGCAACTTCTCTTTTTTTCTTACAAAAGAAAAAAAAAAGTGTTCTCCAGTCTTCTAGCAATGATGTAGGGAGTTTTCATGGAATTTGGAGTATAAGAAAATTAAGGAGTTGTGGGAATGTAAAAAAGAGAAACACTGTTTTTTCCTGATCTGGAAGTGTATCTTGGTGTTAAACATTCCAACAGTGAGTTGTCACTAAAAGCAGTGATCCTACTTTTCTGCACGATTTCTGCCATGTGGTCCTGCAGTCTTCTGGTGATCATATGCTTTCAGAGTGAGTCACTTGGCCTGACTAACCTGATAGAAGACTAGCCATGCAAATGAATGGTTGTGTTCAATCAGCCAGCTGAAATACTGTCTGTAAATAATGCATCCTGTAAATGCATGAAGGCTGGATGTGGTTCTAATCCTTGATCTTCTTAATGCTGCAAAAATTAAGAATATTGCATATTCCTAATGCAATAATTGAAGAACTTCCTCAATATCAACGTTTATACCTGCTTTTCTTCTCATTCAGCAGGTTGGGCTTGAGTAATGAGATAGGTGTTTTCTGACTTCATTTCATAGGTTGGCTGGAAAGCACTCACAGTACTATTCTCTAGCCTGGGTGTTTTGTCTGTAGGAGAAAGCGTACCATTTCTCTTTGGCATATTTCTCTTTGGCATTTATGTACTGATTTTTGCTGTTCCAGTCTATATTAGTTTCTTTTTGATAAATCGTAGTAATCAATTTCCTTCAATTTCTATATCATAATAAGTTTTTCACATCTTTTGGTCTTAAACATAAGGAACAATTTAAAGAGGGGGAAAAAGTATTGGAGTGCCATTGAGAACCTTTTTTAAGTTGCAGATTAGTCTTGGTGTGTTGTAGGACTACTTATTTGGTACCCAAGTTGCATGTTTAAAATTTACAGACAACAGGCTTTTTGTACACCTACTGTGAAATATTTTAAAGAGGTGATAAATACTATTATCTATGGGATAACCAGAGAGGTTCAAATTAGACTTATAGGTCAGGGAGCTTCTATACAAAGGAGTTTCTTTTTTTTTTAAAAAAAAAAAAAAAAGAAAAAAGTCCTCTCTTCCAACAACAAAACCAACCCACACCCAGAAAACAAAACAAGCAAACAAAAAACACACTCCCTCCTGTATAAGCAGAATAATAGGTTTTAATGGAAAAGGGTTTAGAATGAAGGGATAATGAAGCAGTATAAAAGCACATTAACTGTGCCCATTCCTGCAACTTTGAGGTTATTAAGAATAAAGCCCTGCTCAGGGACATGTGGATTATGGCTCTACCTACTGAAAGACTCTAAGATTAAATTTGCTGTCTCCTTTGCTATTTTTTGAGGTGCCAGAACAATGACTCATTTGTAGATTGTTAAAACTCCCATAGTATGATTGTCCTCCTCATTTCAGAATGCTGCATGGTAGAATTTAAATGTTGACTAGATTTCAATACTAATCATAATAATGGGTTGAAATGAACCATAACAATTCCTACTTAAGAGTGTTTTTCTCAGAATGTCTAGGAATTCAGCTTTAATGCAGTAACTCTTGAGTACAGTGTGTGTAATTCAGAAATCATTAGTCTTAATTTTTCTTCAAATTTAAAAAAATCTGTTGGGATTTTTAAAAGATCCCCCTTGTAGGGATCTGCCTAGTGCAGGTTCTTGCTGAATCTTGAAAGGCCTTGAAAGAACCTCTAGGAAATAACTTCAGAAAGATGCAGATGTTTTCTGATTCGCAGGAAGCAAGTATGCCAGATGAAAGATTTTGGCTGTATTGTTAACAGGACAACATCATGTCTAATAGAAGTCAACCTTGTATTTTGATGGCAAGAAATAGGTGGCTTATGGAACTGGCCAAAAGAACACTTGGGGCAACAAATGAGTGCAATGTTTGTAACTACTGGAGCTGTTTAATAAAGTAAGTTTGGAAGGTTTCAGCTGAAGGAGGTTGGAGTTGGCACAATTTTTATAGAGTACTGTACTGTTCACAGCATTGTTTCTCAAGTCTTCAACTCCAGAAACAGTAGGGTTTGCTTCCACTTTGTTATAAATATGCCAATTTTTAAACATTAATGAAAGTAGGTTTCCAATAAAAGGCATATATTAGCAGTGTAATTTTTGCAGACCCTTTTGCTTGGAGTTTAGATAAACCTTGCTATAAACTTCTTGATAGATTTGCTAGAAAAGCTTGTGATTGAGTGCTATGTATGCTTGCCTTTTTGCTTCCACCTAGAATCCAGGGTCATTACTTTCTGTAACCATTTCAGTGAGCTGCCATAGTTTTCAGTCTGTACTGTCACCTGATCCAAGCATGCGCCAAAATACCCACTGTTTCTGGCTACTGTCTGCTGAATCTGCTTTGCAAACCCTTAGTTCTTAAGCTTTTGCCATAGCAAAAACCAGCAACGGACACTCTTATGGAGTGTACTGGACACATGCCATCCTGCTTCCCTAACTCCTCTAATTGTTTATGTAAATCCTTAGCTTTACTAAACTTGTAAATGCTACAGTGGCATCCCCATGTGAAATTGTGTGGCTTGTGTCAAAAAAGGGCTGCTTGTGAAAATATTTATCAGAAGAATATGAATGCTACACATTGCACTGCATTCAGTGTTTTGTATCAATTTCTAACTGCAATGTCATGGTGTTTGATCTTAATTGTAGACAATCATTTTGTATTTAATATTCAAAGGTAAGTTCATGTAAACAGTGTGAATGTACAGTATTAATATATAAACTTACTGATTCACATTTGGCCTCTGGAAGTGAAAAAATAGTGACTCAGTTAAATGTCTTAAAGGAGACTGGGTCCTCTGTTTACAAGCATTTGTTTATGCATGACTACAATATAAATTTTGAACTCGCACAGTGAGAATTTGTTGGATTTTTTTTGGAAGATATTGGGCCTGATCTTGTGAACATTTGAAGACAATGGCTGGAAAATTGTTCTTATCGTCAATAAGAATTAAAATAATCATTTATATTACTGTAATTCAGTAATTTTGTTAATTCTGATGTTGAACAGATTCGATTCCCAGTAAAGGGTTAAATGTTACCTGAGCAATGCATAGTGTTGAGCAACCTCACAACAATGTGTTTTTTCCATTATGATAAGTTATTCTTGTAGATAGGCTAGGTGAGAAAATCGTGTTAACTCTTAGGAACTTGTTCCTAAATTTTGATTTAAATGATAAATTTATTGTGGAGGAAAGTTTACATGTTTGCAGTAGAATTTGGGACCCGTCACTTCTATCTGTGCCATTTCTATTCCCGTTAAGCATATCTGTTCCCTTTCAACACTTCATTCTGTTTCAGTTTTTCCTGTCTGACCACATTCTTTTTTGGTGTCATCTTCTTGCTTGTAATCTTATTCTTTATTCCACAGCACTTTCCCAGTTCATCCCCAGTTGCTTCACCTGTTGTTCACTTTCAACTCCTTCATCATAACATCATTTCCTTTGCACTTTTTGTCATAGGAAGGTCATTAGCAGTATTTGCCAAATGGTACCTAATAGTGTGAAGAGAAAACAGATGATATAATAAAAATAGTTTTCCTTTGCTTAAGTCTCTATGTCTGGAAAAAGATTGCAAGAGTCCTGTTACATGTCCATTTTAGGTTTTTCTGTGAAGTACAAACATTTGTGTGGCTGTTCCATCCATGATTGTAGTAGCCACCAGCCTGTGGTCAAGCCTAACTGAGCCAGAATTGTTTTGCATCGTCAGTATACCACTTCTCCTACTACTTACACCTTTCTCTTATAGAGAGAAACACACATTAATAAGCAGATTTCTTGTCTGTGACTGGATGGGGAAGGAAAAATTTCTCCTGAGATCCATGTGTCTTCTACCACAAAGAGTTAGTGGCAACATTTACAGAATCTGCTTGTGGTCTCACATCTTCCATGCAGCTCCCTGTTCTATCAGACCTTGTAGGTTTTGCCTTAAAATGGGTTTCCAAAGTTCCTCTGTTCACTAACACTACCACCATCAGCTGGTGGCAGCAAGGACTATTTCTGTTCCAACTCAGAGATGCACATGCTAAAGATGACATTTTTGTCTCCTGCTTTCTTTTGTGTACCACAAATTGTCGGCCTAGGTGAGCTTGGGGACTCCAGCGCTGTGATGTGATGGGCTACTTCTGTATGATTCTCAGCTCTTAAAAGCTGCAAAGTTTGAGACCTTGATAGCAAGTACCCCAACCATCTGAGTCAAGAATACTGTATATATAACCTTGAGCATTTAATTTTTCCCAGTTGGCAAAAGTCCTTTCAACAGTGGTTTCGCTTTGAGGAACAGCAAAGTATAGTGCCTAGAGATTCTGCTAGGAACATACTGAAATTTGGTGAAGGTGAACTCACCTATAATGGAACATGATACAGTTCATGAAAATCCTTAGTCTGTTTTGTGTTGTGGTGTGTATGTTTCTGTCTCAGTTCTTAGTAGGGTTTTCCACAATCATCAATGTAGTTTTTTGTTCTTAAAGCCAAGTTTGGATAAACCTGATTCCACACACCGAAGCCTGCTCTTAGTACAATGCTATGAGTACACAAGCATTAACATCTAAAGTTAGATATGGTTGAATATACAAACCTCTGTGCTTTTTTAATTGTTAGAAAATGTTCATTAGTTTATTTTAGAAAGCTGAAAGCCTAGTTCCATATCAAAAGCTGAGGTAAATTAATGGATGAATACATATTGCTGTACGATAATTCTGCTTCAGTAAATTTCAAAATATCTGTATATCTACATCTTCCATTTTTGTTTGCATGTTGTCAGAGAACTTAGTGTATGATAATCACGTATCATACACTATACTTAGAAACATTCCTGATAGTAACAAAGTGCAGAAGTGGTTCCCAATGAATGTCAGATTATGGCATTGATATTTTAAATAATGATAGCAAGGAGATCTCAAGGGCTGGATGTATCCATGCAAAATTGAGTTGATTTCAGAGAAAACGTACATGAATCCATCTGTTCAGATCCCTTTGCAGCATCTGAATGCCTACTGTTTATTACTGTTTCTCCTCTTATTTTATGTATAAACAATTACCATAGTTTTTAACTAAGTTCATTTGTACACGTAAGCCATTTTGAAAGAATAAACACTTCACAAACTCCAGTTTTAAGCTATTGTACCTGTTGACTTATATGTAAAAAGTTCACAGGAGGAGAGCTTTAGTTCTCAGAAACTTACTGCTGAACGACTTACTCTAGTAGCACTCGTCTTTGCATTTTTAATACAGTTTTCAGGAAAAGCAGGTAGGATGTATTTTAAGATACACTTCAAAGACAATAAGGTAATTAGATAAAGAATCCATTTTGGAAAAAAAAAAAAGTACGGTCACCAGGATACTGAAGCATAAAATGAATAAATTGATGAATGTCAGCATACATCTTGGGCTTCTTAATGTTGTTAATTTAGAAGTAGTCGCAAATAAGCATGATTTCTGTAAGTTAGAAATACTGAAATGAGCCACAGAACACTGTGTGTTTGACTGGTGATATAATCTTGAACAAATATTTAAAAAATCTCGTAAACAGGACTTCAGATTGCAGTAGGAAAAACTGTTCAGGTTATTTTAAAGATGTCAGATGTACACTGATGTAAAATATTATTACTATAAATGCCGTTTCATTACTGCTACTAGTAGTTTTTACATATTACAGAAGATCTGTGATGCTTTATTGCAAATTACATTCTCCTCATATGTTGTTGGAAACTGACAGTATGATCTTAGAGTAGATAGAGATTGGAACAACATCTACAATACTTTGATGTTGGTTGTCATATGGACAACAAGAACACAGTAACTTGTCAGAACCAGTTCCATGGATGATTTTAAAAAAAAAATGAATGGAACTGTCCTGTTGGTGTTTGCTCAATACTTGAAGTGTGACAGCTAGGAAATAGAAAGTTGTCAGATAAAATGCTTGAATGTAAAAAATTAAAACCTACAGATTAATTGCATGAAACTTTATGTTGAGAGAGTGCAGAATAGTGAACTGATTTATGCTTTGTCTTTCAGATGAACCAGAGACACGCGATGCATGGTGGGCAGAAATCAGACAAGAAATAAAATCCCATGCCAAGGCATTGGGTTGTCATGCTGTAGTGGGCTACAGTGAATCAACTAGCATTTGGTAAATCATGATGATGATTTGATTTTCAAAATGCCACAGAAAGTTTATTTCTTCTTCAGTGAATTACAAATGATAAACAATTTCAACACAGTTGTTACTGTCTAGCATGCCTACTTTGGAGAGCTTATTGAA
The DNA here is from genome assembly GCA_011075105.1 of Heteronetta atricapilla. NCBI lineage: Eukaryota > Metazoa > Chordata > Aves > Anseriformes > Anatidae > Heteronetta > Heteronetta atricapilla. Next base: position 76,517,063 of record CM021731.1, on the reverse strand, counting down.
TTAACTTAGATATTGGTATTGTGCTTAAAAAGTTAAACAAGTTGTCAGATTTCCTTTTTGTTAACAGATGTTTTTTTGGGTTTTTACTGGATTTTCATTTGTTCTCTAATGAGCATTTTATTGTTTTTATTTCTTTTTTTTATTTTGAAACCTGCATGTTTGTTTTTGTAGTAACAATTTATCAATGAAATTTTCTAAACTTAATCTGCCTAAATACTTAAGACTGTTCCTAGAAGTATATGTATTGCAGTTTCAGTATGGGATTAAAACTGGCAGACTGGTACTTAAATGGTAAACTTCAAGCTTAAGACACAAGCTCTTTACTAAGAATGTATTAATTGTACATTAAAGGCAAATGTGCTGCCTGATAGATCAAGATAGATTGGTACTTCAGATGTCAATGCTTGTCTTTCTAGAAAATGCATGTCATTATTTTCTCAGAATGCTACAGTACTGTTCAACATGTTAAGCTGCAGCTCTGCAGTAGTCTTTCTGAAGCACAGGGTTAGGAAGTGATTAAGTTCTCCAGACCTGCATCCAACTCAAGCCAAAATTCCAGTGTCTTGCTGTATTCCCCTTGACAAAGACCATTGCAGTCTTGGGTGATTTGTGGCTTAGTAACAAAATGTGAGAAGCTTGGAGATGAGGAGAAATAACTGGGGATTTGATTACTCCTTTCTCTCTGGCCCAAGAAAATTTTTTGTCTAGTTATACCTTGGGAAAGTAATCTGTGAAGAATTCCTCCTGGGGCTGAGTGAATCTGAAAAACACTTTGATTCACTAGTTGTTTGAGTAGCTCTAGGAATGTAACTGAAGCAGACTTGGATTACTAAATTTATTTTCTGTCTAGTTGATTATGCCTAAATACTTCAAAGAAAAAGTAATAGTAATTTGCATTTTTAAAGAGATAAGGGGGAAACGGTTTTGTTTTATTTTGCAACTGGTAAGTTGAAGGAAATAGGAGTAACACAGTGCTTTCCATGAGTCTATCCATATAGCAGTAAGATAACCAGAAATGATCAGTCTGAAATACACGACATGGATTGCTTCACTTGTGGCTCCTTCGCATTTATTGCTTCACTGCATTAAAAAAAAAAAAAATATTTAACAAAACTTGAGAACAGTTTTTGGAAGTCAAGTACTTGTTCTCCTGTGTAACTACTCCACTAGTGCTTAGTATACAGACAAGGCAGGGTGTCTTTTTCTTACACTGTTTTATTTGGTTGTGTCTTTTTTATGGTGTATTAAACACTTTATTTACCTCATATATGTAGTTTTCACGTTTCATCCCTTGTGGATGGATTTACAATAAAAATGGAAAAAAAACATGCCTTTGGTCATCAGTCTCCCTATAAAAAAGCATGAATATTTGGGAGATTTTTTTTTAACTATGGGGAAAGAGTATACAGAGGTAATCTAATAACTGACTGCCTATTTCATGCTTTCATTTTTTTTTTTTAGAAATTTAATGTAGTTAAAACTTAAAAATGTAGTAAGCATAAAACTTAAAATTAGAGTTTCTGTGCTTACTTGTCAATTCACTTTAATTCCATGCTTAAAGAGCAAAGGTCTTTTCTGTAAGTACTGGTCTGCTAGATATTGCATAAGAAAAATTACTCTGAAAATAAATGACAACTAAGAAGGAAAATATATCATTTGACAAAATGTGGGAGAGCTTTTCTCCATGTTTTTCCAACATAGTATTTTATGTACTTAGTGTTACGGATTTGTTTCTTATTTAACAATTTCAAAAATACTAAAAGCTTTGTGATCATGCTTTGATGCAAGCTTTAACTCCGTTAAGTCAGGAATACAGTCAGTTACATTGTATGCTACATGTGACATTATTGTAGTTTGTAGTTAAATTTTACTGTTCTGCTACTGTTTATACTCCAAGAAGCATCCTTGTCAATGTTGTATTGTAGCTGCATTTTGAGAGTGAATGTCTGTAAGATGACGAGGCTCTCAACTTCCAGCTTACTTAATTCTTTAAAGCCTTTTCTTTAACTAATGTTGCTTGACTTTGGTTGGTTGACTGGATGTCTATGCTTTATTAACTGTGGTATTGAAAACCATTCTTACACCTGGTTAACCTTTGTGATACTATAGCATGTTCTTTATAATCTTGTGCAAAGCTCTTTCTGTTCGGTCCTTTTGCGTCTTACTGATAAAATGGTTTAAATAACACAAGAGGATTGTGTGTAAGGTTTAATGGATAAAATTGCAGAAGTACATAAAATTAATAGCCATATTTAATTCACTGAGACTTAAATACAAGCATTTTAATCTAATAGTTTTATTTTGAAGTGGCACCAACTAGTAGGTATTCACTTTGTTGTAATTCTTTTCTCTTATAGTGAAGAGGTCTGTATTTTGTCCGCGTCTGGCACAGCAGCTGTACTGAACCCTAGGTTTCTTCAGGATGGCACCATGGAAGGCTGTTTGGAACAAAGGTTGTCATGGCAGCCTGGCTTCTTTTCCATAGGGTCAGAGAAGGGAGAGGTTGATTTTTTTCCTCAAAGCCAAGATAGTTCTTCTCTATTAGGGTAGGTTACAGTGTTACAGTGCAGGATGCGGGACCAACCACTTTACTGCTTTTCACTAACAACAACAACAACAGAAGTAATGGAACTCTGCAGCAAATTATATATTCTGTTTTTATTTCTAACAGTCTGAATAAGGTAACACATTTGATACTAACCACAGATAACTCAGTGTTTTTCTTTGGCACTTCTCAGGTATCTTTCTCAACTTTGTATCTCATTAAAAAAAAAAAAAGACAGATGTATGATAAAGTACATAAGCCAAATGCGGCTGTGGCTATAACATCTGTATATATGCTCTGTGTGTTATTTAAGAGCTGTATAGGAAATAAAGTAGCATAGTTGTAAAACAGAAGTGATCACAGACTTGCAAAGGATGTCTGTTTTAGTTGAAGTTTGAAGAAAATCATTAAACTGAAGGAAAAACATGAAGTTTTCTGCTATATGCCTTTGTTTCTGCCTTTGCAAATAAAATGTGAAGAGTGATGATTGATAAACACTTTCAGGAAAAAAACAATTAGATTAATGTATATTGGTAATCTATTGTTTGTCTGAAAAGTCATCATATATTTCAAGGGATTGCTGTAGTTGTAAGTAAGGCTATTTATTTTACCTGAACATTTTTTCCATATAAGCCTGCTAATGTTGTACTGTGTGTTACTGTCTTACTTTGTTAGCAGGAAGCTGTTATTATGTAGATAAACTCTTGAAAACTGTAGCCAGAACAAAAATACCTTTTATATTCAGTATATCACTCAACATTTTGTCAGAAAATAAGAGGTGAAGAGAAAGAAATGTTGTGTTTATATTGTGAAGGAAATTCCATTTTTATCTCAGTATGTATTTCACTACTACTAAGAATCGTGGCAAGGTTAACAAATGCCAAAGGAAGGCAAAAACAACCAGGCAGACAAAGCCTGTGTTTGAGACAGAATACGCTTGGCAAAGCGACACCTAGTCTCTCAGATTTGTCTTAAGCATCTCCTCAAAAATCACTGTGAAGAATTCCTCATGTGAAACAAAATAAATTTGTCAGGATGTAGTTAGCCTATGCTTTCCTTGTTAGTATTTTTGTAGTGGTTGTTTCTAGGTATTTCCTTTTGGGGAGGGGGACTAACTGTTCTTAGTGAATAACAAGTTTACCTAACACCTTATCTTAGGAAATAAATTGGCTATTCTTACAATGTTAATGCATATTGTGCTGCTTCTCAGTAGCATGGTTGTTGTGTTGTTCATGTTTTGCTCATTATGTTTGTGGATACAATCCAGGTAAAAGAGACTTTGTTGTATTTGGTACAGCAAATTCTCTGTAAAGCAGTTGTACCATGGACTACGTTTAGAAAGTCATAGAGCCTAAAGCCAGCTCAGTAACATTTTAGATTTATGTAAGTCATTTGGCCACTGTATGTATATGATCTTTCTATAATAAGTTTGAACACAAATTTTATTACATCGTTTTATCTAGTAATGTGCAGCCTAATTTTATCCTTTTAATTGATGAGGTGCAATACTTGTCATGTTGGTATAACAGAACAGAGTATAGCTGCAGTGTATGATTTAAGTAGGTATTGCTGTAGGTGTTTATACACATGTGCACATGCTGATGCTTGTCAATAAGATGCGGATGTTTTAAGTATGTTCTCCATAATGTATTTTTAGGATTGAAGAAGCTTCACCACCAGGTTGTGGATTTTGCCATATTCCATATGATGAATTGAACATGCCGTTCCCTGCTCACCTCACTTATTGTTATAACTGTAGGAAGCAAAAAGTTCCTGATGTCCTTTTCACCACAATTGATCTTCCTGTAGAGGCAGCAGTTATTGGGAAGGGCTGTCTTATTCAAGCCAGGTATCGATCAAAATGTTCTCCTAGTAAAGTTCTAGAGATCTTTGAAATAACTCCTGTTGCTAAAATCCAGTATGTTATCAAATATGAATTTTTGATGCTGAATTGCTAGGTATTAATGACAGTGTACTAGGGTATGAGAGGAGAAGGAGAGCCTTCTCCCATTGTATTGTGTGTCATGTTTGCTGATGGAACCCTTGTTAACTTTTGTGTGGACACTGCTGTGTTTTGTCTGCCTGGATTAGAGTTTTCATGCTTTAATTTGGTGTTTGCCACTGCTAACATGAACATTTACAGCTATTCCTTTGGAAACTCAACTGTTAAGTCAGTTATATTAATTCTATGTTTGCATCCGTAACTGAACTTCATCTCTGTAGAATTGTCAGCTATGTCCAGCTTATACTCTAGTCTTTGAATTTTTGAAAGAGAATAAGGAGATTTACAGTGAAGAAGGAAGGGTTAGCTGTGTATGGGGTGGCCATCTACATGAGTAGGTAATTACTACTTTGGGCTGAGAGGGTTGTCGTTTATGGTTTGTAACCTATCTGTGGATGACTGTGACAAGTGGGGTCTGCAGTGGGACCTGCCCTGTTGAACATGTGGAGGGCATGAGATTGACATCTCTCTTCATGTTTGCTAGTTGTACCACACTGAGGGGGACCAGTCAATACAATATCCTTTGAGTTTTTTTTCTTCTCTGAGAGTAAGAAATGCATCAGTAAACTAGAGTGAGTGTAGTAGAGAGCCAACAAAAGAGTAAGGAGCACCTGAGCTGGACTTGTCCTCTCTGGAGAGAGGAAGGATACAGGAGGATCTAACAGTATCCTGTCCAGACTTATGGTGGGGTAATGGAGAAGATGGAAAAAGGATTGTGTGCAGTGGAAGAGCAAGAGGCGTAAGCTGAAGTAATAGAGGTTCATACTGGGTATAATGAAAAGCCTCTACCCCATGAGGACTGTCAGGCAGTGGAGCAAATTACTTAGAGAGGCCGTCCCAGACTCCATCCTTTGGGAGTTTTCAAGACCAAGCTATACAAGAGATCAAGCTATATAAGAGACCAAGACCTGCTATAATCTCGCAAGGTGACCCTGCTTTGTGAAGGAGGTTGTACTTCTCACATGAGTTTTTCTAATCACCCTACAGTTACCATTCTCTGATTTGTGTTAGAGAAGAATTACTGGAGCTACTCTAGAGGTGTATTATGCAGTTCTCCTTTGGTATTTTCCATATTATTAAACTGTGTGTTCAGCACCAGTTTGGAAATCAACTTTGTGTCACAGTGTTGTTCCTGCTATGTCTCTGGCGTGCTTGCAGATGTCCCATTTTCTTTAGGATAGTTTCTCAAAACATTCACAACTTATGATCAACCTTCGCCCTAGAAAAAAAAAAGACACGGAGCTATAGTGACAAGGATTTTTGAGGTGAACTTTACAACTTGATAGGATTGGGTGAATTACCACATTTTTCATGGTCATGTAGTAATGGTGATCCTTAGAAGAAAGTGTCTGACTATATCATTAAATCACATAGTTGTCGTTTGCTTTTTAAATGACAGTTTGCCTCTGAAAGTAGGCAGTCATTATATTGGTGTGGTGTTTGAATTTCAGTTTATGGAACTATAAACTCAAAGATTGGATGGACTATGACTATCAGTGTAGCCAGAGATGGTATTTGTAGTCTTTTTTTTCCCCATGGAAATACAAGTATTTTTAATCTCGTTAGTGCTAGAATTGCAAGAGCATTTGATTTTTCTTCTTCCTTTTTTCTTTTATTCCCAAGTGTGCCTTGAATAACTATATTACTACAAATTTTTAAAGTTCTACCAGTAGATGTAATTTCCTGTACTTGTATGTGGTGCACTTAAGAGATTTGCAGCAATAGAAATATGAAATAGATGTTTGTTAGTTATTCGGTGCTATCAGGCTATTTTGAAAAACAGCCTGTGTGAGGCATGTTGTTTCTATCTGATAGCAAGCCTTAAGCATATTTTAAGGAAGGAAATCTGACTTTGTTCAGTAGTCTAGAAAAATGCAGTATTTCTAATTTTTGTATACTGCTTTGATAGAGAATATTTTTTAAATGTTGCTGAAGGTTACATATAGTTCTACTTTGTTTCCTTTATTGTTACATGTTTTTATTGATAATTAAAACAGCTTCCTATTAAAAATGAAGATCAAATCTTAGTTATCAAGCCTCAGTGCATTAGTCTGCCTTGATCTTACTGACAAGGATTTACTTTAATTTTTTTACAGGATTTTAAAATACATTAAAAAGAAACTGTATTAAGTTATGCATTGAGGGGGGGAGATCAAAATATACTGTTATCCCTTTTGGTTTTCAACAGTCCATTACGCCACTTCATCTTGTCAGGTTATGCCGTCTAAAGAAGAAAGCTCAAGCAGAAGCAAATGCAACATCTATCAGTAATCTCTTGCCATTTATGGAATATGAAGTGCACACTCAACTGATGAATAAACTTAAGCTGAGAGGAATGAATGCTCTGTTTGGGCTAAGAATTCAAATCACTGTGGGTGAAAATATGCTAATGGGGTTGGCAGTAAGTACAGTTTCAATCTTGGAATTCTTTTGATTTCTTACAGTATGTTTTTGAAAACAGAAGTGTTGTGGAATTCAGGGTAACTAGAGATATTAAAATGTTATTATAAGAAGAAATTGAAGTGATGGAAAGAAATAAGATGCCTAAACGTTGACAAATGAGGACAGGCTATCATTCAGTGCCAGAAAAGAAGATTGGAATGTCTTGACTCTCTGCTAGAGGAGAAGATTACTAGAAACAGGATGAGAGGAAAAGAAGCTTTAAATGGTTTAAATTTTATATATATATATATATATATATATATATATATATATAAATAAGCAATTGTGTTCTTTAAAGGTCCTGTCAGAGATCCCTGTTCCTCAAGGTGCATTACACTTCCATGACAAAGAAGGTCAATTAAGTCTCTCAAATACATCCTTTGGTTAGTTGCCAACAAGAGAAAGATCTGTTGCCTCTTTAATGGCACTGAAGAAATACATGATAGATTAAAAGTGTCCTAAAGTTAGTAAGGAAATGTTAACTCACAATATTTTCTAACCTTGTTCTGTCATCTGGGGTTAGAACAGTGAATTATGCTTCTTCCTGCATCAGTGTAAGAGGACGTTTCCATAATACTGACTGGTTTGCATTTTCTTTTGTCTGAACTGGTGATCTGTTTTCTGTGAACACAAAATGGAACTGTCACAACTTCAGTAATAATGTAAACGGTTTGGACAGGTTTTAAATCTTTGAAACTGGGAAACCATCACTTGACTACGTGAGATACACTAATGCCAAGACATTTATCAACATAATTCATTTTGAAGATATAAATTCACAACAGTTTAGAAGAACAAAGAGGTTTTAATTTGTACTGTGTTTGGAACTTTTAGGTAAATTATGAGCTCCATCATGCAAAAGATCTATGAGAAGGAGGGAGTTCATAAAATAATTGTTCTGCATAACAAGGTTGTAGAGAGTGATGGTGCTGCAATGTACACTGCAATCATACTGCATTATAGCATAAGTGTTATTTATTGAAAACTGTTTCTATAAAAATACTAAAAGGACATGCTTGTTTAAGAGATTTGAAGATGCTGAAGAGTATCTTTTTTCTTAATGACTTTTTAAAAAGTCTGCAACAGGTGTGTATCTAGCAGCTTTGCCAACACCTGGTGGTATTCAGATTGCTGGGAAGACTCCAAATGATGGCAACTATGAGCAGCATATATCTCACATGCAAAAGAAAATAAATGATACGATAGCAAAAAACAAGGAGCTTTATGAGATTAACCCTCCAGTAAGTAAAACTTTTGTATTCTTAAAACCCAAGCATTCTGAATCAAACACATATATATGTATATCCTTGCATTCTTAGATTGAATCAGTTTGAACATAAATTGCTTTAGTATATTGTTTTCACTATTTTTTGTGAACCTACTGCAGTTTTCAGAACTCCTGATCTACATAATCAAATCAGTTTGATCTTGTTTAGATTTATTTCTCAGTTATTTTCAGAATGTTCTGATTCTTAGAACTGTAAACAAATTGCTTAGAAGTGGAATTATTTTGAAGCTATGTAGAGCAACTGTTAATTTGATACCTTTTTTAGGAGCTACCTGAAGAAATCATTGGGTCTCCCATTCCAGAACCAAGACAACGTTCCAGGTTGTTAAGATCTCAGTCAGAAAGCTCTGATGAAGTTACAGAGCTAGATCTTTCACATGGGAAGAAGGATGCTTTTGTCTTGGAGGTGATAAATGTTTTCAGTACTTTCATATTTTTATTTTCCTGAAATACACGTTAAAAAAAGAACAAGTTAGAAAAAACTCTTACTCATCCCCAAAGACCATTTTTAAATTGTGTATACATTTTTTTTTGTATTGAGAATCAGTAGAAAGAAAAATCAAATTTTTAACATTTTCTGTTTTTTCCAGTTGTTTAAAGCATAGTTACTGTGTGCCTATGGGGACAATATCTGAAAAAAGACTTTGTGGAAGTGACATAAGATATAGAATTATAACTAAGCTAGTAAGAATTGTTCGTCCATTTGTACGACCATTTTCATTAAGCACATTTGCAATTACCATTCTCTGTGTGCACCAACAGGAATGGAATTGTATCCTCAAAACAAAAATGGTGAGAGTTGTTCTTTGAGGCACTGTATTGAAATAGATGAGTTAATCAGAAGATATTTGATTAAATACAAAAGGGTTGAATGCCTCTCTCAAAAACAGAGGATTATGTTAAGGCATAAAAACCCCCCAAAGACCATTTTGCTGCAAGAGACCCTTTGGAGAAGTTATGAAATATATCTGAAGAAACATATGCCCAGCCTCCATTTTGCTTTCACATTTCTCAAATGGTAGAGGGATAGCGGTAATAAAAGTTAGGTGTATTTCTGTTGGGTTGCCTCATTTAGAAGGTCAATACATTACAAGCAAAGATTAGGTAGTTAAGGACTGCATTATATGGTCCAAGCAGAGTTCAGCTCATTTTTTGCTGTTTCAGGGAATTCTTCTCTCCACCATATATATAGACCATGGTACGTGTGGTTGGAAGGATAAGAGGAGTTTTCTATGCAGAAAGGAAAATCATAAGTGCATAGGAGAGTATGTTATAAATGCTGCTCAGAGTAGGGAAAAAAACGGATACTTGGAGAATGAAGCCTGAATTTAGGGACCATGTTTAGTGCCTTACATTATGTGAATGTGTTGGTCCTAGAATATGCGCCCCTATGTTTTGTTAGCACAATCTTTATTTATAGGAAAAAAAATAAAAAACTTTTCATGTGTGCAACCATTTACTACTGTATCCTTTGTTAAGAAATTGACTATTAGACACAACATTCGAGAGGCTTTAATGAGGCTACCTACTCTGACCTCAGATAAAATCATTGGTCACTGGAAATAGTGGTTTAAAAAAAAAAAGTAATGTGATGAGGAAATGCTGTGAGATGGTGGGAAGGCAATTATGATTGCTAAGGTTGTCTGTATTTAACAACATCAAAGTACTCTTCTTTTGCTTTTTTAAAGTGAGGAAGTTGTGTGTGTGTCAAGGAGAAGCAGTACACAACAGAAAACCACTTAATACTGGAATTAAGATAAAAGTAAATTCCAAAAAATGTGGTAAGAAAATGTCAGAAGCTTAAAAGTAAACTTGGATCTCTTGCAGATCAATAAGGCAGAATTAATTTACACAAAAAGAGCATAGAAATATTTACAGAATGCTGGGGTAGATGTGTTCTCAGTCTGATCTAAAATCAGAAAAGTCTTTAAACTGAATGTTGCAGAGTTTATTTCAACAGAAAAGCTAATAACCCCCCAAATGTGCCTTTTTCCTATTTTATTTTCTATTGCTTATACTGAACAAGGCTTTTTAAAGTCTTTGAAAGATTTTTATCTGGCACTGGAATAGGCAGAGAATGATCACATCAGTATAATTATATATTTTATGAGAGCTCTCATAGTCAGTGCTCTAGTTCTAAGTTGTGTCAAACCTTGTTTAGTATTTTCAATTGTTTTAGAAATTATATTTTTGTTATTCTTATGTAGTGCAGTTCCTGTGTGTTCTGGGTATGTATTTTATTTTTAATACCATTTAATTAAGGTTTTCAAGTGTTAAGCACACAATAGACTGCTGGATTAGATTAAGAAGTCTGGTTGATGGAATCCTTTTTGAAAATCTCTCTTTAACTGTCAGATACAGATCTCTTTAACATAATTTTTATATCTTTCTGAGACTTATGACTGGAAGAGCAACATGATTTTTATCTATTACTACTTTCTTTTCCAGATTGATGATACAGATGCGATGGAAGACGTACATTCTTTACTGACAGATGCTCCACCACCTTCTGGTATAGTTAAAAACATATTTTTCTAATTTATACTGTAGCCTGTATAACTTCATTTTTATGACATACTGGGCAAAATAGAACATTCTAAGTTAAAGTGAAAATTGTCTTGAAGAGTTCAGTTTGACATACCTGGGAAGAACAAGTCCCTAAGATTTCTATGAAAACAGGTAAACACAGTATTTGTGTGGCATGTTGTGTGTCACTGATTTTTACTGTTGTTGTAAATTTGTAGTTAATTCATATAGGCATGGAGCACAGTATGTTGTTTAAGTATTTTTAGCCGTATAATGTGACATAGTGGTTTTGTATTCCAAGAACGTTATAATTTGAGGTGAGCAATTTGCCCTTCTATAGCAGTCTTGTTTATCTGGTACATATGTATTTTCCTTACTTTGTGATTGTGCTATACTGTCAACTCAAATGTAAGTGATTTTCTATAGAAAACAATGAGGTCACGTAATAGAAACGCAGTAGTTTCTAACTTCATTGTGTTTATAGATGTACTTCTTTAAGAGTTATTTAAGAATCCAGTGCAGGAAGAGGTGTACTGTATCACCCAGTCTCAGCTTGCTGACAGGGATTAGTCAAGAATGTGTGTTGCATTAAATTAAGAGGAAGTAAAACAAACAAACAAAAAAGTCTGCCAGGAGTTCATAGTTCAGCAGCATCCCAAGAGAAGGATATTTTATGTGTAATTCATAGTTTTTTGTCAAACTCTTCTGTGCATTTGTGTGTTTGCATTTCAAATCCATGTGCTTTCAGTGTTTGTAGAATTTTGCATCAGAACACGCACCCTTATACCCATTTCCTTATGTTTGTTTTGAATCAGCCACCATCTATCTTCTTGTTTGTTTTTCCTCCTTACTGTATTGGAGAAAATATGAATCATTGCATTGTATCAGTCTTCTTTAGGCCATCTATGGCTTTATAGACATCTGTCATATATAGACATCTGTCATATGCATCAGTGGCACTCTTTGATCTGGATAAGAGGTTAACATAGTTGTTGATTTTACAGAAGTTTCATGGTATGTTTGGTCATACTTGTCATCCCTCTTTTTCTTCTTGAGATTACCCATGTATCTGAGAATGTATCTGTTCCCTTCCTAATAATTGCTATTAGTACTTACCTTTTAAGTTCTGTTGAGTCCAGAACTATCTTTATCATAGTTACCTATTATTACAACCAATTTTTTTATTCCTCATAGTCTCTATTGAATATAATCTATCATTGTATATATGATGTTAAATTTTTCTGCATGCATCAACTGCTTTTTTAATATTGATTTTCATCTATTATCAACTTACTATTTATAGTTAGGTCCCACTACAGTTGATTTTACTACCCTAAAATAAGGCTGTCAGCAGTTGCCTCATTTTTTCCTATTTGGAGATAAGTTATGTTGGGAGCATACAGTCCTGAGTTTAAAATGTCTCCTCTGTGAAAATTGGCCATTTCTTCTGACCCTCTGTTTAGTCTTTTAATCAGTTGTATTTTCTTCATGGTATTCTATTCTACCCTTGAGCATATTGGTTTACTGAAGAGTCCTTGGTGGAGGATCTTAAAGTGGATTGTGGCAGCCTTTTGTTTACATGTTTGTTGATTCCTTCAGAGAACTCTGTTGGATGTGTAAGACATCAGTTTATTTACAAAAGTAGTATTGGCTTCTCTTCAGTGTTCTGTTTTTCTATCTGCCCATGAACTTCATTTTCTAGAATATCTTTGACAGACCAGTAATACCAATATCTGTACTAAACAAATTAGTAGCTCCCAGTTACTTCAAGGCATCTCACTACCAAAAGATGAAAAGATCATTTCCTCTGGTAGCGAGGTAATTTTAAGTGAGAGTTTAGTTGCAGTTAGTCAGCTATTTCATCTTTTCCCTTTCCAGTTGTTTATATGATTCCTTACTTGTTATTTTGCCCATTTGTCCAATAAATTCTTCAGAAACTTTCATTTAAGACAAGTTCTTAGATTAAAAGTAAACAAGGGTTTTCTACCATCATGGAAACCTTCACCGCCATGGTGAACGTTGATGCAAAAAAATGCATATTTTTCTGCCATCTTTAACTTCACTGATATTCTTTCTATTAACTTGATTCTTCAACAAGATTTCTGCTTTTGATATTCTGAAAGAAAACTTACTCATATTTACACACTTTGCAAGCTGGTTCACAATTTCTTTTCTAGTTAATTTTGTGCATTGACACAGAGCCCAGCAGGTTTTTCTCTTCTGAACACATTAGGTGTATATTCAGATTTTCAAGGTTGCTTATTTGCTTTAGATAACTTCTCTTACTGTGTTGTTCAGTCATTATCCTTTTTTTTTTCAGTCTTTTCAAGTCTCTCTTAGTAAGTGCTAGGAGTTTGTACTCCAGTCTTTAGGCAGTATCTTCAAAGCATCTCTATGCTGTCTATCAAGGGTTAGCTTTTAGCTTCTCCAACAAGCACCTTTTTAGTAAGCTTCCTCATTTGTACTTAGTTTATTCAAACTAAATAGCGGATTTTGGTGTTGGTTCTTCTTATGAAAATACTTAAGTGTTTTCTTCATCAGAGCAAAAATACTTTGCTTCTCCTTCCTCAGGACCGACTAGCTGGGAGTTTATTGTTTCACAGGGCGTGGGAGAAGTGGCTATGTGAAGCAGCCAGGGAGCATGTCTCACCAGGTCATCTTAGTATCATGGGACATGAGCTACCCAGTCTCCATGGGGAGTAACTCAGTGTTGCATTTCATACTATTTAGTCTCAACACAGTGACACCTCTTGTCTTGCTTTTTGGTATTTCAAGATATATTCAGAATAAGAATTGTGTAGTCAGAGGATTTGTTTTAGAAGTGGTGAGTTCCACCTCTATTATTAGCTTTTCACTTTAGTATAAATAAGAACAACACATAGCTTCTTTATGTTGTTATACAGTATTCAGGAACACTTGAGGGGAATTACTTGGAAAACATCAAATGATATTGTATATATTTCTTTCAAAGTATTTTGATATTTCAGTGTACAACATAATTTTCCCAAATATTTTTTTTCAGGTTTTTACAGTTGCAACACAGAAATTATGCCTGGTATAAATAACTGGACACCAGAAATTCAAGTAAGGTTATTTGAAAGAAAGAAAAAAAAATCCAAATTGAGTTGAAATATGAAGTAGTAATTTCAGTGATCTCTGAAGTATACTGATTTTGAAAGATAAATTTAAAGGGTACTCTTGTGTTAGAAAAACAAGTGATGTTTTGGTAAGAAAAGTAGGGTATGAGAGTATATTTTGTTGTGCTTTTAAAAATGCTATTATCTAACAATGTATTAAAATAACGTGAGTGTTAGAAAGTAGCTGCAGGAAAATACGGAATTTTAAGTTTTCAGACATTCTTAATAGTTTGTTTAGATTTTACAGACTTTTAAACAGGTGTTGAAAGTATTATGTGAGATTCTGAATTTGATAACATTAATAGATTAACATAAGTAAGAATTTGTAAACCAAATCTGGAGTTAAGAGAAAATTCTGTTAATAATGAAGTTTAAACACTTTAATGAGGGTTGTATGACACAGTTCAGTCCTGTGTAAAACAGATGTAAATTAGTACAGTGTAAGACAGTGCTTTGCAGAGGTACAGGTCAAATCTGGAAACCATGTCTATGTTAGCAACATGCTTTCAGGTTGATGGGATTGCCAGTGTATCTGTTATGACAGTCCATTATTGTACGTGATTTACATAAATTTTATTTCTGCTGTTGAAAATCATGTAGGTGGTAGCATGACTGCTATATGAAGCAAGTGAAAATGACATACAGTACTTCATATCTTGCTTAATCATTTTTTTCATATATTTATAAACAATGGTTTGTAGAAATTTTGCCTCAAAATTTTGAGCAACAAGCATTTTACTTGACTGGCTACAGCTTTTTCCTTTTTCTTTGTATTTCTGTCTCTTATTTTTTCTTAACTATGTTATAAGTTATTTATATTCTTTATGAATTTCTGTTTTTAATATAACAGACATGCATTTTAAGAAGTCTGTTTGTTTCTAATTCAGATGTTCACAGCAGTAAGAGTATCCAGATTAAGCAACATTAATCTAACAAATCAAACACTTAATAAGAACTTCAATGATCTCTGTGAGAATCTGTTGAAGGTAAGAATCTTTGATTTCAAACAAATACTGAAATTTTTTTTCATAGTTGCTTTCCACATTTAGGCTACACAGTGCCTGTTATTAGATGGTAAGCTGCTCAAAAGATAGATTCAGCCTTAATATATCAAGGATTTCTGAAGCTTTTTGAATCAGAATGAATCCTTTGGTTGGTAGTTTACTTTGGAAACAGTGATATAAAGACAGCTATTCTATCCTTACTTCAGGCTTTTAATTTTTCAGGAAAAAATAACATGATTAGATAATTTCTGCTATGAATTTTGATCTTTAAGTTTTCTGAAGTAAACCATACTTTTTTTTTTTAACCTAACACAAATAATGTTTTGTCTTTGGCAGAGCTTGTATTTTAAACTGCGATCTATGGTTCCTTGCTGCCTTTGTCATGTAAATTTTACAGTTGCTCTACCAGAGGATGAAATAGTTCAAGTAAGTAAACTGCTTCTTTTGATTTTCAGCATATAGGTGTGCCAGTTTTGGCCTTCAATTAACATGTGCTGCTGAGAGGAAACTGGGCTAGAAATGGATTACTAGTATGTCGGAGAATTCTGAAGTAAAAATGCTATAATGTTCTGTGAAGAAAAAGGGGTTACCTATCGAGTCAACAGTTCTGTGAATCATGGGATTGCATGGTGTTTCCTGATCGTGGTGTATCTAATGACATCTCTTTAGCTAGATAGGAAACAAAAAGCCTTGTTTAGATAAAACCTTTTAATGGGTATCACATACTCTGTAAGAATATGGCATACCAGTTTCTAAGTATTTTTCTTTCAGTTTCAAGGATGCAATATACTTGATTATTTTAAAACTAAATTTTTTTAAAGTATAACATCATTCTTGTGATCAATTAAGCATCTTTTTCTCTTGCAAAAATAGTAATGAGTTTATGATTCTTTTGTCACTTCACAAAGAATGAATGAACAAAAATGTCAGATTGTATGTGCTAACAGACCTTATGATCATCATTTAAAAGTGATTTATAAATGTTTATACAGTGATTATAAACCTGTGAAGGTTTTTATTATATCTGCTTAGTTTTTTTTCCCCTTCGTTGTTTTCCTGTAGCAAAATCTGTGGTTGTGTTTTGTTGTTGTGTTGATTTTTCCTGTTTTTTTTTTTTTTTTTTTTTTCCCAAAAATCTTTTTGGACTTTGCATGAGAGATTAAGTTACTAATATGTATTTCTGATTTGCAGATTGCAGTCACAGCTGTTGCAATAACATTTGACAAAAACCAAGCATTACAAGCCAGTAAACCCCCTACAGAAAAATCACAGCAAAGAGGTAAATATTGCGATGCATGTAAACATGTGAGAAAAATAGATTCTCTCTCTTTTAAAATTTTTATTTATCCTGATACCTAATTAATCTACACTTTAATTGCAATTAAATATACACAGTTTTTACAGAGTAGTTCTATGAAATCATAACCTTGGTTTTTAGAGTTCAGGTATGTGACCTCCAGCAGAATGACTTAGTTGTCAGGTAGTAGGTATTTGTTTGCACCTAATCAACAAACTTAGTCATACAAAAGAAATGTTTGGAACTTAGTAGTAGAACACAGAGCCTTGTGTTTCTAAAATATGAGCTATACATTATCTTCTTCAATAGGAACAGTAAATTGTTTTCCTCTTACATGAAATGAATTATGCTTTTTACTGTAACGTATAGCAGAATCAAGTGTAAGATACATGAATTGACTTAATTTTTTTCCTGAAAATACTGAATCCTAATAAATAGAACACAGGTTCTGTTCAACTTTGCAGCTGGCTTTACTGTAAAGCATCTAACGATTCATACAAAACAGCAACAGAACAGTGTTTATGTGCTGAAAAAATGTGTTCTGGTCAGATGGGACTAAACTGAATCTGTAGTGCATATTATTACTGGCAAAACATTTTGGAATAATTATCAACTTGATATGTTTTCTTTGAAGCATCAACAGACAACGAAGAACAGCTACAATTTCCATTGGAACTTAGCTCAGATCCCCTTGCTTCTCAACCTTTCTCACCAGCTAAAGGTTGGTTAAATGGAAGAACAGTAAACTCTTTACTGATTTTTGAGTGCTGCTCTTTCACTGTTGCAGTAGCCTTAAAATATCTGTATTTTCACATGCTTTAAATATTTTGTACAACATAAGCATAATGGATATGTTCATTCCTAAAGCCAGTTTTTTTGAGTCAGATAAGGTGGCTAATTCTTCTGTTTATGTTCCTTTGTAATTTTCCTGTAGTTCTTCTACCTTTTTTGTGTTCAGTGTATAGGAAATGTAAAACTACTGAATGTTGGGTATTGTTTCACTTAAAAAAAAGTAATTATAAATTACTTTATAATTGGGCTTGCCTCACACTGCTTTGCTTCTAGGGATGGCCCATGTAGATCAACTCCATGAATTTATTGTCAGCTTTTAGTAACTTACGTCACATTTTTCGTGGTGGGAAATACTTTATCTAGCAAATGTTGGTGTTCTGGCTGAGCAAAATTGCGTGCAGTTTTTTTGAGCTGAAATGGCTTAAACTTATATAATAAACAACTTGTACCATGCAGCATTTCTATTAGCTGTTAAACAGCCTTCATTGAAATCAGCTGTATTTTCTTTCATGTATGCTGTTGGAGGATAATCTGCCCACCAAATAGATAATCTGCCTACCATCCTGCTAGGCATAGGAAGTTTAGTATGTGTTAATTTTGTAAATGTTTTTGCTAAAATGTTACAGCTCCTCTTTTTCTGTTATACAAGTTCTATAAAAGAGGATGTCTACTATGTTTGTTTGTATTTCAGAGGTCAGTTTAATTTCAGCAATGATATTCTCATTGTGTTTTTGTAATACATTTTTCTTTGCTTAACTTCTAATTGTTTATGCTATGATAATATCAACCTTTCATCTTCAAAAAGAAGAGCTACCCAGAAATTACTGACCAGGTTAAACTTTTGAGTACACAATGTTTCTGTAGTAGAGACGCTTCAAAAACTTACACTTTCTCTTTCACTGAGGCACTGAATACTTGGTTTCTAAGTACTAGAGCCCAGTGTTCATTGCTCTATGATTGTGTCATGATTTTGAGATTCAGGATTTAATATGCAAAAAGGGAACCCATCTGTTAAATACTATGGCAGATTCTATTGATTAGTCCCATGTGTAAAGTCTCTCTTTTTTTTGTTTTCCTCAAAGTCTACTGGTTATGGTTGAGGAAAATAGCAGAGTATTTTTATCACTTATGTAGCAGCAAAAGTTACTGCTTGAAGGTGATGAGATTTTGTCATTGAGCTTGCTTTTAGTTTTGTTTAAAACAATCAGTGCATTTCTTTAAATTCTTGAAAGCAAGATGTGCTTTATAGGCATCAGTTATAAGCATTTTGATTTAAAATGTCATTCTTGCCCATGCAATGTAAGTGAGCAGTAATGTCTATTTATTGTTCCTAGACTGTGCTAGTTGTAAAATAGGCACTGACCAGTAGAGGGTAGCCTGCTCATGTGTATAACTCTTCCGGGTGGTCTTTACAATCGATGCTGTACTACAGTTCACTTCGGAGGCTTTCAACTAGATAATTATTTAATCTGTCACTTCTTCACAAGTACGTATTGAGGCTTCCCTGTACTTACTTAGTAATTTATTTAACATACTGATAACCTTTTTTCTTATTTTTCTGTAAGATTATTTTAAGTATTTTTATACAACCTTATTATATAATGACCTTTAATAAATAAAAAGTTACCACCCTTGAAATAGACAAAATCTGATAGGTTGGTTTTCACTTAGTGGCTTTTAATTTGTGCATTAATCCAGCTTAAAATAATCAACTAAGGAGAGATTGAAGAAAAAACGGGAAGGGGAAAGTCATGGTTTCATCTGAATATTTTTTTTCTACTCTCAAAGCATAAGGTTCTCAAAACTGGTAGCTTACAAGAGGATTGTCTGTTTGAGTTCTTTGGTTTTTCCATTTCCATTTTTGCATTTGGCAGAGCTTCTGTATCTGATCTCCATATTAGTTGCTTATCTCCTTCTATGCTGCTGGTGTGCTGTGTGGAGAGTATACTCAAGTATTCTTTAGAGATACTACATGTTATTACATGAGCTGAGCTGAAAGTGAGTAGGAGCCTGGAGAATGAGCTTTTTCTTAGGGAGTCTTGCTCACATCTAGTGGTGTTAGGAGTTGTGTAGTCCTTCTTTTCGCACCCCCAGCAGTGAAATGTGGGGATTTTGGGGGAGTGATAGGGTAGGAGTCTGACAAAGGACTTGCGGAATCTACTTTTCTGTTCTCACATGCCTGTATGTTTTCAGGGCCCTGAGGATGACTGTAAAGTTTAAAGGAGTTTAACACTTACTAAGACACTACTGTAATCTGTTATAAGTAAAGAATTGCTATTTTCCATTCAGGTGTTGAATTCCTGGCCAACAGGCAGGCACATAAAAAGAGTGATGAGAAATTTTGCCTTATTTTCTGGTTCCAGGTATTATTCCGTGATGCAAAAAGGCTTTTCAAAAAGCATGCCAAGGAACAGAAAACATAAAAATAGATTACATATATACACTGTAATAATCGAAAAAGCCTTAAATATTGTACCAAGTTATATGTAACTAAATACTTCTACTGTGACATAGTTTATTAAAAAATGTTACCGTGCATTCTAGTATCTAGCATACAGTATAGTAATTAGAGAGGTTACATTGTTTGCAGTGGAGTTAAGATTGATTGCTTTCACTGGACTGGACATCATTCCTTATTACCATGAAATTTGTTACTTGTCAATAACAAGTATGAAGTTAAATGCAGCTGAATATTTTAGACACGATTAAACTGCAAGTGTGGAGTTAAGTTCTCCAATTTTTAACAATTTTCATAAAAGCTTTGAGATTTAATGAGGTGTATGTTACAGCCTTGGAATAGAGACTAGGCCATTGTGTGTGATTGCTTTTCTAGCACCAAATCTCATGTACTGTTTAAGCAATATGATCTTTGAACATACCGAGTTTGATGGTACTCAACAGTAGAATGTTCCAAATGCATCTAATCTACCTATAATAGATATATATAGAATTTCTCCCACCCTTCCTAACCTGTACTTTGTAGTTCAGTTTCTGATATGACTGTAAAATTACCAGAAAGAGGCAAACTAGAGTCTATTAAGATGGACTGATTGTAGCTTAGTCCATATCTGTGAGGTTTTACTTTTTTCAAAGATGTTCATAAAATCATCTGTAATCATAGAGCTGTGTGTGTGTGTGCAAGTGAACGTTGGAGAAGAAACGTAAGTTTTGAAAAGTATTGGATGCTTGCCAGTATCCTGTTAGATGTTCTTAATTGATGTCTGATAGGGTTAGAATAGTGTTAAATGGTTTTTGCTGTACTTGGATTGATCAGAAAATGTGTGAGACTAGAGACAAGTATAATAAAATAGCTTTCTGTTAAACTTCTGACAGTCCTAATGTCAAAGGTTGAGGCCTGAATATATATTATTCTTCTAACACATTCTCTGTAAGATACTGCTGCCCTGGCTGACATCTGTTCTTCACAGTGAATGGTTTATTTTAGGGTAGTATTTGCAGTATCCTCATTCCAGTATTGTTTATTCTTCAGTATAAGTCATAGGGAAAAATCTTAGCTCTTGCTATAGCTCTTAAAATTAGTAGCAACAGTGCATAAATGTTGCTAGTGGTTTAATTGCAATTGGTATTAAAACCAGGCTTTCCTAAGTCTCCTGAGGACTTAAAGATTTAATATTTCACTATGAATGGGATTCATGTTAGCAAAAGTGCTTATATTTACTTCTGATTTTACCTAGATGACTATTACAGTTGATTGAGATAAATAGACGCTACTGGGACACAGCATAGCTTATCCTAAAATAAAGGTTAATTTTAGGATCAGATGCATCGTGCCCTAAAAATGTCTGCCTCTACTTATAAAGGGAGCTGGAATGATGAGGTTAAGTTGGAGGGAAGAATCCATCATCCCCTTCATAGAGACTCATGCTTGCCATCTCTTCAACACGCAAGCAGGAAACGTTACGTGCCTCTCACCAATTCTTGTGTTATGACACATCACTCTAAGTAGGGCCTTTTCTGCTCACGGCTTATCAGAGATGTTGCTATGGTAGATTGCCTAAGTTATGACCATTTTGAAAGTCTAATCTGTTATCGTGATAAAAGAAACAAAAGTAATAACTGTAAGGTTAAATAGCAACTCCTGAGATAATATAGACTAAACTTATTGTTGCATTCAGATAGCATTTTAAGACTTACTAAAAGTTGAAAGGCCAGTTAAAAGTCAGACTGACACCCAGTTTCTGCAGTTACAGACTGTAGCAATAGACCGTAAATTCATCTACCAGAACAATGAGAATCACAGTCTTTCTAAGACCATTATTTCTAAGACCCTTATTCCTGTGTTGTGAGGGGTGATGAGAGTAAATGTGCTGGAAGTGATGGGTCTATTTACTTGTTTGTGTGTTATTGATTAAAGTACTGGTAAGTGAGCCAAGAAAAGTGTAAACGGGATGAAAGGTACTTCTTAGAGGAAAAAATAAGGAGCAGAATCACCATCTATGATTTTAAGCTTGCTGTTACTTGTTGAGCTTATTTATTGCCTTGTGTTCAAAGAAAAATCATAATTGATCTCAGTTTTTCCTTTTTTTACTGAAAATCTTTGCTGTTGCTAAGGGATGGGAGGTGAAAAAAGTTGGGGATTCCTTTATTTCAAATAAACGTTGAAGTTTGACTTCTGTAACATAAACTCTTCTGTTTGTTTGTTTACATTAACCTAAACATTAAATGTCTGTATGTAGTATCTATTTGCTTTCAGAACTGTTTAACAAATTCTCTTTTTGCAAGACAGATTTAGTAAACTATACTAATTTATAATTAATTTGTGTTATCAAGGTATATTACACAGCACAGTATATATACAAGGTTTTTCTGATATTTTACTCTAAAACTTTTTTATAAAAATAAAGCTGCTAGTCATGTCCTACGTGACTTGCAGTTATTAGTGCTCATATATTATCTGAGTGAAATTCATTTTATTTTGTTAGAAGTCCTGGAGGGTGCAAGTTCCCACACAGGTATTCCTGCTGCTCAGAGAGGTGAGTTTACTTGATTTAGCCATATGCCAGAACAGAATAAGCATTCTTAGGACATTGGTATACTCTTTTTGGATGTGTCTTAATCCAGGAAGTGTTTACTGATTAACTGAGAATGCATGCTCTGGTGTGGCTTAATAATACCATAATATTTTGATGTTTTATAATTACAGAAGTCAGATTTGTTAATAATAGGTGTGTCTCTGCCAAATATATTGAGATCACTTTATCGGCCAGAAAATTAGTTTCCCAAGACAGAGCTTTTTTTGCTTTTAATGTTGTCTTAATTTAAAGTTAGCATGTGTTCCTTCCATTTCTTCAGGATAATGAAGAAATGGTGTTTGCAAAACTTTTGTTTTTAAAAGAAATGCAAACACCACTGCAACTAATACCAAAAAGTCATAACAGAAACAACTCTAGTCCTTGTTGTACTGATAATGTTGGGTGGGGAAGGAGGCTTTGTTAAGAAAAATTCATTTATGTTTTTAAACTTTTAAAAGTTTTAACTGAGTTTTAAGTTTTAACTTTAAAAAGTTTTTTAACTTTTAAAAGTTTTAACTGAGGTGCTGTTTCAGCTTGTGACTCTTACTATCATCACCAATGTTTTTTTCAGTCTCTGGGTTAGTTAGTGGTAGTTAGGAAGTTTAAATCGTGATATGCAGCTCTTCAGAAGGAAAAGAATAGTGATGAAAATTAAACAAGGCTTAGATAAGTTTAAAGAAATAAAAGCTTAATACCTAACATGGGATGTAAAAATAAAATCTAGCATAAGGCATTAATGACTGTATTTGCATGTTTTTTCAGTGGTGAAGTCCCAGTCAGGCAGTTGGTTCACAACTGTGACCTCACCAGAAATGGGTACACTGGTTTGGACAAGTCCAAACCTATACTGTAACTTTTCCTTTAAACAGACCTGGAAAGGGATGTTCATTCTCTCTCAGACAGATAATTGCTTCCTCAGAAGGAGCATTGAGATGAGCAAGAGACATCATCCATATATTTTTCTTTGTTTTTTTTCTTTTGTTTTTCTGTCTGTGTTTTCAGCAACGTCAATTGATTACAGTTCCTTTGCAGACAGATGCAACAGCTGGATAGAGCTCATTAAACTGAAAGCTCAGACCATAAGGCGCGGATCAATTAAGACAAGTAGGCGGCTGTTTCTACCACGTTATGATAATCTGAGGCACATCTCTGATTTCCCAGTGGTGAATAGTGAAGTTTCTTGCCCAGCAGTAGTATTTCAGATCACATATAGAATGAATACCTGAGTGTGAAAACTGCCGACATCGTTAATGTCTGTGTAAGCTAATACAGGGTTTATGAACCAGTATCATAAAGAGCAAAATACAGTATTTCTGTTCACTTAGTAAAAATTAGTTATCAATAAATGTGTACGCCTACTAATTATATAACATACACTGCATGGATGTAGGTGTATGTATGATCTTGGAAAATTTTTGGTGAGAAAAAGGAAGCAATCACCAAGGTGAAAGTCAAGGCAATGGTCACTAAATTAGCAAGTGGTGAGTTATTTTTCAGCAGTTCTTTGGCCACAGGTCTGACTATCTTGCTTAAATCAGTAGAGATTAATACCTGTTTTAATGGAAAATGCTGCACTGGGGAAACACAACAACTTTCACACTTCCTATAATAATTTGTTCCTCCAGCAGAATATGTGTTTCAAAATGTTGGCACTTTTTTCTTTACCTTCACTTTATAACTGATTGTTGTATGTGCAGCTACTCTCCTCAATGTTTTCTTTTGCAGGAATGCCACTCTTCCAAATAAATTCCATTTCAGCTTTTTGTCTCCTTTTGCATGCATTGCATGATAATTTCCTTTCTCACATGATATGGCTGAGCATCACAGGCAGCTGAATGTTGTCACCAAGCTATTTGGAAACCATAAAGAAGAGTTGTTGTGTGTTAAGAAACAGTGATTGATCTTTCTTGATAGTTACTTTCTCTTCGTTCTTTTTCATCTTTTTAGCTGCTTCACTTGATAAAGCAAGTCCATTGGCTGAGGGATACTTACGGCATCGTTCTTTTCCATCATGTGCTAATTCTACTGTCTCAGTTGTTAAGATGACACCTCTTTCTTTTATACCTGGAGCAAAAATAACCAAGTATCTGGGGATAATCAACATGTTTTTTATACGAGAAACTACTTCTTTACGTGAGGTGAGCTGCGTATCAGGGATTTGCACTTGCCGTTTATTATAATAATCAAGGCTAAGTATATAATGCCTGCAGAGGTTTGAGTTGAGATATGGTATAGAGAATTGAGTTTTTCCTCACTTGAGGCTAGGTGCTGAATGGGGATTGTGTCATGTTGATCTTGTCATAATAGAGCATTTTTGTGTTTGGCATTGTTAAGAAAGGGCCGCTTACCCTAGGCCCATTGTTGATGGCTGATTTGGGTATAAGATTAAACCAGTAAGTTCTTAAACAGAAATATATGAAAAAATGGGTCTGACTGGCAGTGGGAATTAGACTCCTTTGTACCCAAAACACATTCATTTAAATGCTTAAAACAAAAACAAAAACCTTCTCATTTAGCAAGTTCAGTGATGAACTTTCATAGTGTATTCGGATTTTAGATGTCTTTGGTTAATAAAGATTTCCTATACAGCATATAACATTTACACTGACTTCTAATGTTTCATTCTCAGTAACATAGGTCTGTATCATAAAAGTCCAAAAAGCATGCTATTGAGTATATCACCACACAAGCAGCTTAGAAGGTATATAGTTTGTGATATTCAAACAAAAAAGTCCAGTCCAGATCTAGATTCCTCTGAGAAAAATCTCAAGACATATTCTTTATCATCGTCATGTTGTTTTTGGGAAGCCGCTCTATCCTTCTGCCACAATTTCTAAATGCAGAAATAGAATGCACCTATCTGTTTTACCAGTACTGAAGAGTATGCTGTTTCACAATAATTACACATTTAGAAAATTACATAGCAGATGTAAATACAAATGATCAGTCTTTATAAAAAACTGTCAAAAGCTCTGTATAGAAACTTTGAATGCCTTGTTTGGATCTTGCAAGTAATGACCCCTTTTAATTTGAGAAATCTATGTGAAAAGGACAACCTTTTCAAAAGGTTATATTATGGTATGATGAGGACATAGAGTTCATGGCATTTTAATTCTAACTGCAGCTTCTGTAGATACAAATTAAATAGCTGATACGCGAGCTTTGGTGACTGTGATAACAGATCTCAGTGGAAGTAAGTTGCGCAAGTATTTAATTCAACTCCTCCATGAAGCTGGGAAGCCTGTGTAGTTTGTCAGGGATGCTAACAGTGTGCTTTTTTTCACCACTGACAGCAACTAATTAATACCTATTTCAGCTATATACACTGAGTCACAAACCAGTTTTAATAAAAGTTGTATTGTATTGCCCCAAGGTTGTGATAGAGTCAAAAGAATGGCCATTATATCCAACTTTAGTATCATCTCAGATTCTACAGAAGCATAATTAGCTACATTGGTGTTTGTATTGCTTTATACTTTGGTTATGGTAGTTGATGACTGATAGTTGGTGACAAAAGGTAGTGGCCACTCCTTACTACTCATTTCGTGGAAGCGTAAATGATTCTTAGTCCTCCATGTAAATTATTCTCTGCTACACACAAAAAAATGGCAGTACTCTTCCTGATGAAAGAAAAGCTCATTAACTCAAATGTCAATTGAATATTGCATGCTCCTGCAAAGGTGTAGGAATATCTGAAAATAATGGGGTGTATGTACTACACTTACTACAAAGAATATCAATCACAAATGAATAACCTAGTTGTGATTCTTTTAGTCAAGCAGTAAGTTCAACTGATCTGTGTTTTATCTGTGATAGATTAAACAGTGAATGGGTTTCATGTTCTATACAAAATGCAATTTCAGATTTACTGAAATATTCAGTGGATAAAAACGTAAGGAGAGCATTCATCATCTTACTGCAATACCTGACATAAAATACTTTTTTTTCTCCCATTATAGGAGGGTGGTGTCAGTGGCTTTCTCCATGCTTTTATCGCTGAAGTGTTTGCAATGGTGAGAGCACATGTTGCAGCTTTAGGGGGCAATGCAGTTGTCTCATACATAATGAAGCAGTGTGTTTTCATGGAGAATCCAAACAAAAATCAGGTAAATTATTGAATGAAACTACAGTGCTTGTATTAGTATGACAGAAATATTTTTAATAAATAAAGACCCCTGTAGAGCCATGTCTGCATAGCACTTCAGAATCTCTTATCATAATGTTTCTTTAAAGAAACCAAGAGCATTCTGAACACCCAAGTTAACATGAAGTTGCAGATACGCTTCATAAATACCCAAATGTTATTGATGCTAAATACATAAAATGCTAGGTTTGCTAGGTTGAAGTAAATGGCAGGAACCGTAGAACACAGTAGTGCTAAACTTAGCTTTTCTGATGTTGTGGTGTTAGTGTTTACATTATTTTCACATGGAGTTGGTCCATTTTGGACATAAAGGGGTAGAGCTTTATTAGAAGAGAAAACAAGTGAATTTGGTTGTTTTGGTGTGTGAAATAAATTCAAAATAATAGTGAAATGAACAACCACCCAAGTATTCCATTTTCGTTGGTCTTCGGAGAATCTATCTGCACATTCAATAGCATGAGTGGATATAAAAGGGATATGGCAGAGATTGCCTTACTAGTAATATTTTTTCATTCTAATAATTTGTCCTTGTCTGATCTCTGGCAACTTTTTATCATTCATCTGTGTAGTTATACAGTGCAGATTAAATAATTATGTATTTTATGTTTGGTAACTGTATGTTGTCTTTTTTTTTTCTTCCTAGGCCCAGTGCTTAATAAATGTAAGTGGAGATGCAGTCGTCTTTGTACGTGAATCTGAGTTAGAAATACTACCAGTGCAACCTTCTACAGTTGTTTCTCAACCTGCAAGTACTGGAGGAGATGTTACAACGTGAACACAGAAAAATTGAAATGGTCTCTGTCAAAAAGATTGTTTAAAATATGGGAATGTTAGGATTGCATCTTCAGAATCAATATCTCCCATCAAAATCATTAGCCAAAATCTAAGACAATCACTGTATTTTGTCCTTCAGGTTTATGCAACAGCCAGGGCAGCATACTGGCAGGTATGCTCTGATTTTTTTTTTGTTTGTTTGTTTAAATTACAGGACCTTTGAAACCTATACAGAAAGAGAAGCACCCATAGAAAACTATGCATTGAAATAGTAGGCATCACATGAAAGTAAACAAAAATTCTGATGAATTTTTCAGCTGTTCAACAGGAACATGATAAGTTAATTCAGACCCATCTCTGAGTTTGCTTATTGTATTAGCTGATTCTCAGCTCAGCTTAAAGAAAAAAGGGGGTGGAGAGCAGATGGGAGGTAACTGAGAGTCCTGTATTAGCAACCTTTGCTGGAGAACCCAGAGATACAGGCTAATAAAATGTGAAGCCTAAACTTGTATTAGGTTGTACAGTGAGGAGAGGAAGAAGCAGCACCAAAAAGTTGCAGTTTGAATTTCTGCACACTAAAAATATTTTTCAACTGTTGGAGAACTGCTGTTTTTTTTTAATTAGTAATATATGAAATATGTTTGGGGTATTTTTTTGGGTTTTTTTTTTTTTTGAAAAGCTATCAGACCATAATGCTGTTCTGATAATCCCTATGAATTAAAAATAAATAAAATAAAGTAACGGATTAGATGCTGTTATAAGATTTCACTTCAATGTTGACAAAAAAAAAGTTAAAGATAAGGTTCTATGAAAGAATTGTCATGAGGCTGATTACCTTAAGGAATGATTTCTTGCAAGGATGACATTAGCAGTTCTCTGAAAGTGTACAGAGGTATAGTCTGGCCTCCTTTCCGTTGGAGATGGGAAATGCCTGGCTAATTAAAGACAGACATATGGTTGTGATGCTAATTTCTGCTAGTTGTTCTTCTCTTCCGGTACAGTAACTGGGAAATGAGGGTACTGCAAAGAAAGGAAATCTGTCATTTCTGGTAAATGTCTGAAAGGCAGTGATATTTTAGTATAAAAGATGCAAATCTTTGATCTGAAGATGCATTCTTAATTAAATCTGTCATACATGGAACTTGAACAAACATGTAAACTTGAATGTAAATATTCTGTTTAGTGTTAAAATGAAGCAATGGCATGGTTATTTGTTAAAATATTTCATTGTAAATGAGCATGAAAATCATTCTTTGCACAATAAATTTGTGTAAAAAAATCTTGCCTTTTTATCTGTATAATAGCTAAATGTGTACACTGGATACATACTAAAAATGTCACATCCCCTTTCTCCTCATATTTTTTTAAACATATATTTTTTTAATAGTGTTACAACCTGCTTATTTAAAGTGTTTGAGTTTGGTGCTTACCAGAACACTTCTCTCATACAGCTAATTGTTTTTGAGTGTTGTAGCTGTTATGGCCAAAGCTCTACCATAAATTATATTATCAGTGAGTAGTTGCAGCTCTCTTGATTATTTTGCAAGGCAAATCTTGTTCCCTTTGAAGCTGGTGGCAGAATAATTTGTGAAGGTCTTGGATCTGGCACAACAAGTTGTTTTCAGCATAAATAATCAGCATTACAATACTGACTAAAATAGCATATTAGAGTAAGTTTTTTTTTTTATTGAGGGGAGGGATTTGGTAGCTTTTGTGGGAGTATCAATGGCATCTTTTTCATTTTGTAGGTATTTAAAGAAAGTTTACATTTTTCATCTACTGTGTTTCATTAGAGCTAGAGTAAATGCTTTCTCATCTAGAAACTGTAATTCTTTAATTATTATTCCTGAAGTGACATATATCTAACTGTTACTAATTGAGATCCAGCTTTTCCTCATTAGTTCAGCTGGATAAACTTAATCTGTAGGAAGTTGTACGCTTAATTTGCTCTATGCAGTTCCTTCATTAATAAAAAAAGAAAACACAACTAATACAACTAATACATTGAGATGCATAGAACATTATATCTTTCTCATACTTAAAAAGGATCTTATGAAATTCAGGCAATTATTGGAAGATATTAAGAAAGGAAAACTAAAACACAAGATAAATACTTAAGTCATCAGTGTGCAAAACACCTTTGAAGAGCTGAGTGCCTGCAATTTACTTTCCTTAGCTGGTTCAGAATAGCTGAAAATCATGAAATTTTCAGCCATTCTGCCTTGTGTAGGTACTTGTACCTCGTTTATTGACTTTTACCCCTTTAGTGATGATAAAATGACCAAAGTTTCGATTGTGAGAGAATCACTGAAGTTCCTTGTAAAACTGGAGCTGTTAACGGAAGATAATCTTGTTCTCTACTCAAATAGGACTTCCAGATGAGGTGAAAAACAGTTTTGATTGAGATGTTTATGGCTGAAACATTGCTGCTTTTTCAGGAATTTTACCCTACTCAGAGAATAGCTGTTTGGGGATAGGAGCTAATGCAACTTGCTGCTTTCTCTTCATTTGAGAAATCCAAGTTGACAAAGGGTAGAGTGAAAGTAGCCCTTCTTTCTGCATGGTTGAAGTGCCACCTTCACAGTGACTGGGAAGCTTGTGGAGAGCGCTTGTTTCTTTTTGTTGTTCAGATGGGTAGCTGGAAGCTTGGATGATTGATCTAAAGGAGTAACAGAGCTTTCTTGGCAAGCATGTTATGAATATCTAGGCTAAATGCAGCATCTGGAAATCTGTTGAGCTTTTTAGGTTGTGAGGGCAAGAAAACTTTTCTTGCCACACAGAATATATGGGTTTGGGAGGTAGGAGTTTTGTCTGCAAAGCAGCAGTGAGGCAAACTAAGGATGAGTGGCTTGCCTTTGTAGATGAGTGTCAGACTCTGGGGACACCAACAGCTTTTACAGTCCCTGTCTGGCCTCCCCTCAGCACGCCACATGAGCCCCAGCCCTGGCAATGCCACAGCAGGGCTGGATCCAGCTTCCCATGGCCCTGCCTGGCCACCCTGATCCTTGATCTCCAGGCCCTGTCCTGCTGTTCCTGGGGGACTGCGCCACACAGGTGAGAGCTGGGTTTAGAGGTGCAGGCTGAGACAGCATTTCAAATGCAAAACATGAGGTGTTCAGAGCTTACATAACCTGTGTTAATTGTGGGAAGGCTGGTGTGCATGCTCAAGGTCTCACGTGGCAGGAAGGCTGCCTTTCAGGGACCCCTTACTCCTTTTCAGCTGTGTAAATTGTGCCTGGTGTAAGAGGAAGCCAGGCTGCTGGTCCTCATCATTACCAATGACCCCTTCAGCTCACATTTTCTATTGGTAGACCTTAAGCATTTAAAGCGTTTCACAGAGCTGGTTGGTATCTTTCTTGCATTTTACAGCTGAAGGAGCAGAGGCATGAAGCAATGCGCTAAGGTTGTGCTGGGGGCTGGTAGTAGAAGCGGGTCTCACTCCAGATATCAAAATGCTGTGGTTGTGAATAGGATGCTAAAAATGAGAACTGGCCGAAGATGGATTTCTGTGATGCTGGGTCTGTTAGCATTGTAGCTACGCAATGAACACACCTGGAAAACAGAACTGAGTCTTCACAATTGCAGCCACTGGTAATGGCTACAGATACAAACTTCCTGTGTTTATCAGTCCATGGGCAAATTGCTGAATGGAAGCTGGAGCTTTAAATTGTTGATTTCACTTTGGAATTGGGCTTTGTTTCAATTGACCTGCAGGCATTTAGCATGAAAATGCATATTCACATTAAATGGCTGACACTTATTTTTGTTGCGAAAGCATTTCTGTTAGTGCATACAGAAGTATGCCCTGAAATTGTAGGGAGGGGAGGAGCGAGGCTGTTCTGTTATTGCAATTTAGGTTTTATTTTCTTAAAATGAAATGTTCTTAATGCTTCAGCCAAGGAGAATCTCTGCCTAGAAACCTTGTGAGACTTGAAAACATCACACTAATTACAACCTCACACATGGAATATTCTCACACATACACACCTCAAAGAGCTCTTAAGTTTTGTAGGAGGGCATCTGAGCCCAGGAGGCTTTAAAGAGATGCCATTCCCTCCTGGCACACACTCGAAAATCCAGAGTGAGCAAAAGCACATGCAGACAGATACCCTTCCTCTTCCTGCATCCCTCCTCTGCCTAGGCTGCCCTGTGCCTTGTCCCTCCCCTGCACCTTCCCTTCCTGGGGCCCCACCTGCAGTGGTGCTTGTCTGGTCTGTCTGGATGGGCTTGGTTCGTCACAGTGCATACACAGTTGCTCTCTGCTTTTGCTACCATGCCACAGGGCTGCCATGTTTGGATTTGTAAATGCTAGATTCTGTTCACACTTCTAAGATGATGGCAGAGCTGTCAGAGTTGCACAGCTGTAACTCAATTTTCAAACTCTTACTGAAATTTCTAATCTTATTTACATTTTGGCTTCAGTACAAGGGTTGGTGCTGTCTGCATGGGTGAAAATAGCTGAGAGAAGGTGAAAAGGAAGAGATGCTTATTATTAAATTGTCATAATCCCCTGACTCTGTCTTCCCTAGTGCTCAACTCCTGCACTTATGCTGTCCACCCTGCACTTAGTTACCCATTTGCTCTGTCAGCTGAAGTTGGATGTACAGAACGATGACAGTACTCTGGTCTGGAGAGATCTCTTGTTTATGCCAGGAATCTGCAAATGAGCTTTTAAATTGTCACTTTAATTTTACATATATCAACTGATAAACCTACCCAGAGGCCATGTGAAGGGAGTGAAACTTGACAATAATGCTTTCACGTTGTTTCTGTTGACAGCACCAGAGCACCATTTGTTGAAGGTGAAATGCTTTTATTTCTAATGCTGTTATTGCTGTTGATAGTCTCCACAAAGAGCAGCAGAGCACATCTGCAGGCCATCTAATGCCCAGGCAGAGTTAGTTGCCTTCAGGGTTTCCATTTCTCTATTGCTATTGCGGACGAAGGGCTGAGATAAAGAAGGGAAAGGCAAGAGATGTGTTAGATGAAAAGCTTAATGTAGACAGAAGAAACAAGGGAAGAACACAATGAAGTTGAGTATCTACTGAGCAAAAATGATGGGAAGGAAAATAATTGGTTGAAGAGACAGATAAATAATGATTCCCCAACCAAAATAAATAAGAAATGCTGAAAATAATGTAACGATAATATGTTGTTTCAGCAATCAATGTAGTAATGTCTCACTTTCATGCAAAGCATTTCATTGGTAGGCCTTGAAACATTGCAAAGACTTGGATCATTGTTGGGCCTTAAGGTGAGGAGGCATGGCTGGAAACAGACATTGCTTTTCACCATGGCCTTGCAAATAAAATGATATTGTTTTAATAATGTGATCAGACTGGCGTGAAACACCATGTCATTACTGTTCCTTTCCTAGGAAGAGAGGTTTATCATGATTTGGCTGAGCTCATTATAGAATTTATCCTTTAAAAAAAGGCACAAACAAACAAACAAAAACCCTCTGAAATTAAAAGGTTTTGTACTACAACAGATAAATCTGTGTCCAAATAATTTATGTTAAATTGGAATGGGGAAGTAGCCTAGATGGAAGCTTGCTCCGATCCTGGTGATAATGTCTTTTCAAATACACATGCATAAATATGAACTATTCTGCAATAAAACAATTACATTGTCTCATTTAATTTAATGAACCACAAAGTTATTATTTCTTGCAATTAAAAAAGTGTATGAGACAAGCAGCTGATATCTCAAGCACCCCAGCTGTACTTCAGGGAGAAATTTCTCTGACAGGAAATGATTGGAGACTTTTCAAAGAAATTGCCCGAGCCATTAGGCAGTCTGACATCAGAGGTTTCAAGTGATTAATGACTTCAGTGGTTTCACCGTAGATTTGATACCAAACATCCAATCTGTCATTAATTTCTCCACAGTTCATTCTATTAAAAAATTGCATGGCTAATGGTTCTCAAATATCTCCTACAAGACATTTTGGGCTGCTATAAAATGAATATAATGCCAAATGTGTGTTTCTTTTCAAGTGATTGTGGCTGAGCAATAAACCCCCACGATGGAAGAAGACTGAGAAGAGATGGGTAAGGGTGCTGTGCACATGAAGCTCAGTGAATAACGCAAGGTGTGACTGGCTGTGGCTGTTGCAAAGCAAGCTGCCTTTTATTTCAGCACAAAGGGAGGAAGGATGGCCTTTGTTTTAGATAAACGGCCACCATCTGTCGAGTGGATCAGCTGGGGGTGTGTTTCTCCCTGAGTTAGCACGACCATTACAGGGGAGAGTGAATACATGGCTCAGCCCAATCTAGAACCTAAAAAAAAAAAAAAAAAAAAAAAATTAACAAAAGGATTTTGAAGAATGCAATGGTCTGATTTGGCTTTAACCCACATATTCCTTCCCTGTGACTGGTGATGCACAGTGTCATGATGGAGAGCACATTATAGAGACCAGTAATGTGAATCATGTTGGTATTGTGACTGAACTTTGTACTGCAATTGCTGTATTTTGCTAAGTGCAACTTACATGTGTATTGTGTTTTCAGTATGTTTGGTATCAGAAAACCTCTTGTAACATCAAATATCTTCAAATAAGTAAATTTGATATTAAACATTTTATCCTCTGCCTGTGGTATATATAAAATTACCTGGTCAGAGAGCATTGGGCTCTGACAGTAATAAAAATCAGTGGCTATTCTGATCAGTTTGCTTCTTTTGAAACCTTCAAGTGAGTTCTTTTTGACAGTATTCAGCAGCAAATTCAAGCCCAGTCATTGAAACATCATTATAAAAGCTATAGTGGATTTAAAGAAACGTGGAACACAGTCACACAGGGATGGAATGCAAGACCATTACAGCTTGGGCAAAATGGATATCACAGCTGTAGTACTATTTCTAGCTTAACCATGAAGAAGTAAGCACCAGGTTCCTACTTTCCTTCTTTCCTGCTCATTTTGCTGTGACATTAACTTAGCTTTGAGCTAGATAGCGTGGCTCATTTGCTGGAGCTATCTCTGTTATTCAGAGTGGGCTGCTTGGCTTTGCTGGTTTATTTTGTTTAGAAGTTTGTTCAAAGTGAACTGTTATGTAGGAGCTTCAAGGAAATCAGAGCAAAGATATTTTTGGTTGGCTAGACAGATTTAATTCATATGATTTGCTTGAATGGTATAATTATGATATTAATTTTCATCATGTTGCCTAAATACAACTGCCAGAAACAGAAGACTGAATTGGCAGCCACTGAAATACAGTGAACCCACAGGAAATGTCTCAGACTAAAGTAATCTACAGATTAAGAGTGAGTGGGGGAAGAGAAAAGAAAAATATAATCTGTGGCAAGGAGAGGAAATCAAATTAAATACAGATTTCACCTTCATTGCACTTTACCAGTTGCACTTACTTTTTCTCTCATGAAAATCTCAAAACATAGCCCTAAATTTTTTAATGACAGGGAATTCAAATATTTCTGATCATTTGCTGGCATAATGTCTAAAAAAAAAGTCTTCAGTTGCTGAAGAAATCCTTCTGTTGTAGATAAGTGAGGACTGAAGACTCCTAAAGGCTCAGAATAGGCTTAAGGCTGATTAATTGGTGAATAGAATGTAAAGCCACACCAAGGATTGATAAAAGCATGCATGGCTATTAATAATGAGGAGAAATATCTAAGTGCTGATATAGATTCTAAGAGTACTGGGATCTTAGCTGTAAATTTTCAAAAATATTGAACAACATAAAAAGAAGGGAAATTCAGCATTTGTAGGATGTAGGAAACTTTTAAAGATTTCATGCTTAGTTTTAGCTCTTAGTGTATGAGGGAGTGAAAGGATTCTCAAAATCTATTTTCTTTCTCAGATTTCCTGTTTTATCAATGGATATCAAGTCTATCTGTAGTACTTCTGGAGACACATAATTTTAACATGTACAAGCATACTCTAGTATGTGCATATGTATTGTTGCTGTGGGAATTTTTACTTAAGGATGTGCAAATACATCAGTCTGACCTCATTTTTTTAACTGATAAAAAAAATCTAGCTAACATTTGAAGATTACACAGTAAGCGTGTTGAGAGGCACAGCTAGATAGCTTACAGACAGACAAAACACAATGCCCATGAAAAACAGGTTATGAAATTTAAGGAAGACATTGCAAATTGAATATGGGTCTGCTACATAGATAACACAGAAGCCAATAAAATAGTGAATCATGGATGTCATGGTAGTCACTTTATTTCTGAAATGCTTAAGCTTATGCTTGAGCTAATTCCTATTATATTAGAAAACTGAGATAAAATAATAGATTGGTATACCATTTTATAGTGTTTTGAGTGCTCCTGAGAGTTATCTGAAGACAGTTCCTAGATTAATGGATAGAACCAGGTGAATGTTGTTAGTGGACAGGCTGTAAATATACAAAAAGCTGAATTTATCACTGCATTCTTCAAAGATAGCAGTCACTAAGAAGAAAATCTTCATAGAATATTAGGGGTACACTTAGAAAATCAATATAAACTTTCGATCTCCTCAATTATTTTTTTACCCCATACTGTAAGATATGTTTTTGTTCCTTATGAAATTAGATAATATGCTTGCTAGAATTTGGTCTACAAGATGCTTGTTTCATTAAAGGGGTTGATGGGTAGTCAGTTCAGAAATGTCTTGCTGAGTTTTTCTGGGTTTAATGTACTCTTTCTATAGTTTTATAATGATATTTTAGAGCTACTGTGAATCATTTGAGTTTTGAGTAATTAACCCCTCTGGAAATGTGACTCTTAAGGATGTCTCAGGTTGAATAATCATAAAATGAACCAATGAAATTGGACACATTTGGAATATTTTGAGTTAATCTTCCAAAAATTTGGAGTCACTGTTAGAGCAGATAATGACCCAAAACATAAGTGTATGTTCAGATAACATTATTATCTGAATAAATCTAAATTAGTATTGTATCAAGAGAGAAGAGGGAGGACCGCAGTTAAATTTGAGGACTGAAATTTTGCCAAACAGTAGCCAAACTTAGCAAATGGAAAGCAATCAACTGCAGTGAATAGAACATCCTTTATTAAATCATTTCTGTACTGATAAAAAAATGCTATTTGAAGATCCATTTAACTCTTTTTTTTATGCATTCATTCCCTTTCCAGCTTCCAAGAACTAACTTATCTTTCTAAAACTACAAACATAAAAACAACACTTCCTCCATCTGTAGAATTATCTGCTTAT
Source organism: Heteronetta atricapilla (assembly GCA_011075105.1). Lineage (NCBI taxonomy): Eukaryota > Metazoa > Chordata > Aves > Anseriformes > Anatidae > Heteronetta > Heteronetta atricapilla. Next base: position 76,480,894 of record CM021731.1, on the reverse strand, counting down.
TCAGCATTTATGGATTCTGAAAGTCTGCAGGAGAAAAAATGCAGACTTTGCAAGATGTTTGACACTTTATAATTATTGTAACTCCAAAACACAGAACATTATGTGTATGAATAATAACTCTAAGCAGCAATAAAGTGTGTGCGTTTCCTCCAGGTTTCAGCTCTGGGAAGTATTTTGACAGTTGGATCCACGGTACGTCTCTACATGTGGGCAGAGTTGTTTTTCTTTTGCTGCTGAAGAGAGGCTTTTAAGTTTGCTACAAATCCCATCTGTATGAGCAGATTTTCCTATTAAAAATCTTTCTTATGCTCTCATTTTCTTCACACAGAAGGAGACGGTTGCTAACCATGTTTTGTATTTACTAGTATCACCCACCCTCTGGAAATGGTTCCACCACTATTAGAGGGATACCACAATGTCAGATATTATTTGCTGTAACAAAACTATGACAGCTGGGTCTGCAAGAAAAAATTCTCCTCTAAGCTTGAGCTCACAGCCTGACACCACTTTGATTACTAATGCCCCTTTGGAGGCTATTAGCTAGGCACTGAGTTTGTCTTGGGTCATTCCGAGGGCAGGTTTCTCCTGCTTCTGGTGTTAGCTGTTATAAATTATGACCACTGGAAGGAGGAGATCACCCCAGCAACTGATAAGGTTGTAACAAAGCCTCTTGGATCTATTCTTTGTTTTCTTTGTTTTTGTTTGTTTGGGAATAGAAAGTGTGTGATGATCTGTTTTGCCATCCATGGGAGATGCTATCAAAATCACCACCAGACAGCCAATATGAGAATTGCAGGAACTCCTGATTACATTATAGCTATGACTTAGAAAGAGAAGTCACATCTAAAACCAGTTCAAGCCCAGAAGCTGAAGGCAAGTATGTGGAGAATTCAGCATCAGCTTCAAGAGATCCACTGTGGAAGTTTCTTTCCTTTGACTGTTTACGTGGGATCACAGGCTCTTTCACTTTTATACTCTTCAGAAGATAGGTAGCTACTGTATAAGAATTCATATATAAAGTTTTCTGTCTCTGAAAAGGAACAATTCTAAAAAGGGAGATCTTTTTTATTTTATTTTTCCAGTTTGTGGTACGATAACTGTAAGTAACAGCTTTCACTGCAATTCAGAACTCACTGGTGTCCTGACATCAAAAAGCTTGATGGTTTCATGCAGTTTGGTTAAGTGGTCCACACTTCAAAGCTTTTCCAAAGCTTTTCCAAGCCCTATTAGGCTGGGAAGCTCATGAGCACAGACTTTCCTGTGGTGGTTGAGCAATTGTGCCTGTCCTGCTGCAACAGAGGAACATTTAGAGGAAAAACGGAAGTTAATTTTCTTCACCTTGTCAGTCAAGTTTATGTTTCTGGTGTATTTTTCTAAGCTACTTTTGATAGATATTAATATACAGACTTTTTGAGTAGTAATTTTTTGTACCTTAGAATGACTATAATTGTTAAGGGAAAGGACCACTCTGTATGGCTTTGTAGAACAGATTTTAGATGAGATCATGCGCAACTTCACAATGCACTTTTTGCAAACACTTTCAGGAATATCAGGTCTGCTTCAATCCTTGAGTCTGAAAACAAAAGCAAAAACAAACAAACAACAACAACAACAATAAACAATAAAAGGGGGAAAAAAAATAAAAGCCTACAGTAGGGACTTAATTTATTTTTTTAAATGTCACTCAATAATATGTTACCTGAATGGCTTTCACGACTATTTTTTTCACTGCTACCTATATTTTGGGCCTTTCAACTCTGCAGAGATCTTGTTAATGGTGATACAACTGCACTTTAATCTCGCTGTAAGGGGACACAGGAACAGATACCTGTTTAATTGCAGGTCAGAGATTTTGTTCCTTACTTAATTTCTGGTATATGGGCAACTGTTATCTTCTCTGAGCCCAAAAAATTCTTTGTGCAGCAATATTAAAATGTAAGTTAAAATTGTTGGATGTCACATCTCCCATAAGCAAATATGTGGGTTGGAAAGTATGTTGTGTCTGCAAAAGAGCCTTTGTTGATATTTATGTTCCCATCCAGCTTATGTTATCTATTAGACTGTACCACAATCTGGTTGAATTAATGACTTGTGAAAATCGCCTTCTAGATGACAGACATTGCAATGTGACATTTTGTAAGACAAATCCATCTCCTGTGTTTCCTCTCAAGAGAAAACTATTTCTTTTCAACTCTTTTGCAGAACTTGCCTTGAAATTGAGTGAATGTGTGGTCCTTAAAACGGTTTAAAACTTACTGGCATAAATAACTTCAGAAAAAACAACATGGGGAAGTCCCAGAGTTAATGGTGACTACTGTGAGTCCGGGGTCTACACAACCTGGATAGCATGGGAGAGATCACATTACTAAATGACAAGTGTGAAAGAACTGCTGTGATGTGAGACTGCAAAGTGTCCCTGAAGTTCAGCAAAGGAACATGCAAGTTGCACTAGTGATGTTTCCCAGCTTCTTGATCGCTAGAGATTTTAGTGATGGTGTTGATGATTTGGGCAATACTACAGACCCCTATATGAGGTTGCTTTTCCTCAGAAACCTTATTGAGTCATATGGTTCTTCTGTCTTCCTTTGCTAGTGCTTCTTTGTACTTTCACTCAGCAGAGAACAATTTTTTTTTCCTAGCTTCATCTCTGTCCTTTGGTAGAAAATCTCTTGCTCTTATCTTCATTATATTTGTGAAGAAACAAAATAAACTTTGATTATTGTTTTCTCATTAATGAAACTTTAAATTGTTTGCCTGGGTTTAGGTGAAATGCTGCTGTGTTATTTTAGAGACCTTAAAAAAATCCATAATAGTTTTGAAGCACTTGTCTGATATTACCGGTTGGTGCATCCAAGAGTTTGAATTACAACTGAAGTTGTCTTTGCAATGTGAGTCCTACAGTACTACACTAGGCTTGAAGAAGTCTCAGTTACAAATCTACCCAAATCTACCTCAGTCATCAGTCAAGCCTTTTCAGCTGTCTCTGTTTCCCCTGGGTAATAATGGTAACAATAACTTTCCTTTGTAAAACAAAACAAAATGAAACAACAACAAACAAAAACTTCTGAGACCTACTTAAAAATGCGAGTGGCTCTGGTTCCTGTATATAAATATTGTTGTATGAATATTTTTGCTATTCACAACTGTTTCAATTAATATATTTGGAAAAGCTCTCCAGAGGTCAGCATGTGAATTTTGCTTTAAATAACTGGGCTAATGGAAGAGTAAATCTTACAGATAACCCTAGCTCAGCATAGAAGTCAGCAGTTTTTGCACAGTTTCTGCATCTGAAATCTCATCTAGCCAGGCTGTTCAATTTCCTGTCACTGAAGTCTTCCTTTTTCTCCATTTAAGTCAGGTTTCCATTTATGCTGTGTATGCTGGAGGTGGTTTTACTCACTATCCTGCACAGCAGGTTCTGCTCAGGGTCCACGTGCTTGCCTGAGGAGGCTGCAAGAAGTGAGTGTCTGTGAGGCTTCCTCTTAGACAGTTTAGGCTTTGAGGGTTGCAACCATCCTTGTTGAAACTTCTCTTTAAACACATTTCTTTATCACCCTTGTTCACTTTAGAGGTGGACAACTGAACAAATCTCATAACCTAGGCCCACTGCTAATTCTCAGCTAGTCCCAGAAGCAGAGAGGAACTTCTCATGCCTCACACAAAATCATGGTTTTCCTTAATGATAACGAAGAAGTATTTGTTACAGGAAGAAGAGGTAAGGCAGCAATATCAACAAGCTCTTTCCTCTCCTTTGTTTTTATTTCATTTATTTTATTTATTTAGAGGGATTACTTCTTGCAGACCAAATGTATTATGTCCCTCTGTATATCAGATATGACCTTCTCATGAACAGGCATTCTTAAACAATGCTGAATTATGAATGATGGCTTTCTGACAGCAACAGCTCAAATCGAAATTTCAGCAAATGTCAGACATGAGGTCAGAATAGCTCAGGTAGATCTGAGTCCCCAAGGAAAAAGAACTCTACTAAACAAGGTAAGTGCCTACTCAAGCAATTTGTTTGAAGCCTGTGTGCATATACATGTGCATGTTCCAGTGCTACTTCTACAAACAATTTATTTCCATTTTAAATGGTCTATCATGAAAGGATCCTTTCAGCCATAATGCTTTTGGTGTGACAGAACTAGCACATAATTGATACCACTCCAGCAAGTCCCTGACTCTTCTGAGTAGCCCTCCTCCTTGTGCGTAATCCCCTTAACAGCAGTAAAACTTGTTTTCACTAGTAAGGACAATGCATATGGCCACACAGGGGTTCACATTCACTACAGCATGTTCATGATTAATTTTCCCTATCGAAGATTTCAGAGAGGCTGCTGAACAAACCTGTCTCCAATAATGTATGCTTATGTGTGCACCATAATTTTTTTCTCTGCAAATTTAAACTATGTCACTGATCTCTCAGAATGGAGGCAGTATGCTTTTTCTAGGAATTCTAGAAGAATATCTTCTTCTGGAAGAATAGCTTCTTCTATTTAAGTAATAAATATTGAAATGGTCTGATCTGGAAACAGATTTCTTTCCCTTTGTTACATTAGGCCAGACCTACTGGATCCAATTGTACATAAGGTCAAACCCGTTCAAGATTATAATAAGCTTATCATGATTTATAGATGCATCTACTTTAATTGGATAAAATTATACTAATTGTGTGAGCATTTGTTTTATGGGTGAGGGAGGAAGATTTGGATACATTCTGTGAAATTCACTGTACTCCCATATTGTAACAGCAGTGGAGCTCCTGACCATCCATGTCTTTCATAGACACTTTCACATGTTTTAAAATGTTCTGAAGAGGTGTCCTAAAGTCAGTGCTGTACAATAGACGTCTGGTCTTTATGACTTTCCTACAGATACCTTAGTGATGTACAGCAGTAATGGCAAAGGTGTGGAGAAAAAACAACAAAAAAAAAGCTGTGCTAATCTGTTTTAAATACATCCCCTCCCCCTCTCCCCTTTCCCTGCAAAACCCAAAAGCAAAGTTCCTGTGGTTAATAGCTTGATACAGTCCTTGTTACTGAAGCCTGTAGGTTTTTACTCCTTTTTCCACCTTGGTACTAGGTACATTACTAGGATGTTTTGAAAACATTACAAGGATGTTTTGAAAGTCCTTTCAACGCTGCTCATAACAGAGGTTCTCTGTTTTAGGAAACAAACTCTGTCTTTGATCAGTAAGATTCTTTTCCCCATTTTATGCTTCTTCCCTGTGCATTCTGATTCCTCTCTGCAGCTGAAAAGATGATTGTACATGTTGTCACAGTAATAATATTATTACAACATGGTAGCTGAGGAGCAAAGATATAGCAAAACTTCTAAGGAGAAGTGATAATTTTTTTTCTTTTCCTAGGCCAACTGATATAGCCAGGTAAAAAGCAGATTAAATTTAGACACCATGCTTTTTCAGGAATATTAATTTGATATTGTTCTTGGCTGTAGTTAAAATTCTCGCCCTCTAATAGGATTATAGAAAACTGTCTGTCATAGTAGGGGCTTCAACTGTTTTATCAGTGAGAATACACATTTGTTAGGGGTTTTAGCAAAGCTGCAAAGTAAATCCTGATAGAAAGAAGTATTATGGGAATTTACCAACTGGTCTTTGTATGGGCAACTGTTTGTCCATTCATAAATGCACTCTCATTGCTTGTGTTATTCTTACAAAAGAAGATGTAGATGCTAGTTTTTCAAAATATATCGACTGAAGGAATGCAAAGAAATCAGAATGTTCAAAGGTGACATCATACAAAAACTGACCTAAAATAACATGTAGAACAGATGATGATTTCTAAACATTTTGCTGTTGAACATTTGGCAAAAAAAAAAAAAAAAAAAAAAAAAAATCCATTCTTCACATAGACTCTACTAATGGAGCATGAAATACTTGCAGAACTGATGGCAGTGCATAGAGTGAGGTATTTCAGTCAGGTGGTAACTGAGTGTATTTGGAAGATAACAGATTTATCTTGTAGGTATATGACACGATAGCATTTTCATAAACTGAAAGGGTGGTATAGCCTAAAGGCTGATTCCAATGCAACTGCTCTGCTAAAATCTGCAGAGCAGAAAATGAGTGGAGTGTTGAAGTAGAGGGGTAAAGCCCTGTCATTTTGCAAACGAGAGGGCTTGAAAGGGAGCAAAGAAAAGGATATGTGTAGGAATCTCTAAATGAAAGCACTTAAAAACTGTATTTTTGAACAGAGGCAGCTCTATTCTTGATGTGTTCTTTGGGTTGGGCGTAAGGGCAATAGGAGCTGCTCAGAAAAGGTCTTTAACCTGCTCTCCTGAGCACGGCTTTCTCAGATACAGCAGCAGCATTAAGTAACTGAGCAGAGTATCAGCTCCACCCGCAGGGGCAGAAAGGGAAATGCAAAGCCATCAGATGAGTACAGCTAGCTCAGGGATGTTGTGAATGAGTCTGCATGACTGTACGGTTTGCATTGTTGTGGCAAACAAACAGGTAATAGAAAACTGGAAGAGAGGTCTGCTGATGGATTTTGCAGTGAACCCAGAAAAATCATAACACGGTTTTATTTCTGATTTGTGGATAGTAACACTATTTCTTCTTAATGTTCAAAATGCTTGTTATTCACTGGTCTCATCCATTGATTTTTCTCTATGTTTCTTTCTGAAGGCGTCTCTCTTTCTCTCTCTCTCTCTCTATATATATATATATTTTCTTTTCCTGTATTAGGCCCGCTTATGAACCTTGTCCAGAATAATTAGCCTCTCTGCTTGTAGATCTTACCTGGGACCAAAAGAATGAAGATGAGAATAAATCTCAGTATTTAAATTCTCATTAATGTGGAGTACAGCAGAGAGGAAATTTCCATCTTTTGGCTTTGATTTAAAGGCATGGATTGTCAATTACTACATCTTCACAATGATTGCAAACTACCATTGAGGTACTTAAGACTGTTTGCTCAAAAGCAAGATTAATGTTTAGCAGTTTATTCTTACCTTCAGTTTATTCTCCACCTGAAATCATTACCCACAACATAAAGCATCAGTATGCTTCTCTTCAGGGCTCACTGAGAGAAGGTGAGGAAAGAAGAAATTTCTACCTGTATAATAACAGAATGAGGCCAGACGTTTTCAGTTCTTTGTGCCATGTCAGTAACAACATAACAGGCTCTGCCTCATCTCTGTCTTGGTACATCTGGCTCCTTGTGGGCTATAGGCAGGAAATGGTGAAGGATTTAACAGCCATTGCACCAGACAGTCTGGGGACTATTATAAATTCAGTGAACAGCCTGGGGGCTTGAGGCTGACAGATATTCAGAAAGAAAAAAAAAAAAAGAAAAAGAAGAGAAAAGGCTTAGGAAGAGGAAAGGCTTAGGGAACCTTGTAGGTTCACAAATAAAAAATATCCCCCAATCCTGCATCTAATTGTGTAAAAGCAGAAATCCTTTATTAAAGAAATGATCCTTCCCTACACTATTTAAGGAGGGACTATGTTACCGAAGAAACAAGCAAATAACTGCATCTATTTCATTTCTACTTACTTCATTGCATACAGTTTGGACAGTCAAAGAATAAGCCATTTCTACTTTCTCTTTGTTCCTTTTTCCACTTTCTGGTTTCCCAAGTGACATCAGGACTCAGGTTTGTCTCTCTTCTCGGCTAAAGGTGAGCAACAAGGCAGAATTTAATTTGGAGTGCATGGTTTTGCACATTTATACAAAAATGCGCACAGTTTTACACATTTTAATAATTTTTACTTTTGATAAGTCTAGCTAACTACATTTTGAATAAGTCTCCCTAAAGATCATAGAATCATAAAGGTTGGAAAAGACTCCAAGCTCACCCAGTCCAACCATTACTACCAATATCACCCACTAAACCACGTCCCCTAAGTGCCAGGTCCAACCTTTCCTTGAACACCCCCAGGGAGGGATTGGTTAGTTCTGTTTGTTTTTAGTAGAGTTAATTGGACAGTTTTATGTTACTGTTGGTAAATAGCTTCCTCACCAAAAATACAAGTTTGCTTAGGGAGGATGAAAACATCTATCCTGCTCAGAATGTATTTGTCAGGTGTTAGCCTGGAACACATTGCTGGGTTTCTTTTCCCAATTGGTCTGGAGAGCGCAGCTCTAATGCTCTAGACAGCTTTGCTGTGTAAGGTGTGAATGAAAGCAATATTTCTTACGCAGTAATAGGTCTCGGACATGAGGGGCTTTAAATGTCCTCTTGCATCCTTGCATCTCCCAAGTTCCAGAGCCGTGGGTACACGCGGACATAGCGGCGCTGTCAGTCGGAGCTCGCTGGGCCACTCCTGTCAGGGTCTCGAGTCATCCAGCACGCCCCAGCCTTTCCAGGCTCAGCTCTGGGGGGCCACCTCTTCCCTCCCAGCTGCAGCGCCGAGCCGGGGGCTGCTCCTCGCCAGCCGGGCCCCGGCGGCAGCCCCGGGCGGCGGCGCGGGCAGGCCCCGCGGGCGAGAAGATGGCCGCCAGGGGGCGCTGCGGCGCCGGCCCCAGGCGGGAGCGCCGCTGCCGGGCGGTGCGGCGGCTCCCGGGGGAGGAGGCCAGGGCTGCCGAGGGCTCGGCGGCGGCTCCTCAGCCCCGCGCAGGGGCCGGGCGCTGCCTCGGCCCCGGTGCGAGCGGAAGGAAGCCTCGGCGCGGGGCTGAGCCCGCACAGGCTGAGCGAGGGAAGGGGCCGGGGTGGAAATTTACCGGAGCGGCCCGCAGCAAGAGCCGGCGGGAGGCGGAGGGAGGGGAGCATCGCCTCGCCTCGCCCGGCGGGCAGAGCGAAGGACCAAATGCCCGTGAGGAAGGGCGGCAGCAGTCACCGCCGAGAGAGGAGCCAGCCGCGGCGCAGCCCCCGGGAGGAGCCCGGCCGGGCTGCGATGGCCGCGGGCAGCGGGCGCCGGCCGGGCCGCCGGGCATAGGGCGGCGAGGCTGGGCGGCCCCCGCACGGCGAGGGCCTGATGCAGGAGCGCAGCCCGGCGCCGCGGCGGCGCTGCGGGAGGAGGAGGAGGAGGATGGCGGGGCTGGCGTGGAAGTGGCCGCGCACCCGCCTGCCCGTGGGGGCCAGCGCCCTGGGCGTCTTCGTCCTCTGCTGGCTCTACGTCTTCCCCGTCTACCGGCTGCCCGACGAGAAGGAGATCGTGCAGGGGGTGCTGCTGCAGCAGGGCAAGGCGTGGAGAAGGAACCACACTGCGGTCGCCGGCTTCAGGTACCGCCGGCTCAAGGGCGGACGGGGACGGGCAGCCTCTCACCGCCCCAAACTTTGCGCCGCCAGCCCCGTCCCTCCACTCCTGCCGACCCCGACCCCTCCTGCCCCGCCAAACTTTTGTGGGGGGCTCGTCCTGGGCCGAGCAGGCAAAGGGCCGGGGTGCAGCCGGGTGCTTCTGCGGCAGGGAGGGCTTTCTGTGCGACCCTGGCCTGAAAGGGGGTGCGGAGGAGATTTGCCTTCCCTCTGAAACCCGCTCGAGCAGCTGGGTGAAATTCAGACAGCTGAGGGGTCTCCCTTCCCCTCCAGGTGGGAAGCTGGGTTTTCTCCCTGTCCTCTAAGCAGCAGACGAAAGATTAGAGTTCGTGGTAACTGGACTGCCTGTAAAAGGGTTCCCTTTCTTTCGTAAATGCCAGAATGAATCAGATCCCAGTTCCTAGGGGCTTCTGTTCTGGCGTACGGCTCTATTTGGTTCTCTTCGTTGTTTTGTGAATGCAGCTCAACTTGTGTTTGCCGTGAACGGGAGCCTGCGTGTGATTGCTTAGTATCTTGTCCGCTGGGATAGCAGAAACTTAGCAGCTCTTCAAAAGCACAGCCTTCCGCACCTGGAGCTTGCAGGAAATACAAGCAATGAGAGATGTTAAATGGGTTAAAAAGCTAGGCCTGAAAGAAGTCCTCCCTTTAATATAGAGGTAACAATAAGGTTCTGATGTACAATCCTTGTTCTACAGTACAGGGCAGAAAACTGGAAGAAACTGGGTTGGTCTCCTCAGTTATTAATTTATCTTAATTCTTTTGTGCCACAGATCTACATTTTTAGGTAGATTAATCATTTTTTTTAAAAAATTATCCTGATAGGTGATATAAGAGAGAGCTTGATGCATTATTTTTCATGTTTGTAAGACAAATGTTGCTTTGAAGGTTGACACGGCTGCTGCAATTTCAGTTTAAAAAATATTTTTTAGTCTATTTCAGCCACATGGTTTACAAACAAAAACTCTGTGTGGCTTCTCAACTATTCCACCTGCCCAGGTGTTTTTCCGCTGTCTAAGCATAGTGGTTATCTCAAGGATGCTTACAGAAGAGAATATCTTGCAATAAAGAGAGCTGTGGTTTCTCATCTGTGTCTTGCTCAGTTGGTGCAGTGCTAAATACAATGAACTTTAAATCAATCTGCTTTAGGAATTAATGCTTTTCTAAAGGAAATTTTCACTGGAGATATGTAGTGAATATACCAAAATAGTCAAACAATAGTGATGTAGAATTATGTATTCTTGCTGCGTAGATTTGCTGCTCTCAACATTGGAAGAAAGCTATGAAATTGAAGTCCTCCTCAGGTAAACTTCTCTATATAGTAATACAATTAACAGAAACAATGACATTCTTTTCCTTTTATGTAAGAGCATTGTAAAAGCTCCAGGTTTCAGTTTGTACTGGAAAGTCTCTGTGAATGCAGGTCTCTGTTTTAACTGGTGAGCAGGTATAGAGCTTTGTAGACAACCTGTGTGCAGACTTTGAAGTAATACTGTCTTCCATAATAGCCTAATATTGGGTGGGTTTTCATAAGATAGTATCCTTATTTAAGAAGAACATGGATTGCTATTCTCCCTAGCACTCCTGCACACAGGAGATTGTGAAACAATTTTGGCTGTGCACGGTTCTGAAGAACAAATCTGTACTTCTGCTAAAAATCTGTACGAGGAAGTACAAGATTTCCCATTACTGATTTGTATAATACAGTGCTTGCATATATTTCTTTGTATAATACTATGTATAACATGGTACTGTATAAGTGTTCAGATAGCCAGGTTCTTGCTACGTAGTGAAAATATCTGACATCTCTACATCTTTCTTCCTATAAACTCACTTGGCTGCTATTGTTGAAGTAGATGGCTGTCCCCAGGTAGTTAACTTTATCAATATATATTTTTCAAAACTAGGGAGTGCTGTTTCCTTTGCATTCTGTGCTTGATTCAAAGAGCTCTTCAGTGAGTTGCTTAGCAAGGTCAGAGAAAGCACCTCTGCTAATGTGGGCTGAACCCTGGCAGATGAGTGCCAGCAACTCCTTAATCTCCACAGAGGTTCCTTCCTCCTTCAGAAACCCTATAAAAAGGTCTGATCGATGTACATTCTTGTTTATGCAGGTACATGCACTGTCTGGGTGCTTGTGGGATGATTTACATGACAGTTTTGTGTTTGAATATGGACTCACTGAGTTGTTTACCAAATCTAAACGCCTCTGTAAATAGCCATGTGTTTCTGAGGCCGTATCCTTCACGTGCAGTATGTGTTGCCTTCTGCATCTGTGAATAAGGACAGGTTGTGAGAATAACAAAATGAGCAGGATTAAATTGTTGGCTTTGGAGTGAATCTGTGTTTAAAGCATGCTTTCAGCCTTGACTCTGCATATATGACTTCAGTGAGTAATCCTCGCATGATGTTTGTGTGCTGGGTCCTGCTGGCATCAGTGCGGTGGGTGTCTGTGTAGCAGTTGCCTAGGTTCTTAGATGAAGGAACAAATCTTGAAAAGCCTGAAGATAGAGTTGAGGTTATTAAGAACTCTTGGTCCAAATCCTTTCCACAGTTGACAATAGCTTCTTGTAAAGCCTTCAGTTTCTAGGCATTCAGGGTAAGCACAGCCTAACAGCACATTAGTGTTATTAGCATCCTTTAAATTTCAAGTCACTACTGGCTGAGGGCAGTCAAACTCTGCTGTGGAAATATCTTATCTCTGACAAATGCTGAATAACAGTCTGTCAGTCAGATGGCAAACTGCTTGATCCCAGGCTGCTCACACTACAAAGCGGTCAGAATAGGAATGAGACTGTCACTAGAGTCACTAATGGCTAACGTGTCTAATTTACCTACAGTATAATGGCTTGTCATCCTCTGAGGTCTTTAACGTTATTGTGCCCTAATTGTTTTTACAGATTGCTTAGCGTTTTTAAGGGCCAAGTGCTGCTTAAATTATTTTGTTAATTGCTGTTTGTTATTAGTGAAATAAATTACATTCAAGAATACCTTTAGGATTATTTTTATGTAAAATTATTGCAGTTGATGAAAGGCAGAACTGAATCTTTCCATCTGTTTTATGTGCTCCATACAACCTCATATCCCAAGTACTGTGTGTGTATCTGACACTTCTTCGTTTCTCAGCCAGGGCGGACTCCTCTGGGCAGTCAGCAGCCTTGTGTAGAAAAACTTCTGTTCTCCTGTGAAGACAGATGAGGGAGCTGGGGCTGCTCCACCTGAAAAAGAGAAGGCTTCGGGGAGACCTTATTGTGGCTTTCCAGTACCTAAAGGGGCCTGCAGGAAGGGGACTCTTCACCAGGGAGTGCAGTGATAGAATAAGGGGGAATGGCTTTAAATTAAAAGAGGGGAGATTTAGATTAGACATTTGGAGGAAATTGTTCACTGAGAGGGTGGTGAGACACTGGCACAGGCTGCATGCGGCTCTGGGCAACCTGATCTGGTGGGAGGTGTCCCTGCCTGTGGGGATGGAACCAGATGGTCTTTAATGTCCCTTCCAACCCAAACCATTCTGTGGCAGTGAATGGGCTTTTGACTGTCAGAGCTCCCGCTGCACTAACTTATATGGGTCAATGGTGATTAGTGACTGAGTTAAAGGTTAGAGACTCCTCAAGAAGAGATGAGACAATTGTGAGATGAGGATAATGAAAATGCTACCCTTGAGATTCGAATCATGTTGTTACTTCTGCTTCAGCAACTTTGTGTGATGCCAAAAGGTTGTCCAGGGTTTATTCTGGGGGTGGCTTGGCTGAACTGGTGGCAGACATCTTCTGTGAACTCACTGTTGGTGACCTGCCTCCAGTTCAATGCATCTGCTACAGCTTGGCTCTGTGCTGTCCCCTCTGTCCCTAGATCAACACTGGCCGTGCTTATCTTTGCAGGTGGCTTCTCTGCTCCATTTTCCTCAAGTTTGGCCTGTTGCCCATTTTTCAGGGACGGAGAGGTGAAGCTACCAGCTTGAAATCACACAGAAGTGGCTGATTATACAGGCAGAATATCCAGACTTGATGGACTGTGGTGCCTTTGGTCTCTGCTCTTAATGCTGTGTAGGTGTGAACAGAGTGTGTGAAGGTTATCTTCATGTGCCATCCAAAAATAATGCTCTGTCACTGTAATGCGAGGTGCCAGGTGGGCCTTCCTACTGTGATCTGTCAGCTGCTCTCTGCCAGCTGTTAATAGCTGTACCTCACATGTAATCACAATAGACATCAAAGAACATCCTCTCCTACAAATCATTTTTCATTTTTAGGTCACATTAATGCTGGAATTCCAGGTCACCTCCCAGTCTGGGTAAGATGAATGCTATTGCCAAGTCAGCAGGAGTTCCTTTAGTTCAGCTGACTTATTTTCCTTCTCTTTTGATGCAGGCATTGAAAGTTACATAAGAGGTGTGATCCTTACTGGATTAATTCAAGGCAAATCTGAGATAAACCTTCATATTGCTCATGTTGACTAAGCGTTTTGCCCTGCTTAAACAGCTTTATAGTATTCTAAATCATTGCTGCTTGTTTTTCTGAAATGTGAAAAACGAATTTCGGATCAGAGCTGGGAAATGCTGGATTAGATTTCTTCTACTTCTGTGGCTCATGGAGCCCTATCCTAAAATCATTGGGTCTGAACCATAGGTTCAAATATTGTGCTTCAGCAGTTGCCAAATCCAGCTTGGTTTGCTCTCCTGAGTAGGTGTCACTACTGCATGCTTGTATTTTAACTTACTGACATTTTGAATGACTTTTTTTTTTTTTTTTTTCCCATTATGTTTGTTGCATTTCGTGGCAATTGGATATTTGCAATTTGTGGTTTCTTAACATCTCCATTTGAGCAAGGAAGTTGTTTTGGCAGAGAGGTTACAATTTGAAGAGCAGGTTAAAGACGAGAGAAAAGAAGTGTTCTTGTCCCATACTATTATTTGGAGGCTGTGGTGAAGAAAGCAAGTTGCAGAGAGGTCTGGTACCATACCCTTAAGGTCTTTAGGAGTCTTCAGATACCTAAATTACTCAAAAACAATAAGGATTAGTTGTCTGAGTTAGTTCAAAGTGTCTTTGCAGATTAGGGCTGTGGTGGCAAGATTGAATTAAATTCAGGATTCCTGAGTTCTTGCTCATGGTAGCCTTCCTTGCCCATGAATAGTATTTTTTTTTTTTTTTTTTTTTTTCTTACAGACTTTGAATCTGCCCTCCACAAGAAACATACAATTGAGTTTCCTGTTACCAGTATCTGCTCTTGCAGAGATTTTTGCTCTTTTCTTTTGAATTTGTAAAGACTCCAGTGCTGCCAGCATTTCTGGGAGGGTGTAACCAACTAAGACTTTTGCTGTTAGCTGGGAGCATCCAAAGGCCCAGTGCCAGGCACCAGGGAACTGGAGTAACAGACTTCAGTGGAATTTTGGTTCCCAGACTAGGGCCCTGAACGTCTGGTATGTGCATACACAGGTACTGCTGGATGTATATGGTCTCACACCTGTGTTTTCCCTTTTCCTACCTTGTAGTGGATGTAATAGACACTGAATAATCTATACAATATAGTAATTTGTGATTTATTGCTGTGCTTGTAATTTTCATCTTCACAGCAGTGAAAGAACAAACAGCATATTTGATGTATGTTCGATGACATATATAAAAACTTATTTTTGAGACTAGATCCTACTAGGCAAATGCATGGGAAATTAATTGTCTGTCCCCCTTTAGAATTTATCTTCCCACAGCGAGGAAGAACCTTACTGAATTGATGAGGCTGTTTCGACTGCAATCTTCTGTTTTTCCAGTTTTGTAATATTCTCAAAAAAAATATTTAATTTAAGATCTTTGTATCTATTTTCATCTTTTTCTGTATGCTGCATATGGCTTCCAAAATGCAAGAAAATTGCTCTTAAAGTTACACACTAATATCAAATCATTTTAACATAGCCGTGTGCAGTTAAATTCATGCTGAAGCACTTATCTGTGTTATGTAGTATTTGCAAACCTCTGCAGAGATTCAGGTTTCACTGTGTCACAATTTTTATGCATAGAAAGCCAGGTACAATTCTTCTCTTGGGCCTTACAATCTAAACTGATTAGATAAAGGGTAGAGTGATGGCATTGATAAGTCACTTAACCCTAGTAAAGACTTCTTCCAAAAGAGTAATTATTACAGAAGGTCTGAGCTTCAAAAAGAAGATATACCTGTTGCCCTGACAATTGTTTTTAAATCAATATATTGAATTATTTTTACTTCTCCTTCTATTCCATCAACCTCTTGAAAAGCCCTCTTGAATTTCTTCATTTAGCAATTATTTTTTTTTCCAAGCAGAAATGTGACTACAGTGTTTACCAGGTTTTAAAACCTGGTTGGAATGGCTGAACAGAAATGGTTACCACCTTTTTGTCTTCCATGTTTGCTCTGAGTAAAGTTTTATCTCCTGAGTGACCATTTTGTTTATCTTTGTTTCTTTTCACCTCTTCTTAAATATCTTCCCATTCTTATGCTGCTTAAAGTCCTTCTCAGCTTTCAAGGGACCCCCAGACTCCTTGCATGGCTCCTGTTACAATCATCACTGCTTTGAATGCTAATTGGATATAAAGAACTTGTATGAAATTGTTTACTCCTTTATCTCCATCTCCTCCTGAATTTCCAGTCACCTTCAGACTCCTGAATATCACATGGATGCTCGTGGCATGTGTCATTCTCCATTCTTTATGTACCCTATTGTTGCCTATCACACTTTCAAGACAAACTACGGATTTTGTGTTAATGCAGTAGCAATATAAGATATCTATTTGCAAGGTTTCCTCTGCTCTGAGGGTGTGCAACAAGCTTTAATTTAAAAGCTGCTATGTAACTTGCCTGTATTTTAAAGGGTACTGAGAAAACAGATTAGCTATTTTTCTTGCCTTCTTGTGGGAAAACTTGCTCTGTCTATTTTTGAAATGTGTAGAGTGGCCAACCTTGTAATTGAGGAGTAAATGCTTTGTATTTCCTGTTGAAGATGAAAGATAAACAAAACTTTTTTTTTTTTTTTTTTTTTTTTTTTTTTTCCTTCCATTGAAGAGGTTTTAATGTTGTTTTATGTGCTTTGCCTTGTAATTTCAGCTCTTGTAATGCTGTTTCATCTGCTGCAATATTTGGAGTTTCCATTGTATAAGATGTTCTATGGGCACCATCAGAGTTGCTTTATGGCATGTCCCAGTGCAGGGTGAGGAGGTATCTACCACTATAAGTAATGCTCAGAAGTGCCACAGGGTTTGAGAATCAGTCCCCAAAGCACTTAAATATGCACTTAGAGGGTGATTCTGAATCCAAGGCTCACCAATGCCTGCCTCTCTCAGTGAAAGTCAATAAAACTTAGGCTTAATGGGATGAAGACTCTCAAGTTACTCAGCTGTGTTTATATCTTTACTTTTGATTGCCAGGAGAGACTTAATTCTGTTTCCCCATGTACTTTTACACAGGTAAGGAAATAGAGTTATAATGTAAGTTAAGGAAATGTCTCTGTTACAAGTCTATCTCTTGTAACTGAACTTCATGTCCAGGTCACAGATAAAATCAGTGGGGAGTTTTATGAGTAATTGCCATTCTCTACTGAGATTATTGTTTATAGTATGCCATAAGCTTGCAGAGAGATGTTCCATGCTCTGAAGGATTTTCAGTCTGAGAACACATAGTGAGATTTATCCCGGTTATGCAGATGGGGAGTTTTGATTAATGGAGCAGGTTTCCTGCCTGTTACTACAGTTCTTCCTGCAAAGAAATATCTGGGCTGTTTGCTAGTGACATGCCATCCAACTGTTCTCTGGAAGAAAGATCCAAGTACTTGTGCTGGGGATTTGGTGAGCAGTGTTTCTTCTTGCCACTCATGGCATCATCTAGAGATACCAGCTTACAACTGGGAAAATGCTTAATGCTTTTCTGTAAATCTGTATCATCTCTCCAGGGCTTCCACTGAAGCATTAATTTGTTTAAAGGGAATGGAATAGTTCTTTATTCAACATACAGTATTGACTTGAGAAATGAATCTTTGTTCTCAGGTAGTAACTTACAGTTTAAATTTGTTTTCCCTAACAAGTCGCAGCATTAGAAAGCAGTGAGGTGGTATGGTTCTGAAGCATGGAGGATGCTTCTGCATTATATCACATAGGATTCTTTGAGATGCATACTACTGCCTGCCATGGGTTATGTCTTACCAAAGTTTCTGCAAATGTTTGCTGCAAGAGGGAATTAGAGGGTAGTGCGTGTGTGTGTTTGGCTATGCTGAGGACAGGCGTTTCTGTGGCGTGTGAGTGAATCAAGGTGCACGGAGTTCCTCTAACGCTTCAATAAGACCACGTGGGCAAATAAAATGCTAAAGAGATTGAATAAGCAGAAAGCTGTATGTGTATCCAAATGTTTCTGTGGAGCAACAAGATTTCTGGAAAGGTCATTACAAAGAAACAAAGTTTTAAAAGGGAGGCAAACAGACAAGGGGAATCTTCAATGTAATTGCAGCTGTCTTGAGCTGGCAAGAGGGAAGAAATGCTGTTCTGCTAGGGAGGGGAAAAAGGACTCTGTAGAGGGGTCAAAGATCCTGATTCGTGCTAGAGGAGTTGATCGCAACCCACGTAATACAAGGAAGAGCAAAGAATACGTTTGAAAGAAATGCATGCTGGGTTTATTTTTTTTACTTGCTTTTTGTTGGGCCTTTGTAATTTTTATCACGTTAATTAAGAAATACTGATGTGATAAGAAACTCTGCACACGCTGTCTACTTATGTCTGCTTGCATATGCATTTCCAGCACTTAGGAAGAATTATCTGTAAACCAGATAGTTCAGCTGTAAGTTTTCAGAAAGTTTATACTTTAGCCACAGCCCTTTCCTTATTTAAGCAGAAAGGAGTTTAAAATTCTTACTCTGGAGTTCTTCAACCAAGAGTATTAAGAGACTTTTTGCCAAGGGTCAGGGCTTTGACTTTTTTTCTGTCTCCAGTCTCCAAGACTCAGCAGTGAGGAGATGCCTACATGCAGAATTTCACCTGGCTTGGTGATGGTTTCACCCTCCTAGAGCAACACAGGAACAGATCCTGAACCATGTATGCTTGCAGTTAATATAACTATGGGAATACTGCAGAGACTGCTGTTGCCTGTCCTTTTGACAGTTATGCTAGCTCCTGCAATCAAGTGAAACTGTGATGGTCTTGATTTCATGTAATGAAAATAAAGAAGGACTTTTTTATGCCTCAGCTACAGTGAGGGTCTTGAAAGCATGAATGGGGGTTTATATGCCAAAAGGTAAATAGAAATCCATTGTGGGTTGTTGTTTTCCAAATGCCTAATCTCTGTGCCTTAATCATAATTCAAGGGGGCTTGACTCATGGCTTCTAAATTGTAGGGATTTCTATAGTGAGAATTACATATTAACCTATAATTAGATGCACTTTTGTAACAGAAGAAGCTGCAACAGTGAAACAAAAAGGAGGAAAAAAATCAGGGCATTCCTTTATAGGGCATGCTATTAATTGAATGTTTTGTCTTGTCACTCACCAAACATCTAACACAAACACACTTGCTGAGCCTTATGGACAAATGCTGAGCATCTCAGGGGTTTAGTATTCCCAGCTGGATGAAGCAGTAAAAATGCACAAGAGATATTTGTTCTTTCCATCCTACTCCAGTCATTGTCTTTAATTGTTTAAGCATGTCCAGAAGGGAATGGCAGAGTGTACAACTTGGGTTGCAGATCCAAAAGTGGTAACAACAACATAGAAGTAAACCTATCATTAGAGAAATCATGTGTTTTGATAGTTCTGTTTAGACAACAGAACAAGTGAAAATACTTATGTAGTATAGTTCAGTAAATGCTAATGGGTCCAGCTTGTGATAACATGTTTATTTTTGCCTTGGGTCTTTGCTGAGTGAACATAGTGCTTTCTCTCATTTTGTTTAAAAATCCTGTTTTGTGCTTCCCTTGTCAGAGACCATTGTTGGTAAAAGTCTTCTACTAAGAGGCTTGAATCGCTTCTTTCCCCACCTCATCTGTGGAGGAATGTACTGGCTTTCCTGAGCACTTACAACACAGCTTAATAATACAGCACAGCACAATAAGTTTAATACAAGTTTAGTACGAGTTCTGCTTTCTCTTCTGCTGTGGAACTAAAAATCTACATCACGGAGAAAGGCAAAGCTACCTCTATAGTCTCTGGGGTGAGTGGTTGCGGGGAGGGAGGTTCAGTGGGGTGAATGCTGTCTTCTCTGTCGTGTAGCCATGAGCGTGTGTGCAGTGAGCCTTCACTTGTAATCAGGGGCCAGCCTAGAGAAACAGGGGCTTGCTCAGGACTACAAATCTTAAGTTCTTTCCTGAATTTGACTTGATCATTTGGTTTCAGGTGTTATCTTGTGTTTCTCTTCATCTTGTGTTTCGTCTTCATCAATATCTTTATCAATGATCTGGATGAGGGCATTGAGTGCACCCTCAGTAAGTTTGCAGATGACACCAAGTTAGGTGCGTGTGTCGATCTGCTCGAGGGTAGGAAGGCTCTGCAGGAGGATCTGGATAGGCTGCACCGATGGGCTGAGGTCAACTGCATGAAGTTCAACAAGGCCAAGTGCCGGGTCCTGCACCTGGGGTGCAATAACCCCAAGCAGAGCTACAGGCTGGGAGATGAGTGGTTGGAGAGCTGCCAGGCAGAGAAGGACCTGGGAGTGATGGTGGACAGTCGGCTGAATATGAGCCAGCAGTGTGCTCAGGTGGCCAAGAAGGCCAACGGCATCCTGGCCTGTGTAAGAAACAGTGTGACCAGCAGGGCTAGGGAGGTGATCGTCCCCCTGTACTCTGCTCTGGTGGGGCCGCACCTCGAATACTGTGTTCAGTTTTGGGCCCCTCGCTACAAGAAGGGCATGGAGGTACTCAAGCGAGTCCAGAGAAAGGCAACAAGGCTGGTGAGGGGTCCGGAGAACAAGTCTTACGAGGAGTGGCTGAGGGAGCTGGGCTTGTTCAGCCTGGAGAAAAGGAGGCTCAGGGGTGACCTTATTGCACTCTACAGATACCTCAAGGGAGGCTGTAGCAAGGTGGGGGTTGGTCTGTTCTCCCACATGCCTGGTGACAGGACGAGGGGGAGTGGGCTAGAGTTATGCCAGGGGAGTTTTAGGTTGGATGTTAGGAAGAACTTCTTTACCAAAAGGGTTGTTAGGCATTGGAACGGGCTGCCCAGGGAAGTGGTGGAGTCACCATCCCTGGAGGTCTTTAAAAGATGTTTAGATGTAGAGCTTAGCGATATGGTTTAGTGGGGACTGTTAGTGTTGGGTTAGAGGTTGGACTCGATGATCTTGAGGTCTCTTCCAACCTAGAAATTCTGTGATTCTGTGATTCTCTGCACTGTGTCCTTTGAGACTCTTCCTCCTTTTCATTTAAGATCAATAACTTAGTTTGCCTCAGATGAATTTAAAAGAAATCCTAAAAAGCCTGAAAAGTAAGCTGTTTCCACTCATGAGATGTGCCTCAGTCTACAGATATTTCTTAATCAGTATGATAACTGCTAAGAACAGATTAGCTTTCAAGAAATCTAATGAATATTTAGCTAGGCTTTATTTCATTTTCACCTGTTTTGGTTCTAAAGCAAATGGGTTGAGTGTATGAGGAACAGCTGGCTCTGGAATAGGCACCAAGCACATGCACATGATTTAAAAGTATTTTAGAACCAACTTTCAAGCAGTATTCCTATCTTAAGATGCCTAGTTGAAGGCTGAGTAGTCTTGAGTGTGGTTCAGAGTTTGGTGCCAACACAGAAAATTTGTTTTTTTGACCATGGGGCACTTTACTTGGCACCTGGCCTGATAACTGCAGATGGGTCCCACCTGTCTCTAAGGGAAGATCGATACTAGCCCAGGAGCTGGCAGGGGTCATTGAGGGGGCTTTAAACTAGGTAAGAAGGGAGACAGGGATGAAATAAGGCTCATTAGAGGTGTACCGGGGGAACAGTGTCAGGGCCAGGGGAGAAGGCAATGGCCTAGCTGAAGTGCATCTACACTAATGCATGAAGCATGGGCAACAAACAGGAGGAGCTGGAAGCCATCATGCAGCAGGCTACATATGACTTGGTTGCCATCACTGGAGTGCTGCAATGACTGGCTAAAGGCTCTTCAGAAGGGACAGGCAGCACAGAAGGGGTGGTGGTGTGGCTCTCTATATTAGCGTGTTTTGATGTTGTGGAACTTGAGACTGGGAATGGTAAGGTTGAGTCCCTATGGGTTAGGATCAGTGGCAAGGCCAACAAGGCAGGCATCCTGGTTACAGACTGCCAAACCAGGATGAGGAGACAGATAAGGAGTTCTACAGGCAGCTGGAAGAAGTCGCAAAATCACCAGCATTTGTTCTTGTGGGGGACTTCAGCTTCCCAGACATATCCTAGAAATGCAATGCAGCTCAGAGGAAGCAGTCTAGGAGGTTTCTGGAGAGTGTGGAAGATAGCTTCCTGATGCAGCTGGTTAGTGAGCCTGCCAGGGGAGGTGCCCTGCTGGACCTTCTGTTCACAAACAGAGAAGGACTGGTGGGAGATGTGGTGATTGGGGGCTGTCTTGGGCAGATTGACCATGAAATGGTAGAGTTCTCTATTCTCAGTGAAGTCAGGAGGGGGGTCAATAAAACTGGTGTCTTGGACTTCTGGAGGGCTGTTCAGGACACTGGTTGGCAGAGTCCCTTGGGAGGCAGTGTTGAAGGGCAGAGGAGTCCAGGAAGGATGGGCACTCTTCAGAAGTAAATCTTAAAGGCTCAGGAGTGGTCTGTCCCCACGTGCCCAAAGACAAGACAATATGGAAGAAGACCAGCCTGGCTGAACAGAGAGCTGTGGCTAGAGCTTAGGAAAAAAAAAAATGGAGTTTATGACCTTTGGAAAAGTGCAGGCCACTCAGGAGGACAATAAGGATGTTGTAAGGATGTGCAGGGACAAAATTAGAAAGGCCAAAGCTTATCTGGAGCTCAATCTGGCTCCTGCTGTTAAAGATAACAGAAAATGTTTTTATAAATACATTATAAAGACATTAACACAAAAAGGAGGACTAAGGAGAATCTCCAACCTTTACTAGATGGAGGGGAAACAGTGACAAGAGATGAGGAAAAGGCTGAGGTGCTTAATTCCTTCTTTCCCTCAGTCTTTAGTGGCAAGACCAGTTGTTCTCTGGATACCCAGTACTCTGAGCTGGTGGAAGGGGATGGGGAGCAGAATGTCGCCCTCATAACCCATGACGAAGTGGTTGGCGACCTGCTACCGGACTTAGATATACACAGGTTGATGGGGCCGGATGGGATCCACCTGAAGGTGCTGAGAGAACTGGCGGAAGAACTGGCCAAACCGCTTTCCATCATTTATCAGCAGTCCTGGCTATCGGGGGAGGTCCCAGTCGACTGGCGGCTAGCAGATGTGATGCCCATGATGCTTATGGAGCAGATTATCTTGTGTGTCATGACGTGGCACTCAGGGCAAGCAGGCGATCAGGCCCAGTCAGCATGGGTTTATGAAGGGCAGGTCCTGCTTGACGAACCTGATCTCCTTCTATGACAAAGTGACATGCTTGGTAGATGAGGGAAAGGCTGTGGATGTAGTCTACCTTGACTTCAGTAAGGCTTTTGATTCTGTTTCCCACAGCATTCTCCTCAAGAAACTGGCTGCTCTTGGCTTGGACTGGCATATGCTTCATTGGGTCAGAAACTGGCTGGGTAGCCAGGCCCAAAGAGTTGTGATGAATGGAGTTAAATCCAGTTGGAGGCCAGTCACTAGTGGAGTCCCCCAGTGCTCAATACTAGGCCCAGCTCTCCCTAATATCTTTATCAATGATCTGGATGAGGGGATCAAGTGCACCCTCAGTAAGTTTACAGACAACACCAAGTTAGGTGCATGTGTCGATCTGCTCGAGGGCAGGAAGGCTCTGCAGGAGGATCTGGATAGGCTGGACTGATGGACTGAGGCCAGCTGTATGAAGTTCAACAAGGCCAAGTGCTGGGTCCTCCACCTGGGGCACAACAACCCCAAGCAGAGCTACAGGATGGGAGATGAGTGGTTGGAAAGCTGCCAGGCAGAGAAGGACCTGGGGGTATTGGTTGATAGTCGGCTGAATATGAGCCAGCAGTGTACTCAGGCAGCCAAGAAGGCCAACAGCATCCTGGATTGTATAAGAAGCAGTATGGCCAGCAGGACTAGGGAAGTGATTGTCCCCCTGTGCTCGGCTCTGGTGAGGCTGCACCTCGAGTACTGTGTTCAGTTTTGGGCCCCTCGCTACAAGAAGGGCATGGAGGTGCTTGAGCGAGTCTAGAGAAGGGCAACAAGGCTGGTGAGGGGTCCGGAGAACAAGTCTTACAAGGAGTGGCTGAGGGAGCTGGGCTTGTTCAGCCTGGAGAAGAGGAGGCTCAGGGATGACCTTATCACTCTCTACGGCTACCTTAAAGGAGGCTGTAGTGAGGTGGGGATTGATCTATTCTCCCACATGCCCCATGATCGGACGAGAGGGAATGGGCTAAAGTTGTGCCAGGGGAGGTATAGGTTGGATATTAGTAAGAACTTCTTTACCAAAAGGGTTGTTAGGCATTGGAATGGCCTGCCCAGGGAAGTGGTTGAATCATCATCCATGGTGGTCTTTAAAAGATGTTTAGATGTAGAGCTTAGTGATGTGGTATAGTGGGGAACATCTTAGTATTTGGTCAGAGGTTAGCCTAGGTGATCTTGGAGGTCTCTTCCAACCTAGATTATTCTGTGATTCTGATTGGTTAATTTAATGATTTTTTTACCTTTATACTTATAGTTAGCAGATTTTTCTTGCATTAATTGCTCAAAGAGTTTTTAGGATTTTTGCTTGCTTTGTCTAGCAGCATATTTTAAATATTGATACTAAAAAACGATAAACAGAATGTTATTTGAGAAGCACAAAAGCAAATTGCTTTATATGTTTTATATGTTTTTTTACATTTTATAATGTAGTATAAACTTTGTCAGTGACTTGGGCATTCTGCTGGAAAAAAACTTAAAAGTTCATTCACTATGAAAAATATTTTGGGTACTTTCCCTGAGGAAACTGGTAAACCCTTCTCCTCCAAAGAGTACTAGCTAATATTCATCATTTATCCAAGCCTGTATGACATAGTGTGCCTTGATAGCAGTAATACCTTGCCATAATATCTGGACCCTCCCTGTCTCAGAAAGGCAAAGAAATGTTACATGTGTGCAGGCATGGATCTGCCCTCAAGGTTTCTTGCTTCCTTGCTCTCCCTGTGCCCTCATGTCCCACAGGGTGCTGTGATGTTGTCCCTTGTGAGCTTACTCACAGGCAACATTTCAGGTGCTCCTGGCTCAAGCATAACTTAATTCTTTGGACCAACTCCAAAATGACCCTGGTAGACACCATCATCTCTTCCTGTTTTAAAGAGCAAGTTGTTCTGTAAACAGCAGTGCTAGTTAGGCTTGGCCTGTGTCCCAGTTCCCTCAACTCCTTTTGCCCCCCATGTCGTGTCCGTCACATAGGGGTAGCGGGTGCTGGCCGAGTAGCCAGCTGCTCACAGGCAGGGCGTGCAACACGGGGGCTCAGTTGCCATGGGGAGCATATGCCTGGCTCACCTATTTTTCTATTAGGAAGCATGTCAAAACCCTTTTGCCATGTGAAAATAGGGGATTGTGGAATGGGGTATCTACCAGGAAAGAAAATAGATCTGCTTGGAGGGCAGGGTGGGAAAGGGTGATGGTGAGGTAGTGAGATGGAAGGGTGCTAGGAAACTGGAGGGGAGAAGGAAGGTTGGTAGGTTTCAACACAACAGAGGCAAGTAGATTTTAGCAGCAGGGGCACTGAAGAAGAAGAAACAATAAAAACAGAGAATAAAGTAAAGCAACACTTAGGTGAAGCAATATATCGAAGAAAGAAAGACTGTGGTTAGGAAATTTGAGAACAAATATGTGGATAAATCAGAAAGACAATCAATTAAGAACAAAACATTCAATGAAGTGGGCAATTTAAGAACAGCTCAATTGGGCAAGACAACCCAGGGAGTACCAATTAAATCAACATGGATTAAATTACTACAATCTCAGTTGAGAAGATCAAGTATCAGATGGAAGCAGGTCACTTAAGTAAATTGTGGATCCAGTTTGAATGGGCTATATGCAGTATAAGAGAGGATATTAAACTGGAATAGGAGAGGGCATTTTCATGCCACAAGATAGGACATACGGGAATCATTTTGCTCTAGGGATGGCTGTTAAAGCAATGAGATTTGGAAGTGGAGTGATGAAATACATGGAATTCAGCCCACTCACTGCAGCTATCTCTGGTACCTGTCCTACTTCAGAGCTGTGGTAGGGAAAATGTCCATATGGTTAGCAATAAGGCAGCAAAACAACATTTGTTGCTGTGTTTTTTTTTTTTTTTTTTTTTTTTTTTTTTTTTTTCTCTTCCATTCTGTGTTTGCATGTTGCCTGTTGCCAAGCAGACAATCCACAAACTTGGCATCTAGTGAACTACATGTGTGCTGAGCTTTAGACTACATGCTACAACACCAGTGGCTTATGCTTGGGGATGATGAATTGATGGACAATTCTTTGCTTTGTGTGTTGAAAACTGGGGATAGTTACTATGGTTTGAGGGTGATACTTTAAAACAGAGGCACTCTTTTTTCTCTTTGGATGTCACCCATAGCATTTCTGCTGAGCTGACTTCCCACTTGGTGCTCTAGTAGAGTCATACGCATGGTTGACATTAAATTGATGCCCAGATAATGTATATTCTGCACTGTGCTGAGCAGATTCAGCTTTTCTAGAATTCCTAAAACACCTGCATTTGGATAGTTTGGGCTCCAAACTGTGGCACAGCTCTGGGAAGCAGAGTGTTTTATTGGAGCAGACATGGAGCTTCTATGCTTCCGGTCATCAAGTCCCAGCATATTCTCCACACTGAACTTGCTGGACAGGAGGCAGAGTGGAAAGCAATGAAATTATGTGTCTCAAGTCTTCTATGTCTGTGATTATTGTTCTGAAATGTTTACTTTATCTAGCTTCTGCCCCAAATACAGCTGCTTTCCCATGGCTGTGAAAAGACACCCTTTGGGCAATTGCAAGGCAAACCTGTGAGAAGCTTGCAGCATAAATCGCTCTATAGCTTTAATTACAGCATGTAGGAACACAGAAAGGTCTTTAGGAGGACTATTAGATCAGGTCCATTTAGGTTTCTGTCTCTGTCAAAGGCTTGCACCAAATGTTGTGGAGAAAGTAATGCAACAGATAGGGGTATGTAGTAAAATCTCTCCCCAAGATAATATCTCACGTTCTTAGAGTACTGACACTATGAGTAACATAGTTTAATACCTCATTCAAAATTGCTCTTGTTAATTGTAACATTCTTGGTGCGTGCATAAACAACGAGTCCCTTTTGAAACACAATTATGCTTTGCAAATTCAGGTGTTCTCAGAGTGCGTGTTCTCTCATCCTTAAATATATGCTTCATTCTTAGACTGGTACTTAATCACTTTTAAAAATGCATTTCCTCTTCTGTTGGTATACACTTTTTGTACTAATTTGTTTATTTCTTTGGTTTATTTTTAAATTGTTACATTGCACCATTAAACAAAATGTCATCATACTGTTGAAAATGAAATAGCCCATCTTCAGCCTGGCAGTAAACAGTTTAATCACTGTGGAAATTGAATTACCGCACTTTAAATTTTTTAATTATTACTTCTGAAATATGATTCTCCTTTCTAAATAATTGCTTGAATTTCTTGATATGAGTAGTGTGGACCAACTAAAAGACACTCCCATGGTTAAATATTATTCTCAATCCTGTCTTCTAGACTCTCATTCCTGAGCTGCAATGTGAACTTTCATGACTGGTTTTAGAGACTTGAAAAGGTGGGAACTGGACTGCGCCATTGCTGGATGCTCTCAAGCACTTGGTGAATTTTCACAAGCTAGTTTCAGGGCTGGGAGCTCTGAATGTAATGACAAGTTCAGTTAAATGTGTTCCCAGAAAGCAAATGTTCCTTTACCTTTTGTGCAGTACACGTTGTGTGGGTGTGACTGCCAAAGTTTTCTTACCGCAGTCATGGAGACTAACATTTAACAGTGACAGGACACGTTTCTCATGTTCATTCGGTGGCAGGAAGAAAAACTGCAAAGCCAGTGACTGTGGTGGAGTCTGTTGTCACTTCCTTGTGAAATCAGTCCACTGCTGTCCCAACAAGGTGGGCAGGAAGGGCTACAGAAAGAGAAAGCACCCTGGACTACAGTGTCTTCAGGCTCCATCTCTGCTGTGGGACCCTCATTCTTGAAATGTAGTTGCCACAACAGCAGTAAATGATGGAGTTAATTCCAGTCCAAACTGATGAGTTCCAGACCAATCAGTACATTACAGAGTCACAGGATAATTTGGGTGTTTAGGGGCTTCTGGAGGTCTGTAGCCCAACCTCCTGCTCAAAGCAGGGGCAGGATTGTTCTCCATGGTGATTACCTAGTGTGAGATGAAGGTAGCAAGTTGAAGCAGATGCACTGGACCTCAGCTTGTCCCCAAATTGCTATTGAGTGGGGCACTGTTTGTTGGAGTTGTGCAGACATCACACAGTTCTCCAGGAGCAGTGCAGCTCCTCTAACCCTTTGCAGGTCAGTGGGATGGCTTGGACATGGTAGCCTGAGAGATGCTAGCTAGGCTTTGAGGTCAGGGTTTTGGGTCTAGTTTGTAACTGTGGGTTTATGAATCTCCCTTATAGCTCTTGTCAGTACTTAGTTTCAGGCCTTTTTTTATTATTATTTAGATGTCTTTGGATTATGGATACTCTGTGAAAACCAGAGTAAGGCTAATTAAATGTAGGGTTTCAACAGTCCTTCAAGCAAAAATAGTTTCCTATGATATGTGTGGCTGTATATGTCAAACACTTCAGGTTTTGCTTTTATTTAGAGCTTCATGATGTTGCACTATATATAATTCTTGGAGGCATCATAAGGTAGCATGTTTTGCAGCACTGTATTATGCCAGGCAGCTATCTAAGCAGCAACAGTTCACCTATTTACTGCCTGAACTCTACTGCATCCTGTTACCAGGTGTTTGGAAATCTAAGAAAAACAGAAAATTCTTGACCGTTAGAGCAGAAGAGGAGGGAAAGTAAAACCCCAAACTTAAATTCTCTGACAGGAACATTTCCAATAACTGTAGAGAAGCTGTTTCACAGTCCTGGAGTCCTAATGTGTCTTAAAATTGTTGCCTCTCTGGGTGTGCTTGCACAGAGAAGTGATTCTATTGGTGGGGGCAGGTCCAGCAGATGGCAGAGGCAGGAGAGGTAGATGGAAAACAAATATCTTGGCAAAATAAGGTAGGAGTCAGAGCATGTAGTAATCTCCATGATTTTGTGTTTGACAGGCTTTTAGGAATTCTTTTCTTTTATGTAGTGTTTAACAAACTTGTTGAAGGCCACCAGATTAAAAGGATGAAGTTAGATACATTGCTTACATTGCTTTTATTTTATTTTATTTATTTATTTATATTGCCAGGACTTCAGGCCTTAAAGAGCTCAGTACATAAATCATATTTATCCCCAGGGAAGCTGTTTGATTGCTCCAAGTAATGGAGTTTGTGCATTCCTGACTTTTTTTTGCAGCAGCAAGGAGTATACTGCAGCAAATTATTTAGATTAGGATAGGCAGGATCATAGTTTTTGTCCCCTCTTCCCCTGTTCTTTTTCACTGCCAAGCAACTACCTGGTTTCTACAACTACTGATTCTTCTATGTTTAACCAGTTGTGTCCCCCAGAACACCGAGTATTGTGGTCTGTTATGCAACCGTGTTTGCAGTGAACGCTGCCAAATATGAGTTGTTTGTTAATGGCAAAATACCGTGCTATAAGTTGGAAGCTGGAGTTGCAAATATGCGTGAGTGACCTTGGTGGCTGAAGCTATTTGAATTATGTGCCAGACTGTTTCAGGGCCCTGACAAGACTTAGTGATATGCTTGTGAAATTCTGGGTGCTTTGGAGATGTGACTTTCAGAAACTGTGCTTTCAGTGCTATTTGAATTTTTGTCCTGAAAGGCCAGATTTACACTGTCTGATTACATTGGCAAATTCTTCATAGCTGGTTTGGGGAAGTGTTCAGGGGAGCCCTGCCAGCTCCTCTTAAAGCCTGGAACATCTCAGGTGATAAGCCCCTGCATGTCCTTTGAAAGCACCACTTCACTAATAAATGCAGAATATGTGCTTAGAGGAGATGCAGAGTGCTTAGGTCCCAGCTAGTGTGACCCAGGAAATTCTTGACATTTTATACACTGTGGAATCAAAACATACGGCTGAGGTGGAGAACAGGGAATTAATTGGTTCTGTGACTCCAACCAAAGGGAACTGGCTCGGGCTAGGTTGCTAGTGAAAGAGTAGCATGACTCAGAAATGAAATGTTGTGGATGGGAACTGGGAAAACTTCTATTGGACTCTTCGGTCTCATGTTATAGTCTAGGCTATTTTGCAGTAGTGACCATTGATGAGAATGAAGGTCTGAGCATGAGTTAAGTAAACACAGGAGATGTTTTAGGTAGAGTTGTCAGTAAGATGTTGTGGGGAAATGGCAAAAGTTTACTTCTGCATTTGTATATAATCCTTTCTATTAAGGTGCTGAAGGGAGTTAGGTATGATGGCAATTTTTGTTCCTGAGATATGTTCAAAAAAACCACTTTCCTTTGATTGTGTTCCATTTTACTGATGTATAGTTACCTTTACATATGGCAAATTGAGATTCATCACACTTACTTTAACCATGTAAAAGATAAATTTCTCTGTTAATACTCCTCCTATAGCTATCTCATGCTATAAGTAATAGAGGTACTTGCAAACATGGATAGCTCTCTTCTGCTTTAGGTACCTGTTTGTAGATGATGAGCAAAAGCATCTCAGCTGACCTTCCCTATAAGAACAGGCTGAGAATCTCATTCCAAGTCAGAGCTGGTGAGATCCTTTCTGATTTTAGTAAGCCTATAAAATAGGGAATAGCTTGAATTTAAATATGATGGAATTAGATGAGTGTAAGTTTCCTCTAGCAAAGTCAGAGAAAAGTGGCAAAGATTGAAAGTACTGGAATTTGAGTTTCTAATGAAAAAAGTTCTAAACTGAATGTGCCTTTCCTTTGTTTGAATCACTTTTCTACATTTAGCAAGGGATTAACATCAATGAAAACTGATTTAATAACACCTAGTGGTCAGGCAAGATTTAAAACAAATTAGCAAAACTGCCTCAGAAATGAAGCTTGTAACAGCAATTAGCAGAAATTCAAGTTCAAGATACACTTCAGTTAAACTGGCTCTGTTTTAATCTGTGATTATTCTACCTTTATTTTCATCTGTTAGAACACATCTGTCACTACACAGAAGGATGGCTGATTTCAGTTCAGTGATCTCTCTGGCTACTTGGCCAAACTGATCATCAGCTGTTTTCAGAAGTGGCGTTGATGGTTGCAGCAGCTCAGGCTGTAAGTGAAGTCCAGTGTCAATGCTTCACAGTGCATTAAAACTTGGCTTTGATCCAGAATTGGACAATTACAGTTTAACTGGCATATAATTCTGGGTGTGCAGGGGCAACAAAGAACACAGTTTTGTCAATGTTGTCCTTTTCAAGAAACCTAAAGCAAGACATTATTTGGAATTTATTTATTTATTTATTTATTTTCATCCAGTAGGAAATGTGATTTGCATGATTGAAATCTCAATCTTACTCCAACCCTGTTCTGAAATGTCTCATTGCCTGATTTCATCCAAATTTGGATAGTAGATAGTTCCCACAACTTTCATGAAAAACAGAAACTGGGTGGAAGAGGGAAATCAAAACCAAGGTTTTCTGCTTTGTTTGGCTGATCAGCTTGGACTGCCAGGTGGCAGGGCATCAAGAGTGTGCTTCCCAGTCAGGCGAATCTTGCTTTGTCTCCTAAAAAACTTGATAGTTACAAGATGTGGGAAGCAGTTTCTGAAAAGTGAGAGGAAGTTTCTCTTCAAAACTGGGCTTCGTTCAGATGTCTATTCACATCTTTGACAGGTTAAAGCTTTCCCTCAAGCATGCAACTTTTTTTGCCTTTGAAGATGTATATTGCTCTTTCATGTCTGTTCATGTGATACTTACACATTTTCTTCTCTACCACGTGCATAGGCAGTGGCTGCCTGGTTACCTGCAATTTTTGCATCAAAGAGCAGTCTGACTGACCAGTGATGGATTTTTTTCATTCCCCTTCATATGTATCGGTTTTGGACATTTCAAGGTATTTAAGTCTGTTTCATGCAGTTAAAATAGGTTTCCCTGGTTCTTCTTTGAAGGTAATGACTTTAACTGATCAAATTAGTAAAATGTTCCCTATGGACTTTCTCGGATTAAAGCACAGAGACACCTTTGTGAGCAGCATTATGTAATACTTACAAGGCTTTTATCTAGGTTGCAGAAGCAGGTGGAGAAGTCACTGTAGTGTGCTAATTGATCTAGGTGGAATGTATCATTGTTCTAGATATTGCAAGCTCAAATGTAAGATTAGAGCTGCTCAATTTATTTTTAGTGAATCTCCTCCTCCTGGAAGGATACAGTTGCCCTGAATCCTTGCTGGAGCTGAATACTTCTTTGTGCTTGTAGCTGGGCAGAGCAAGCAGCAATTTTGCTGAAAGAGACCTAGAAAGTGGTAAGACCAATGTATTTTTACCCCATGTAGCAGCACAGTCATGTATTCTAACTTGCTGACTCAGAATTGCTGACAAAATTCCAGGACAGCAATTCATTAATTTCATCTTATCTCTCTCAAAGTGGCTCTTCTCGTGACAAGTTTATAAGATGGGAGGAAAAAAAAAAAAGCATATAAAGCAGTTAATCCATCCCCCTTTCTGCAGTGCACTTTGCCTCGAACTCTCTGACAAAACTGCCAGTTCATGCACTAATACCATATCTTTCTGGCAGTCTGCTGAGAGGGCTGTATGAACAGAGCTGATAGACCATCAGGTGATGCTGCTGGCAGATAGCTTTCTTGTGTGAGGTGCTGCAGATGGGAGAAAGACCTCCAGTCCCTCCCTTGTAGCTTGTGATGATTGCAGAAGCCTTGTTAAACTTTCTAGGGCTTGGAGCAGTAGTTCTGGCTTCCTGGCTTGAATTCATCTACTAAACGTAGATGTCTCTATCCAAGGTAGTTGGTCTCTTTATGGTCATTGGAGAGGAAATCGGTGTCTGTTTAGCTTGAAATGAATCACAGCTCAAAATGAACTATCTCTGCTGAACATGAAGCCCTAGAGTGACTTGCATAGAAGTGTTTATATTTCAAATACTATAAAAGAAGTAAGATGAACCCTGTGTTTTCCTGGGATGGACACTCAAATGCAGTTGTCATGTTTAGGGGTTGCTAATAGTGGTATTAACAGAGTGGTCTGGTGCAAGGTCGTGAATACCACTGTCATGTGAGGTCATTTCTCTTGAGCAACCCATGCTGCTGGCCACTGCCCAGAAACAGTCATCTCATGAGCAAATTCATCATTTCTCAAGGAAACGTGGCTGTTAGTCACAGTTCCTAGGTGAGAAGACAAGTCACTGCTGCTGTCTCTCCTAGATGTGGTTGAGATTTCCTTGGGAAGAACACACACAACTCGGAGGCAGCCTACATTCCAGTAGATGTAGCTGCATAAGTAATAAAGCTGTGCTACAGTACTGCTTTTGCTAATTGCAAGTCAGAACTTGTAATATTGTGGTGGTTTCCTTTTATATAGCTCTTTATACATCTGGTATAAGAGTCTTAGAAAAACTTTATCTGAATGAATACCAGAATTCATACATTATATTTTATACAGTATGATTTGTGTTTCCAAGCTTGTAGGTAGGCTTTGTGCATGGCAGTTTGAAGCCAGTTTACATGAATCAAAATGTACTTCCGTACAATATTTCTGTGAAAAGAAACTAAAAATTTTGTGTTTCAATAGCTTTCCGGATCAAATCAGTTTGTAAGTAAAAGAATTGACAGGAGGAAATGTAAACTCAAAGCTTGTTAGATGTTTAGGTAGACCTCTCTTCTCTGGGAAATACCCTGGCTACTTCTAGTTTATGAACATCATTCAGTAACGAAGGTAGTCCCTGGCAAATTTGGCTTTATCTAAGTATTGTGCAGTTCAGTCCTCTTCTTCACTTGAAATATTAATGAAGATATGGAATAAATTGATATGATGCTATTAAAAGAATCATGTCTGTTTACAGTGGTAGAAAAATATATCCTTTCAATTACTCTTCTTAAAATGTAGGATTTTGATCAAAGAGAGAATGCATAATCAACTAAAATAACTGCATTCACAGCTGAGCCACACTTCCATTTGGAGAGAACAGAGTATAGGCAAGTTTGAGAAAAAGAATAAAAGACCTCATATCCTTGATGTTTTAAACACTAAATCTATCTTTCTTTGCTTTGCTTGCTTTGGAGGGTAGAGGAAAAATGTTTTCCTTGATACTCTTTACATTTCTTGAAAAAAGAGATAATTTGTTCTAAGTTACATAAAACCAGGCAAAACCGGTAACAGATTAGGGTCGTATGGTGCAATCGGTGACAACTCAGATTTTGCCTTGTGCAAGATGGTTTGTACTGTGCCAGGGTTGTAAGGATACAGGGTAGCCCAATACTCAACATTAAAAAACAGTTTTACTTTTTCAATCTGGAAAGCAGAACTGCTAACTATACTGTGCAGGTGACACCAGATATTTTGTTTAGTGACTTTAAAATAATGAAAACTCCAAAACACAATAATCTCAGGTTACATAAAATACTTTGTTTCCCCTTTGGGCATTTCAGAAAGGCTTGGAAGAAGGTTCTTTAGGAAAATATATTGATGATGCAGAAAAGATGGAAGTGTTTAATTTCGTAATTCCCCCATTCCCCTTCCCTATTCATTTGTCAATTTGTTGCAAATTATCCAAATGTTTCATTATTAAATTTCCTACTTTAACAAGTCACAACTCTACTACTAAACTAATGAATGTAGTTTCCATGAACTGTACTTTTTCTAAGAAGTATCCATGGTTTCTGCAACCTTTTTCTTTTCATGCAGGTTGCAGGTCTATGCAGTTTAGTACCTGGTTTGCTTCTGCCTGTGATCTTATTGTCTTGATCTCTTTCCTCTCTTGGGGAGTATAGGGAAAATGTTACATGACCCTTGTAAAGTCCAGAGAACACGAACTGATGCAGGGGACATTGAAATAGTATAAAAGTTTCATAACAAGGAAAAATATATCCATAAATATGAGGACAAAAACTGCTGTGACTTTAGTCTTCATAAAAATTATATATTGTAGAAAGCTTGTTTGGGAAGTAGAACAGATTATCTCTATGTTCTGCTCTGTGGTGTTCACTCCTTTTCATATTTCTTTTTCATTGCATGTCGACCTATTCTTCAGGTTTAGGTAACTGGGTACTTTTCAGAAATGAACCTGTACAAAGTGACGCATTCTTGATTTAGATGTCCCGTGCCTTCAAATGTTTTTGGCAAATGTCTTGATTTTAGTTACAACTTAAACTAGTGTTGCTTCCCCACCCCCAAAACAGTAATAATTTGTTGTGTTTTTATGAATATACAGAGTGGGTAGGATAAACTTCATCTCAGGTGGGATAAACTCTACTGTAGGGAACAGTGGCAATCTCTCTAGTG
This sequence comes from Heteronetta atricapilla, assembly GCA_011075105.1. Lineage (NCBI taxonomy): Eukaryota > Metazoa > Chordata > Aves > Anseriformes > Anatidae > Heteronetta > Heteronetta atricapilla. The sequence goes on along the minus strand of CM021731.1, from coordinate 76,446,078 downwards.
GCAAGAGCCAATTTTGTTTCTGATGTGAAGGAGAAAGACCATATGGCTCTGTGTTGTGTAACTTGGCGTGTTGAGTGCACCCATTAGCATCTGGTGATAACAGAAAGGCGACAGCTTCTTCCTTCCATCTTCCTAATAAAGTCATGGCTCTTACTAATGTTCTTAACACAGCTTTCATACACAGGCAGTTAGATATATGAAGCAAGAGTTTCTTGTGTGGGATATCTACCCTGATAAGACAAGAATGTTACATTCCACTTTAAGATTCTTCATACTTGCTGTCTTATATCCTTCCTAAGGTGCAAGCTAGCATGTTTTGAACACTACAGTACTGTAAACCCCATTTAAGCTTTGAAGCTTCAGTGATTTCTTCAAGCAAACCCCTTGTTATAAGTGTTAGGTTGATCTTGTCTGGAAAGAAAAATACAGTGTAAAACCAACTAATGATGTTTTTACAGAATATTCAGAAACTGAATGCAAAATACATCCATAAGCTCATGCAGCCACACTGACTGCAAACAAATCCATTATTTTACTGTTATTGAATGGTTTATGTAGCTTTCTGCAGAGTCATAAAATTCTCAGGCTGCCTGCTCAGAGCAAAAAATGGCCAAAACTGCAGCCCTTATGTGACTATATGAGAGGACTCTTTTATATCTGTAAGCATTAGCCACTGCCTACTGTTGGAGATGGGATGTGGGGCTAGATTTTTTTATGTTCTTGGATGGCAATGGTCATTGAATGAATGAATTCAGAATGTTGTTCAGCTGTTAACTTGCACAGATAGATACTTGACCCTCCACATTTCTTTTAATCAGTGATCTTCAAGTGAACATCAACGTTTCCACCTGAGAAAAGGAGCAGGGCAGTAACTGATCCAGGGGGCAGGCCCAGAGATAGACCAGTCTGAGTTACCTCCTAAGCTTCCTAATGTCAAATGTGAAATTTCATTTTTTAACAAATCAGAGTGCAGGTTGCAGTTACAGATGGATGCCCTCATCCTGAGAATCATTGGCAGTAACAAGGAGCGCTAAATAGTTCATTGGGTAAATGTGCTTGGACCTTGGGTATGGATTGCATGGGCAATAGCAGGGAGGTAATTTTGTCCCTGTAGTTGTCAGGGGTTGACTACCCTAAAAATATTATTTACAGGCTTCATATATTTAGAGGTAGATTTTGAAAAAAAGAGCGTAGCCACGAGAATGATGGAAAGAGTGAAAAACTTTGTTCAAAGTTGAGAAATTCAGGAAACTATAGCTTTTCCACTCATCACAGGGGAGGGTGAAATCTTAGAAGTGGAGGGATATTTATTTTTTTTTTTTAAAGAGAGAAGAAACAAAATTGAAGTGACAAAAATTAAAGCTCTAAGCTGGGTGTAAAATTGTAAAAAGCGAGATTTTCACTATTTAGCAACAGTTTCACTATTTAGCAGCAGTTGTGGTCTCAGCAGCTGAGCAGAATCTGACTAAAGCAGTTGGTTTGACCAGTTATTTGTATCTCAAAACAAAACCTGAACCTCAGTCATTATTTTTTGCCTTTGCACTGGTGCACTGCTCTACAAACCTGGCTGGGGACCTCTGTGTGGTTCAGCAAGTGTTTGTGGAGGATTTGCTCTAAAACTGGGGGCAGAAAAAGGAGTATTGGTAGTGTCAACAATCAGGGCACATGTAGGCCTTAATAAACTCTTTGTCCCTTCTTCTTTCCCCTGTATGCCATGCTGTGCTGTGTCACCTTTACACATTGCTCTATTTAAGATCAGGCCTAAACCCTTAACTTGAGGTGTGTCAAAGAGAGCTGGAAAGATTATAGTATTGTGCTAGGCGTGCAGCAGCTGCTCTACATGTGGAGAGTCACAGAATGGTTTGGGTTTGGAAGGGACCTAAAAAATCAGCCAGTTCCACTCCCCGCTTCATCATGGGCAATTACACCTCCAACCACACCTGGCTGCCCAAAGCACCATCTAACCTGGCCTTGAACGCTTCCTGGGATGGGGTATCCACAGCTTCTTTGGGCAACCTGTTCCAGTGCATTGCCACCCTCTGAGTGAAGAATTTCTTCTTTATATCTAATGTAAATCTACCCTCTTTTAGTTTAAAGCCATTCCCCTTTGTCTTATCCCTACATTCCCTGACAAAGTGTCCCTTTCCAGATTTCCTGTAGGCCCCCTTTTTAGGTACTGGAAGGCCACAATAAGGTCTCCCCGAAGCCTTCTCTTCTCCAGGCTGAACAACCACAACTCCCTCAGACTGTCCTCACAGGAGAGATGCTTCAGCCCTTTGATCATCGTTGTGGCCCTCCTCTGGACTTGAAATAGTACTTCCATGTCCTTCTTGTGCTGGGGCCCCAGAGCTGAACACAGTGCCCCAGGTGGGGTCTCATGAGAGTAGAGTAGAGTAGAGGAGGAGAATCACCTCCTTTGCCCTGCTGGCCATGCTCCCTTTGATGCAGTCCAGGACACAGTTGGCTTTCTGAGCTGCAAGCACACGCTGATGGATCACATTGAGCTTCTCATTAACCAGCACCCCCAGGTCCTCCTCATCAGGGCTGCTCACAATCCATTATTTTCCCAGCCTGTATTTATGCTTAGGATTGCCCTGGCTCAGATGCAGGACCTTACACTTGGCCTTGCTGAACTTCATGAAGTTCACGCAGGCCCATCTCTGAGGCCTGCCCAGGTCCCTTTGGATGTCCCTTCCCTCCAGCCTGTCAACCGCACCATGCTGCTTGGTGTTATCAGCAAACTGGCTGGGGGTGTGCTCAATCCCAGGGTCCATGTCACTGACAAAGATATTAAACAGTGCCAGTCCCAGTACTGACCCCTGAGGAATGACACTTGTTACAGATCTCCACCTGGATATTGAGCCATTGACTGCAACACTTCTTCAAGAAGTTGCGACAGCAAAAGGTTACGTCCAGCCTCTGCTTTAGAATTGCACATTTCCACTATTAGATACTATCTTTGTCAGCCTGAAGATGTTCGGTATGCTTGATCTAGCCACTCAGTCATTTTTCCCTGGGACCAGTGTGAAATCAGGGTAAGATTTAGCATTAAGTGGCTGCAAACTGAAACCAAACTGAGAAGATTGTTAGTTTAAGTTCAAGAATTAATAGTCTAGTATTTTTACTTAAGATCTTTCACTGATGATGCATTTGAATTTTGGTTTAGATTTTCCAAGGTTGTCTGGCTTCCTCTCTGCTTTTAGGTGGAAAACGGTGCATCTATATTAGCCCTTTGGTGAGAAGTAGGTTTTTCAGGCACATTTCCTGATTGTCTTTGTTTACCATGCTTTGGTAAGGCACGATGTGCCACAGCCAGTCACAGGCTCTTTGTGGAAGCAGACCAGAACTGGTCTGCAGCAAATCCCATGAAAATCATATAATGTGGGTGTAGGATCCTTGGCACCAACTATTTCACTCTGCTTCTTTCAACGTGCAATGTCTGCTGATCAGCAAAGTGTACCATGGGGATGTGGCTAACATCTCAGAATTGCTGTTCAGTTCCCACATTGAGCAGAGGTTGCTGCTTGAGTTGATCTGCAGTCACTTAAGTGCTTATACTGCCTTGCAGTTAATGACCTGCATGGTGCCCAATTCAGCCCGATGTCTTGGATGCCTGAAGTGAGATTCACATAGTAACTTTTATCCTGCTTCTCTCACAAGTGGAATTTGTCCCTTAAGTGCTCTCAGGTCTAAGTGTGCAAAGTGCCTTTAGAATACTCGTATTCAGGTCATATAATTCCTCTCATATGCAGGCCTCCTCTGAACTGGAGATAACTTTGAGTCAAAGTACATAATTTATGTCCTGCTAATGAATCAGTGCTTGCAGTGAATTGAAATCCTTAGCTAAAAGCTGCTACAATTTTGCAAATTCTACTGCTTTAGCCGAATCAAGTTCATCAAATCAGTCCAGACTCCGTCATCCTGAAATTGCCCCATTTTAGTTCCCCTTTTGAATACCTTTTTCCTTCTTAATGTGTATTTTTGTGAAACATCTCTTACTGTATAATTTTTGGATTTGGATCAGAAAGAGAGACTGAATAATGTGAGACAGTTATAATTATTCTTTTATGATAGAAAGCATGTGTGTGCACAAGATCTTTTGTGCTAATACATGCAGGTGCCTAATACTTGAACTAGTGACCTGCCTATCTCTGGCCTCTGGGGAGACACCTACTGCTTTTTCATAATAGATTTGTTAATGAAGAATGAACTGGAAGAATGCATTTTTAGGGATAGGGAAGAGTAGATATATAAATCTAGTCAGATGATTAGGAAAAAAAACAAACAAACATACAGAGAGCTGTTCCTTAGTTTGTCTATTTTCCCTGGTCAAGGAAAGATCCATTAATTTAGAACATTCCCTTGTTACTTTTCCACTGGGTTATCTATTATTTTTGTTTCTTGCTTAGATCAGATTTTCAGTGAAGGTATGAGTTGCAGGATTTCAGTTAGAAATTTTAATTTTGCTATGCAGTTGTACTTGGAAGCTCCAGCTGATCTTGGATTACTGTATAATTTTTTGAAAAGCTGCAGTAGTAATAGAAGCAAACAAAAACAAAAAAAAGGGTGAAGGGAAGAGAAGTAAAAATTATTGTCTTTCCTAAAGCTTCAAACTCAAGTTTGTTGAAAGCCATACAAATCTCTGTGCTCAAATTTATTTGGAAAAATACTCCATGCCTGATTTAAGCTGCTTTGCAAAGATTATATGGCAAGCAATTTCAAATTGCCTTCAGTTTGATTTCCGTGTTTTGGTAATGCAGGAGGATGATGGGAAGCCTCTCTGGGTGTAGGTTGTCCTGGTGGTTTTTCTTGGAACTGGGATTGCCACTCTGGCTAAAGCTCTGCACTGCTTAGAGGGAAACAAGACAGCTCTGCGATGGGTGGTCTGAGGGTAAACAGCTACAGAAACTGTGTAGTCCATCAGTAACTTCAGTAACTTAAGGTCATTGTTTAAAGTTTACTTGCCCACTATTGATTTACACAGATGGAGGAATTCAGGTGCAGATATAGGGCAAACACATGGAAATGAGTCTGCTCGTAGCACTATGAGCAGTAGGACACTCTGCACGCATGCGCCTTGTACCCTTGCTAGATAAGGTGTGGGTATGTGACAGTGTCTTGTGCTCAGAGGGACAATATATTGAAATTTTGAGTCAAAAAGCACCGTGGCATAAGGTTCTGACTGAGTCTTTGTAAAAATCTTTCGATTCTTTAGCTAATTGTGGGGATGCAGGGGCTGATTGGCCTGTTAAAGGTAAGAACTTCCTTGCAGCTCTTCCTAGAAACTTGCTGCTGATTTATAGCAGAACGTGGCCCTTTAGTGATGGTGGGGATAGAGCTGCCATGGAAGATAACCAAAGCAAATCACTAAACTTCACAAGAGGAAAAAGCTAATGAATGGTACTAAATCCTATAGATTGCTGCTTGTCATGCAACATTTTCAAGCTGTTTCCTGTCCTGCAAATATCAGAATGAGTACACTCTATGGCTTTCACCACATTTTCAGTTGAAATATGTATGTAAAATAGTATTCACATGGTTGCAGAAAAGTATTAACTTACGGCAAAATCTGTTTTTGACAGGAAAAATAATGATCTTTTCCATATAATTTTCTAGAGGAAAATAAAAAAGTAACAGACTTTGGGAAAAAGCTGAAAAAAAACCCACATATTTGTGTGAATGACTTCTTCATTTTGAGTAAAATCTCCTCTTTAGCAAAGGAGGAAAGTTATATAAAACATTTAAGTAGTCACTAATAACGGATATTTTTCTTCTGCCTACCATTTGCAGCTCTTATAGAGTCACTGGAAATGGCTTCAGTCTTGTTAGGATTCACTTTAAAATAAATAGTAAATTCATATATCTTATACTCTATTGACATAATTGTGCAATGCATATTTTCACATTGTATCTATTATATATAAAACTAATGTGAGATTCATCCTTCCTTTAAAGAGCTACCCACATGCTGGCTTTGGGATATTCTTGTTCTCCAAATGTCTGGAGGTTTTCACCATTCTGTATTTCAGGATAATATTAGCTGAGCTTGCAGCAATTTTTACAGAATTTTTGCTCAGTACAACCTCATCAGCTCTTAAATTGCTACTCAAGCTCAGTAATAGCTATTTTAGGGAAGTGTAAGTATAAGAGGATATACTGTTTGGATGAGAAAACGAGAAGTGTATATATATGTGTGTACGTGTACATATGTATCAAACTGAGATGACTCAAATTGGACTTGAGTCAGGCACTCCAGGCAGACTCTAATACTGCTGTGAAAGTTGCACAAGGATATTAAATAACGGGAAAGAAATGCCAAATTTTTCCATCCTCAAGTTTATGTAACTACAGGGTTTTATATAAGGCCTACTGTTCATGACTAAGGTTGGGTTCTGAATTTTCATATAACTCAGATTTAATTTTCAAAGGTGCCTCTTTAATTTGTGTGTGTGTTCGAGAACCTAGTTATTTATTAACTTGGGTTGATTGAAAAGGATGGACTTTGTTCTGCTAAATCTTTTTATTTCTGTGTCACTCAAAAGTGAATGGAGGGTTTAGTTTTTAACTGGATACTTTTAAGATTTTCTAGAAAAAAATAAGGATTGTTGGCCCTTCTTTAAGTAAAAATTAAAAATTAAAAATGAGGAAGTTGCTAAATTCTAGATCCTGCTTTCTGAACTCTCTGTTAGTATCTGTTAAGTGATGCGCAGTGTCACCCATGGCACATCACATTGCTGGGAAAATTAAAGGTTTGCTCTGTAGCACCCAGGAACTGGAGGCTCTCAGATGCCTGAGCCATCACTTAAAGATGGGCTTTAGAGATGGATCTGCTAGAGCTCTAACTCTTTTTTTTTTTTTTTTCTTCTTTTTTTTCTAGGAAACTGCTGGAAGACTGCTGTGACCCTGCACAGCTCTTTGTGATGACAAAGCTGAACTCCCCCATGGGAAAGAACCTCTGGTTTGATGGGGAATTTTTGTATTCTTTCACCATTGACAATACAACTTACTCTCTCTTCCCACAGGTTGGTAGTTTTCTTCTCACTTTAACTATTAATATACTAAATGGTAACATGGTACAAATAAGTTACCTAAATATTCATCAAGAAATAGTCTGTATCTTCATTTGTCAATTCAAAATAGATCTTTTTAATTCTGTGCTCTGAAAATTGCAAAATAGCTGCAATATTTCCCTGGCCGCTTTCCAGATGTGCAAATATACACAAGTGATGAAATAGGCCCACCAGTCTTGATTTTCAAAATGATGATAAGTTCTGGCAATTTTTAGAGTGTGATTTCTGCTTTTCTGGCAGTGATCATGCTGATGGACTGTGGTTTCAAAAAATGAGAGCCAAAAACTTCCCTCACTTCAACAAGGGCTGCAGGTCTTGTGTAACCACGTGTCCCAAGAAGCTGTCACTGTAAATACAACATCAAATCTGGCAAGATTGGCTCTGATGCTGTGTGAGCTGATAGGGCTGTGGAGTTCATGGAGGCGCACCCTGAGAAAAATTTCCTACCATAATACTTAAAAATTTCCTACCATAATACTTAAATATCTGCTAGTGTAATTGGCATATCTTCTATTTTTCTTTTTTGAACTGTTGGAAAGGGCAGCTTCTGGCCTGTGTTTGGATCCAAGTTCAAACTGGATCGGTTCCAGTGATGTCAGTGGATTTGCTGCCACATAGTATGGCTGAATTTGCTTGGCTTAAATTAGAATCACAGAATCATAGGATATCCTGAGTTGGAAGGGACCCACAAGGATCATCAAGTCCAGCTCCTAAAAGGAGTCTCCTAAAGGAAAAGGTTTGTAGAGAACTAGATTTTCATCTTGATCACCGTGATGCTGATTATCTGGAATAATTCCTTCTACCTTTCAAATTCTCATGTAGGATTGCTTCCCTTTTGATCAGTCTAGATAGGGTGTGAAGGTGGTTTGTGTGAAGTTGTCTGAGTTACCTCCAAATAAATGAATTTTATTGATGGCAAGCAATATAAGCACAATAACAGAAGCAGACAACATGATTTAGTTGATTCTTGTTGTGTTATGAATACTAGAAATGGTTTGTTGTTTTTCAGCAAAAGTGTTTTGAGTTAAGTGTGTGCTTACTGAGTGCTGAGAATTTGTAATAGTGATTTAAGCTGCTTGTATTTTTAACTAATACATGAACTGATGTTAAATGAGTTTATTATATTGACTTGAACTTGGAAAGAGAGATGTTTTATGTGGCTATAGGTTTAAAGAAAGCCAACCATTTGGACATGTTCATTGATTTACATGTTACTTCAATTTCTTAGATTAAAGGTATAGGTATTTTTTAAGCCTCATAGTCAATGTTGAGTCATTCACACCAGGCTTTTTATTGCTGTTTCAGTTATACATGTAGCAGAGTTTTTTCTTGTTAAACTCACGGTGTGAATAAACTTCAGGGAGCTTGTACATATATGTCCTTCTGCAGTGTTTTCCAGATCTCAACAAAGGAGTTATAACTTTGAATTAGTTTCTTTTGGTGGATGAAGAGTGATGGAGATCTAAGACATAGGGAAAAGAGACCAGAAGGGCTATTTCCAGCGTTAACATGGTGAAGCAGCGTGAAGCTGTGTCTTGTTCAGGCTACTAATCTGCTCTTGTGTCATTTTGCTGTGCCTGTTGCAATGAACCAGGTAAGGGACCTCTGCCTCTCTTGCACTAAGCATTCCTCAAGTCTGTTCCACTGCTGCTGGTCCCTACAAGCTGAATAAACGAGTAAATTGTCTGACATGTGCAGAGTGTTTTTGCTGTGGTATAGCTAGGAAGAGGCAGCCCTGCTGGAATGGGCTTTTCTCCCTGCCTTTGAGACTTGTAGAAAGCTTATAGTGTGTCCCAGTGTAGCAGCTGTAAATCTTTTTTATGATGACTATTAATGATCTGTTCTACGATGTTGCACTGTTGATTGGAGAAAACGAAACTCCTTGGTAGAGCTGTAAACTCTGTGCCACACAGATGTTGACAGCAACCACTCCAAATATGTATATATCCTTTTCGACATTTTCAAAATACCTGGGCTGCTATAGAGAGGTCATTGTATTTTGTGATGGATTTGAAATTTCATATTTGGTTTTGTCAGGATTAAAATCTAGCACTCTGCCACGTCACAGTGGTGTCCTACATACCGTCATGGAAAAATGCAGGGTAATGGATGGGCTCCTTTGGAGAGGTAAATGCTGGTTAAAGAGGAGTCATGACCTCGGGAAGTCCAGCGGTTCCCCAGCTCCCAAGCCTTTTCCACAAAGATGATCAGTTGGCCAGATTAGAACAAGGGTCTGGGAAGCCCTGGAGAGATGTACAGGGGGACAGCATGATCTAAGGACATCAGTGTCCCTACGTCCCTTTGGCTTGCCAAGCAGGCTGCAAAGAGGATGGTGAGGTGCTGCTGGGGTGGTGGTAAGAAAGCTGAATAGTTAAGATGTTCCAACTCCAGGACAGGTTCTGAAAATGTTATTCCTTTAATGAATTGGCAAGTTCATTTCTGACACGTGCTACTCCCTGCTACTTCCTCTTTTCTTGTAAGTGCTGCTTCCCATAACTTAATGTATTATTCCTATGTATTTTGCCGGGAAGAATTTTGTAAACATTTATCAGATTAAATCTGGCCAACCTTAAAAGCTTAGTAAGATTTATTTGCAGTAAATTCTTAAATGAAGTATATTTCTACCTTTGTTTCAAGAAAAACACTAGACTAATTTTTTCAGGCCTCTGTTTTGAAGAATGGTGTCTATTAGCTTACTAGCATCAGGCAAGCAATTTTTGTGAAGATGAGTATTCCTTTCAAAAGTATTCAGAAGCTTAAAACCACTTACAAAATATGGGTGATACTCTAAAATGCTCAGGGGATGCAACAGTAATGTAAAGGACTGCAGCTGTATGTTGATATAATTGAAAGAATATTTCCTCCAGAATAAATAATAATAATAAAGGCTCTATCCACATCATTCTGCTGGGCTTAAGCCTTTTTGTGCTTGCAGAAGATTTCTCAATCCTTAACTGGTTATTAACTTAAGGATAAAGTAACTAAAAAGTAAATAAGAAAATTGCTCTACTTGATGGAATGGAATATGCTGGCCATGTATCAATGCAGAATTATCCAGCACTAAATATCACAGAACTTAATATGCAAAATGTCAATTATTTTTGAATGTGAGCAATACAAAATAGATTATTTTTCTTCTGAGTAATCTGTGTAGATTAAGTTCTTATAGGTGGTTCAACATTTTCTGATAGATTGCTTTTCCACTGGAAAAATGCTATTTTATCAAAATATAAATATCAGTTCAATGATTTTTTTCCAAATTTTCTCTTAAGTGAAAAGGTTGAAAGGTTTTGGTAGTGTTATGGTATTTGATTTTACCATTTTTGGAATGTAATATTTCAGCTGATATTTTTATCAGCTCTATTGCTAGCTCTTTTTTTTTTTTTTTTTTTTTTTTAATCTAGCTTTTGAATGACACAAGGAGAACTATGCAAGAGGAAATAAAAAAAATGCAGAAATTGAATGATTCAGAGTCTCATTTCAATTTATGAGAACAAAAATTGATGTTGCAGTGTTTTGCATGAACCATCAATTCTCGTTGCCAGACGTGCCTCCTCTTACTCTCCCCCTTCCCTCTCTGTGCCATTTTCCTCTGATTTCTAGAATAAAAGGTTTTTTTGTTTGCTTGTTTGTTTGTTTGTGAAACAAAAATGTTACACAGGCTGTAACATCTTTCCCATGCTGGAGAAAAGGCTAATGGTTCATTATCGATACCCAACAGGAGAAGGCAAGGGGTATTAAGATGTATCTTGTCACAGAACATGACGTTGGGTACAGTGAGGGTGGAGACCTCACCTGCTTCTGATCTCCCAAAACATTTTACAGTGGCACTATCTGGAGCTGTTGGATAATGCAGTATGCATTCAATTAAACTGAATAAATTGAACGCTGACATTTCTTGACAGCAGCTTTATCATATTGCTTGGTGTGATCTACAATGTTATTTCCCAATCTTAAGAAACAAAAAGCATGGAGTCTGCATGTGACCACTGGTATGGGTTTAATATTAACAAAAGAAGGTTATTCTTAATGTGTACCTACCAGTTTTCTAAAGCTTTTCATGTGGGTGTAAAGTTTCAGCATTAGCTGGAACTTTCGATACAAAGCTGGGGGCACTGAGGAGTCAGAGAGACAGATGGCTCTACTACAGGTGCTGTGGTTGGGTAAACCTCTGAATAGCCAGGCTGTGGTGTCTCAGTGTGGCCACTAAAGGCCATGGGTGACTTGTAAATGTGTTCCTCCCCATTGTGGTTCAAATATTATACAGAAAATGGAACTGCGTGTTAAGTGTTCAGGAGTCCTGTCCCTGGCAGGACTGAGACATGCACGCTTCTGGATCTTCAGCCTGGAGGTTCCATCATGTAACTCTGGTCCTGTTGCATTGTACCAAGGCATGACAGAAGGTATAACCAGCATTTTCCACCCTTTATCATCTGACTAAAATGGAAGAAACCAGCCTTCCATATATTCCACCCAGTAACATTTAGTTGCTGTGAGTAAACATCACCATAACCACAGGAGCAGCTGGGCTGTAACTCAAAGCCACGTGAGAGGAAAGTAAACTAACAGTCACCTGCTTTTAAGAAGAAAGCAAGCCCTTTTCAAATATTTTCTGAAAGAATTTTGCACTCCTTGAAGTATTTTTTCTTCCTCAGAGTTTCAGAACAGAATTTCAGACCATCTTTACTATTAGGAAAAAAAAACTCACTCTAGTATTTATCTGTCTATGCAAATAATAGATTTTTTGCTTGATGTCAAAAGCTTATATCAAGATTTTGAGTAGAACTGAGATGAATTTCTGAGGTCTCCTCTCCCCTTCCCCAGAAAAAAATAAATATTTAAATCAAATGGGACTTTTAGCTCTGCTATCTTGGAGGGGAGAGAAGAGAACCGATTTCAAAAGAAGTTTCAAATTTTAAACTTCAACTTTTTAATTTGAAAAAAATAGCTCATTGATTTTTTTTCTTATTTAATTGTATTCCACCTGAAGCAATTAGATATACTTAGTGCCAGTAAATTATTTCAAATTACTATAAAATGATTCCCCACCTGTTCCACATAATTTCTAAGTTTCATCTGCAAAATATTGTCAGACAAAAGAAAGGCTGCTTGCAATGGGTGTCTCATAAATAATCACCACAAATGGCTTATGAGAAATCCAAAGGAAATAGCTTCAAACCATAAATGTTGGGAAAGCTGGCAGCTGTTTCCAGGTATATTGCTTTTCTCCTGATCACAAGGTCTTTCAAATTATTAATTGAAGTTTAAAATTGAAATTCTAGTCCACAATATAAAGGCAGGTAAAATGTTATTGCTTTACTTGTAAAAGTGGCATGGAAACACTGGCATTTTCTAGGTTATCAGGGTGCATGTTGTATTTTGTAACAGCTTAATGATTAGGGTCTGTGAGTTGTTTTGACTGGTGTTTACACCAGAAGATAGACTTGATCCTAAAATTGTGTTTAAAATGGCAAGCCACTCAAAGTAAAGGGTTTAGAATTTGATGGACTGCACTGCTTCCCAGAATGTATGAAATTATTAACTTTGGTGTTGACTTTGGAAGTGCTCTGTTCTTCTGTTAAGTGTTCTGTAAATTTTAGCCAACAATCCAACTTATTGAAGTACTCTGTTCTTAGTAAGCTCTGTAATTAATTTCTGCTTGGAGAAATACGTTGATATATTGGATGTCATATGTGTCCTGATTTTTTTCCTTGATGTCCTCGGTAGGGAAATGAAATGCCCGCAGACCTAACGTTTATTGAACCACTCTTATATTTTCTTTTATTAATTCTACTATCTCAGTGGTACTTCCCTGACTTCTTTTGTGCAGCCTTCAATTAGTATTTGGAGGAGTTTCTTGATAGTGTCCCTTTTATTTCCCTCCTTTTTTTCTCTTTATTTTTTTTCTTCATCAACTATACCGTAATGCAGATGATTGTCTTGCTTGGGTCTTACATATATTTAATCAAAACAAAAATATAATAAATATTCTTGCAATATATGGAAAACATTAAATGAGTAAGGGTAGTTATATCTTGTGAAGAAACATGCACACATTAGGAATGCAATTAAAAAAGAGATCTGAATTGTTGGCTTCTGAATAGCCTAAGCAATTGTGTTAGATGGTGCCTGTTATAAACTGGGAAATGAAATGCAAAATATAGAGACCTGACAAATTTTGGTCTTTTAGAGCATGAGTCTTCCCCTCAGTACTGGGTAATCTCAGTAGCATCAGGATAATTGAGATCAAAAATCTCAATTAGTATTTAGTAAAGTGAACCCCCTACCCTCGCTTTGATTACTGGCAAATTAAGAACTGTGTAATTGGACCATTTTGTGTAGCCTGTTGGCAAGCCAGGAATAGGGCAGCATCTGTTATATCCGGTCAGTTAAGCAAAAGCCATGGTCTATCTGAAACTACTCCGAATAGATGAGATGTGAACGTGCCTGCTGGTGGAAATTATTAAAGTTATGCTAAAGAGACTGTAAGATGCAACAAACATAATTTTAAGTAATTAATGAGAGGATGGGCAATGTACGCTTGTTGAAGCAAGTTACAGCAGACCAATGCAGAAAGCAGACCAGCTTTCTGTCCCCGTTGATGGCCACGTGTGCTTTGGTCTCTCTCAGCTTGCCAAAATGTGTTCAGCCAGCCACTCAGCCAGACTGCATTTGGTGAGCGTGATTTATCTGCCTCGAGTTTGTTTGCAATGGAGTTTATCTGCACGTGCCTAACTGGCTTTATCTCAGTTAACGCAAGTACATAAATAGACACTGATCTTTCCAAATGTAGCAAATGGGGGGGAAGGGAAGGATGAGATCTGGCTGCAAAGTGTTAGTTTGGCCCAAAGGCAAAGCAAAGGGTCCAGCCACCTTAGCTCAACATCTCTATTTCCAGTCTGAAGTGACAAAGCATCAATCAATTTCTGTCCTAGGTAACAGGAGCTGATCCAAGTAAACCCCAGTGCCTTTTGCAGACAGGCCCTTGGGTGTTCAAAAAACCACAGATCAACCCACTGCCATATGGGATTTAGGAGATATGAGGATGTGGAAAAGCAAACGTGGTTCATCTTCTGCATTGATACTGGGCAGCACTTAAAATAGCATTAAAGCCAGTGGGATTGTCATGAGGCCCACTTAAGACTGAAGGGACACGAGGTATTTTCAACAGGGTAGTTCAGCCATGAGAGTGTTTCAGCTTTGAGTGATTTTTGAATATTGGAAAACACTTGAAATAGAACAGCTGATGTATTCATTTCTATTAGCACCCAGGGCTATATGGTTACTGAGTGGTCAATACAGGCCTACTGAGAGTGAAGAGGCTGTGACAGGGCTGGGAACATGGGCAAGGCTGGGTGATGTGGGGCTGTGCTGTCCCTGGAGGGGTGGCCCTATGGGAGTGCATCCCCTGTCAGAGGCAGCGAGGATGAAAGGCAAAGTGTACTTGAACACGTTTCTTCTCATTTGCTGCACAACTGAACTTTTCTACCTCAAAGAGACATTCTTATCACCTAGAAGACACAGTTATGAATAAAGCCGTGTTATGTTGTGGGACTGCAAAGCCCAGAGCAAAAAGACTTTCCTGAACCCAAAGTGGAAGTGGGCAGTGTGGGCTAGGACAACTGGAGAGGCTGTACTATGCCATGGGGATTTGATGGACTTTTGGTCAGTGTTCAGCTGTTTCACAGGAACATAAATTTTCTGCTTCCTAAGCTGGAAATGTCATAAGCAGAAGAACAATTAAAGGAAGTGGTTACAGATGAGAAGCTATAGGAGCAGTGAGCTTCTCATGGCTACAAGTAATTACAGGGCATGTGATCTGCTGTGCTGAGGGATAAAAATACAAGTAAGAGTTAGTCCTGACCTGCCCAAAGGCACAGCGGTTAGATTTGGTTTGTTTGGTTTATGGTAGCTTTATATAACGGATGAGAAGTTTTTATCAGCACATTTCTTTTTTCCTTTTTTTTTTTTTTTTTTTCTTCTGACAGTGATCTTTTTAGTAGATCAAGGCTTCCACCCACAGGGCAATGAAACCTTTGCTTCTTTGGAAGTCAGTGTCTAAACCTTGAGTAAAATTTATTCTTTATATTTTGGCCACCTGTTAGTCTTTCTTATTATCAATGAATTTGAGTATAAAGAGTCACCTTGTTCAGTCTCTAGACTTTTTACCATAAGTGTGACTATATATTTTGATTATTCAGTGATTATATTGGATTATATTAATTTGCTGTATTTGGTAGTTAGATTTTTTGGTGAAATACTTCTAAAATAGGCCTAAAATCAATACTGTTTTTTTTGAGACTAAGGTCTGATTCCATTTCATGGCTGGCACTTACCACCTGGCAGAAGCCTGAGTAGGGATTGATGAAACACTACGTATTTGCATTTTTCATATAGTAGTCTGGTTTCTTGATGTGACTCATATAAATTGTACTGGAGTGTAGCAGTATATCAAATGATGTTCAGAAAGCATTTCACCTGCAACAAAGATGTAGTACCCCTGTTCTGCCAAGTGTTCCTAATTATGGGTGGAAGAGCAGCTTAGCAGAGTCTGAAGGCTTGAAGGAAATCAGGGAAGGTTTACACTACTATAGAAGCTATTAAAAAGGGGTAGCATGGTTACAAATCTTGTAGGAGGATTATATAGTGACTTTCAAAAGAACCTTTGTGCCTTCTTGCTTAGGGGGGAGTGTAAGCCCAGCTTTCCATTTAATGAGAAATCTGTTGCATTACAGTTCAGGAGTTGACTTACGTCGCTGGGCATGGTTGATTTAAAGTCCTTATAACCTGTTATGGTATGGAGAAGAACTGTGGTTCTCTTTCAGAATAAATTTTGTCATCTGAATGGCTCCTGGGAGGCAAGCATTGGCTTCCAAATGACATTTGAGACACTGGGAAAACAACACAGTAGTACTTTTTGTACATTAGGATGCACCAGAAAAATCCTGTGATGCTGGACATGCATGAGAAGTAACATTTAGCTTACTGTTGCTCATGTCAAGAATTCAGGCTGTTTCCTTTTTCTTGATCAACAGATTCTGTGCTTTTTCAGAGTTGTTAGGGGAGATGTTTTGGACAATGAAATTGGTGCTGCAGATTGTCTAACAGCCAAAAACTATCCACATGAGGTGATTATTTTGTGTGTGCTGGCTAAAGGGATGGATTGTAGTGGCAAGACAACTGAAAGCATTGGTGTCTTTCCAGTTAAAGTGAGTCAGCATATGATGTTTAACAGCCTTGTGTCCTGGTTTCAGTTAGGACAGAGTTATTTTTCCTCCTAGTAGCTGGTAGGGTGCTATGTTTTGGATTAGGATGAGAAGAGTGCTGATAACATGCTGGTGTTTTAATTGCTGCAGAGGAGTGCTTACACTAAGCCAAGGACTTTTCAGCTCCTCGCTCTGTCCTGCCAGTGGGCAGGCTGGGGGTACAGCAAGAGCTGGGAGAGGACAGCCCCAGGACAGCTGACCCAAACTGGCCAAAGGGGTATTCCATACCATCTGACGGCATGCTGAACAATATATAGGGGTGGCTAGCCAGGATGGGGGGCCAGCTGCTCGGGGTTGGGCTGGGCATCGGTCAGCGGGTGGTGAGCAATTGCATTGTGCATCACTTGTTTGTACATATTATTATTATTACTATTATTATTTTCTATCTTAATAAACTGTCTTTATCTCAACCCACAGGCTTCACTTTCTCATTTCTCTCCCCCATCCCAGAGAGGGAGGGGGGAGGGTGAGCGAACGGCTGTGTGGTGTTTAGCTGCCAGCCGGGTTACACCACAAAACCTTGTGAATCTGGACTTGAGTAATGTAAATGAATCCCAGTACAGGATGCTGTGACAAATAGTTCTTTCCAGCATAGAAGTGGTATTTTTTTTTTTTCTAAAGACTATCTTAGACACTTCTGTGAACGGTGGGTCTTTGGCTTTGGGGCTGGTGAGATTTGGCAGTGCTAGTTCAGGTATGCTATGTGCAAGAGCAGCTTGCATATATTCTGTCCAGCTTTGCGGGTGTTTTCAAAGAAGAATACTTAAGAATACCAAGACTACGGTTGAGGCTCACTGGCTTTAGTGCAGTCCATCAATCCCAGGAAGGCTGCTGCAGGTATTTATAGGATGTTTTCATATGAAGTACATTTTTGCCAGCAAAATATTGCACATTTCTAAGTGAGCCATTGATCTATAAGCTGAAAGTCAGTTACAAAATCTCAGGGTCAGGGTTAGGCTGGAGGTTCAAGGTTTCTGGATGCCAGCAGACTAGCTGCAGCACAGCTACCTGAATATTGCCTCATGTAGACTCTGCTTCCAATGGCTGTATGTTTCTCTGTGTAAAATGTACTGGACTAATCATCTCCAATTACAGAAAGCTCAGATGGAAGGCACTGGATTCCAGATGGTCATTTGATCAGCTGGGAATTCCCTGAATTATATCCCAAATACTAGCTCTGTGAAAGCAGTAATGTTTTCTAAGAACTCCAAGTCACACAGAGTACCTTTGTACTCTGGTGTGGGAATTGCACACTACAGAAAGAGCAAAACATACACGTGACGGGGGGCCTGGCTTTTCCATTGTTCAGAAAACATGCCTCTGTGAGAAAGGGTAAAGAGAAGTTTTCTTTATGAATAAAATATCTGTCTTGGCGTGAAGGAGTAGTACCTGTGGATGGAAAAGCCTGATGTGAAACAGCTCTTGGAATTCAATTGTCTTAACAAGAGCCTGCTGCCTCTGTCTACCTACTGCTGCCCCAGCTAGTCTGCTTAGCACAGGAGTTGTGTGGCTAAGGGTGAGCAGATGAAGTCCATAATTGCTCACATCCTGTGCTTGATAAGTGTTTTATCAAGATTTATTTTATCAGGCTTTTGTTTTAAGACAACATCTAGATTCATGGAACAATCTAGGCAAAGGTGTATTACACTGAGAAGCGAGTGTGTTGCTGTCTCATGTTGATGGGACTGTCTAGTCAGCCGTTCAGTCAGATAAGGATTAATGTAATGCTGATAGAACAATTTCTGATGTGTATAACATCTTCTTATGGTTTTATGGGGTGTAACCAAAGTGTCCGCAACCTAGTAAGTTTCCTGTAGGTTCCCTACAGAGATCAAAGGAGAAAAGTCAGTGCGGTGAAGGTGATAGCACCAACACTAACATTCCTGCAACCATATGAGGTATACATAGGCAGGCAGCTCGCTCAAACATCCCTCCTCGCTCACCTTTTTTGTAACACCTCACTGATTTTGTTGTATCTAGTTAAGTACATAGTTGGCTGCAAACTTATGCTGGGGAATGCCTAGCAACCACACATGTTGACTGGGAATATGCTTGTTAGCTCCGTCCTGTACCTGCTGTACTAGGACAAAAAGCACCAGTTATAAAAGAACAAGTGCTCCAGATGTATCCCCTCTACTGGGAGACACCAAACAGAAATCAACATGAGCAAACCTTTTTTCATACAGTTCCTTTTGCACTCAGAAGACCACACAAAGAAGTGCATTCACTTACAGCATGTAATCCAAGACATACAGCACCCTTCATAATTTTACTTTTACAAAGCTAGGTTTTTAGGGGAAAAGCCTTGCATCTTTACATAGGGATTCACTAGGCAGTGCTACACCAAAATACAGAGGTACTGATATCCTGTTTTGATGGTATCATGCTGAAGCCTGCACAGAACAGTTGTCTGTTGGGGGGGGGGGGGGGGGGGGAGTGTTCAGAGTTCACTGCCCTCTTGCCTCTGCCCCATGGCAGACACCTCTACCAGGGCTGTACCTGGCAGATATTATCTAATAAATGATTACATCTTCCACTAATGGGAATTTCACAGAGAATCCAATCCGCTACTTCGCTGTCCTAAAATGTAGGATGCATTTCCTGATGTCTAACTTAGAGTTACCCCATGGCTATAACATATGATTTTTTTTTTTTATTTTTCTAATCTTTTCCCCATATGACTGCTAACAAGACTGCCCACAGTCTTTTTCTCTAGGCTAAACAACGACAACTTTTTCAATCAGACCATTTATTCTAAATGACTGAACATTATTGTTTTTCTGATTGTTTGTAAGGAAGACGTGTGACAACTGTGTGAAGATGGTACAAAACATCAAGGAAAAAGCGCCTTATACTCTGAAGAGCAGAACTTACTAGCACCTTTTTGCTATAACAGGTTTGTGTTTAGTGTTGCTGTTTACTCTCATAGCCAAAGATCACTGGATGTTGCTACTAATGAGGAAAACCTAGTGACCTGACAGACACGCACAGTTTTCTCCCTGATAATAAGTGCTGAAGACAGAATGGAACTGAGGTCTCATCATCTTTCCAGGGTAAGATCTCTGCAATCACAGCTCTGAAAATGTTTCAGCTGATCTTGTCCATCACTCCACCTCAGTAAACATTATGCTGCTGGAGACAGACAATTGTTAATGGTCAGTGCTCTACCCAGGGGACACAGTGAAGAGTGCATGGAGCTGCTGTTGTACCTGTGTTTCTCAGTTTATGGAATCAAACTGAGTTAGACCTGCCAGCAGGGCATGAAACAATAACAAGTAATACTTTGTTAATAATTTTTAACTAGGTTGTGACTATGACAAGAATGTAGAATGGGAATGTGGAGTGTGTTCTATTTTTTAGGTAGGCTAGTCTTTCGTAGGCTGATCATTTTATAGATATTCATCCATTCAGATATCTCCAGCCTTTTCCTTAATCTAAAATCCACTGGCTTGTCTCTCATCCTTTCCCTTGCAGCAAGACTTGGCATATGCACAGTGTAGCTTGTTCAGAAGCAATGCTGTGAATTTAAGTGATGAGACTAGTCTTAATAGCAGACAGTTTAGGTGAAAGGAGACAATAAATGCAAAGGCTACACAGATCTATTCTGTGATCCAATACTAAGCCAGAAGGAGAAATGAGAAAGCCAGAGATAAATAATCTTTGGTATGACTATGATGCTCTTTATAGCAATTCCCTCAAGCACTTCACAGTCATTCAAATTCAATGTATGGTGTTGCTGCACAGTAAAATCTATTCCTAGAAACCTCTGCAGACAATTAAAATGATCAGTTTTTCATAGGGAATATGTGGAGAAGAAATACTGCAAAACTCATTCTTCCTGTGCAATAAACAAATATACATGATGATCCACTATCCCTTTTGCTTCACACATGCAAAGAAAAAAAGGAAAAAAAAAAGGAAGAACCCTTTTGATATTCTGGACTCTATGTGAATATAGCAGATTGGAGCTCTTCTCTACTCCATGTCATTAAGCAAGGCCTTTGGAAAGTGGGACCACATCAGTTTAAGATCTTCAGCAGTGTTTTCCTAGCTCCAGTCTTGGCAGAATTTCTGTATTTTCAGTTGCTCAGTTTAGGGTCTGTTCTTCAGGTGTTATCCAGGGCTGACACATCCTCATCCTAGCATAGCTGCTGTGGCTGTGATTGACACAGCAGTTGCACTCATCTTTTCAAGGCAGTCCCTCAGTGAGAAGTGTGGATTCTGGATTGCTATGCACCCAAAGAAGCATGGTGGGGAAGCTACCTATTTTGCAAAACAGATTGTTGTGAAAGTGAAGCATGGTTGTGTCAAAGTCAATAGCAGAACTCCAGCTGACTTGAGCATGGCCAGGATTTAGTCAACAGTATCCACTTACTGAGTACAGTTCTGCTAGGGACATGTAGGTTTAGTTTTGTGGCTTCTTTCTGGGTGACATAAAAAAAATACTTTTTTTTTTTTTTTTTTTTTTTAATTTTCTCCCTCCAGTTCTTGGCTTTTACTAGCCTTGGCTTTCACATAATCAAAGAATGATTTATCTTGTTCATCTAGTCTGACTGAAAAATATTGTTTGTACCCCTTAAGACTGACCTTGAGTGAAAGTGCAAGGCAAATTAGAGTCAGCTCTTCAGATAAGATAAAATGGAGCTTTTTGTCATTGTTCTTCTTTGTCTCCATCCCAACAGACAACATCCTTTATGTTACCCATGCCAATAAGCAGGGTATCATCCTTGACTGATGGTTCAATAAGTCACAGAATCATAGTATCATTAAGGTTGGAAAAGACCTCCAAGATTATCTGGTCCAACCATCAACCTACTGCTAATGTCACCCACTAAACAGTGTCCCCAAGTTCCAGGTGCAACCTTTACATGAACACCCCCAGGGACGGTGACTCCACGTGGCACTTCCCTGGGCAACCTGTTTGAATGCCTGACCAATCTTTCTGAGAAGAAACGCCTCCTAATTTCCAACCTGAACCTCCCCTGGCACAACTAGAGGCCATTCCCTCTAGTCCTACCACTAGTTATATTCAAGAAGAGGCCAACACCCAGCTCCCCACACTTTCCTTTCAGGTAGTTGTAGAGATTCCTGGCAAACAGTCTACATGCAAGTCTTGCAGAATCTTTGCATGCTTTTCTAGCTCTCTGTCTCTCTCAATGAGCTGTTCTTACTCTAAAGCTCTTAGTTTGTAGGGCAAAGGCAGTATTTTTTGTATGCCCATACACTGCCTGGAACCATGGAGTCCCAGTCAGTGCAAAAGGACAGTGTGTGTAATGATCAACATTGCCATATTAAAGTAGGGTCAACCATATTTTTTTTGACTTGTTTTTCATTTTGGTTTTAAGAGGTACAGAGATCCTTGGCATGTGACCCAGTGAAATAATAGAAATCATACCTAGGGCCCTGGTTTCCTGAGGCAGTAGTGGAAATATTATTTTTCAAAGGCTTTTTCTTCAGAGTGGCTCAGATACTATCCTTCTCAGGTGTGAATTTATCCTGAATTTTCATCAGGAAGCTCAGATTGCCTGTGCTTTTTTTTTTTTCTTCTTTTTTTTTTTTTTTTCCAGTCTGAATATCTGATTGCTCTGGAACAGACCATCTGAGAGTGAAAAAGATGCAGAGAAAAACTATGTAGTGATAATTAGCAATGGTTGCTTCTCTTTAAAGTTTGATGTCTGGTCCCACTGGGCACTTACAAGGCTGAACAGTATTCTGAAACCTGTTGTGTGAAGCCTACAAAATAAATAACTTGTTCAGTGAAGCTCAAAAACTTTTTTTTTTTTTTGTAATTTCAAAGGTGCTTCTTCTTTCCTGCTACACAGCACAAAGAAATGTACTCCTAGACACCAGAGGCTGAGCCTTTGTCTTGTCTGTCTGTAGAAGGAGTCTAGTTTATGGTTCCTTACTGTCAGAGTAACAGCCTGTTTTTCTCCTGAGTTTCAGCCCAAACACCCCAAACTAAGCAACTGACAACAGCTCCTTGGTTCTTTCCCTTTTCTCCTCTAAGTTCTTTCTTTTGCCTTCCTCACCAGTTTTGTCTGGCTTTTAGATGTCTCCTAGGTAGCCTTCCCCACTTGTTGCCCCTGTTCTTCAGTCTTTACTAGCATCTCTTTATAAATGGTCTTTTCATCACAGTTAGGGGGTCAGTTGACTCCACCATTTATACTTTCTGGGCTGCTGCCATGCCTCATGGAGGTCATGTAGCTGATTTTACAGCAGTGTAACTTCTCTGGCTTCTGTGGGGCTACATCTCTTTTATACTGGTGCAGGAATTTGGATCGTGTATAAAAATGACACAACCTCCTTCCATTTAAGTAGATTAGCCAGATACTAGCGTAATTTGTATACCTGGTGTGAAATTCAAAGTGTTTATTCATTCTAGAAATGAATTACAGCTTTTCATTGTCAATTTTTCAACTACAGAGTGATGTACTCATGACTGGTATCAGACAGGGGTTGCAATTGTTTTCCTATTGCCTATTCCTTTATTGTGTAGTTTTTTTTTAAAAAAAAAATCTCAAGGTAATACTGTGTAATAGTGTTCTCCTGTTATTCGGATAGCTTTACTGTGGATTTGAAGGTATAAAAACATAGATAAAATAAACTTTGCAAAGGGAAGTAATATATATATACATATATATATATTTTGCTAAAGTAAGGTAAGTGTAGCTCTTGAGGTGCATGCTTTCTCTGCGGAGACCACAATTCAGACTTTACTGTTGTCCTCTGTTTTAATTTTTGGATAGGGAAACAATTTTCTGATATGATTAGTAAAATGTAGAACAGAGCTAGTTTAATGCACATATTTTTAATGCCTTTTTAATATTGGTACATTCTTCATTTACATAATCTAAGCCACAGAGTTTACAGTCTTTCCCAGTATAACTCAGCAATTCAAGAGGGACTCTTTTCCCTTTCAGATTTGTGGAATTTAAACTCATCTTCTGTGCTTGATGCACTAACTTCTGAAATTTAACTGGCTAGTTTCTAAATTTCATCAAGCAATGTAAAGTCAAAACAGGCAGAGTATTTACTTATCACTGGCAATAAAAGGTGAAATGAAGATTCTGCAGAATGACTACACATTCAGTCAGGGCTTTTGATTAGTTGGCATTTACCTAGCTTTAGCTGAATTATGTATATTTTTTAAATTGTAAATTCATTTGGATTATGTATTATGTTTTTATTGTAATTATGAATTACAAAACTACCCTTCACAGTTCGGAGTCCTTTCAGTTAATGTATTATGATGACATTTGTCTGTGGAACTTTAAAGTAATTTTGATATTATTTAAATGCTCTGCAGATAAAATTTTTGGAAACCACATAAAATTATTTTGTTAAACATCTCATTGGCAGGCCAGTTATGGCTCATTTTGAAATCTCCTTAAAGCTTGAGTAAATATGGAAAATCTAAGATGTGTAGCACTCACAGTTTGACAGTAATCCAAATCAGTCAGTGTAACAGCCCTTTTACCTGTCAGTTTAAGAAGTTTTTTCAACCTTCTGGCAAATGGGTCAACATACCATCATTTATTGTTGTACTTCCAAGGAAGCTAAATGCAGTATAACTTGCAAAAATTTGACAAGTATGTGTGTGGCTTTGATGAGTAGTCTTTTCACCAGAATTCATGAAAGTTCTCTTTCAAAAGTTCTCTTTTCAAAAAGCATTTTCTCTGAAATTACATTTTTAGGGCCTTTTTCATTTCACTAACATATGCCTAAGTACCATTTACTGGCACAGTTCCAAATTCCTGTCAGAAGGAGTCAATTTAAAAAACACGGTTTTGTATTTTAAAATTTGTCTTTTGATCACTGTATCTGTATGTTTTTCCTTCAACAGATGTCTAGCTACTTAGTCAAGGGAGAAAAAAGCTGTCTCTGCAAAAGAGATGAGCTGAGTAAAAACTATTTATTTTATTTATTTTTTTATTTATTTATTTTACTTTGGCTGTGTGTTAAGAGCAATTTACTCTATGCATTGATATTCTTCCCACATGTTGGGGACTTGTAAGGAATCATCTGTGATAGTTTCATTTGAAATGAGGAATAGGAACTTTAATTTGAGGAAAGGAATAGAAAATAAATCAGTTCCAACAGAGTCTATATTGCAGCCTGTAGATTCCCTGTGATGTCAAATTCCTATTGCCTGTGCTTGGAGTGCCATGAAAAGGCTGCTTGCAGATCCTAAGCTGAGATGTGATGATTATTATTCTATCAGCCACACTTACTTAACATCTTTCTTCAGATATTTTTGACACCTACAGGTGTAAAGTGCTCTGTGTCATCATCTCCAGTGCAGGAGACTTTTAAAGGCAGCAGGAAGCCTTTAACCCAACCTGACCTCCTGAGTAACTCCAGCTGTAGGATTGCACTGAGCTATTCTTCAGACTAGTGCAGGAGAGATACTTCAATCACAGTGTTACTGTTATGAGGCTGCAGTTGCTGTGCTGCAGCAGACGCTGCTTCTGGATACAAAAGCCTCTTTATGTTTACCATACCCTTAGCTGTAAGTTCCAGTAAATAACTGCTTCATTCAAAAGTCTGTATCTTATTTACACCATCCCTGGGAATACAAATGTGGGAACAGAACTGCTGGCTTTGCCTGCCAGACTTGCAATAACAAAATACATCACTATAGATTAAAACATAGATTTTTAGAAAGTTTTCTACCTGGGTATACCATGCAAATGAGACACATGAAATCTATTACTTTACCAGATCACTCAAATGCATGAACAATCAAAATATAAATGAAATAAAACACACATCCAGACTGCAATCAGAATATGAGAATGTGAGCCATGATCCTCAATGTAAAGTTCACTGTAGAAAAATATAGTTTTTATAGAAAATATATTTACATTTATATTTCTACCCCCCTGGCTGCTTGAGCTGTTTCTTGAATGATTTATTTTATTTTCTTTTGTGCTTTAGGTTCTTTAGAGCGCTACTTTGGCTGTGCAAATGGGTAGGAATTACATCAGTGTTAAGAGACAATGAAAATCAGGATCTATTGGGTGTACAGTCAGCTGTGGGTAGGATATTACCTCATCTGCTGGGTCAACAAAGAAAACTTGCTCTTCTATTATGTTTATTGCAAAATCATTGCGATATTTCTTTCTTCATTCATGCCTGTTGTCTTAACTTGATTCATTGCAATTTCACCTATTTACTGATTATCTCTAGCCATAATAGTAATAATAGTCTCTTTTACACACTCTCTCTACAGGTATAAATGTGATATATAGATATATATGTAAGTATAAAATTACATCATTCAATACTTTGGAAGTAATTGACAATATTGTATCTAGCAATGAAATTTGTATTAAAAGCTCTCCATGTTATGGCTTGATATTTTTCCCTATGTAAACATGCATCTGTTTAGGAATTACAGATTTTTTTTTTTTTTTTTTTTTTTTACCTAAGGTGTGAGTTTTACAGTAGAGATTTCCTACATGTTGACCAGACCTACAGACCTCAGTCAAAATCTAAACCTATTTTAATTGTTTTTCTTGCTTTATTTTTAACTTTTTCTTTTTCTTCATTTTGGAATACATTTTGTATGTTGCAGCAGGAAGGAAGGGAAAAATGCCAAATGCCAGCTGCCTGAGTTCATGCATCCTGCTCTGCGATGCTCTTGGAAAGCATGTCTTTTCACCATTTACTGACTCAATGTATGAAACCCTGTGCAACTATTCCCTGCCTTAATCAGGATGAAGAGGCAAAGGGGTGCTTGTGGGGAAGTTAACTGTATAATAGTAGTGGAGGTGACTGCATGTGGTATTAGTGAGAGGTTTCTGGGAGGTGAGGCTGCAACTCCCGGTGGAGTGGTGTTTCATTGGGTTTTTCTGAGCACAAGACTGTGGAAGGAATCATGTGGCAGCTTCTCTTTAACACCCCCTGTGCTTGTCAGGCAAGCTCACTAAGGATGAAAATTCCTAAAGCAGGAGGATGGCTAGCTTGTATATTGATGGTCCCATAGTGGGGAAATGTCATGTAGGAGGGGACAAATATGTGAGTCACATTTATAATATCTGAAGCTTGAGAAGTCTGAGGAAATGTTTCATCTCAACCCTAGATGACATGACAAGGTATGGTTCCTGGTGTAAGACACATTTTGTTCTTGTTCTGTTGTAGGATGAAATCTCTGGGTGTGCATAGAGTTGTTAGCTCCATGTAGCTTAGCTCTTGTTATGTATCAATTAATGCGAGTTCAAATGGAGCTGTAACATTTATTTGAGGTATAGAGTTTAGATGTCTGGATTGTAAGCAGGAATAGAAATTATTTAAACAAAATACTGTAGCCTGTGACACACAACTTTGCTGAACTAGATGTGAAAGAGCCATTTTGAATCCTAATGTGGAACCATTGCTAATTTATCTTTAGCATAGTGTTTTAAAGCAACCTTCTCCACGTTTTCCTGCAATACTTGGAGTGTAGTATCTGTCAGTCAGTTCTGTTTACAGGTATCTTCTTCAGGCTTAATGAAACCTTGCTGATTTTTTTTTTTTTGCTGCTGAAATGAAAGCTGTGCAACTAGACTTTGTTATGAACAAAACTACAGGCCATTAATTCATTAATATCCATACTTTTCAACTGAATCCTGATTATGAAACATTAGGAATTTCATGGGCTTGGAAGATTTTCATGCACAAACTAAACGAAACTCAGTAGTTCTGGTAAAATTTTCCTTTGGGATTTAATTTTGAAAGGAAATTGCTTTTGAACGGAAAGAAAATATTTCATGTCTGAACTTCTATATATTTAAAACTGATCTCTGTTATCAGACTCTCTAGGCAGTTTTCTGTAGTGCTTTTACTCTGCTAGATGTCCAAGGGCGTAAGGGAGTTTGTCTTGTGTTGGACCAGTATCTGTATTTTCAGGTTGTCTTTTCTGTCATCAAAGCTGGCAGATCTTTCACTCCAGCTCAAGAAAGGACATTATCTTTCCTCTTAGTGTGATAGCATGAGGCAGGTCAGAAACATGGTCTCCATCATCAGCTCATAGGCTGGATTGTGACCATTGCTACTATCATTCCATACGCGGCCAAAGGATGTTAGTACCATGGCCTGTATGCCCAGGTGCCTTTCTGTGCTGGCCTGGATGTTTTGGCAGACAGCATCCTTTTGCAGATGGGTATGCAAAGAACTCCTGGTATAGTTAAATTAACCATGTCTTTTGACTGTGTCCTTGGGAGATGTATGAGGGGGATAAGTTTTATTTGGGTGTTCTACATACACTAGGCCAGCTTGTCTAGACTGGTGATACAAACAATGAAGGTAAATACCCCAAAAGTGACATGTATCACAAAGGCAAAGTAGACTCTGAATAAAAACAATGAAAAAACGTGGGCCACAACCATTCAAGACAACAACAGTCCCATTTATTTCTGGTGAAAATAATACACATACTTGTTGAGGGACACGAAAACGTAATTAGGAGTAG
This sequence comes from Heteronetta atricapilla, assembly GCA_011075105.1. NCBI lineage: Eukaryota > Metazoa > Chordata > Aves > Anseriformes > Anatidae > Heteronetta > Heteronetta atricapilla. The sequence goes on along the minus strand of CM021731.1, from coordinate 76,418,290 downwards.
AAAAAGGGTGCTATAAAAACAATGTATTTGAACTACTTGATATCCATGCATTCTGAAATCATTACACCCTTATATAGCAGGGAAAAAAAATGGGAGAAAAACATGTTGTTATTAACTTGGTTGTTACAATGGAATAGTCTAATAGCCTTTTGTTTCCAAATATCAGGAAGGGCACTGTCAGGAGACCAGCACAAAAATGAAAGATCTAAATGGTCCACTTATGCTCTTGCTTTGCTCAGAATCTTAGTAACAATGAAAATACAAAAAGAGGGGAAAAAAAAGAAAAACACAAACAAACCTGATCTGATTTGATAATCGCAGGTCACATTTTCAGAGGTTATATCCCTAGGAGAAAAAGCATCTTTTTGTATTTCAAGTGTGACATTTTTTTAGCTGAAAAAAAAAAGAGAGAATATAATGTACAACATTCACAGTCATTTTTTTTTCCCCTAAGTCTGCCCTTTAGAGGCTATCCAGACATGAGTGGAGAGCAACATCACTTGAATATCTCTCTTTAATTGACTGTCTGTGAGAGCTCTAAAAATAAACTTACAGATATTGTGGGGAGATGAAACTAGAGGACACAGTTACATGTCTTATCAAAAGCCAACAAACAGGCTGTCCTGTCTCTTGCCATGAGACTTCCTATGTGAAATAAAGAAACCTAAAGCAGAAGTTAAAGATTAAGTTTTGGAAGTGCCAAAATCAAACAATTTTTAAAGGGTGGAAGACCACAGCAGTCCTTGCATGACTTCTGTCTTTGTGAAAGGATTACATCTGAAGCAGTACAATGAGTATAACAGGCAGAGTGGAATGTTTTTCTTATCCAGAATAAGAAGCCTGGCAAGGATGTGTGTTTAAAAATGCTGTGTGGCAGCTACAGTCATCTGCCATGTTCAAATGTTCTTGTTCTATGCTAGCACGTGTGAGACTGGGTTCAGCACTAAGCGTAATTAATGACCTCTTATCCCTAGTGGGGACCCAAATGTTCTCAACTGATAAACTCCACATCCTGCACTTTCTTACTACTGTCCTCTTTTGAGTTCCTTTAGCAGCTGAAAGACCCAGAAGCAGGCCCCAGGAGCAAAGTGAGAAGGAAAACCCTCCAGACCTTAAGAAGTTTGCTGGTCTGTGGTGCTTAGCACGCAGGGAGTAATCAATCCAGTGCATTCTTGTGATGTTAATAGCTTCCTGTGGAGTGAGTCATCTTGATGATCACTAGATTACCTTTGAATTGCTTTTGGTTTGAGAATAGATTTTAAGGAAAAAAAAAGTTCTTTTTAGTCTAGTAGTTGAAAAAATATTGGAGGGTCTGACAATATCTTCAAAAAAGAAAGTAAGAAAAAGAAAAAAAGCAACCAGAAAAGGAATATGATGTCTTACTAGCTACTCCGATTTTCACGGTGTTTTATTTAGTTGCCAGAAGAGATCTGCAGCTTATTAAGACTTCTGACATTGTCCTTTCCAAACTGCAACCTCTGACAGGGAACAGCACGTCATTTTTTGAGCCTCCTCCCTCAGAGCATGTCTGTATACCTGTAAGAGATTTCTACTGACTAAACATAATAGAGAGTAAGACATGAACAACGTTAACAAGATGTGCTAGAAATGGGCCATCAAGAATATAGGTGTAGTACATGCTCAGAACAATAGGATAATCAAGGTATGCCAAATTATTAAGAGTTGCTGCACAGAGACCCACAGTCCCTTACCACTCTAAGTCTTCAAGTGAAAACCAGACCTAGCGCCCTCCTTCCATCATGCCAGCAGGTCCTTGGGGTGAGCTCTGCCTGTTTCAGGGCACCCTGGAACTGGCAGTGTCCTGATCTGGTGGGTGGTGACTTGGGCCAGCCCCTGCCTACCTGCCCCCAGGCTGTTCCACTGCAAGAGCAGCCCAACAAGTTGCAGCTCCAAACTAGCATAAGCATGTGAGGAACAATATATATTGTGCTGTTTTTGTGGGTGAGCCTGCCTGGAACAGGAAATTGGACTAGATATCCTGATATCCCTCCCAGCCTGAATTACAGTATGATGCTGAAACCAAGGGAAGCACCAACCGGGTGAAAAAAGGTGTCCCTTTAGGTCAAATTTACTTTGTTCTGTAGTGCTGTTCAATAGGCATACCATTTCACCAGTGTGCATAATTTAATGAACTTCTAATGTTCAGATTCTGATGTATATACTGCATTACTGAGACTTCAGTCTTAGGTTGGGTTTAGCCCCTGAGGTCTATATCCATGTGGCGGAGCTAGCCCCACATGCTCTTTTCTGTTGGTTTGCAACAAATATCCGATTCTGTTTGTCTGAGGAACCTACACCCTCATATAATTAAATGATACTTTCCCAATCTTATTCTTATATTACTAGGTATTTTATTATTGATTTAGAAAAACGTTATTCAGACAAGTTCATGAATTACTCTCATGCCTCTGGATCCATGCTATCCTTTTGTCCAATTCAGTTGTACATTTAAATGAACCCACAATTTCTGCAAAAATTATATTACATTTGATTTTTTTTTTTTTATGTTTCCAGGCAGCCCACTATAAACAAGCTTTTTCTTCTGATCATTACCCACAGCATACTCAAACACATTGAAACATTAGAGCTCCTAAAATGTTTCCTAGCTAACCTTTCTCTGTTGTGGTTTACTTTGTTGTTTATCTCAAATTACCTAGCTGGAACTAGGGGGTAATTGTTTCTTTGTTTTGTTTTGTTTTACTGAAAGAAATATCAGTAAAAATATCTGCATATATTTTGTAAAATTTGGAATTTTTGGAGTTTAAAATTTGGTTTAGAATATTTATATAGTTCCTTCTAACATATAAGATATGTGGCTGCTCATGGCTTGGACTGGCATATGCTTCATTGGGTTAAGAGCTGGCTGGATGGCTGGGCCCAGAGAGTTGTGGTGAATGTAGTCAAATCCAGCTGGAGGCTGGTCACTAGTGGAGTCCCCCAGGGTTCGGTACTGGGGCCAGTCCTCTTTAACATCTTTATTGATGATCTGGATGAGGGCATTGAGTGCACCCTCAGTAAGTTTGCAGACAACACCAAGTTAGGTGCGTGTGTCGATCCGCTCGAGGGCAGGAAGGCTCTGCAGGAGGATCTGGATAGGCTGTACCATTGGGCTGAGGTCAACTGTATGAAGTTCAACAAGGCCAAGTGCTGGGTCCTCCACCTGGGGCACAACAACCCCAAGCAGAGCTACAGGCTGGGAGATGAGTGGTTGGAAAGCTGCCTGACAGAGAAGGACCTGGGGGTATTGGTTGATAGTTGGCTGAATATGAGCCAGCAGTGTGCTCAGGCAGCCAGGAAGGCCAACAGCATCCTGGCCTGTATAAGAAACAGTGTGGCCAGCAGGTCCAGAAAAGTGATTGTCCCCCTGTACTCAGCTCTGGTGAGGCTGCACCTCGAGTACTGTGTTCAGTTTTGGGCCCCTCGCTACAAGAAGGGACATCAAGGTGCTTGAGCGAGTCCAGAGAAGGGCGACGAAGCTGGTGAGGGGTCTGGAGAACAAGTCTTACGAGGAGTGGCTGAGTGAGCTGGGACTATTTAGCTTGGGGAAGAGGAGGCTCAGGGGTGACCTTATCACACCCTACAGGTACCTTAAAGGAGTGAGGTGGGGGTTGGTCTATTCTCCCACGTGCCTGGTGATAGGACGAGGGCGAATGGGCTAAAATTGCACCAGGGGAGGTTTAGGTTGGATATTAGGAAAAACTTCTTTACAGAAAGGATTGTTAGACATTGGAGTAGGCTGCCCTGGGAAGTGGTTGAGTCACCATCCCTGGAGGTCTTTAAAAGACGTTTAGATGTAGAGCTTAGGGATATGGTTTAGTGGAGGACTTGTTAGCCATAGGTCAGAGGTTGGACTCGGTGATCTTGGAGGTCTCTTCCAACCTAGACCATTCTGTGATTTGGTGAAGATAAATGAAACATCCTTAAGAGGCTTTTTTTTTTTTTTTTTTTTTTTTTTTCATTAATGGAGAAGAAAAAAGAACATCTGGTAGAATTATCAAAGAAAGTCAACAGTGCTTCCATGCTGCCAGAAACAAAGCTCAGTGTTTAAATTCCACTCATATAATTGCAGATTTCCTATAGAGATTAATCCTTGCTGGTTGTCTTTGATGTCTTTTTAACTAGTGATTCTCGATAGACGTCATTGATTTATCAAAACTATTTAGAGGTAAAGCAAAGCAGGAATATTTTTTTGATTAGTGGATCTTTTCTTTTTAGAAGCACATTGTTTAATATGGTAGCTAAAAGGAAGTGTATTGTTTTTAAGACATCTTAGAAAATAAAAGCGAAAAGCTTTAAACTTTTGTACCTATCATATGATAACTAAATCCATCTTTTGGTACCAGTAGAAGTTGAACTGATTTCCTGTGCTGCAGCTCTTTATTCATATTAATGGGATCAGGGGGCCCTCAGGAATTCAGAGAGCCATGCCTTTAACTGTTACTGTCTTTTATACAATGTAGTATTGGAAGCCCTTTATATTTTTATGGGCTGAAACTGAACTTATTTATTGCATATTCTGTGTGCTACTAATAGGATTTAAAGATCTTTGTTATTTCTGTAGCAGGATGGGCTTTTAGTAAATCAGCCACATAAATGCAGACGGGCTTCCTGACACCTTCTTCAGTGTTCTTCTGCTTGCTGTCTTTTCTACCCCCATCCACGTTCAATGCAGGCTATTACTGCATTTCACAATTATTTGTATTCTGCTTGTGCTATTGCAGAAACATTCATCCTCTATCAGTTCTACAGGGTTAGGAATGATCTCAAAATACTTAGGAACTGTGCATTTGATTCTGGATTAGTCTTCGCAATGACCTTACATATGTATGAAACAGTTTTGTGAGATCCTTTGCTACTCATGGAAAATAAGTGGGTAGTACCTCTTACTAATCAATCAGTTGGTCTTGCAACTGATGTTGCAAGTTGGTCCCAAATATTTTGCAATCTTTAACTGTGTGCAGTTCCATCCTCTCAAAAGAGAATAATTCAACATGTGAGTATATTTTCTACTTTTTCGTACAACGGATGTAAGGGAGCAGATACCCTGATATTTTACCTACTCTGTTTTGGTTTCAGCTTATTACTGTTCTTCCATCCTGAAATCACTGAGGAAGAAAGTACAGTTAGAATTGGAGGACATTGTCACTGAGTAATCATATTATATGCATTTCTCTAACTAGAGTATTATAGTTATTTACTTTACTAAAATTTTCATACCTGAAAGTTAAAATGAATGCCTACATACAATAACTTCCTTGGCTAGGAAATGGTATACTGCAATGCAGGAGACTAATTTAAAAATTTTGTACTGCATTTTTTTTTTTTTCAGGCTTGCAGAAGAACTCATTAAAATCATATAATAACTACTCTTGTTGTTTGATAGATGTGCATAATATTAAAAAAGTAGTTTTTCCCCTTGAAGTGATGATGTGTGCTTGTTTCCACGGAATATCTAGTCAAAACTCCAAAAGTTTTTTTTTTTTTTTTTTTTTTTTTTTTTTAATATTTGAGCCTAGAAGCATTGTATCAATGTAACCATGGCATACAACATTTGATATACTTGACTTTTTCTTGTCTGCTCAGACTAGGAGCAGATTACGAAAGGAATGGGAAAAGTGGAGGACCAGCAAACCCTTAAAAAGCAGCATCTAGCAGCATCTGAAAGTAAGGTCTTCAAATTCAAGAGATAAATGGTTGCTGCCAAACAGTCAGTGTTGTGCAATATTAAATAACCACTGGAATACCTGGTATGTTTGAACGTCTTTCTGCTGTATAGTGCCAGTGAATCAGAAGATGAATTGCTGTCCCACATGTATGTGCTGTAAAGTGTGAGCTAGTAAGTCTGAGTCAGTTGAATTCTAAGCAAAAGGGTGTTGGCTGTGTAGCTTTTAAGGTGCCGGGAAAACAGAGCAGGCTTGAGAATCCCACACAATGGATGGTGTTTTCCTCTAAGCTCAGCATGGAATCTGATGTTGTCAGGTGGTCAGGTAAAAGAAAGGAACTGCTGAGTGTTTCTGTGGCTGCAGACAGAGTTTATTGATTAATCCTATGAATAGAATTTTATGCTTACTGTCACACAGGATAAAAATAAAAAAGTTATTCAAGTGTATGGAAAGGTGTTTAGGGAAGCCAACATAGGCCATTTATAAATTCTGGTCAAGACGCTTTTGAAGAAAGTTGTACGTTATTCATCCATTTTGTACATTTTACATGGAACTGTATTTCTCCATGGAAAATCTGAACGCAGCTATGTAGAATGAAGCCTAAGTCCTTTGTGAGGCCTCCCTGTTACGGAAATCATAGTATTATAGAATATCCTGAATTGGAAGGGACCCACAAGGATCATTGACTCTGACTCCTGGTTCCACACAGGACCACCCAAAAACTAGACCCTACATGTGAGAACATTGTCCAAACACTCCTTGGACTCCAGCAGGCTTGGTGCCATGACCACTGCCCTGGGGAGACTGTCCCAGTGCTTGACTGTCCTCTGGGTGCAGAACCTTTCCCTAACACCCAGCCTGACCCTCCCCTGTTGCAGCTCCATCCTGTAATGTTGGAAGCTATTACATCTTTCAGAGTAGAAGAAACCCTCCCCACACCCAGTAGGTTTAGCTCCTTTTTCGTAATTAATCATATTTCCTTTTTCTTATTTTTATTCAAAGTTTAGGGGTCCTAGTGCATTGCAGGTTATAAAGTTTGGATCAAAAACTCTTACAGAACTTTGGAATTTTTCAACCATTAATATTACCTAGTCATATAATTCACACAAAATAGAAGCACTCCCTTCCCATTCCTGGAGCATTCACTGTTTAAAATACTGTTTATGATATACCCTTGGTAGTCTGTTTTCTAAAATAAACCATTACAATTTCAAAATATGAAATTTTTCATAACCTCGCATTGTGCTACCCTGACTGTATGAAGGCTTATTCAATTGAATTAAATTCCATGGTAGCAATTTGAAATGTTCTTTTAATCCAGTGCAAGTGAGTACTTGCAGTGACTTCATGCTGGGTGGAAAGCTATTAGAGAGCAGACCATTTTGAAGTTCCTGCTAAGTACAGCTTGGACTAAAAGTAACTGCCAGCTAGTTACTGGCAGTACATATTTTTTTGTGTGAATATGTAGGTATGTTGCAAACTGTTCTCTTCTTTTGAATGTGACTGCTCTACAGTTAATATTCCCTGTATCCTTTTGGATATAAGAGGTTTCCCTGCTGCGGCAGAGCACTGTGTTCAGTCTCCTAAGTGGTCTTTTACCATGCATTTCTGTAAATACAAAGTAGAATACTAATCTCCTGAAAAAAACATACTGTCTGAAGCATGTATTTGAAAACAGCACAAAGTTTACGTGAAATTGAATGTTTAATTCCACTTGGATCTTTGATAAAGACTCTGCTGTCATGGCTGAGACATGCTTGCGTGACATTACAGAGAAGCTTGCTCCACCTTGACCCTTTCTCTTTTGTATGAGCAGTGAGTTTCAAGTGTCATAATATGTCAATTGGCAGTGCCTCTGTGGAGCCATGAAGCTATTAAAAAAAAAAAAAAAAAAAAGGCAGTAGCTGGAGGTTCATTTTAGGGTCTCTTTCCCATCTCCTAAGGGGATTACATAGCCACTGTTACAGTTTCTTGCAATAATTTCTTTGTAGTCAAATATTGGCATTTGGTACTACCTGAGTCCAGAATTTGGAAAACCAAGCTCAGCTTATTTTTTAATAATTAGCATGCACACAAAAGGTCAGTGTGTTACATGCCTCGGTCAATCTGGCAGGAGTTTCATTCTGATCCATTGCACAGAATAAGTATGCTTATACCTATCACTCTATTTTGTGACAGTATTACCTTATGGGAAATGTTTTTGGTTTGCTTCTTGCTTAACATTTCACATATTAGTGGAGCGCAGAGAGCTTTGTATGAGTTTAGCAATTCTCAGTGGAGCATACATCATGATTCTGACAGATTTTTTGCATGCAAAAATATAGGTTTTAACAGTTTCACTAATGTGCTTTTGCAGTAGACCTTTGCATGAACACAAAACAATTTGTATTTCCTGAATGCTTTATAATTCCTACCAGTCACTGTGGCTTCTTAAAATGCATGCATTTTCCAGCCCCCAACATTCAGTCAAGATTTATGATAAAGATTTTCTGCCCTTACAGCTCTCATACACAGATGCTTTCATTCTAACCCATTTTTCTTCTGCTACTCTACATAAAAAAGACTTCTAAATTACTATTAAAATATTAGATGCCTTTCTAACTTTGTGCAGTTATTTCAATCAGTAACTACAAACAGAAAGGCCAGGAGGAAAATAGGGGTATGATAGAAAATGTCTTAAGTTATGAATTACTACCACACGTGAGCCTTTTTACATAACAGCACAACCAATTTTAAAGAAAATCTTCCTGGAAAAAAGTTCATATTTTATTTTTCAAAAATGATTAGATGGTCTTTAAGGTCCCTTCCAATCCAAACCACTGTGTGATTCTATCATCACAGGAGGACTGTGACAGGTCAGCTGAAAGGGACAAGTGAAATGCAGGGGAACACAGCCACTGTCCCCATTCCCTTACAGAAGGGACACTATCCCTGCATGAGTGATGCTGATGTTTTTTGGAGAGTTGCTGTCAAGTTGTCATGTCTTCCTGCTTGACAGCTGCACTGGAGGAAGAAAAGGCCCATTGGACTGAGGATGTTTTGTAAACAATAAAGAAAGGAAGAAGGAGCATTTGGCACCCTACCATGTCTTACAGTGTAAAAACCAATGCCGTGTTACATGTAGTTGACACAAGGAGAGCTGTCTTTTCAATTGTCAGATGCTTCCTTATGCAAACGTGCAAGAAAGCAACATTAAGGGTTGAATTTGGCTTCTTGTTAATTCTCAGGATTTTGCTGGCTCCTTAGGAACATTGGTAGAACCAGGCAATTTTCCTCAAGGTGCTTTATTCTCAAAAGAGACAGAGAGCAGCCCCATGCTCATGGCAGCACAGCTGGGAAGAGCCGAGGGCAATGAGCTTTACCCCTCGGTCACTAGTGGTGCAGTGTTGAAATCTCCAGGTCCCACAGCAGAAAAGCCTCCCAGCACCGTGCCCAGGCCATCTCGTGCTCCCCACACGCACAGCTCCCCGAGCCCCCTCACCTACCACAGCTGCCCCCAGGGCACATGTCCCCGGGGCACACCTCACCTCTGCTGCAGCGAGTGCACCTTGCGGGGCCTCAGCTGCCTGATGCAGGCAGGGCCAGGGAAACACCAGGCGATGGCTGCGGGGATGGGCACTGAGAGATGCTCCCAGCAGTCCCAAAAGCACAAGCCAGCACCCAAACCGACTGGTCGCTTGACCTCCAAGCTTTGCACACCCACTCAGCCTGAGTCTAGGCACAAGACAGGCTGGGCTGGGCCAGGCACCCAGATATAAACTGTGAGAGCCACGCGACACGGTCTGTCGCTTGGTCACGTCACAGCCTGTTGCTCAGTGATGTCCCTGTGGTCTGACCACCCCTGCAGCAGTCTGGCTTGCAGCAGCAGTCATGCATTCTCCTGTGCACCTGGGGCTACTGCAATGCCATTTCCACCCTCTCCTGTCCCGTTTCTTCTCCTGCTGAGTACTGGCATTTCCTGGCAGGCCACGAGGCCTGGGTTGTGTCTACCCAGAGCCCTGTTGGGTGCCCTTGTACCTCCTTTTGTCCTGTTCAGCTGGTATTTTTACCAGCTGAACTTGTTTGAAAGCAGTTTCCAAAGTTTCAAAGAACTCCAGACAATTCTTGCTGTCCTGGTTTCAGATAGAATAGAGTTATTTTTCCTCCTAGTAGCTGGTAGGGTGCTATGTTTTGGATTAGGATGAGAAGAGTGCTGATCACATGCTGATGTTCTAATTGCTGCAGAGCAATGCTTACACCAAGCCAAGGACTTTTCAGCTCCTCACTCTGTCCTGCCAGCGGGCAGGCTGGGGGTGCAGCAAGAGCTGGGAGGGGACAGACCCAGGACAGCTGACCCAAACTGGCCAAAGGGGTATTCCATACCATCTGACGGCATGCTGAACAATATATAGGGGTGGCTAGCCGGGGTGGCGGGCTGGCTGCTCGGGGTTGGGCTGGGCATCGGGTCAGCGGGTGGTGAGCAATTGCATTGTACATCACTTGTTTCATACACGTTATTATTATTATTAGTATTATAATTATTATTTATATATATATTTTTGTCTTAATAAACTGTCTTTATCTTAACCCACAGGCTTCACTTTCCCGTTTCTCTTCCCCATCCCAGAGGGGGAGGGGGGAGGGTGAGCAAATGGCTGTATGGTACTTAGCTACAGGCCGGGTTAAACCACAACACTTGCCTTTTTTTTTTTTTTTTCTCATTTTAGTCATTCCTTCAAGATCCACAGATACTTAATATGTTGCACCTTTTCCTTTTCTTTCAGTCCTCCTTTTATACTAGTCATTTGACACTAATGCATAGGCCTGTCTTTTTCCCTGATTAAATTAACTCTGCCTGGTCTTGAGCTTACGTGTCCTCTGATTCTGCATCAGCAAACTGTACATTTTTCACTAGTGTGTTACATGGAAATGGTGTTGTGGTGGTTTTACTCAGGTGGGCGGCCAAGCTCCACCACAACCGCTCTCTCACTCCCCCTCCTCAAAGAGGAACAGGGAGAAAATACGATGAAAGGGGCTCAAGGGTTGAGATTAAGGACAAGGAGATCGCATGGTAATAATCGTGACGGGCAAAACAGACTCAGCATAGGGAGATAGTAAGATTTTTATTTATTTATTTATTATTGTTTGGAGGTTCATTGTTGATTTAAAGCTGTCACATTACATGTCTGAAGGCTCTCAGGATGAATGGGTACCCCCTTGTGTTTCTTGTGTTTTTCAAATAACATCTTAAAAGCCAGTGTCTCGTTTGTTCTGTTACCTGTTTAAAACAATCGTGACACTGGGTGCTAGAATGGGCATATCTGGGAGTACTTCTAAAATCTGCTTCTTTTGCTTCTTCTGGTAGAGTGTTCATCATGAAGGGATTCAGGACTTCTCCTCAAGCTAATACCACTTAAGTGCTCTGAGATCCTTAAAAATGAAATAAATTGTATAAACATGGTAGTATGGTGTGATTGGTTGGTGATGGGTTTGCTGGTGGCACTCCCCGGCAGTCTGGTGCCACCAGTGGTAGGGCCTGGTGGGGTAGAAGGAAAGGCAGCAGGGAAAGAGGGAGAGGAGCACCACGCTCGTGGCAGTGCCAGCTCTGGAGTGAGATGGAGACTTTGTGGAATAATCTGTATTTATTTATTTATTATTATTATTATTATTATTTTAAAATTCAGGAGAAATGTACGCCCTGTTAGTTCTGCTGAGGTGGTGGCCTCTTGCACGGTGTGGGGAAATATTCCCCCTGCGCTCAGCTCTCGTCCCCCTGTACTCAGGTAGGCTTCATCTCAACTATCGTGTTCAGTCTTCGGCCCCTCACTACAAGAAGTACACCAAGGTGTAGAACATGTTCAGAGAAGGGCAACGTAGCTGGTAAGGGGTCTGGAGAACAAGTCTTACGAGGAGCATCTGTGGGAGCTGGGGTTGTTTAGCCAGTAGAAGAGGAGACTCAAGAGTGACCTTATCACTCTCTACAGGTACCTTAAAGGAGGCTGTAGCGAGGTGGGGGTTGGTCTATTCTCCCATGTGCCTGGTGACAGGACGAGGGGGAATGGGCTAAAGTTGCGCCAGGGGAGGTTTAGGTTGGATATTAGTAAGAACTTCTTTACCAAAAGGGTTGTTAGGCATTGGAATGGGCTGCCCAGGGAAGTGGTGGAGTCACTATCCCTGGTGGTCTTTAAAAGATGTTTAGAGGTAGAGCTTAGTGATATGGTTTAGTGGAGGAGTTGTTAGTGTTGGGTCAGAGGTTGGCCTAGGTGATCTTGGAGGTCTCTTCCAACCTAGATTATTCTGTGATTCTGTGATAAACTGTATAAACATGATAGTTTTGTGGTGATAGGGTGATGATAGATTTGGTGGTGGTGCTCAGCATTGGTGGAACCAGTCCATTTTCCTCAAGGTGCTGTATTCTCAAAAGGGACACTAAAAGCCAAGCACCTTTTTGCAAATTCAGAAATGCTTATTTAAAAATCCATTTGATTTTAATTTATGCTCCCAGTGTTATCAATGTTTTTGACATCTTCAGCATTAAATCAGAGGCTGAACACTGTAATTTTTCCTGTTTTCCCAGTGAGGACTTGGTTGCTGATTAATGTCTTTGGCAGTGAGTGGGTAAAAATTAATGCATTAACAACCTAACAATGAAATCAAAGTGAATTAGAATAGCATTATCTAAAATAAATTTTATTTTGTTAGTACTGTGTAATGTTCTTTTAACTGATGACAATGATTTATTTCTACTTAGATGAATGATGAAACTAATCAGGGAATTGCTGGATAGATGCTCCATTAAATTACTCCTATATTCAACTGGAAGTCTTTAATCTATTGCTCTGTGTGCTTATTTGTCATTGAATTTATAGGGGGATGTGCAGGTTCTTCTTTCATTTACATAAATAGGAACTAGAACATCTTCATTGGTTATCAGTGGAGTTTCATTGTTCTGAACCAGGGAAAATGAGACAACAGACCCTGTCTAGTTTTCTTTCAAGAGATACCTTCTATCTAAAATCCAGCTCATGAACCTCACCCCTTTTTTTTCTTTCTAATTTTAGTTAATGGTATTTGCAAATTATAGTGTAACAATTGCTTAAAAATGGGGTGGGCTGATCGCTTACTTTTACATTTTCTCTGTAACACCAAATAAACTGATGCTGCACTACTTTTTCTTGTCCACCCACAAGAATCAGGCTGTTCATTAAAATATTATTAATGAAGAAAAATAACAAAGGTGTTGACAATCAAACTGACACAGTTTCAGGAAGCTAATATTAATGGAAATGCTTTTCTTAGAACTTTGCAATCCAACCAAGCATTTGTCAGGCCAGTTTACAATTCAAAGGAGAAAAGCAACTGAGCTTTTTGTGAGTATTTAGCATAAATGACAGCTGGGTCCCCAGTATGTGATAACTTCTATTGCTGTTAAATTAAGAACTGACAATTTGCCTAGTAAAGAGTTCCACTGTGGGAGGTGAAGAGGGAAAGCATTAGAAGGTTTTTTTTTAAGTCCTGTGAAACATATTTTGCCAGTAATAGAAACCTAGAAGCAATTTTGGTTTTACTATATGGAATTCTCTCCAAATAGCACCATCACCTTAAAAATGTAACATTAAAAATTGCCTGCTATTGAAATTGCAAGTATCTCACAATAATATTTTACAAAAAAAAAAAAAGTAAAAATGGTTTAATTCTTGGGCCAGTTGTAGCATTGTTGTACCTCTTCAATCCTAAAACAGCATGCAAATTGGATTGCCCACACTGTGAAGATAGCATAGGATTATTTGGTATGGAGAAGAAAACAAATCATTATTGGAGTCCATTTTCAATGTTTTTCACTCTTAAATGAAAACAAAACAAAACAAAAACACTTCAGGTTTTGATAATTAATTACTTATTTGATTTCAACCTTAAATCCACAGTGTGTACCCTGATAAAGCAGTGGTAGAAACAACAAGTGGAGGCATGGAAACATCTCAAAAGCCCAGTAGTAGGGTGGAAAGATTTTAACAAGGCTGGAAATTTAACTACATGTTAGGGCTGGAGCTTCCTTGTGGTTAATTGCACTGCAGTTTTGCTTAAGCTGTCTGCACCTCATATTTTGGTCAGCCTCAAGAAAGGAGTGAGCTGAATGCTCATGGGAAGTCACAGAGTGAAGCCCACAGCACTTTGGCTTTGAAGAGCCTATAATTGCCTTTATCTCTGCTGTCTGTCCTGTGAGTATCCTTTTAAATATTAAGCGTCCCTGCTGCTTGGAGGCATTTCAACTGCTTTTACCCAAATGAAGAACAATTGCTTAGCATGGTCTGGGAGAAACTTGTATTTTTTTATCTTGCACATGACTGTTCTTCAGTGTTTTTCAAACCAATGTTTGACACTGGTAGTAGGGTGATGGTTGAACCAGGTGATTTTGAAATTCTTTTCCAACCTTAATGATTCTATGATATGGAGGGAAGTGTGCCATCTGCACTACCATTCTGCAGTGCTTTGAGCATGCTGCTGCTAACTGGATTAAAAGATGGTGATTCCTACCAGTTTCCAACCCAGGAGTTGGTTTCTTCTTCTTTGCCTTTTGCAGAGAGACAAAGAAGCCACATGTTTTGGACTTGCTTATAGGCAACACTTGAGTTTAAGGCTTGTATGATTTGTGTATGACTGGACAGTTTGTATAAATGGGCTCAGAACAGAGTTCCTGAGTCTGCAGTCTGAGTAATAATACAGTTTGTAACTTGAATGTCTGAAGAACATTCAATGTGCAAAATAAAAAAAATACAAGTTTCTTCCAGAGCATGCTAAGTAATTGTTCTTCATTAGGGTAAAAGCAGTCAAAATGCCTCCAAGGAGCAGGAACACTTAATATTTATGCCAGGTTAGGCCACAAGTGTTTTTTTCTGCCCCTTCTGCCTTCCTTTAGCTCCCTCAAGTCATCCTGGCAGGCCTGATCTTGCTCTTCTGTCTTTTGGGCTCTCATAAGGGAAAGAGTTTCAAAGTTTCATGTGCTTTTGGAAAATGAAAATATATATGCAAATGACAGCTAGTATTATCATCTCTAAGCATAACAGGATATAAGCATCCCTTGAAGGACAGCAATTCATCTCAAGCAATATCAAAGGCTGTTTGCAACTCAGGATTTTGAAGCATTTAGTAATTCCTAAATGTTTATTTTGGGGGCATAAAGACATTCAACATTTACTGAAGCCACAGAAATTATGTGAAAAGATTGTTTACAGCTCTTAAGTTAATGGTTTCTGCCTTTGTCTGTGATTTGTCACAGCCTTGCTTTCACATAGTTAGCTGTCTTGGAAACAGCTCTGACATACCTTGAATAAGGAAGGTACTGTTATGTATAAAAACGTATCGCTTCTAAATTTTCTTCTATCCTCCTTCACCCCCACCCTTTGCTAAGCATATGAGCTCTCATTCGGTCAGGGTCACCTCAGCAATGAGAAGTCCTTTGAATTTCAACATACACTCCTTGTTCACTTACTGGGTAAATTCAAAAATGTTCTTGGTAAGACAGATGTGGGATCAGAATGCAGCTGCATACTGAGTATTGCTCTGCTGTGCTATCCCTGGGTTCTCAACAGTGGCTGAGCCTCAGTAAACTACAATTGATTTTTCTGTTGTAGCATATGTTAAACCAGAATTAGGATAGCAGAATGCCTAGATTTATTTTGTTAGAAAGCAGGTTGTAGCTTCATACTAGCTGAATGGAATCTAATTTGCTGAGAAATGATGATGAAACAAATACATCTGAGAAAGAAAATAAATGACAGTAGAAATAAGTCCTAACAAATTCAGTTTGTGCAATAAAGCTGGGTCTGTTTTCTAGACCATGTACACTGTTATAATGCCTGGTGAATACATTATGCAGTGTTAGATGTTGCTCTGTACATTTAAGTGACAACAAGTACTGCTACCGTCCCAGCTTGTCCTCCAGGACAGAATAATTGTTTTGCCGTGCTGCATCCTGTCACTGTGGCATTTGCATTCTCAGAGACCCAGGCAGTAACTTCTGTCTGTGCTGCAAAGTCAGGTTTTGACAGGTTTGATAAATAAAAAATCCCTGCACAATATTTTGCATGAGAAGAATATTAACTCATGTATTGTAGACAAATCCCATTCTTATATCATGCTACTTTAAATTCCCACACTGTTCCCCCCCCCCCCAAAAAAAAAAAAAAATAATTTGCTGGGCTGCACTATCATGTATTTACTGGGCTACATTGATGTACTGTGTGCTGTTTAAATGACTGTCCCAACCCCACTAAAGGTGAATGACTTGAAGCTGATAGGAAGATGTTCCACATGTACTTGAGATCCTCTGAAATGAAGGATATACAAATCTCATTTATCACTGTATTTGATGCATAAGATAGCACATCAACTTGACCTTGCAATTTAATGCCCGTCTAAGCTGCTACAAGAGCTCCTTAGTTAAAATGATTCCTTTCTAATTTTAATTTATGCTATGGTTAAGAATCTGCTGTCAAAGCTCTAAATATCTTTACCTAAGGCTTCAGAGTGCCCAGTCCCAGTGATAGAATGATGGAGGGATACCAGGCGACTCCTGAGGCCCAGTGCCCTGTAATCATGTTGTTCCTCCTTCCTTCCTTTATTCTCCAGAGCTGTCTTTTGTGTATGAGCTCCAGCATGTAATTTTCATGTTTTTTTTTTTTTTTTTTTTTGTATTTTCCTGGTAATTTTTTCCCTGTGTCTTTGCAGCTTGGCTAGGAGACACATTTGGACTGCCATCTTTGTCATTATGTACATTATGACTTTATAACTATGCAGCTTTGTTTATGCAGAAATGTTACAATCCTTTGTGTCATATGTTTGTTGCATTCTGGTTTGGGGAGTGGGGATAAGAACTGTACTGTATCTATTTATCAGCTAATTTCAGGACTTTTTTCCTAGCTCCTAATTCTGCCTTTTCTTTCTTCATTTTGAGCCCTGCCAGCTCCCTGGTTCTCCAGGAGCGGCTGCTACAAAGATGTATGTGTTCTCCTCAGTAAAACTGGTCCTTGTTTTGTGTTGCTAGGCTACACCCTTCCAGCTGCCACTGAAGAAATGCTCTGTGGTGGGAAACGGTGGGATTCTCAAAAAGAGCGGCTGCGGCAAACAAATAGATCAAGCAGATTTTGTCATGCGGTAAGACAGAAACCTCAATGACAAATTGTCTCCCCTTCCCCCCACTCAATCTCTGACTTTTCAAAGCTATTCAGTTGTGATTAATCAGTTATAATTTGCCTTGGGTACTTTCTTTCTTCCCTTTGCAGGATGCTTTACACAATTATTTGGGCAGAAGAGTGAAGAGAGGCAATAGAGAGTTTTGGCTGGCTTCTGCAGATACATGTGTACTGTGGGGGTAGTGTGCAGATGGATGCATTTAGGTTGTGATGGCCTGTACAATGTCATAGACAGGGACTTAAGAGTTGCTTTTCTTTTTAATTATGCCATATTAGACAGGGTCTCATTCTGTACTGTGCTTCATCCTCCACAACTCTAAATGCCAGCATATGAAACCCATTGAATTAATGATGAGTAGATAGTGATTCATAGGGCAAGGCTTAAGAAATAAGATAGAACAAGCTAAATTGTTTCCATGTTTATCCTCCCTCCAGATTAATTTCTGGCTGACTGGCTGACAAAAGGCCAAACCTCTTTCCTTGATGCCATTTTGTTTTTAAGTTCTCCACATACCCTTTCACTCTGGCCTTTGTGAAGTTATCAGAATCTGTCAGGAGGGATGCTGAATCAGCTACAGCATTCTTGACTGAATTTGGCACTTTCTAGATCTTCATTCTGTAAGGAAGAAAGACAGAAATTAGCTTCTCTTTGTTAAGCATGAACAAGAAAAATATTGTGAGGGAGAAACTGGAGGACTGCTTCCAAAGAGATGAGAGATGGAGTTTCTTTGGATTTTGAGGTAAATAATGATCTCCCACTTTAGCAAGTCTCCTTATTAAAGACTGATAGCTTAATATAAACTCAAACAAATTTGGTCTAAACCAAACATTACTACTATAATTTCTGGTTTGGATCTCAAGGAACAAAAGTGCTTTCAATGTTAAACAAAGAAATACAACAAAGTAAAGACAAAGGAAATGTATATTTAGAACCTTCACAGAAGAGAGTATGTAAGGCACAGAGGGAGAGACTCAGTGTGCTGATTGCTGTTACTGGAAAACACCTTGGGTGTTCCAGAGACTAAGTACAAGAAACTGCTGGGTATGCCATGGTAATATTTTGTAGATGCAATGGGAAGTTGAAATACCATAGGAGCAATCAGTTACAAAGACAATAGAAACTTTTTTTTTTTTTTAAACAGCTCTTATCACTTGATCAGAAAAATGATTTTTTTTTTTTTTTTCTCTCCAGGGAGGGTAAAGTAGCCATTATCTGTACCAAACTTATTTTGAATTGTAAAGAAGTGGTAGGGAAAATCCTGTTACTGCTGGCAGGCTGTTTTGTATTAGTGATATATAATCATGTTTATGGAAAATGTTTCATTTCTTTTGGGTAGAAGCTAATATACCACTGGGAGAAAGTATTTTTATAGCACGTGGAAGATAGGATTTAGCAGATCTTTTCTAAATCTGATTTGTATAATCTGAGAGCTGAGAGAGAAGGAACACGACGACTTGTGTAATATTTTACATTTTTTTCATAAGAAATGTGTGTGATGTCTTTTAAGTACTTCTGCAGTGTGAAATAATTATGCTAGGTTTTACCATTGTTCTTTTCTTCTATTCATATTGGTTTTGATTTCACTTATGACAGAGCTTATGGAAATAAAATTGCAGCCATCTTCTTTAATAAATTGTAATCACTAGGGTTAATTAATTTATTTAAACTGCATCTCGTTGCTGAGCATCTTCTACAAGCACAGTTGTGCTGACATAGAGATTAAAAAAGCAGCAGTTTTCAGCCCCTAAGGCACAGCACATTGCATCTGCAATCAAAAGATACGTAAAAGTCTACATGTTTAGTTAGTGTGGTTATCATAGGCTTTTCTTGAGATACCTGGCTGTTCTTCAAGTTTATAATCCTTATTTTCAGGAAGTTTTTTTTTTTTGATTTGCCCTCTCTCTTCATGCAAGCGTGTATTTTAAGAGAATTGTTGGGTACTGAACTATAAGCAATGTTTTTGTCTCTATTTTGACAGAAGAGACATGTTCTCTTGGCACTAGATCGTTAAGAAATATTTATGTGTCTAATGATTCTTCCTGTCTCTCAGCTGTCTTTTGTCTCTGCTGTGGTTTGTACATCTGCCAGGGAGAGGGTTTCTCTCCAGGGAACTTGGGGGTAGTTCTCCAAGCTGTTGTTGGTGAATTTGTTCCAAAACTGAAAGCCACTGACTAGTGGCTATCATGGTTTGGGGAGGCCAAGCTGTTATCTTTTCATTAATGTGACATGCCATCTGGCCATACCAGCCCTGGTGGAGCTGGAGATATTAAATATGGTGCTACTTTTGGAGTTTGTAGAGAAGTCCAGAGAAACATTGTGTTCAGTTGCCATAGGTAATTATTGTCTTGATAATGGCACTAAAGGTGCCACAAAAAAAAAATATGAATATTTGAAATCATGTATTAAATTCATATTAGTCCCTAGTGTTTAGTAATATGCGAATATACAATATATAAAGAGCTAGATAATCACATAACATCTACTAAATGCGCATGACATTGCCTGGCCAGGCTGCCTGGATTCTCTGCACCTGCAGGAGATGGACTTTTCTCTGGGCCAAACCTAGAAGAAGCATTTCTGCCCTGTGAAGGTTGAAGGATCCCTCTCATTTCACTCCTGAAGGTGTTGCTACCTAGTGAGCTGGAAGTTCTCAGATGTCAAAAAGGCACACATGGACAGCTGTGCTTGTAGATATATTTTTTCCCTCCAAAAATCTGTGTCTGAGCAAGGAGATACAAAAGACCAGTATGTTCTCCTCTTTCATTTATGTTCATGTCAAAAATGCTGGCCTCAGACACTGTTCTGGTACTTCCTTCTTTCATGTACATGCACACTGTACTTACTCCTTAGTACCAGGAGCAAGAGTAAGATAATTAAAAAGGTATGTTTCTTAGGATGAATCTTTTACTTCCTGATGCATTCCTCAACTGCGCAGGGCTCAGCACGCTGCTGACCTGTTAAAGAAAAGGCCAAGAAGTTTCTGTTGATCAACTGAATTTGTGATGAGTTTCCCACTAGATACTTGGGCTACTTCTTAGTATTTCATGCAGAATAAGCTGGGAATGAGATTTACTGCTAAAAGAAATTAGATGTGTTTAAATAATGCATCTGGGACTGATTTGTGAAATAAATTTAATTATATGTTAAGATGTTAAAACTAGAGACAGATCTCAGTCCTTTACAGTGCTTTTAAATAAACTTCAATCAAAAATAGCTTCTTTAAAGCTTGCCGTAAAAGTTTGTGTTTATTCGAATCAGAGAACATTAAGTTGTAGCCTGACAGAGGTCATTTATTCCATCTCTTTGCTCTGAGGCAAGATCTTGCTTCACAAATGTTTGTTTGACCTGCCATTGAAAACTGCTACTGAGAGGGTTCCTACACACAACCTCTTTTTTTTTTTTTTTTAATTATTATGTAAACCTTTCTCAATTTCTAAAGTTTTATCACTCTGGGAATTAATCTTTCCCTATGATCTATTATTTTCCCCCCTCTGTTGTCTCTTATTTTTGATCCCTCTTTTCTGGCTTCATTTCAAGTTTTCTAGCTTCTCTTAAATTGTGGTAGATCAAATGAGAAGCTGTTCCCCAAATGAGATTGTGATGCCTCATGCACATCTTAACAAATATGGTCATGAAAAGGAGCAAAGCTTTCCTGGAAATTTTGTTTTTCATGATGAACATGGTTGAATTAGTCTGTTAGATATACATAGAATCATAGAATGGTTTGGGTTGGAAGGGACCTTAAAGACCACCTTGTTCCAACCCCCTGCTATGGGCAGGGACACCTCCCACTAGACCAGGTTACTCAAAGCCCCGTCCAGCCTGGCCTTGAACGCCTCCAGGGATGGGGCATCCACAGCTTCTCTGGGCAACCCGTTCCAGTGCCTCATCACTCTCTGAGTAAAGAACTTCTACGTTATATCCAATCTAAACCTACTGTCATTTAGTTTGAAGCCATTACTTCTTGTCCTATCACTATACTCACTTGTAAAAAGTCCCTCCCAGCTTTCCTGTAGGCCCACTTTAGGTACTGGAAGGCTTCCATAAAGTCTCCCTGGAGTCTTCTCTTCTCCGGGCTGAATACCCCCAACTCCCTCAGCCTGTCCTCACAGGAGAGGTGCTCCAGCCCTTTGATCAACTTTGTGGCCCTCCTCTGGACTCACTCCAACAGGTCTGTATCCTTTTTATATTAAGAGCCCCAGAGCTGAACTCAGTGCTCCCGGAAGGGTCTCACAAGAGCAGAGCAGAGGGAGAGAATCACCTCCCTCGCCCTGCTGGCTATGCTCCCTTTGATGCAGTCCAGGACACAGTTGGCTTTCTGAGCTGCAAGCGCACATTGATGGATCATGTTGAGCTTCTTGTCAATCAGCACCTCCAGGTCCTTCTCCTCAGGGCTGCTCTTAATCCATTCTTTGCCCAGCCTGTATAGGATTGCCCTGGCCCAGGTGCAAGAGGACATACATATGACTTTGCTGTCCTTCATGGCATTTTCTGATAATGTGAATTTAAGAATATGGTTCTGGTGGCTGGTATTTTACTGTATTCTAACACATGCAATGCACTATTTTGGTGTTTTTAAGGAATGTGGGATGTTTGACATTAAGAAAACTGTATGAAGCGTACTGTGTGCACACACTAGCACCCTCATTGGGCACCAATAACACACAAACAACAGCATGTGGAGGTGCAGCCTGCAGCCTGATAGCTCATTTGCTGCTCCCTGCCACGACACTTGTGTGGAACTATCCTGCCGCTGCTGCAGAAGCCAGTGAACATATTTGCAGGGCAGCAACCGCTATGGGAGCAAGGGATTTCCTTGTCAAAAAACATGTCTCAGAGTTTCTGGAGTAGCACCGGGAAACAGCCCTAAAAACTGAACCATGGCTCCACAGGTCCTGCCTCTCACTGGCTTAGGAAATGGGCCTTTGATTTAATCTTATTGATTAAAAACTAAATGGAACAAGCAACTGGTTGTTGCTGGACTCGAGAGTGACCAAAATGGTCTGCTTGGAAGATGAACACCGAGATATTGCTGGAGGAGTGCCAGAGAAAGTTTAATGGAGAACATGGTGAGAAATGAGGTTGACTTTCACAGGAGTATCACCTGCAGCAAAGAAACCCACATCTCCGTAGCAATGGGAAGAGACATGGTGAATTTGCAAGGCCGTGGGCCCAGCTGAGTCCTGGGCCGCCTGACTCTGCGCCTAGGGCAGCTCCTGCCCAGCATGGCAGCAGGCAGGTGCTGGCTTCCTTCCTTGCCTTGAGCTCTGCTCCTCTGGGCTGTGCCACGGCGAGGCAGGGAAACCAGCACAAGCCCATGGTGATTCATTGATTCCGTGGCTGAGTTTAAAAAATCGAGGGCAAGTTTGGTTATAATACAGGCCAAAACAATATTTTTTGGGGGGAGGGAGAAAACACCTCAAAAACAACCCAGCAGCACTAAAACACAAAAGACTTGTTACAGAAAAAAAATCAAATTCCACTTTTCTCTGAGATTCTTTGTTTCCTTTTTGCCCTTTTTGCATTAAAAATATTATCTGTATTTTTGATTTTAAAAAGACAACTTAGAAATGAAAAATACTATTTTGACATACATTTTTGGTGTCAATTTAGTGACCATTTTAGTTGCAATGTGTTGAGTATGTTTCTCCTAACTGTAATTTCTACCGCAGTGCACAGGCTTGGAAACTGCTTGAATGTATTTTCACCTTTATCTACCACTCCTTCCTTCCTCTCCCAGGTCTTCTCTCCCAGCAACATTTAGGACTGTGCATTGTTTGGAAGTTTCTCTTCACTTCTGTTTTTCAGAGCCTTGTCTTTCTGCTTGCCATAGTAGATCTGCGTAGTCACTTCATCATTTTACGTTATCACCTTTTCCACCAGAACAAGGCTTTGAGAGGACTGATATGCACATATTAAATAACCACTTACATTTTTTCTGTTTCCTTTGTAAATTCTGGTATGCTGAAGACTACCCCACAAAGTAATGTTAAAAAATTCCAATTGCCCATTGCTTGCAAGACATATTTAATGCTTGTAAGACATATGTAATGCTTGTACTGCTACAGAGTGATAACAGTTAGGTGTGTGATACTAGAAAACAAAACAAAATGAGTAAAAACTTTTCAGAACTTGAGAAGAGGTTGAAAAACGTTGAAAAACGTTCTTGCCTCTTCCACCACCTTTCAACCTGTCAGAAATGCCAAGTCACTGTCTTTGTTTTTGATTAATAGTTACATAGGATAGGATCATCTCTGCAAAAGGTTTTATTTCTACATTTCCCTGCAATCTGATACAAAAATGTTCTATTGTGCTTATAGATGTGGTATAGTAGGGAACAATGGTAGCTTGGACTAATATCTGTACAGCACTTGTATATTTTCTGCCAGCTTGCAGTTTTTGTTTTTGAATACTCCAAATTTGCAGACTTAAAAAGACTGAGGTGGAAGCTTGTCAATCCTTCATGTCAGTTAAAATCTTGAATGTTTCTTTGCACAGGTGCAACCTTCCTCCACTATCCAGTGAATACAGCAAGGATGTTGGAACAAAAACCCAGCTGGTGACTGCAAATCCCAGTATAATTCAGAAAAGGTAGGGAGCATATTATTCTTTCTCTGGACTGGAGAAATCAAAAAGAAAAATGCTTCATATGTGTTATAGATATTAGTGTCCAGAGTTATGTTCTTGTCCTGGTTCTAGAAAGGTTCTGGAAAAGATGAAATGCACATTGAGTTGTTGTTAGGTGAAATAAACCAAGATATTTTCACTGTCAGCATGGAAACCAAGGGAGAGTGGCTTCCTGCAGAGTTATTTCTCCTACCATAATCCCCTCAGTGCTTGCAACTCCCTACTTTTAACTGGATGGCTGGGTACATGACAGGGGTGCTTTGGCTACTTGTAGGCCAGGCACATACCAATGGATGGTCCAAACTGGTACACTAGTGGGGTCAGCTGGCTGCTGCATCCCACGGTTAATGAAGAGGCTAATGTAGGAGCCACTGATTACTTCTGCATCCTTACTCTCTTTCTGTTATTTGATATTGACTTATCGGTACAAAAAAGGTTAGAATAGAACTGATCACCAGGTTATGATCATACAAGCTGTGCTTCTTAGGAGACTGGGATAAAATTTTGTTGATTATTTGAGTTGGTTGAATTTTTCCAAATGTCAGTAGCTGATGAGAGAGGGGAAGAGACAACGAAAAAAAAGTCGGTGCCATCTCTCTGACTTTGCCTTGCCAAATTTTAATTGCCATGTTATTTGTTTATCACCAGGAATGAGGTAGGCTTTTCTCAGGCAGAATGAGATCTGGTAGTAACCTGCCATGCTTGCTGAAAAACACAGAGAAAAGGCATAAACTGAGAGAGTGAGCAGGAAATTATTAGGCGTAAGAGAAATGTAAAATGCAGGTACTGGGCGGTGAGGGATTGTGAAAGGAAGCAAAGTAGTGGAATAAAATAAATACTAGAAATCCAGGTGTTCGAGAAAGAAAGGCACAGAACAGACCTGGAATTTGATGTTTGTTGGTATCTAAATGTATTTTTCCTCTGTCAGGAACTGAAGGGTTGTCTACTTTTGTGTGTGGAATAGATGGGTTGTATGCCGGTCTTGGACAGAGTGGAAAAGGCAGGGTGAGCGAGAGGGAAATGGAGAAGTCATCAACTTCAAGAACTGATTCCAAGCAGAGAGTGTCAAACAGGGGAAGGCACAGAAAGGCTTTTGGGATAAGAGGGAAGCAAAACAAGCAGAATTGGCAGAGAATGGCACCAGGTGCCAGGCAGGAAGAGGGAGCTGCTCAGGGCAGTAGGCCCTGAGGGTGGGGGATGTGAAAATCCTATGGAAGGTACACAGCTAATGATGTTGATTTAAAAAGTGGGATGCAACGGACGGAGCATCAAATGGAGGAAATAAGATTATCTTTGTAATAGCATCGTGGGTAAAATGAAGAAGAGCAGTGGGAAGTACTAAGCTTGCAAAGGATTCTACAGTTGCCAGTGCAGGGGATTATTAAACTCATGGGTATTTTCTGTCCCTCACACATCTCACCAAGGTTTAAAGTGGAAAGCGTGCTGTACTTAACATTCTTGAAGAGAAAATGAAAAGGAAAAGGAGTTTTAGTGATGTTACAGGAAGACTTTGGACCTACACTAGAGAGACTGTGGAGTTAACCAGCAAGGAGGGAAGGAAGGAATGAGCAGACGTGAAATGATACTCTGTGAGAGAGGGATATCAAAAGGGGGAGTGGATGGGGAAGGGAAATGGAGAAAGTGAAAGTGAGGAAAGAACAAGAGATCAGAAAATGGGATTGTTTTCAATGTCAGTTTTCAAAATGGATGACAACAATGATGCAAGACCTTTGATAAGAAAGTAATGTGGGATGTATATGTGTGTGTATTGATTAGATAAGGAGATGTATAGACAATTACAGAATCACAGAATCACAGAATTTCTAGGTTGGAAGAGACCTCAAGATCATCGAGTCCAACCTCTGACCTAACACTAACAGTCCCCACTAAACCATATCCCTAAGCTCTACATCTAAACGTCTTTTAAAGACCTCCAGGGATGGTGACTCCACCACTTCCCTGGGCAGCCCGTTCCAATGTCTAACAACCCTTTCCGTAAAGAAGTTCTTCCTAACATCCAACCTAAAACTCCCCTGGCGCAACTTAAGCCCATTCCCCCTCATCCTGTCACCAGGCACGTGGGAGAACAGACCAACCCCCACCTCGCTACAGCCTCCTTTAAGGTACCTGTAGAGAGCGGTAAGGTCACCCCTGAGCCTCCTTTTCTCCAGGCTGAACAATCCCAGCTCCCTCAGCCGCTCTTCGTAAGACTTGTTCTCCAGGCCTCACACTAGCTTCGTCGCCCTTCTCTGGACTCGCTCAAGCACCTCGATGTCCTTCTTGTAGCGAGGGGCCCAAAACTGAACACAGTACTCGAGGTGCGGCCTCACCAGAGCCGAGTACAGGGGGACGATCACCTCCCTAGCCCTGCTGGTCACACTGTTTCTTATACAGGCCAGGATGCTGTTGGCCTTCTTGGCCACCTGAGCACACTGCTGGCTCATATTCAGCTGACTATCAACCAACACTCCCAGTTCCTTTTCTGCCTGGCAGCTTTCCAACCACTCATCTCCCAGCCTGTAGCTCTGCTTGGGGTTATTGCGCCCCAGGTGGAGGACCCAGCACTTGGCCTTGTTGAACTTCATGTAGTTGACCTCAGCCCATCAGTGCAGCCTATCCAGATCCTCCTGCAGAGCACCTAACTTGGTGTCATCTGCAAACTTACTGAGGGTGCACTCAATGCCCTTGTCCAGATCATCGATGAAGATATTGAAGAGGACCGGCCCCAGCACCGAGCCCTGGGGAACGCCACTAGTGACCGGCCTCCAACTGGATTTGACTCCATTTACCACGACTCTTTGGGCCCGGCTATCCAGCCAGTTTCTAACCCAACGAAGTGTGTGCCAGTCCAAGCCAAGAGCAGCCAGTTTCTTGAGGAGAATGCTGTGGGAAATGGTGTCAAAAGCCTTGCTGAAGTCAAGGTAGACCACATCCACAGCCTTTCCCTCATCCACCAAGTGCGTCACTTTGTCATAGAAGGAGATCAGGTTCGTCAAGCAGGACCTGCCCTTCATAAACCCATGCTGACTGGGCCTGATCGCCTGCTTGCCCTTCAAGTGCTGCATGATGATTCTCAAGATAATCTGCTCCATGAGCTTCCCTGGCACTGAGGTCAAACTGACAGGCCTGTCGTTTCCCGGGTCAGTCCTCCCGCCCTTCTTGTAGATGGGCGTCACGTTTGCTAGCCGCCAGTCAACTGGGACCTCCCCTGATAGCCAGGACTGTTGATAAATGATGGTAAGTGGCTTGGCCAGCTCCTCTGCCAGTTCTCTCAGTACCCTTGGGTGGATCCCATCCGGCCCCATCGACTTGTGCACATCCAAGTGCCGTACCAGGTCACCAACCATTTCTTCATGGATGGTGAGGGCCACATCTCTCTCCCCATCCCCTTCCACCAGTTCAGGGTACTGGGTATCCAGAGAACAACCGGTATTGCCGCTAAAGACTGAGGCGAAGAAGGCATTAAGCACCTCCACCTTTTCCTCATCTCTTGTAACTAAGTCTCCCCCTGCATCCAGTAAAGGATAGAGATTCTCCTTAGTCCACGTCCTCCTTTTTGTGTTGATGTATTTATAAAAATATTTTTTGTTATCTTTAATGGCAGTAGCCAGATTGAGCTCCAGATGAGCTTTGGCTTTTCTAATTTTGTCCCTGCACAGCCTCATGATATCCTTATAGTCCTCCCTAGTGGCCTGCCCACTTTTCCAAAGATTATAAACCCTCTTTTTTCTCCTAAGCTCAAGCCACAATTCTCTGTTGAGCCAGGCTGGTCTTCTTCCCCACTGGCTCATCTTTGGGCACATGGGGACAGACCGTTCCTGAGCCATTAAGATTTCCCTCTTGAAGAGCGCCCAGCCTTCCTGGACTCCTCTGCCCTTCAGAACCGCCTCCCAAGGGACTCTACCAACCAGTGTCCTCAGCAGCCCAAAGTCAGCCCTCCAAAAGTCCAATACAGTGGTTTTACTGGTCCCCTTCCTGGCCTCGCCAAGAATAGTGAACTCCACCATTTCGTGGTCACTCTGCCCAAGACAGCTCCCGACAGTCACATCTTCCACCAGTCCTTCTCTGTTTGTGAACAGAAGGTCTAGCAGGGCGCCACCCCTGGTAGGCTCACTAATCAGCTGCGTCAGGAAGCTATCTTCCACGCTCTCCAGAAACCTCCTAGACTGCTTTCTCTGGGCTGTGTTGTGCTTCCAGGATATGTCAGGGAAGTTGAAGTCCCCCACGAGAACCAGCACTGAAGATTTCGCAACTTCTGTCAGCTGCCTGTAGAACTCCTCATCCGTCTCCTCGTCCTGGTTCGGCGGTCTATAACAGACCCCAACCAGGACGCTTGTTGGCCCGCCGATCCTAACCCAAAGGGACTCGACGTTGTCATTCCCAGCCTCGAGTTCTACAACCTAATATAGAGAGTCACACCACCACCCCTTCTGTGCTGCCTGTCCCTTCTGAAGAGTTTATAGCCAGTCATTGCAGCACTCCAGTCATGAGAGTGGTCCCACCACGTCTCCGTGATGGCAACCAAGTTGTAGCCTGCCCACTGCACGATGGCTTCCAGCTCCTCCTGTTTGTTACCCATGCTGTGTGCATTGGTGTAGATGCACTTCAGCTGGGCCATTGCCTTATCCCCTGGCCTTGCTATCGTTCCCCCTGGCACAGCTCCAACAATCCTTGTTTCAGCCCCATCCCCCTTCTTGCCTATTTTAAAGCCCTCTCAATGAGCCCTGCCAGCTCCTGGCCCAGGATCTGTTTTCCCCTAAAAGATAGGGACCCGTCTGCGGCCATCAGGCCGGGTGTCGAGTAAAGTGCCCCATGGTCAAAAAACCCAAGATGTCTGTGTTGGCACCAGCCCCTGAGCCATGTGTTTAACAGGTGGACTTTCCGTGTCCTCTCTGTACCCTTCCCTGCCACCGTAGGGATGGACAAAAACACCACCTGCACTCCCGCTCCATCCACTAACCATCCCAGTCCCCTAAAGTCTCGTTTAATAGCCCTCAGGCTTCTCTCTTCAATGTCATCACTACCTGCCTGGACTATCAAAAGAGGATAATAGAGGGGCGAACCAGGTTGGGAAGCTTCCTGGCAACATCCCTGACCCTGGCCCCAGGTAGGCAGCAGACTTCCCTACGGGTAGGGTCAGGCCGACAAATAGGGCCCTCTGTTCCCCTGAGGAGAGTCTCCCACAACAATCACCCTTCTGTCTTTCTTGGTGGAGGCAGTCCTGAGGCATGGAGTCGACCTCCTTGCCCTAGGCATCCTCCTGGGTACACTTGCTACCTCTTCCTCACCCACCGGTTTCTCAAGCTCCAGGGCCTCAAACCTGTTGTGTAAGGGCACCTGGGAAGGTGGGGCCGGAAGGGGAGGGCATCGCCTGCGATGTCGAGCAGGGACCTGTCTCCATTCCTCCTCAACTCCCAGATCCCCTCCCTCTGCCCGACAGTGACAGGGCAGGGGGTCCACCCCCATTTGGGGTGTCTCACCCCGGTACCTCTCCTTGAGGCCCTGAAGGGAGTTGCTCCACCAGTCTATCTCTCTCTCACACTCCCTGATATCCTTCAACCTCTCCACCTGCTCCTTGAGCTCCGCCACCATGCAGACCAGGTCATCCTGCCAGGAAGCTTCCCAACCTGGTTCGCCCCTCTGATTATTATCCTCTTTTGATAGTCCAGGCAGGTAGTCGGTCTGGGTGTGTACCGACTTCCTGGAGAGTGCACCGTTATTGAGAATGAGACAAAGAACAAACCCATAGTTCTGAAAATTGGCAGAAACCTCCTCAGGCTTGAAGCCCTTGAGAGATCTGACACTTCCTCTGCCTGTTCAGAAAGGTTTTTTTTTTTTTTTTTTTTAATTATGTTTTACTAATCTTTCTTGTAAACTGATTATTTTGCCTTCTGCATGTTAAATTAGAATTTGATAAAAGGTGCAAGCTTGGAAGTTAAAATACAACAAAGACTACTACTCTCAAAAAATAATCAATTTCTATGGAAAGAAGCTTTTTAAGGAACTAAGACTGGTTGTAAGTCCAGACTTCCATGATATTCAAGGACTTTCAGACTGGTGGCTGATATCTGTTTCTAAGCTGTAAGTTAACTAGCTTCACATAATGGTATTATTCATTATCATTCTTCTACTGTCCTCCTGTCCTTACTTTGAGTAGGTTGATATTGATGAGGCTTGACATCTCAATTTTCTCTCAAGTGTGTTATGGCAGATTTAATGAATTGGTCCTGCAATGCCACTCATTGCTTCTAAAAGATTTATCATTGCTAGATAATTTATGATTAGGCATGTTGGACAGGGCAAAGTTTTCATACCAGGGATGTGGAGGCAGTTTTCTCTGTTGTTTTAAAATCAGAAGGATTACCTATAGGAAACTAAATTGTTGCCAGTAATTATTGCTCAGTGATACCTGAGCTACCACTGTTTCCCTCTAGCTTTAGAGCCATAGGATGGGACAGTAAAAACTTTGGACTGGGAGTACATCGACTTTAGTGGTACCTTCTAAATGCTGCCTTTGCAAAACTCAAAGTTGGCAAATAATAATAACAGACTTATAGATCGAGTTCCTAGTTGGTTTTAAGCAGGAAATATAACTGCAAGTAGTACAGTTTTATGTGTAAAATATGGTGCTCAGTTCTCACTTGGATTTTAAAAACTCTGAGGAATTTTCTACCCTAACTTTGCTTCATATTATACATGAGCACTGACAGTAGAATTATCATAGAAATTTCCTTAGCTGACTAGAGGACTCATGATGACTGCCCTAATTTCTTTTTTTATCTAAAAATTGTCACAGGCATCTCCCTTCAGTTAGTGCTTTGAGCTTGTGTAAATCTTTCTTTTCCACTTTACAGTCAAAATTTACTTCCCTGTCAAAGCCTGGATTGAGGCTGTAATTGGGACTGAAATGTTGTGTAAAGCTACTCCTGGGACCACCACAACCTTCCTCCCTCTACCCCCCCTTTCTCCCCCCCTTGCCCCCCCCCGTCCCACCAATGCCTTAATCAAATAGAGGACTGTAAATGGGTTGATGTTTCCAGTTTTCTTTGATGTTTCCAGTTCATTCCCCAACCACCCTAGTCAGCTATGAGTAGCAGCTGTATATCTCTTCTAGGAAGAAGGCAGTGCAGTAGTGAGACCTGTGATGTGCTTGTGGCTGTTTTTAGGCTGCATGAAAAAATGAACAAGGTTACATTATTTACAGTGATGGTTTTATTTATTCTGAACACTTGTCTACAACTGTGGAGTGGGACTAGTTAGAGGATCACATGTGAACATAAAAATGCTTCTGTAGATAGTGATGATTTTTGATCAGTGGTAGAAGATTTTGACTAAGTGATACAAAGGGTTACTGTTTAGGATGTAGATATCACATGCTTCTGAAGTCATTGTTTCTGGGCTATTTAAGATAAGCAAATTCTAGCTTTCTTACCATATTCAACATCTTTGGCAAATGTCCTATAATAATACCCTTACATTTTGTCTAAACATTTCAATTAAATCTGCAAAGAAATTGTTTGCAGCAGTCTTCCTAGTGTCTAGTTGCCATGCCTTCCTAGTCTGTCTAACCTGTGCAGACATATATCATCATTAATGTGGATATAGCTGTCTAAATAGATGTTTTCCCAGCATTCAGCGAGTTTCAGATCTACTGATGTCTACTGGTGAGTATTTTATCCACAAGCTGTGTGCGTTTCTGACCTGTGTAAAAATAATCTCATTAGCAAATAGCACAATGAACATAGTAACATTTTTTATTTATGATAATTCAGCATTGTTATAACTAACTGAAGTCCCTGAGGTATATAACACACTTACTGACACTGTCTTTGGGACATAATACAAAAACCAATTGGATTGTGTGAGGCTTTTCTCCCTTGACCTTTCAAGGTTTTGTGTTTTATAAGTATTGACAGTGGTTGAAGGAGGACACTTTGCACTCATGAGAGCGCAGACAGCTGTGCAGCTGCTCTGTGGACTGCTGCTGTTGTCAACTTGAACAGCAGATTGTGAAAGGGGACTTGTAGTCATTGCCCTCACAACCCCCTCTGCATGATGAGTCATTAGATCTGCTCCTTTTCCTCCCTCCCTCCCTCCCTCCTACTGGCCTCAGCCCTATGATGGATAGTGGTATGTGGTAGGAGAATAGTGGGGATTAATGCTGCTTGTCTAGTAAGAGAAGACCGCCCTTCTGTTGAAAGGAAGAGACAAGGTGCCCTTCTGT
The DNA here is from genome assembly GCA_011075105.1 of Heteronetta atricapilla. Taxonomy (NCBI): domain Eukaryota; kingdom Metazoa; phylum Chordata; class Aves; order Anseriformes; family Anatidae; genus Heteronetta; species Heteronetta atricapilla. The sequence continues at coordinate 76,386,583 of CM021731.1, read as the reverse complement.
ACCTCCAGCTCCTCTGTGGCTGGCTTGGTGCTGTGGTCCCAAGTGTGGGAGCTTGGTGCATGCAGAGGCTCCAGGGGTGGGCTCTGAGGCAGCACTGTGCTGTGCCTATTTGATAACCTCTCACTTCATTGAGGATATTCACTTGTATAAGGACTGGGTAATTTCTTTATGTGTTCAGGACTTTGGAGTCACCAAAATTAGATTTGTTATGAAAATTTCTGTGAAATACCTGCACTGATTGCTGTCAGAGAAGGGGTGCAGGTGATCCATGTGTCTGCTACTGCAGCATGTCTTGTGCTTTGAATACAGAACACTTCACGGCTTGACCTTCACTGCTTGAAATGTGGATGTTTTTATTTAAGTCTTTATAGTGGAGTCTCTCAATAGTTGTATAACATTGCTCACGGAAATAGTCTGAAACTTGAAGAACTAGCTTTAGGGTCACACATCACTCTTGGTAACTTGGTATGAAGTATTCACTGGGTGTGAATGATTTTTTTTTCAGTAAATTAATTCACTTTTTTGATCTCTGATATTTGAATTTTTTTTTTTTTTTCTGCCTCCATTTCCTGGACTGAAGCAAGATGAAGGAATGAGACTAAAGGCTAACAAATGCAATGATTCTGCCTTGAAGCTTTGAAATGTCAGTTAAATATCGTGGTTGTTTATTAGGTTCCCACAAAATTTGAGTGGGATTAAATTGCTTTCCAGTTCTCCCTGCATCTAAGAGCCATCTAATAATCTTTCCTGGACTCAGTCCTGAAGACAGCTTTGAGTCCAATTGACTTAAGCCATTAGGAATAAAAAGACTGAACTGAGACAATTATTTAATTTGATAAAAGCTTCCTTCATCTTTGATTAAACAGATGTACGGTATTAAGCCCTGTTGTTCATGGCCCTGTTGCTCACATTCATAAAAATGATGCATCAGAATTCCTCTTGACTATGTCTCCATGTAAAAACAGTATATTCTGTTCCTAGGTGATTACATTTTAAGTTGGTATTTTAAAATGAGCAGGAAAAAATAGGAAAAAGTAAGAAAGAAAGAAAGAAAGAGAGAAAGAAGGAAAAGAAGGAAGGTAGGAAGGAAAGAAAAAAAGAAAAAGAAAAAGAAAGAAAAATAGAAAGAAAGAAATAGAAAGAAAGAAAGAGAGAAAAATAAGTTATTGAAGGGATATCCATCTTGCTCATCTCTTGTTCTTTCTTTAGCAATCAAGTGGATGAGAGGATCTTTCCCCATGAACTCATTTAACCACTGGATTTTAAATAATTCACATAGTGGTTCTTCCTTCATTCCTGGTACCCACTGTTGAGTATAGCTCAGGTTATTCCACTGAGAAGCACTACAAAGTATTAATAATCATTGTTTCCATTCATATCACAAAACTGCCCTTTTATGTTCTATAAGAGTCTGAGAATGTCTCTGCCAACAGCAAGGGGATAATATTTCTGGGAAACAGTTCTTATGGGCAAGCTACAAAGTACAACAAACCTTTCTGTATACAGCAGGTGCTTGGAGCCTCATTGGCTTTTAATCAGTCTTTTCCATAATATGAAATCCATTTGAAAACTTCAAATTTGTTAGCAACTGAAGCTGTCTGTGAGGAACACCTATTTTTGTGCTTGGTTGAAAAGAAAAGGAAGCCTAAGTGAGGTGATGAAAAGGATTTGGCAATATTGCCATGAGGCCAAAGGCAGAACCGGGAAAAAAATCCAGAATTTCTGATTGGCTTTTGTGGCTTATTAGCTGGTGCATAGAAAAATGTGGACTTGTAACAACAATCCATGCTGTGACAAGGATGATTTCATGTTGTTATTGCCATGCCTTGAGCAAAACTCAGGTTGTTCTCACTTTCTGAGATGTCCCATTTAAATCAATGGCTTTTACTCTATTTTCTGCCCCCTCTCTCCTTGATTGCCAGTGTGGACAGGATTATAATCTATTTTAAAGTAAGAAAGAGATATAAAACACTTTTAAAAAACAATAATTTATTGTGTATTTTCTTTTGCTTCTCGCAGATGAGTTTTAGATGGTTTTTCCTCTGAAAAGCTGCAGAGACTGACTGCAAAGTTATACTTTTTAGGTATCACCAAATCATAACCCATGTAGGAAGACATAGATGGAACACTCTTTTAACAGTGTAATCAAACATTCCTAAATAATTTGGTTAATTTGAGTTAAGCCCCATATGTACAGTTACAATTTTAAAGTCAGCTTTTGAAATCATAGCAGTAGATTAGTCACACAAAGCCATCTATTTTCTCAATACAAATATGCAGCCATACCATGTAAATTGGCATTGCAATTTAAATTCAAAGCAGTGATGAAAAAATAGAGAAGCATTCTGAACTAAACAGAATGCTATCCAGAAGAAGCAAATGCAGAGCCCTGCACTCAGTAAGGAAAAAGCAAAACAATGGGTGAGTTATTGGTTAGGTGGCATTTCTGCAGAAAAGAAACATGTCGTGTTTGGTCAGTGCCTGAGCATGAATAAGCAACATCCTACTAGTTAGATGATAGCAAATGCTATGTTGGGTTATCTAAAAAAATACAGTACATGAAGGATACATTTAAGCCCAGCCATGCCTCGGCTAGGGTACTGTGCTCAGATTTGGCACTTTGTGTTTAGTAAAACCCCAAATACCAAGTGCCAACTGGAGAGTGAAGTGAAGAGCAAAACCAAGAAGATCTCTGAAACCTGAGCCCCAAGGAAAGGATTACTACATCTAGAGGTATCTCAAAATACATCAGTGGCTTCAAAGAAAAATTTAAATTGCTAGTGATGAGATGAGAAACAATGGGATGAAATTTTGAGGAAAATGAGAAATGAGAGGAAAAGTTAACCAACAGTCTGGTTGTGGAGAAGGGGGAAATAAGAAAGACTAAGGAGAGCTATAACAATTTTCCGGGGTGCTGCTAGCTAAGGTGACTGGAGGTGAGGCAATACTTCATCAGGTGAAATGATTACTAGATACTAGAAAGAACATCCCAGAGGGTGCTGTGAAATCCATCTAGCTTGTGTTTAAATACAGGTCTGATAAGTTTGGCTGATCAAATAGATCTATTTGGTTACTCTTCAAAGGTTTGCATGCTAAAACAATTGAAAGGACTAATTGATAATGGGGTGAAATGAGAAATTATAAGTGAAATGTCTTGAAATCATACCTTGATGCTCTGTCTTTAAAAAAATGTTTTATTAATTATTATCATAGAGCAAAAATAGAAAACTTCAGGTTTAAAATAATCCATTTGGATTTCTGATAGGAAAATCCTCAAATTTAATTGCTAATGCATATTTATTGTAGAAGTAGAGAAGCACTATCTTACATATGTGTTTGTACATCTAGTTTAAACTGGGATTTTGGTGATAATTATAGCTATCAGTATTGCAAATGGCATTTTAATTGCAAATCTTTGTCTTACCAAAATCACCAGTGCTTGCCAGTATGTGCTGATATTCATTAACACGTTGTCTCACACATTTTCATTTTCTTGGCAAGCCATTGCAGGAGAACTTGCTTTTTCTTTCTCCCTACCTCCTGCTGTCTTAAGATGACTGTATTGAAAAGTCTACCAGCAGTACCAAACAGAAAGACAACCAGCTGTCTGATTTTCCATTATTAGGTTTGTGAAATGTGAGAGCTATGTATGTCCTTGAACAAGTAATGCTTTTAATTAGCGTGATTTTCTTCATCCTGTGGAAAAACTTGATATGAGAGCTGCTAAACTTATTGCCTGTATGTGGAATAGTGTACCTAAGTACTGCTTTCATATTTAAGTATGCAGGTAATATTTCAAAGTCAGTGAAATAACTTGTATTTGAAATGTTTTTCTGTATCAAGCAATTTAATGTCATGTATGAGCAACCCCAGTTTGTTCAAGGTCACACCTCAAAAGCTTTTAAGAAACTAATCCCTGTTTAAGTAACTAATCTTTCTTTGCAGTCTACGGCTTTAACCCAGATTTTTCTACTGCTATTCCAACTCTTGGATTTTTTCAGATACTGATTGGAAAAAAAAAAAAAAAAAAAAAAGCAAGTTTATCTTTTTAAAGTGAAGATACATGACTTCCTGCAATCTAGAAGAGTAAAGATAATGAGAACACAGAAAACCACCAGATTGTAACATCCTCTCCTTGACACCCCCAGCCTCCCCCCCCCCCAAAAAAAAAAAGAATAACTTCCACTTTTAATAGTATCTGCTGTTGTGTGATACCATAAACTTCAAAGAAAAACTTCAAATTCAGGAGACTGTCACAGGAATGCAAGAATTATCCTAATGGGCTGAGCCACAGGCCAAAAGCTTTAGGTTATGCATAGGCATCAAAGAGGCAGGGAGAGAGGCTAATATCTATTTTCTCATTAAACAGTGGAGGGGATTGATGGGAACGAGATAATCTAACTGATAAGGCTGATGGGTTTTATTCATGTTAATCACTGCTGATTTGTGAGATTCCAGCACTGCTGGCCTCCAGCAGAGGCTGATGGGCTGTGTTGGTGGTTATTCATCACTCTTGAGACTTGGGCAGTAAAGTCAGTAAGGAAACTAGTTGCTAAGTTGGTCAGCAAGAGCTTGTACCATAGAAGCCTCCTCCTAGATTCTATTTTGGCACTCTCAGCTGGGGAGGACAAGATCCAACCTATCATTTTCAGACAGAATTTGCTATAATGAATGTGAAAGTATTTGATTTTTATTCTTTTTTCTGACATTTTGGTATTGTTTTCATAGTCAATATTTCCCTTCCTGTAAACTCTGGAAAGATTTAATTTTCTATTACCAAAATTATTATTATTATTATTATTGCTCAATAAACATTTTAGGACATTATTTCAACATGATTTTCAGTGAAAAACCCAAATCAGTAAAACTTAGAAAAATGCTACAAGAAAGGGTGAATGGAGAGAGAAAATCCAATATGGAGTCTTTTAGGGGTATAAATGGTAGTAGCACTCCCACTGCAATGCTTTACACCAGCCAAAAACTTGACATTTTTTTTTTTTCTTATCAGGGAAGGTTTGTTATTTTGTTCATGGATCCATTGGCTGGACTTGCCTCCCAAGGTGAAAAATCACAGGGGGTGTGGATGAGGCACTCTCTTCTTCCCTGTCTGCTCTGGGGTCTAGGTAGCCTTTTCTGCCCACCCATAGCCCCTTAGTCCTGGAAGTATAGCCTGTCCTTTGAGGAAGAAATGTAATCAAGTTGATTTATTGGAAAATATCAATACATTTGTTGTTTTTTATACTATTATGCTTGCCCTATGATGAATGTGCAGTTAAAAAATCCAGGAGTGAGGTTGTGACTCATGAAATAATTTTAATAAGCAAAAAATTGAGCTGATTAAAAGGACAATTCACTTGAGTCAGAATGTTAAAAAACTTCTCTGTATTTCTTAGAAGAAGATGTTGTTAAATTGCTAGGAATGAGTCATTGTAAGCATCAGAGAACATTTTTCACCAGCAGCCTTTTATGTATGATCTAGAAACAGAATAATTTTTAGTGAAAATACGCCTCCAAGTAGAGTTGGGTTTACTTTATTTTATAGTGAAACTGCTAGTTTTCTGAACAGAACAGTTGTAAAAATTGGCATTCGCATTTTAGTTTACTTCTGTAGAAATTTTGGGAAGTTGACAGCTGTCAGATTAGTGTTTTCCTTTTATTTGTTTAGATAAATGTTTAGCTGTAAATATCCTTGGAAGGTAGGTGATACACTTTCTTCAGATGTGACTGAATCATTTTGTGCACAGGAAGGTTGGTTAATATGGCATAGGGCTTTTCAGTGAGGGTCAGCTGCTCTGGTTAGATGGGCAGACATGGGGGGTCTCAGTCTGTTTGGCCCTCAGGGCCTCTTCCTTGTGCTGGCTCTGAATAAGTATTTCATGATTTCTCATCAGAGAAAGGTCTGTTGTCAGAAAATTGAAGTCAATTGTAAAAGAATGCCTGTTGTTCTCTGCATGACACATTTGTGTTGTCATTTTGGGTCAGGTGAATACTTACAGCTGGCCCCATCTTTGAGATTTTATTAAGATCTAATGCTGAGCACTTCTACCCTCTCTCTCAAATCATGAAAAAATTCATTATTGGTTCTAAGGGAAAGGAAAGTGTAATCAGAAAGCATTCCTGAAAAACAAACAATCCTTTGAAGAGGAACTGCTGTAAGAAGTTGAATCTAAAGGGATGAAGAGAGGATTAGAAAAAGGAGGCTGAGCACTTCCACCCTATCTCTAAAATCATGAAATTTATTATGGGTTCAAAGGAAGAGGGAGTTACTTTGCTTTCTTCCATGTAATGTAGTAGTAAATAGCTGTACACTTTATCTTACTGACTTGGACACCTGTCTTGTTTTATCTGTGTAGTTTCCTATGAGTTACAGCTGTTAGATTTTTTTTTTTTTTTCCCCCTGGAAGGTTGATGCTACTTAAAACAGCCTCAACCCCTTTCTTAATGCTCCATATTAAAAGCTGGATGTTGACCAACTATATTTTATTTTTTTGTTGGTTACCATTTCTGTTCCTTGAATGTGCTACTCTAAGTACAAGAAGCAAACTGTCTTAGAGGAAATGTACTTGAAATGTTAAAAAATGACTTGGAGAGGTAGGGGAAACAGAGCACTATCAGCAGAGGGAAAGAAGCAATCTTCTAAAAACACCTACATGTTGCATTGAATCTTTTATCTTTTATAGTTTTCTGTTTCCATCAATTTCTCTGTGCAAGGACTGAAGGGCACCAAATCTAGCAGTTGCATGAAAAGTTTCAAAATGTGATTTATAAAATTCCAAATGATAATTTTGCAGTAGAATTCTGAGAATTTGGTAGAAATTTATTGAAAGTGGAGTAATGTAATACCTGCAAGACAATACTGTGACATCATTGAGGAAACTAGAAATTGCCTGTAAATACACTGAAAGAACAAGGAAGAGGTAAGCTACAGCAGGTCTAGTGCCCAATAGTGAAGAAGTTAATGCAGAAAAGATGAATGTTTAGTCCTAACAAAGGGTTTAGAATGGAAGTGAGAATGGAGAACAAAAGGTTAAGGGATCCCCTAGGTAAATCAGAAATTAAAGGGATCGTGAGATTTTTTTTTTCTGGAGTTTCTAAGTAGCCAGAGCATTATCAGAACCACTAAGGAAAGATCTTTGGGACTGTTTTTCCACATGTCCTCAGAGAATAGGGGGAAAAAAAAAAAAGAATAAATAGTACTTGTATTAAGAGAGCGAGGAAAAATGAAGGTCAGGAGGAATTAGTTACTCTGACTTACTTGGTTAGTGTAGTACATGGAAAAAGAGTGGAAGTGAATAAACATTGAAGGAAGTATCTAGATGTTCAGAAGGCCTTCCACAGAAGGCAAGAAAAAGTTAAATGACATCAAAACTGAGAAAAAAGTATAATGAGGGATTAAAACCTGTTTCCAAAGCCATGGTGTGTAAGGTATGAAAGTCAAATTTTCCTGTTGGTGTCATTAATTTATGTTTCATGAGCAGAAGTCTTTAAAACTGTAAATAGCTTAATGCTGAGGAACTCCAAAAAGTGGATTTAAACTCTGGTGGGGAAAAAACATCAAACACCTCTACTGAGACTCATTACTGTTCATTAAAAGGTCGTCAGAAAGTCGTTCTGACTTTATTGTAGAGATGTAGTGGGTTTACGTGGCAAGGTTTTGGGAGCAGGGGGCCATAGGGGTGACTTCTGTGAGAAGGATCTAGAAGCTGCCCAATGTTAGGTAAGGGCCCCACTGCTGACCAGAGCTGAGCCAGTAAGTGATGTTGTTTTTGCACCTCTGTGAGAGCATATTTAAGACAGGGAAAAAAACGCTGCACCACACAGCAGCTGGGAGAGTGAGAGGAGTGAGGAACAGCCTTGCAGGCACCAAGGTCAGTGAAGAAGGAGGGGGAGAGGTGCTTCAGGCGTCAGAGCACAAGTCCCCTGCGGCCTGTGGTGAGGCCCATGCTGAAGCAGGCTGTCCCCCTGCAGCCCATGGAGTACCACGGTGGAGCAGGGTTCCACGCTGCAGCCCGTGGAGGAGACCACGGTGGAGCAGGTGGACCTGCACCGACAGAGACTGTGGCCCGTGGAAGACTCCTGCTGGAGCAGATTCCAGGCCAGACTTGTAGGCTGTGGAGAGGAGACCATGCAGGAGCAGGTGACCTGGCAGGAGATGCAGCCCATGGGGGATCCAGGTTGGAGCAGTTTGCTCCCGAGGGATGGACCATGTGGTAAGGACCCGTATCTGGAGCAGTTCTTGAAGAGCTGCTGCCTGTGGGAAGCCCACACCAGATCAGTTCAGCAAGGACTGCATCCCGTGGGAGGGACCCCACAGCACAGGGGACAAGAGTGACTGAGAAGGAGTGGCAGAGAAGAACGCTATAGACTGACCATAACCCTCATTCCCCCGTTCCCTTGCGCCTCTCAGGGGGAAGGAGGTTTAAGAGGGGGGAAGGTGCTTTTGGTTTCTTTCATTTCTCACTTCTCTAGCTTGTTATTAGTAGGTAACAAATCTTTCTATCTCCCTATGCTGAGTCTGTTTTGCCCATCACTATGATTACTGTACGATCTCCTTGTCCTTATCTCAACCCTTGAGCCCTTTTCTCCCTGTTCCTCTTTGAGGAGGGGGAGTGAGAGAGCAGTTGTGGTGGAGCTTGGCTGCCTACCCAAGTAAAACCACCACAATTTGTATGCAGGCTGACAGAGTGAACAATTAAGTATACATGTATATGTGAAATTGGTAGAGTATTTGTGGAAACCAGCATTTCAAAATAAGATGTCACAGATAAAAAGACAGATGACTTTGTTGCCAGAATGGCCTTTTTTTTTTTTTTTTTTTTTTTATGAGTAAATTATATTTGTGAAGAAACATAAACTCAGAACTGAAGGATTTGTTAGCATATGACCATGTCATGGCTTATTCATGGAAAACTCTCTGGAGACCTTCCAGGAGGAGCAATATGGACAACATTCTCCCAACAAAGGGGGTAAAACAGGTAGTTTCCTCTTTATTCATCATGTCCAGAAAAAGTTTTGCTTCTTTTTTGCTTCCTTTTTTGCTTCCTTCTAGGAGCATGTACAGTTTATTCTAAAAAGCAATAGTAGTATTTTTGTAGCTGCTGTAGTTTAGGGGCATAAAAGGTAAGGTGTGTAGGGAGAGAGGACATTAAGTGAAAATATAGACAAACATTTAATCATACAGAAGCCCTTCCACAGAACATAAACAAGAAAAAATGCCAAATGAAAAACCATCAGTTCTGAGAACTACTTTATTTTTCAAGATGAATCACCTGATCTAAGATGCTACCTCTCCCTGCAGATCTCACCTTGTTTATTTGCTGGAGAGGTAGTCATAGGTTTTATTTTCATTCTCTTATGCTCCATCCATACCCTGGAAGTGTAGCAATAGTAATCTCCTCAAGAGTTGACCTCATACCTACAGAAGGCAATGGAGTTGTGACTGCATTGCAGTGATGGGGATGCTCCAAACCAGACAGAAGCCAAATGTAAGGCCTCTGTCCTGGCAGTCTGTGTCTTGCCTTCATGAGTGATTTGGTAGTGCAAGCCTGATTTGGTTCAAAGGATGTGTTTCAGCTACACCTGAAGTTGGACTTAATGGATTCATGCCATGGGAGAAAACACAGTTCTGTTTTTCATGGTGGCTCTGGAGTAACCAAGAAGAAACAGTGAATCATGGTTGTAGAGTGTTCCTTTAAGGGTTTCCCTGGTCTATGCGGCCAGTGCAGAGGAACTCAGAGTGTAATGTGTGTGGTACAGTGGCATCCGTTCATCTGCCTCATCCACCAAAGAGTTTAGCAGCAACAAGTCTCCTACAATATTATAAGAGGATATTAAACTGTGGTTGCTAGTGACAGGAGACAGTCTAGTGATGAAACAAGTTTTAGTGTCAGTGGAGTTTCTGGCTTTGTTTTGATTGTCCAAATAGAGAAAATAGCAGAGATGTCTACATTTTGGGGAGTGATAGGAAAGACGGGAGAGGCTGTCATGCATATTTGTAAACATGTAGGACTGTTTTATCAACCTGTGGTTTCATTTTCTGACTTAGCTAGAAATACCTTATAAGAACACATCTACTGCCTCTATGCTTGGGCTTAAAGCTGGTTTATATACTGGTTTATAGTACCAACGGATGTGAGGGTCTGTTGAAAGAACATTTCTTCCCTGTTCCTTAATTTCTGAGTGAAATGAAATGGAAGTGAGTTTAACAGCTCATGGGCCATATGTTGTGCTTTGATTTTTAGGCTTCTTCTATCATGAATTTTTAGGCCCCTTTCTTGTGCGATGGTCTTACAGGCTAGCAATAACCCTCACTGAAAAGAGGTTAGGGAGGTATACAATGTATGTGGAGAGAATGCGAGAGGCCCTGAGGAAATCTTTCATTGGTTTTGCCTCATTTCTTCCCTCTTATGCAATCCAAAATTCTTTTACTTTTTAGTCCCATGACTGAGGAGTTGTCTTAATTTTGGACTAATAGGAAAGATAGGAATGAAGTAGAGTAGGAAGGTGATTAAGACCAAAGGCTGCAGTGTGAGTTGGAAAACGCTTAGAATATGTGACATCAGCCACCTGACTTGGCAAGGGTTCCTCTTGTGTGTTCCATCTCCCTTCTTTCCTTTTCTTGTGCAGTGATGAGCTCAGCTGGGCAATGTAACCTGTACTTGAACTAAACAGTGAAGACTTCCCCTGATTTCCATCAGCTTGCAGGACTAACGAAGTACTGTAGTCTGTATTAGAGTCATGTAGACTTACACCACATGGTTGTATATACTACCCAAGAGAACTCTTCATTAGTTGCTAATGAAATATTACCTTGCCAGATAAAGACTTGTCTAAAACCTGTAGGTAGATTTTACATACCCAAGTCTAAGCATGTAGTTCATAAAATTCTGCTTGCTCTCTGGAGAGCCTGAATGGATGCAGATTTTCATAGCTAAATTTACTTGCCCAAGTATTATTAAGTGAAATGCTGCAAATATGCAATCAAAACAGCCACCATCTTAGCAGGATTGAGTTGAAATCTTTTTTTAACAGCTAAGCCTGATTAAGTTTCACAGCAACACAGAGTGACAGAGGTTGGAGTAGACTCTTGGAGGTCATCTTGTCCTATCCCCTGCTCAAGTGGGGCCACCTGGAGCCAGTTGCCAAGACAATGCTCAGTTGGCTTTTGAGTATCACCAAGAATGGAGAATGCACAAACTCCCTGGGCCACATATTCCAGTGTCTGACCACCTTTACAGGAAAAAAACAAAAACAAAACAAAGCAAACAAACAAAAAAAAAAAACAACAAACAAACAACAACACCTCTTTCCTATGTTTAAATAGAATATTTTGGTTTCAGACATCAGGTGTCTGTATCCTTTGAGGTGTTTGATTTGATAGGTCTGCTTAGATGTGCATAGCTGACAATACTAACAGTATCTGCTAGAACCTGAACAGAAGCTCCATGATATAACCATGCCTTCTGTGTAGAGATTTTAGTATTCTCCTTCCCTGTCTCTCCTCTGCTGACTCCTGTCTACTAGTTCTTTCTTTGTACTTGCTCTTCCATTTTGTATGCCAATATATATCAAGGTGGCATTCTCCTTGTCACTGATACTTTTGGTCATGTACTCTTCCAGAGATGTAAAAAAAATAATATTGAAATCTAGTATAAAGCATGTAGAAATACCCACAGTGCTTCTTCCACTCACTCCCAATGACGATATTAAAGACAGAGCTGAGGAAGCTGGCCTGTGGAGCAGCAAGCTGAGTGGCATTGCTCTGGTGTATCCTGACTGGAGGTAAATCAAAACCGACTAGAAAGAGTAACTGACAAAATGAGTGAAAGACAAAATTTAACAAGCAGAATAAAACGGCAGAATGTAGCTTGGTTCTTTGTAATTTATTTATTATTTTTACAAAGGTCAGTTCAGGAACTGGAAAATCTACTTAGTCTGTAAAAGGTAAAAGGGATTGTTCAATTCATTAAACTATACTTCGGTCATCATGTGGATATTTGGCTTGCTGTTGATATGCTGAAGGGTTGCTTTTCAGATGTTTCTGTACAATTTATATCCTACCTTCCACTGTGTTTATTCCAGACTAAGCTCTGGGGGAAGTAGCTAGATTTGTATTCTGACAGTAGATTGGTTGAGCAATAGTCAGGACAAGAAAAGAGTAAGCATTAAGCCTAATTTTTTAGGACAGGAAGTGGATTATAAAGCAAAACAAAAACACACACACACAAAAAAAACCCACATAACAACAAACAAACTAAACCATTAGTTAATAGCAGGTGTACTGTTCAATTCTGTGAGGCTTGGGACTTAAAACAGAAGATAGAAATTTAGTCAGTTATATATCACTTTTCCAACTAAAATACAGGGAAGACTCAGTACCAAGTTTCTTCTTAGGCTCCCATTATTTGTTAAAGATATGAAGGATGAATAGTCAGGAGAGTAGCCTTGTAAATCTGAATCAGATTAGGGGCTAAGGTGTAATACTGAGCTAGATTATTGATAAGAAAATTATCGTGGTACACATACAGCCCTTTTCCTGGATGTAAAGCACAGCTGTGTGAACCAGTAGAGCACACTGCTCTTTAAATGATTCATGACAGGAGAAGGGCAGCTCATCATCTGCACATGTTCTTCCCATCAGCTGACCTAGCTGAGGCTGTTGCAGGGATGGTAAATGGATGCATATCCCAGGACTCCTAGTCACGCTCTGTCCTCAGGTCATGTCCCATGCTCTGTCCAGCTGTACGTCTCCTGGTCATGCTGATTTTCATCATGCTGTGGTCTAGGCCAGTAGAAGTTAATGTAAATGCAGAACAGACTTAGATCACTGACTGCAAACTGCTTTGAGGTAGAACAAATAAAAACAAGCCTTTGGATTGGCATGAAGGTGTCTGGATAGTGCTAACAAGTGAAATGTGAGGCAATTCAGAAATGCCGTTTCTTCACTGGTTGTCTTCTAGCTCGAGTCCCTTCATGCCTTGTCCCAAACAGCCTTGCAGTGACTCATGATGTAGGCTGTTCTCATCCTCTGTGTCAGGCAGGAAGGAGCCTTTGGAAAAGCTGCTAAATGTGAGGGTGGTACTAAGGCATGTTTGACAGCCAGCTTGCAAGGTTTAGAGCTGGCCTTTAGGGAGGGTTTCTGACTGTTGAACATGAACTGCGGTGGAGAGCAGGAACTAATAGGCTTGTCTGTGGGGCATGATATAAAAGTTTTTGTTTCTGTCATCACTTCAGAAGGTGTTTATTTGTAACTGAGATAAGTTTAAGTCAAGCTGCTCTTTACAAACTGTTGTGGAGCAGTTAGCAAGGCAGATGAAATATCATTGCCCTTTATTTTCAGCTAGGATAACAGGAGCATGAGGAAGCAATTACAGCCAGAGTAAAAGTCCCAAGCAGCATCTTCCTGGCTCTTTGCCCAGCGTTCAGTGGTAGTTGCTTGTTGTAATACCTGGCATGATAAACAGGCTTACATTCCTGGCTACTCATGCAATCTCTTTTATGAGTATTAAATCTGCATAAAAAGATTAATGGGACCTGCCAGAGAACCTGCCTCTGTCTACAGAGTTGCTAATTGCTGTTCACAAATTGTCACAATATTGCAGGGTTTGTTTCTCATCTGTGATGTTTATTCCTGATGTACAGAGGCATACACCAAGTGGCAAACTTACTGTCCAAGCAATTTTCATCTAGCATGGACTGGCAGGACTCTGAGCATCCCACTTTCCCACAGACTGGATGGTATCCATCAGTTAGTTGTTCAGGGACAATAGCCACAGCACTGAAAGACCTTCACTATACTCCTTTTATTTTTGTTAGTGTTCCTGTTCCTGAATGTTGCTAGGTCAGCTCAGTTCTGGAGTAATATTTCCTCTCCCTCTCATTTTGCCCTTTGCAACCTTGCCTTTAAATGTATCTCTGTGAAATGAAGCCTTAAATAACCACCATTAGCAACAGTCCTGGAAACCCATGTAAAAAAAAAATTATAAATTCATCAGTGGTAGTGAATGTTATTTACTTACTTGAAGTAAAGTAGGTGTAAGATATTAAAAGACATAAATGCTTTTTATTTCCCCCCTGTGTGTGCTTACTAAGTGCAAATAATTCTCTCCTATACAGTAAACTGTCTTGCAAGGGGCCAATTCCATCTCCAAATGGAAAAAGGCCTGCACCCATAATAACCTTCAAATTATGTTTCATTGTCTTCAGGTGGCTCTTATAAGGATCTGCTGGCTCTGTTAAGATAATGGAGGTAGGGCAGCTGAGGCCCTGACCTCAGTTTGAATTTTTTCAGTTTGAATTTTGCACTACTCAGAAAGACTTTTATTTCACTGGAGGGATGTTTATTGTTGAGTGTGGAAGGGACATTGCAGTGGCTAGGGCAGGAACTAGAGATTTCTGTTACATGCTAACTTTCTGATGTCAGGAAAGGTTGTTGTGCTTCAGATCACTTGTTTGAAAAGTTGGCTGTAAGGCCAAAAAAGCTGGCATAGTAGGAGTTGATTTTAGAATAAATGTGTACAGAGTTCTAGTGACCTTGATTAGACTGCAAGTGACATCCTTTGGTTAAAGCTGAAACGATATTGCTTTTGCTGTTGCAGCAGGGTGTTGTTCTTAGCAACCAGGGCAGGGATGTTAGGTAATCTCATGCCAATTTTCTATTTTATGCTTTATTCTACTTTTTGATTTGGTTTTATATGTAAAGTAGTATTGTGCAACTGGAAGCATGTATGAGGGTTGAATCTAACCTTTGGAAAGTTTCTGGCTGGTCTGTCTCCCTTCTCTGTGGATGAGATAGGGAATAGCTGGTTGAGCAGCAAGCACAGTCTGGCTGGCCAAATGACTCGTTCAGAGCCTCCTTACAGCCTGACAAAGAGATTTGTCAGCAATGGCTGTTGCTGCTGAGACCAGGGAAATATGGGGGGACCAGCAGCTACTGTACAGTACGGGGAAGGGAGCTGGAAGAGAAGGTGGCATGAGAGTGGTTGAGAGATGCAGAGGTCTATACCCTAGGTCCGCTTCTCATCTTTCTTGCTCTATCTTTTCCCCCTTTCCTCACGAAGCATTTAACACACTGAACAGATAATGCCTACTCTATGTGATTGGAAGCAAAACTATGTAGGTGCTATAGAAGAGTGTGCAACAATAATGTGTGTGACTGATGTGGGGCAACGTGTGCCACTAGCGAGGCATGTATTCTCTCTTTTTGTTCTGTATTGCATGCTGACTAGTCATGAACATCCTGTGGCAGCTGCCTGAAAAGGACTCACTGCAAATTTCTCAGAAGGTACTTTGCAACTTCCTTTCATGCCATTTGCCAGAAGTTTGAGTTGTGCAAAGTGACTGAGTAGTTGCATGCATAGACTGTAATCGTGAAGTGCAAGCTGTTCAGGCAGCTCTGACAGCAGCAGCCTGAAGAAAGAGGACATCATAGTACATGATGAACTGACTGCTTTCAGGATGGTGGCATGCTAATAGAGCCAGGCATGTGTTGTCACCGTTTTTTCTGTGCATATCCTTTAACTTAAATTTGTTCAGACCTAGATTTTTCTTCCCTCATTACATTAACTTATAATGTATATGCACATTTCTTCTTAAAATGTTTGCCGAATCTGTAAATCTGCCCTGAATTCTGTGGGGTGGGGGTGGGGATAAAAAGTCGTTAAATATAGAATTCTAAGATAAAACTGCTTATCAGGCAGCAACACTTCAGCTATTGCCCATCTCGTGGCAGCTTCGAACTTCATTCTCACTGAGAACGACTTGAACATCAAGGATTGAGCACTCATAACAACAAAGCGCTCACAAAATGCACTACACAAGGCATTTCAACAAATCAATGCATTTTGATCACACTTTTGTGTGTATGTGGACCACTTGGTGGCTTATTTAGTAGTCCTATCAAAAACTATGCCGTTGGTTTACTTGCTGTGCCATATTCACTTAGCTCTGAGTCATTGTGAGTTCGGGCAGAAATTATCGACATGCGTCTTCTTTGTACTTAAATTATATAAAGCGATCTGCTTCATGCCATATAAGTCTTGACTCAAAGATCTGGCTGGATTAGCAATGCAGGCACAGCTGGAGTTACAGATAATGGATAACATCCTCAGCTGGTGTATTATATTCACTCTAATTCCAGTGAAGCCAACAGAGCTATACTAATTCCTACCATCTGAACAGCTATACTTTTTGCAATTGCTCTCTTTCTCTCAGCTGCCAAAGCTTATGTTTGGGCCTTTGTGCTTCTCCAACAGAACTTAATGATATCCCTTGCGCCTGAATAGGGCAGAGTGCCCTATAAACAATAGGTTTTCTTGCAAATGATTGAATATTAATGCTAGGAGGTGCTTTTGGTTTTCCTTCAAAGTGAAGTGTATGCAGCACTTCTGGAGTACCAGATCTAGGTCACTTGTGAGGTATTTGATTTTTTATGAGCATTTTCTTTTATAATGAAGGTAGCATTAAACTAAGGATTGCTATTTAAATTAGTAATTTATAAAACTATGTCATCTTGTAACCCTTAATTAAGCAGAGACATTTCCTGCTTCCTTTACGATTTTAGTTAGACTTATGTATCTGCTCTCCAGATGTCTGTCCACAATCAAACATGAACAAATACAGATTACTGCAGAAATCTAACAAACAAGCCTATCATTCTTAAAGACACAGGGCAATTTTCCAAATGGTGGAAAATTTTCAGTGCAGAAAGCAACATTCCAGCATTACTTGTGTGTTCGGCCCTGTCCATTAAAAAGAGCAGGATTGAAGTAATATGGACAAATGAAGCACTTGTTCCAATGTAATTTAATAGCCTTGCATTCCATGTGATAACATAGCCAGTTTCCTACTGTAAGCACAGATGTTCAGTTGGGACAGCTGTAGAGCTTTGGATCCAGCTGCACTGCAAGTCATTTCACCTCTCTGTGAGCATCACGAAGCCCAGGGTATCCTTGAGGTTTCTGCAGCTGATGGGAAGAGCGAAGAGCACCCTGTGGAGATGAACTGCTCTCTGAAGGTGCTTATTGCTCTGAGCAGACAACAGGGGTACTTAAAATGACCTGTTTAGATTAAGATTGGTATTAGCCCTTCTCTCTTGTGTCAAAGAGCATAGGCCAGAGCATGTATGTTTTAGCTGAGAAAGTGCCAAAAGGAATTGGTTTGAAAAGCAGTGTCCTTAATCCAGCCTTGAAGAAAAGCAAATTATAGACAAGGGAATAGGAGATTTCCACTGTCCCAAATACTGGCTGGGACCTGAAGCCTGATCCACATGAATTTGAACTGAAATGTTAGAACAGTTCCTCAGCCTCCGTACTGCATATTATCCTTCTTTCCGTCTCTCTAAAGAGACAAGGATGCAATCTGCTAGGCAACGTATGAGTAAAGAACAAAAGGTAGTTTCTTCCCAGGTTGCTGGTGCTCTCCATCATCTCTGGCTATCAGAGATTTAGGTTGCCTTTAAACTGATAAAAGACAGGAGAAGCTGCCTTACTGGTGAACAATGTTTACAGCTACTGGATCACATTTTAGTTAGTGTGTTTGATAACTAGCAGCAGCTTTCAATTTAAAAATCCTGTTCCATATCACAATATTTGATATATTACTGTTGCGTGATAAACTTCATGTGGCTCTTGTTATCTGCTTGCTAGCATTGTGCAAACCAAAAATTGTTTGCTAATGATTGTTACTGCAAAGAGACCAAAACAATCAATCAGCACATGCCATTCCAGGAAAGAGTATAATAAACTCAACTCTCTTCCTGTTATATGAGTATATATGCATGTCTGACAGAATTTACTTCTGACAAATTAGCTTTATTGCTGTGCAAATAGCTGGTTATTTTGTTACCTGGAAGGTCCAAAAAAAAAAAGGAAAAATAATTACTTTGAATTGCAAGTAATGTTTTGTAGGGATCAGACCAGAGAATTTAATTTTGTTTTGAAGCAATAAAAGTATTTCTATTTGAGAAAAAGTGAGAACTGAAATACAATTTAAAGTGAAACCTTGTCTCTATTTTGTTTAGAATATATCGAAATAGCTTGCTATTTTTCCACTCCAGCTCTTATTTCAATTTCTTCTCTTGAATTATATTATTTACATCTCCATGAATCAGGGAAATTTACGGGATAATTTGGATCTAATAATTTTGGATAGAAAGTTCCACCAAAAATGTTGCCTAATTCCCATCAGTTAAAGTCAGCAAACAGAAGAAAAAAAAAAAAAAACAAAACAAAAACTGATTCAAACTCTTAATAGCCTTTTGTGCTCACAGTAGCAGTTTATCTCCCAAATGTTACTCTGCATTTGCAAATACGTCATTAAGAGTAGAATATGGGTCTGTTTTGTAGGAAACCTAAAGCTAGTAAGAGCAAGAAGCTTTTGTTCAAGAAGTAGTTGAAGTTGTAATTTCACATTATTTTTATTCAGTGATGAAGATCCCTTCTAGCCACAATCAATATTAGTAAATATCCCAGTATTTCCAAAAGGCTGTCACTGTTGTTTCCTTTGTATTTTGTGGTGCCTATACCTTTAAATTTGTGATTTCTTTAGAAAGTGTGATAGGATATTTTTATTGTGTATAGCAGGGAATGCTGTCCAGTATTTTGAAATGTGACATTTTGATGACTACCCATAAAGCAGCTGTATGCTTCTGGCCAACAGAATTCTAACGTTCATTTTTCTAGGAATCAGCCAGCCCATAATGCACGCAACAGCAGTAGCATATTATTTATTTATTTAAAGAAAGAGGCTATACTATTCCATTTTTAATTTATTGTAGAGCATTTACAGACTCCCATAAAAAGCCATAGTGTACATTCTTCTAAAAGGTTGATGCTATGACTAAGGAGATGAGCTCTAGTAAAGTAGCCTTTGCTCTTAGGTACAACTTTGCAGCCTTACAGAACAAGCACTGCTTCCTGTTTTATGCTAATATTTTTAAGTGTTGTGCGTGCAGCAGTTCCAATATTTGAACAATAAAACTGACAAGTAGCCCTATCACACTAGTGACAGTATAATTGGTGTTGCCCATTACGGTTTATGAATTTCTCCTGCAGCTGAAGGTAATTACTGATACATTGGTCACCTTCAAAGCCAGTCTCAGGTATAGATGCAGGCACCATCTGTTCTGAACTTCACTGCAGCTCAGCTCCATGACCAAGTTTTCTGCACCTTTGTGGTATGCTGCTACTTGATTTTGCTTTTGACTGGACACTTTGGTCAGTTTGAGTGTGAGGAAAAGCTCCTTTCCCTGCCTTGTATTTAAAGGTACAGAGTGGGTGCAATCTCTGCAGTTTCAAACTACAGGAGCGAAGAGACAATAGGTTAATTTCTTATAGAGAAAAGGTTCAATCTTTTAGCTGAGCACTGGAAGTGACACCTGGCAAAGAGAGTCTCAGACTGAAGAGGCCCACACAGCTGAGCTGGGTGGATGGGTTATATGTGGCAGCACTGCCTACTGCTTCACTGTGTTGTAGCAGAATTGAAATATGAACCTATATCCTCTTGGCAGGGGAGTATGAGGTCCTAATCCTCACCAGCTTGTTATTGAATTATGCTATGAACCAATAAAATCAGCTTTTCCTTGTTTCCTTACTGTTCTAATGAGTTAAAAATAAGCCAAATCAGTTTACACTTTTGAAACTTATGATGTTTCAAAAAACAAACAAACCAATTAACAGATAATCAGATTATTTACAGATTTTGAATCACTGACTCAGACTCTCAGATTCAGATACAAGCACCTTATGCCTTAGATATGTATTTACTTAGAAAACACTTGAGGTAGGTTTAAGGGCTATCCTATCTTCTTGCTACTGATGCTTAGGCCATTTGGTGCATTTTCTGTGGCTTTTGCTCAATTTTCCTCTGAGTGCAGGGCTAGCAAATTGGCAGAGCTTCGCACTGAAGTTTCATTTTACTGACTTTCCTTGGAGATAGTAACCCCTAGCAGGATGCAGGAACAAACAGGAGAAGAGGTCATTATGTTTTAAATCACCACAATGAATGTGAGTCAAAGCCTGCAGCAATTCTGCAAATCCATCCAAATGTTTCTGTTTAGCTTTCCATTTTGTAATGTAACCCCTTTTAAACAATCATCCTTTTTTCTTGTCCTTCCTATAAGGCATCAAAACTAGAAGTGTTACTCTTGTATGGCTGATGGTCATTTACCTCTATCAGCATCAGTCTCTTATTGTTGTAACTTAATCAATGTAATCTAAAAAAAATCAGACCTGAGACATAAGAAGTGATTTGTGATGGGTATACATTGCTTAGGGGGAGGAAAAAAAAATAGGTACTGGGAATTCATAGTTGTTCAGTGTATGATAGAAGGACAGTTGGAATAAGCCATGCTGTGATGATATCTGGAGGCAATGTTATAGTCTACAATTTTGAACATTCTGGAGAGATCTTCTCTATTTTTCAGTAAGTGCCATCAGTCTATTTGCTTCAGCACTGCAAAAGCTTACATGCTCTTACTGAGAGTTCCTGGTATAGGATGAGAGGGAAGAGCTTACAGTAAAGCTTTTTCAAATCAGCAGAAGTGAGAAATTGATCCCTGAATTACACAACAACCATGCTAGCTAGGGATGGGTAGGAAACAGCTGTATTCAACATTAAGGATTTTCTCCCCAGATAAACCTTCATAAAAATCAAAATACCATTTTTTGTTATACTGATGATCTTATATAAACACATGAGTCAGAGTGCTTAAGGACTGAAAGGGGAGTAGAGGTTGTTTCCCTCTCTGTTACACCAAGCCGTTGCTTCCTTCAGCCCTAGGCTAGTGCAGTATGTTGGGTTCTGAGTGTCCAGACTTATTTAGCAGAGTCACAAAGGAAAGGACTGTGTATCCACCTTGCTTCTGGCAGTAGATCTGCCCCCCAGGAAAGAGATACTTTGAGCAAAGGTTCAACAATGAAGGTGAAACTGTTAAAAATCTTTGGCCTTCACGTTTTGTTCTGCATTCACTTTTCCTTTATCTCAGTACAAATTAAATGAAAGAAGTTCTATAAATGTGTGCTGAAGAGATTTGGGAGTGAAAGGTGTTGTTTGAAATCCCTAACATGATTAAATCTTATTTCCTAACTGATCTTTGACTCAATTACAACATTAGAGTTTGCTTCCTGTTGGACGTTGTTGCCTGGGAAGCAAAAGCAAATACCCATGGGTCCACAGCTAATAAGGCAGTTCCTTATTGGTTTTGGCGGCCTGTTTTCAAGGCAGTCAAAAAAATCAGTTCATGCAAATACCGTGTGTGTTGCTGTGTATTGTTTTTGTTATAAGAAGCACCTGTGTGTTGTCATACTGTGGAGGATGTCAAATCATCAATGAAAAATGGGAATATGAAGGGGAAGAGGAAAGCACTGGGAAATGAGGTCTTGTTAACTTCTGGGAGTTCATGAGATGCTCTTGGAAGGCAAGGAGGAAAGGCAAACAGAGGAAAGAAAAGAAAGGGAATCTGTGTGAAGTACTGTGTGGTGTAGATATAAGCTCCAAAATAATTCATTAGAAAGCGTTATGAAATTTCACTTTGTGCTAAAAGTCAATTACCAAGGGTTCCCTAGAGAGGTATGAGTTTTTTCAGGTGGGAGCATGTCACTGAACTATCTGAGTTTAATCGTTACTTTGCTAGTGTTCCCGTAAGCAAAATAAATGATTTTGCTGTCATGATTACAACTCTCATTTCCAACTGAATGAAATGTGAGAAATAAAAACAGGATTTATTTACATAGTTATAAATCCAAGTGCAGCAGAATTAGACATTTGCAGTAGTGGTTAGGCTATTTTTTCTTCCCCAGAGCAGTGGGGGAAAGCCATTATTTCAGAATCTTAAATCTTTGTGAGCATGTTACGTTATTTAATTTTTAATTATGTATCCCACTTTATTAAGGACCCATGTGGGTGTGAGTTTCTGTATTGTATGTGTTTTTTTTTAAGGCTGTGCATTAACCTAAAGAAAGATGTTCATATGTTTGAAATGGGAGATGGAGCAGCTTTAGCAGATTCACTGACATTTGGTCATTTGTGCAGCCTGAAATCTCCAACGGATCACCAAAAATCAGTCTGACATTGGCCTGGCTACAAAATAAAGGCCTCTCCTCAACACCCTTGGCATATCTGGCTATCGATGAGGAAAAACACTCCCAGTCAGTAATGATGAAGGCTAGATCAAAGGGCTGATCAATATTTACTGTGAAGTCAAACCTGCTCAGGTAATGCTCTGCAGTACTGACCAGGAGGCAGATTCTCGCATTTTTATGGTTTGCTTGTTTTCCTTTCAGTGTGAGTGAGGCAGGTTAGGTAGACAACCTTCTGAACTTGCTGCTGGGGCTTTTGGCATAGATGGAGCAAATGGACTTGGAGAATCTTCAGGAGCAACTCTGATGGCTATTGTTTCTCCTTGTTAAATTCTGCAGTTAGCAGGAGCCATTTGGTTCCACTGGACAGCAGCTCTCCTTGGGTGACAAAATTAATCAAAAATTGCAGATGTATCCCATTCATTTCACATCAGAAACAGTTGGATGCAGTCTGATTTTTTTTTTTCTTCCTTGTTTCTGCCCTTTAATCCTGACAGTCACTGGTGACCATCCATTTTCAAATAGTTTCCCAAGGAACTTGGCTGGCTATCCTTTTCCTTTTCCACATATTGTGCAGTGTTTAAAATACACCGCCCTTCCTTGAGACTGTTAGTTGCCAGTGTGAATTTTAATTTGTTTCTCTCCCCTGTGGCTTTAAGGGCCCTTCCTCTGAGGAGCTAAACATGTCCTACAATGTGCCACGCATTTCCTTCCTTCTCTTCCCCTCCTTTCACCCAAGAGTCTCAAAGAGAGTAATGGAAGTAGAGAATGTGTAACAACACAAGCAGGCCCAGGTCCCCATTTGTAATCACTAAGCTGTGTTATGAGCATGTACACAAAACACATGAATAAAGACATGCGTAAACAACAGATCTACAGCTGGGGTGAAATTGTCACAGCTGCAAACTGGAGCAGCTGTTGTATAAAAACAACTAAGCTGCCTCATTCTGTGGCACTTTAGTTATAGCTGTATGAGCTGTTTGTTCTATACTGTTTGGTGTCTCAACAGGACAACAAGAAGGACTTCTTCAAATACCTGAGTAGCAAAAGAAAGACAAGTGAAAATGTGGGCCCTCTGCTGAACAGGATGGGTGTCCTTGTGGTGAAGGCTAGAGAAGACAGTTACTAAATGTCTTCTTTGCTTCAGGTGTACCAGACTCTGGAGATGAGAGAAAGTCTGGAGAAAGGGTAACTTTCCCTTGGTTGAGGAGGGTCAGGTTAGAGATCATTAAGGTGAACCTGAGACCCACAAATCCATGGGCCCTGAGAGAGACACTCACGAGTGCTGAGCGAGCTGGTGGATGTTATTGCTAGGCCATTCTCCATCATCTTTCAAAGGCTGTGGAGAACAGGAGAGGTTTCTGAGGACTGGAAGAAAGCCAATGTCACTCCAGTCTTCAAAAAGGGCAAGGAGGAGCCAGGCAAATACAGGCCAGTTAGCCTCACCTCCATCCCTGGAAAGATGATGGAACAGCTCACCCTGGATGTCATCTCTAAGCATGTGGAGGAAAAAGATGATCGGAGTAGTCAGCGTGGATTCCTCAAGTCATGCTTAACCAATCTGATAGCCTTCTATGACAGCATGACTATCTGGGTAGATGAGGGGAGGGCAGGGGATGTTGTCTACCTTGACAAGGTAGGGCTTGTCAAGGCTTTTGGCAAGGGCTAGGCAAGGCTTTTAATACTGTCTCCCACAACATCCTCATAGGTGTGGAAGTGTGGGTTAGATGAGTGGACAGTGAGGTGGATTGAGAACTGCCTGAATGGCAGAGCTCGGAGGTCTGTGGTCAGTGATACATCCCAGTTGGAGGCATGTAGCTAGCAGTGTCCCCAAGGGGTCAGTACTGGGTCCGGTCTCATTCATCTTATACATCAGTGACCTGGATGAAGGGACAGAGTGCACACTCAGCAAGTTTGCTTATGACACAAAACTGGGAGTAGTGGCTGATACACCAGAAGTCTGTGCTGCCGTTCAGAGAGGACTGGACTGGCTGGAGAGTTGGATGATGACAAACCTTGTGAAGTTCAATAAAGGGAAATGCAGGGTCCTGAACCTAGGGAGGAATAACCCCATGCAGCAGTACTGGTTGGGAGCTGACCTGCTGGAAAGCAGCTCTGTGGAAAAGGTGCTGGGAGTTGTGCTGGACAATGAGCAACCATCAGTCAACAGGGTTGGCCTGACACTTATGGCCTTAGAAGGCCAATGGTATCCTGGGGTGCATTAGGAAGGGTGTTGCCAGCAGGTCAAGCTGAGCTCTACGCAGCCCTGGTAAGGTTACATCTGGAGTTCTGTATCTAGTTCTGGGCTCTCCAGTACAAGGGAGACGTGGAGATTCTGCACAGTCTGGTGGAGGACTACAAAGTTGGTTAGGGGACTGGAGCATCTCTGTTATGAGGAAAGACCAAGAGAGATAGACCAGTTTAGGCTGGAGAAGAAAAGAGTGAGAGGGGTTCTTATCAATGCATACAAATACCTTAAGGGAAGGTGTCAAGAGATGGGGCCAGATTCTTTTCAGTGGTACCCAGCGATGGGATAAGAGACGACGGGCACAAACTGAAACACAGGATGTTCCACCTGAATGTGAGTAAAAACTTCTTTACTGTGAGAGTGACAGAGTGCTAGAATGTGTTGCCCACAAAGGCAGTCTCCTTCTCCGGAGATGGTCAAAACTAACCTGGATGTGATCCTGTGCAACATACTCTAGGTGACCCTGCTTGAACAGGAGGGTTGAAGTAGATGATCTCCAGAGGTCCCTTCCAACCTCAACCACTCTGTGACAGTGTCTATAAGTGGGCTTTGTTTACCTTCTTCAACTGTAAAATTTTTATTGTGTAGGCGATGTTAGGGACATTAATAACCATTTCAGACACAACTTTCTAACCATGATAATAGTGACAAAGCCAGAAAAAAGAAGGAAAAATGTCTTAATCATTAATGTTGTTTATAGAATTATAGGCACCATATTGTCCTGTTCTTAATTAGAATTATAGGCATCATGATGTCCTGTTCTTAATTAAAGTGTCAGCTGATTGGCCCCATGTTTCTGTTTACTGAAATTGGCAGAGGCTGGATGAGTGGAACTAACTGTTCAGCTTTGGGCCAACATGTAGCTTGTAGAGACACTGGTGGCCTCCTGGGTCTAGATTAAGGTTCATTGGTGTTAGGAAAGAGAAAATGATTTTGTTCAGCAGAGATTAGCAAAACATGAAAAGGTTCAGAGAAACCCTGCAGCATCTGAAACCTTTGGGAACGAACCATAGCCCAGAGAAGGCAATGAAGAGGTTTTGAAAAGCATTCATACTTGCATATAAACCCGTGACATTTTAGGTCACCTTTGTCTTTCTCACCCTCTCACAAACTAAACTAAGCCTATGACTCCCTTCTCCTTTGCACGTCACAAGTTTTATAAATTGATTTCCACATCACTTCTTTTTAATGTTTTATTGGGAATTTGCTCACTCTGCTTTTACACAGCATCTCTCAAAGCATCTTTTCTGTGGCTCTGACCTCAGCCTGTTCCTAAGTGGTCTATGTAACCTTTGCATCTTTTCTTCTCTTCTGCTTGTGTCATTATATGACAACCCCAGCTTTGCAACAAATGCAAGATTAGCAATATAAATGGCCTGCATCTGCGAGCTGATGTTAGTCTGTGTAGTTAGCTCATTTCACAACATGCTCAAAGCGTTCCAAGGTAGAGATAATTTTGCACTGTGCATTTATTTATTTATTTTCACAGTGAGGACAGTGTGTTAAATAGATCAAGTGATGTGTTAACAGTGAAAAAGCAAGAGGATGGGCCATCTGCTGTGCAAGACCTTGCCTTAGGGAGTTAAAAATGACATGACATTATTATACCTGATCTTTGACCACCTGCGCTCGTGCTGTACAAGCAGGCTTTCAGACTGTGCTGATGGGGCTTTGCTTTTATTCATGATTGCAGCTGCAATGTCTTCATTGCACTCATGGTGCAATTGTTTTTGTAATTCCTGCCACTTTCTGTGTGATAGGCATCTTCACACATGTCCTTTCAATATTAATTTCTGTGTCTAAGTGGTTAGAGGTGAAGGAGATTTTAAAATGGCCATTCTTCAGGAGCAGCAGCTGATTCTTTGCACATCTGACAGAATGTCATTGACTCCAAAAGGCTTGGATAAGGTCCGAGACGCCTCTTCTCTTCCATTACTCCTTCCCCTGACAACCATACATGCTTCAAAATGCTGCTGATGGGCTAATTGTGCGCTAATTGAGAAAAATTCTGGAGTGTCTCCACTGAAGTCAGACATGACATCAGCAGCATTATTCAAGCAGGGCGAGCTGGGTCTATTGTTCTTCTGACACAGCACACTTCCCTTGTCCCAGATTAGTACAAGGTAACTACGTCAAATGTGTGATGTGTTTCAATACTAAGTGCAGACTCAGCAATTTAGGCACAGCACAGGGATTTGTATGTGGTCAGTGTTTGCACTGGCAGACATTTTGTCCTTTTCAATAATTCTGTTGTCTAACCAGCTCATTTGGTGTAAGATCCTGGCGCTAGATAAGGCATTATTCTTTGCTGGCAAGCAGATTACTTGTCATAATATGCTCAGGCTGCACAGTTGCTGCATAATATACCTATCCATCATCTCTTAAATTTATGAGAATAAATGCCATCTCTCAACCTAAGCTGATATAGATCTTCTTAAAAGTACATTTACCTGGAATATATATCAGGGTAATATTGAATTAATCATTTTCTGTTTTAGATCATCCCAGTGAACTTGTTGTGACAATGATGCAGCTGGATAGTAAGTCCACTTACATCAAGTGATGACAACCTCACTTTCTGGGGAATTGTTACCACTTATTTGATTTATGCACTGCTGAAGACAACAGGAATTTCTCTTTGGGATCTCTGGGAGTGGAATCAGACCCTTCAATTTGCAAAACACTATTGTCTCTTTTCTTCTATGGCACCTGTTTTTAGAGCATGACAGGGTGTTTT
This sequence comes from Heteronetta atricapilla, assembly GCA_011075105.1. Taxonomy (NCBI): domain Eukaryota; kingdom Metazoa; phylum Chordata; class Aves; order Anseriformes; family Anatidae; genus Heteronetta; species Heteronetta atricapilla. The sequence goes on along the minus strand of CM021731.1, from coordinate 76,359,522 downwards.
CCATCTGTCTCTGAGCTGTTGGTTTCTATGTGCATTTTAATACCTGCTTCTGGCCGTTTTCTCCTGGTCTCATTATAGCTTTCTCTGTCTTAGCTTGAGCTGATGAGGCATGTTTTTTATACAGTGCTTTTTTGCTCAGTCACTCTGAAGATGCAACTTGCTTAGGAGAACTGCTGCCTGCCATAGGAGAACTGCTGCCTGCCATACAGCCAACATAGGTGAGCCTGCATCTGGGATCAGCAGTCTGAGGGTTATGAGGACTGCTTGCTCACTAACAGTTCCTGTTCATACCCTTTTCATCACAGATGTGCATGATTTGCATCAGTGGCAGCCTTCATCTAAAATGCTTCCCTTTTGCTTCCTCCAATTGCAGCACATCCACTTTTAAAGGTGTTTTAAGTCTGCACACAGTTTCTGCCTCTGGTTGGCATGTCTGGAGAACTGCATTCCAGGAAGCCTGTTACCTCAGGAGCATGTTTTGCTGGCCTTCCTCCTCATTACCCTTCTTCATGAACAGCTTCCACACATGTTGGGAGGCTTCTCCCTGGCTGTTACAGCATGTGTTATTTAGGGCAGCAGTGTTTTGTTTTGAAGCATGGTTTCCTCCTGCTGTGTCTGTGTGTGGAGTACGGCAGCTGTGTCCTCATCAGTGACCAGTCTTTTCTCCTTGCTCTGATTTTCTTAGTTTAGTGCCCTTAGTTCAGTGTCTTTGGAGTTTAAACAAAATTTTTGTGTGTATGTGTGTTTTCTTTCAACACAGTGTTTGTAATTTGGAGAGGGTGGGTCAGAAGACAAGGGTCTGTTTTTTCATGAGAGCTCTGAAGCTATGTTCATCATTCACCAGGGAATCTGTGTCTTTCTTGTGCCTGTGGTTATAAAGCATTAATATATAATAAGTGTGATTTTGAATGTATCTTCTTAAAAGGATTTCCAGAACCTGAATTGTTGTTGTTCTTGTTATAGGAAGTAGGATTGGGACCCATAACTCTTTTTTGTTTGTTTGTTTTTGTTATAAAAAGGACCCAGGCTTTGGTGATGGGGCTGCAACTTACGGATAGTCTTGTGGTACATTTTTTTCAGAAGAGTAATTGATTCATTGAAAAATACAATTTACTACATTTCTGTAGGTTCCTTTCAAAACTGATTTCACAGTTTTTATCAGGACAGTAGTAGTTTATCTAACAAACAAATTGGTTCATTTTGGTGTTTTGTAAATGGTCTGCAACAAAGGTAACCAAAAGTCTAGAAACAAACATAAAAAAAGACAAGGTCAAAGTATAAACACAGAAAAGGAAGGCAGTCAGGAAATGTTTTGCATTGTGAAACATCATAAGATCCCTCTCTGGGATGTACTGAAGACACATCTATAGATAAACATGACATGCAGGGAAACAAATCCAAACAGAGCGTTTTCTGTTGGGTTGAATAAAAATATTTTGGGAAGTTTAATTCTTTTCGTTTGTCTACATGTTACTTTGTCAGGTCTGTGTCTCAATGTGTTTGGATTTTTTTATCTTCCCCTTTTCTTACCATTCCACTTTATGATTTCCTCCATCAGGAGACCTTGCTGGAATACCCTCAGCAGTCAGCGTGACCTTTGTTGGTCAAGTTTGTTTCCTTCCCTGTTCTTGTTTATGTTTTCTCCTTTCCTTCTATCTTTTTTTTTAAAAAAAAAAAAAAAATATTATTTTCCCCTTCATTGAAAATGTCCTTGATCTGATAGCCTTAGAGGTGCAGATACTGTCCCTCCACATTTATACTACATTTTGCCCTTTTTGTCCAGGAACTAAAGAATAGTTTTTAAATGAAATAAAACTTTAAACTTTAAAGAAGAAAAAGCTTTTATAGAACTGGTTGCTGAAGTATTTATTGAATTAATATGTAAGAACCATATGGATGTATACTAAGGAACAGAGAAAAACAGGCAGGGTACATAGATTTGTGCAATTGTTCCAACAACACCAGAAAAAAAAAAAAAAGTAGCAGCTGAAAATAATAGATTGTAGTAGAGAGAGGAAATAATGTTTTGTGTAGAGTAAGATAACTGAAAGTCTAGACAAAAATATCTTAAAGACTAACACGAGAGGAAAGAATGTTATGGGAAGTATATGCCAGAAGTATTTTTTACCAAAAATGAACATCCCTTTCTGTACGTCTGCACTCAGAGTTCACGATGAATTGTGTCCTTTTTATTTGTCTCAAGCTAGCCTTCAGGATCCTCAGTTTGCTCTGCTTTGATATTACCCATCCAGATTTAGTACCAAGTGCAGATAGCATTCATATGGGCTTAATCCTGTCTTTCAAATCATAAATCCTTTCTTAGTCCATTAGCTTCTTTCAGTTCTTCAGCACAGTAGGAAATTGAAAAATCTTTTGAGGAAAGCATCATGCAATCTCCAACACATGGAGAGTGATTTAAATATGTTGGCAATCTTGTTTTTATTCTCTTCTGGTACTCTGCAAGAAGCATACGTTTTAGCTGAGCTCTGATCCATTGCCTAGAAACATCAAAATGGGAGGTGAGGAAACTCCTTACTAAGAAACTGAACTGCTGATGTGCAGAACATAAGAAAACTCAACTTCCTCCCTGTCTTCCTAACAGAAAGAAAAGGCAGTAAAAAGAGAGTAGCTATACTTATAGAAATAAGGAATTATGATTTCTGTACATGCTTTTTGGGTAGAACTTTTATTTTTAAGACAATTGACTAATTGTGGATTTCTTGTAGCTAAACACATCCAATTTTGTCTTTACGTTTTATATCAGCAAATGCACTCATCTATAAAAGTAAGTAAATAGTATTCCTTCCCGCATGAATCTCCCCAGCCAAATTAGACAAGTTCGAACTTAAAGATTGAGTTTCTGTATCATATGTAGCTTCTGGGGAAAAGCTGAATGATTGAAATTAGTTCTGACTGTGTTATTTGGATAACATAGCAAATGGCACAGACTGCTTTTGTACTAAGTTCAGCTACTCCCTTTCCAAGGAAGGTTGTTTTAATCAGTTTTTCATGGCAGTTTTCCACCATCTGGTCTGGAGTGTATTACAAGCATAACTTCTACAGAATTATTTAAATGAGAGTTGTGCCACCCTAATGCTTGCTTTCTACTTCCTGTCTCCTGTTTTTTTTTTCCTTTTTTTTTTTTTCCTAGCAGTGATTCTTTTTTAAATTTCTGATTTGAAAGAGTAAACAGTGAAAGCACAATGATATTCAACATACGTGGTAAGTTAAAGCTGATTTACAGGTTTTTTTTTTCATCTTGGTTTCGTCTTTTCCACAATAGCTGGTTTGTTGGAAGAGGAAACGGAAGCTTGCCAAAATCTCATTCCATTGAGACAGAACCAAATGGTACTTCTGAAAGATAAAGCAGGATGAAGAAAATCAAGCTGTCACTATGTGTAGTGCAGTTTAACAGAACAGAGATTAATGTAATTTTCAAGGCGGACATATTTCCCCAGAATAAATTAAGAGTAGAATTTGAATCCACACATTTTATTTTAGTAGCAATAAAAAATAATAGCAATTTCAAGTGACTCTGAGAATAGAGGGAGAATTGGGTGGAAAAAATGGGTTAAACCGTTTCTATTTATCAATGTAGTCAATTCCTGGCATATGGATTGCACAGAGAAATTTCCTAGTGTTCCAGCTAAGAAGACTTAGCAAAATTATCTCTTAAGCCTCAATTTATTTCTTAGCTAATTTATACTTCACTAACAACAGCCAATAATCTTTAATCAAATGTGTAAATAGCAGGGCAGATGCTTACATTTTTTATGCCACTGAAATATCAAGATTTATATGAAGGAAAATGTGAGAGTGACTTGTTCTGTCATTGTATGTAATAAGCTATTATTTACTGGATTTCTTGGTGAGTTGTGGCTTAACTATGAATTCTCCAGGCTGATGTTAGAGGAATGTAAACAAGGAGTTTTTCAAAACAAATTAAGTTTCTAAGTTAGCTGGAAGCTTTACAAAAACTTTCTGTGTGTTGAGAAGTGGATAACTGGTAACCACTTTTTTGTGTTTGTAAGTATTGTGATCCTAGAATTTTGTTGTTTATCACCATTAGTTTTCAAACACTACAAAGGATTTTTTTAGTGAGCTTTCTGTGTGGAAGGTAGGGGCTGCTGGTCTATCGTGTATGTGTCATAAATATAGCATGTTGTAAAATTTCAGAATGTTGTTTTAGAAGAAAATTGAGAGCTTTTTTAATGATTCAGGGCAGCAAATCTGGAAGTGACTACTTGAGTCTTGTAGGAACTCTCCCCAAGGAAACGAAATGCAGGAAGATGACAAGCAGGATATTTTGAATGGGAGATTGTATGCATATGGAAGCTGTGAGCATGTGAATGCATATAGCAGTATACTCAGAATAAATGTAAAAATAAAATAAAAAGCTGTTGACAGTGAACAGATTGTGCTGTAAAGGAGATTACACAATACTCTGTCCCCTTCTGCTACAGCGGGGAATATTGTTGTGAGGCTCTTATTTTCTGTCCTGTCTAGGGTCCTTCCTCCCTGAGATAACAGTTTGGGACAGCCTGAGAGAGAGTGGTGCTCTGCTCCTTCCTCAGCACTAAGTGGCCTTCTCCAGTTTGTTTCCTGCAGACAATATCTGAAGCATGAAGTTTACTCCCATTTTCATATGTGAATCTGGCAGGAAAACCATGTGGCTTGGCTGGCTCAGCTCAGCAAGTCTGTATATGTGCTGTACCCATGCATAATCACAAACCTTTTATCAGTGTGGGAACTTGCAGTAGCAAAGTGTTCAGGGCTTTGCTTTTAATTCCCCCATAAGATCCCAGACTGGCTTTTGTAGGCATCACTAAGGCAACCACATTGGTTGTTCCTGGCCGGTGAAGTTACGTCAACTAAAGGTCCTCTGGCTACCTCCCTGTGCTGTGGTAGACTCCCAGTTGTAGTCCGAGAGCTAGCCTGTGACAATGGCAAATTGTGGCTTGTTTCTCATTTCTACTGCTCCTCACGAATGTGCTTCTCTTATCCAATGTGCATTGGAGATGTAGCTACACCAGTAATTCAATGAGGGCAGGGACCAATTCATGGCTCTAATGCCAAGTAGCACAGAGAGCACAGACTGGCCTACAAGGGCATTGGCTGAGTCTCTGCAGAGTATTAGTCGTGGAGACAAGTAGCTGGAGCACTTGAAACGGAGCCAAAGGGTGAGCTAACAGCATTAAGCTATGTGAACAGTCAGGAATCCAGTACTTGATTTGGGGTTGTTTTTAATTTAACAGAGACAACTAATTTCTCAGTACTATTACAGCACAATGTCCCCAGCAGTTATTAGGTATGACTATACAAAACTGTCCTCCTGAAATGATATTTGCACAGGTTGCCAGTGTTCTTTTGGGTATGTGAATTTTCAGAAGGTGGCTTAGGCGGTTAAGGTGGTAGTTTTGCTCTCTATTTCAACTGCATTCGGCTTTCAGTGTCTCAGCCTGTGTAGGTCTGAACCAAAGGGGTACTTAGTGGTACAGAGCTACACCAAACCAAAAGCAAGCATCAGGTCTTATAAACTGAGACCACTGAATTTGGAGCCATTTCATCTGGGATCTGAGAACTGGAGTTTGAGTGTCCTGAACTGTGAAGGAGAAAAATCTGACAGAAGTATTGGGAGGAAACTGATCTCTGCATCTGTGCTGAGCAAGTGTGAACAGTGGGTCTGCTCATAGCTTTGGACTGCAAGCTACAGATGCCTTCTTAAAGTTATCTGTAAACTTTTTTTTTTTTTTTTTTTAACGGCAAGCATCATCTTAGTTATCTTAGTTTAGAGGCAAGAGTACATTGGTGATGACCCTGATTTCTTCTGCTTTTTCACCAGCATCTGACAGTTGTAGCATCTGATTCTTTATTACAGGTTTTATGGTGGTTATAGAACATCAGAAAACATTTCAGGGCTGCTGGAAGCTCCTATAGAGCCTTCTGAAGTTGGCATCTCTTACAGTGAAAACCCACTGCAGGATTTCCAACAAACTTTGCTGTGCATCTTCTCTGTTCCTCTTGCTGTTCCCCACTGGCATCTCAGCTCTGCAAAATGTCCGCAGTTTATCTGTGTCCCAGCCACAGCAGAAACTGTAAACCCAGGTGATCCCTCCACTCCTTTGTTCCTATGCCTTTGTTCCATGTCTGTTGGGGAAATTTGTACAAGTTGCTACATACAATGAAGTTGTACACGAACAATTTCAACTAGATTTTGCTGAAATAGATACTGCTGCTGGGCTGTCCCCAGAGACTTTGGTGGTTGGTATACTGAACTAGGTCAGACATCTGCCCTGCATGTACCTGTAGTACTTCAGCCCTTGAGGCTGCAGAGAATGGTACTGAGAAAAATAAATCAGAGGAATAGCTGGCATATATTGGGTGAACTATTTTTGTCAACTGGCTTTCTGGATAGAAATTCATTAGGCAAATTAGTATGCCCTCATGCAAATTGTTTATGCTTTTGACTCCATGCTCCTAGGTACATTGAGCAGTAAATGGAACTGGGTATGGCTGCTGAAACAGAGTACATGAGACTTTTCTATCAGAGTCCGTGTGTTCTTACAGTGCGCTGTCATATTTTTTGTCACTATATACTGCAGCACTGTTACTGCCATCCCTCATTTCTCCTGCTACATTAAACAAGCATGGCTCAGGATTGCAAATTATGCTGAATGAGTTGTCTCTATATTCTTGTACATCCAGGTAAGATCATTTTCTTTAGTTGTATGTTCACAGTGTGCTTCAATAATGCAGTGTACTAGTGGTTTCTGAAACTTTAAATATCTGGTGTATGATATCATGAAGTGAGCATTTGATAAAAAGTAGTGTAAATCCATGGATGTCTGTCAATGGAATTGTGTCAAGCATCAAAAAAGCATCTTAATATTTCTACTTCATTTTGAGCTATTTTTCAAAATAGAGAAACACTTTAAAATGTGACGTTCCTCAGGTTGTTCTTTTTAAAATAAGAAATGCAGGTTTGTAGGGAGGTGGAAGAAATGTTCTGATTTTTCCAACAAGCAGGACCAGCTTGAGAAGAACTTTTTGGTATTACAAGCAAAATGCTATGCTTCTGGAGCACATAAGTTTCCTGACTCTGGTTTGGCAAGGCAAAACAGCACTGTGCACTGTGGCTTATTAGAGTAGTAGCAATCACGGAAGGGAAATTTGGCCTTGGGGCAAATTCAGATAAAAATATGTTGCTTGTTGAAAAGTATATTTGTTCTTCAAATGATTATCTGGATAAAGAGAGCTTCAACTGTTGCTCCCAGGTGTTGCACGACACAGTACAAGGTATTCTGGCATATGTCTGTAAAACAAAAGGCTAAATTCCATCAATTTTACTGTGTGATTAGCTGCTTTAGGAGTATCTTACTGAGCTGCTAGGGATGTGAAGGTATAGCAGCCAAAGCAACTGATGAATAAATGAAAGCCTTTGGGTAGTGTAACCATTTCTGCACCATTCCTCAAGGTGGGGTTTATTGTCCCATGTGATTCATGGCTAAGCTCAGGTTCTTCAGAGCCAATGGCAGATCTGACTGACATTTACAGCTGCTTTCAAACCTACAGTAGGACCTTATCTGAAAAGTGCTTTGACCTTATCAAATGGATGCCCTTAAAACATCCTGTTTTCATGTCACTTCTTTGTGCTGTGGACCCCTGGCTGTTCCTTCCTCCTCTCTCCAATATACCCTTTGGTCTGGTTGCCCAGTTCAAGACTAAAGGTTTTTCAGGTAATATGTTAATGCTGCTTCAGGGAGACAAACCACTAATGGTTAGCTTTTTTTCCTATTTGATTATTCAGCAATGATTTAAAATAATGGCTTGATCTATGTTCACATCTTAGGTGTTTTTTGTAATCACATAATGCATGTGGAAATCATTTAGTTTTAATGTGATTGTCAGAAGTCCTTGGATAGAATTTCTATTGTCATTCAATATTAATTGCTCTGAGTGTTAAAGAAAAGGAGCTTATTTTTTGTGCTGCCTGAATCTGAAAGAAATCTCCTTAATTCCGTAGAAGATTGAACTTGTTTTCCTTAATCATTTGAATGTTAACACCTGTAACAGCTGATGTTCACAGAATCAGAATCACAGAATTTCTAGGTTGGAAGAGACCTCAAGATCATCAAGTCCAACCTCTGACCTAACACTAACAGTCCCCACTAAACCATATCCCTAAGCTCTACATCTAAACGTCTTTTAAAGACCTCCAGGGATGGTGACTCCACCACCTCCCTGGGCAGCCTGTTGCAGTGCCTAACAACCCTTTTGGTAAAGAAGTTCTTCCTAACATCCAACCTAAAACTCCCCTGGCGCAACTTAAGCCCATTCCCCCTCGTCCTGTCACCAGGCACGTGGGAGAACAGACCAACCCCCACCTCGCTACAGCCTCCTTTGAGGTATCTGTAGAGAGCGATAAGGTCACCCCTGAGCCTCCTCTTCTCCAGGCTGAACAATCCCAGCTCCTTCAGCCGCTCCTCATAGGACTTGTTCTCCAGGCCCCTCACCAGCTTCGTTGCCCTTCTCTGGACTCGCTCAAGCACCTCGATGTCCTTGTAGCGAGGGGCCCAAAACTGAACACAGTACTCGAGGTGTGGCCTCACCAGAGCCAAGTACAGGGGGACGATCACCTCCCTAGCCCTGCTGGTCACACTGTTTCTGATACAAGCCAGGATGCCGTTGGCCTTTATGGCCACCTGGGCACACTGCTGACTCATATTCAGCCAACTATCCACCATCACTCCCAGTTCCTTCTCTGTCAGGCAGCTTTCCAACCACTCATCTCCCAGCCTGTAGCTCTGCTTGGGGTTATTGCGCCCCAGGTGGAGGACCCGGCACTTGGCCTTGTTGAACTTCATGCAGTTGACCTCAGCCCATTGGTGCAGCCTATCCAGGTCCTCCTGCAGAGCTTTCCTACCCTCGAGTAGGTCGACACACGCACCTAACTTGGTGTCATCTGCAAACTTACTGAGGGTGCACTCAATGCCCTCGTTCAGATCATTGATGAAGATATTAAAGAGGATCGGCCCCAGCACCGAGCCCTGGGGGACGCCACTAGTGACTGGCCTCCAACTGGACTTGGCTCCATTCACCACGACTCTTTGGGCCCGGCTATCCAGCCAGTTTCTAACCCAACGAAGCATGCACCAGTCCAAGCCAAGAGCAGCCAGTTTCTTGAGGAGAATGCTGTGGGAGACGGTGTCAAAAGCCTTGCTGAAGTCAAGGTAGACCACATCCACAGCCTTTCCCTCATCCACCCAGCGCGTCACTTTGTCATAGAAGGAGATCAGGTTCGTCAAGCAGGATCTGCCTTCCATAAACCCATGCTGACTGGGCATGATCACCTGCTTGCCCTTCAAGTGCCGCCTGATGACTCTCAAGAGGATCTGCTCCATGAGCTTCCCTGGCACTGAGGTCAAACTGACAGGCCTGTCGTTTCCCGGGTCAGTCCTCCCGCCCTTCTTGTAGATTGGCGTCATGTTTGCTAGCTGCCAGTCAACTGGGACCTCCCCCGACAGCCAGGACTGTTGATAAATAATGGTAAGTGGCTTGGCCAGCTCCTCTGCCAGTTCTCTCAGTACCCTTGGGTGGATCCCATCCGGCCCCATCAACTTGCGCACATCCAAGTGCCGTACCAGGTCACCAACCATTTCTTCATGGATGGTGAGGGCCACATCTCTCTCCCCATCCCCTTCCACCAGTTCAGGGTACTGGGTATCCAGAGAACAACTGGTATTGCTGCTAAAGACTGAGGCAAAGAAGGCATTGAGCACCTCCGCCTTTTCCTCATCTCTTGTAACTAAGTTTCCCCCTGCATCCAGTAAAGGATGGAGATTCTCCTTAGTCCTCCTTTTTGTGTTGATGTATTTGTAAAAACGTTTTTTGTTATCTTTAATGGCAGTAGCCAGATTGAGCTCCAGATGAGCTTTGGCCTTCCTAATTTTGTCCCTGCACAGCCTCTTGATATCCTTATAGTCCTCCCTAGTGGCCTGCCCACTTTTCCAAAGATTATAAACCCTCTTTTTTCTCCTAAGCTCAAGCCACAATTCTCTGTTGAGCCAGGCTGGTCTTCTTCCCCGCTGGCTCATCTTTGGGCACATGGGGACAGACCATTCCTGAGCCATTAAGATTTCCCTCTTGAAGAGCGCCCAGCCTTCCTGGACTCCTCTGCCCTTCAGAACCGCCTCCCAAGGGACTCTACCAACCAGTGTCCTCAGCAGCCCAAAGTCAGCCCTCCAAAAGTCCAATACAGTGGTTTTACTGGTCCCCTTCCTGGCCTCGCCAAGAATAGTGAACTCCACCATTTCGTGGTCACTCTGCCCAAGACAGCTCCCGACAGTCACATCTTCCACCAGTCCTTCTCTGTTTGTGAACAGAAGGTCTAGCAGGGCGCCACCCCTGGTAGGCTCACTAATCAGCTGCGTCAGGAAGCTATCTTCCACGCTCTCCAGAAACCTCCTAGACTGCTTTCTCTGGGCTGTGTTGTGCTTCCAGGATATGTCAGGGAAGTTGAAGTCCCCCCCGAGAACCAGCGCTGAAGATTTCGCAACTTCTGTCAGCTGCCTGTAGAACTCCTCATCTGTCTCCTCATCCTGGTTCAGCGGTCTATAGCAGACCCCGACCAGGACACTAGCCTTGTTGGCCCCGCCGATCCTAACCCAAAGGGACTTTTCATTGACCTTGTCATTCCTAGCCTCGAGTTCTACAACATCGAAAGACTCTCTAATATAGAGAGCCACACCGCCACCCCTTCTGTGCTGCCTGTCCCTTCTGAAGAGCTTATAGCCAGTCATTGCAGCACTCCAGTCATGAGAGTGGTCCCACCACGTCTCCATGATGGCAACCAAGTCGTAGCTTGCCCGCTGCACGATGGCTTCCAGCTCCTCCTGTTTGTTACCCATGCTGCGTGCATTGGTGTAGATGCACTTCAGCTGGGCCTTTACCTTATCCTCCGGCCTTGCCATTGTTCCCCCTGGCACAGCCCCAACAATCCTTGCTTCAGCCCCATCCCCCTTCTTACCTAGTTTAAAGCCCTATCAATGAGCCCCGCCAGCTCCTGGCCTAGGATCCTTTTTGGACCAGATGATCCTGGAGGTCTCTTCTAACCTTAATGATTCTGTGATTCAATATTTCTATGCTTTTAATTATGTGAAAGTGAACAGCAGGACTGGACTCACCCATGAGTATTGAAGGAACAGTAGTGTGTGTTTCCTCACTTAAAATTGCCTTGGTACTTGAAGATAAATAGGTATCAAAGGAACACTGATGTTTAAAAATAGTTCAAATAGGTCTGTAAGCCTGATATTTGTACCAACCCAATTGGTACAGGCTGTGTTTTAAGATACTATTAATGAACATATGGATAAATGTACATGCTCTTGTGGAGATCCAGCACTGTTGACTCCAAGGGAAATTTTACCTTGTAAAACTTTTAGTGTTCTTGAATAGATCACCAAGTATGTGGATAAGGATTATCTATAGCCAGTAGATAAAGTCTATTTGAATTTTAAAAAGGCTTTTGACAAAGGAATTGAGGCAATCATGTTGTAAGAGAGAAGGTACTGGTAAAACAATTGGTTACAAGGATGAAGAGAAGAAAATATTAGGCAAGTAAGATTAACTGTGCTTACTACACAGATAAACTACACCTGTATCAGAAAATCCTCTGAGCTGAAAATGCTTGGATGTGCAGAGTTCAAATTTACTTGTTATGTTCTTACTCTTCCCTACGTGTTCATGTATAAATTTCAGAGTAAAGGGTAGGCACTTTCAAAGATCTAGTGTGCAGCAAATCAACACATCTCAAACATTTGTTGAAAGCCTTGAGAAACATCTGTTCACGTTTCTAGGCAGAATTGAACAGCACCAGAATTGCAGAGAAATACTGCTGTAAATTGACATTAAATGAATGTGAAGTATTTTTTTTTTCTTCAGAAGGGACATTCTGAAAGCTCACTGAAGCTGGTGCCTTCAAAGTCTAGTGGCACCTGCGGTCCTTGGACTGGCTTGAATTCTTCAGGCTCATTTCTAAAGATTTTAGTGATGGCATGGACTCTTGTGCCAAGATCTGGAAGGGGTTTCATTGTCTGTTGGATTGTCAGTGTTTGTTTTGCTCTTTTTCCATCTTTTTTGCTTTGTGTCTGGCTTCCACTAATCTAACTGCTCCAGAGCAATTTGTCCCCTCTTCTGCTTATATTCAGGTGATGGGTAGTTCATTGCTCAGTAGCAATGCTTGTTGTCCCAGAGATGCCTAGGGGAAGCAGCTAGTTAAGGAAATATTTTTGCAGGTTTTATAGTTTTGTTAATTGATTTTGCCCTGTTTAAAATATTGTAGATTCATCCCATGTTCTTGTGGCCTATGAACAACTAATTATCAGACTTCTAGTTGACAATATTCTTTAATAAAGATCTTCACTCCAGCTGCAGGCAATATGACATGACCTCAGGGACCACCAGTAATACATATACTGTAGTTTACAAAACATTTCTTAGGTGATTAGATATGTAAAAAAAAAAAAAAAAAAAAAAAAAAAAACACCACTCCACACACAAACAAACAAAACCCCCTACTATCCTAGCTACAATTGTGTCATAATGCCTATCAAAGCATTAACTTATTAAAATAACTTCTCTTCAATCTACACTTTTTGTTGCATAGGGCATCTTTAAGAAGAAACGTTTTAATTGTTGGTTTTCTGTATATTCAAATTTCTTTGGAAAGAGCTACAAGTGGTTGAAGAGAAGATACAGTTGAATGGCAGCTTCACTGACATACGAAAATTATTAACATGCTAATGAGGTCATGATGTTGAAGACTTAGTAAACAATCAAGTATACCTGCCAGAAAGTGTCCTCACTTATGAATTAGTCTTACATCACTGTAAACATAGACATAAAAATATGTTTTATACTTGGGTTACAAAGCATTTAAGGCCAGAATGAACAGACAAGGAAGTTTAATGTTACTAACTCTTTATTTGCTGCAATGCTATAGCAGGCAGTGATCTCTTGAGACTCAAGTCTGGACAGCGTTGGGGTTAGAGACCTAAAAGTACAGGGGATACTGCACTGTTCTTTTCCTGTTTGGTTGCTGTCCATAGACAGAGTGGACTGTTTTAGAGACTGCATGTTAATCAAGAGTAAATTTTCCAAAGACTATATTTTCAATATTTTTTGAGGTAATCCTAAGATCTCCAGAGCTATATAAAGAGGAAACAAAAGTAATCATGCCAAATTTATTCTTCTAGAACTTAAGGGTAGGATAGCAGAAATGGCTTTGCCATAGAATTTGTGTTCTGTTGGAGTTCTGTTTTCCTTTTAAACCTGAGAAAATGTATGATTTCACAGGCTCACTCTGGCATGCAGTGCAGTAAAATTGAATGCTAAAGATACCATGCTTAGTTCTATAACTTTTTTTCTAGTTGATTTCTTTGGTTCTCATTTCATTGGTTTTCTCATTCTCCATACTTTGAGTTTTAAGTGTTGTGAAATATTCAGAAGATTTAGAAATACTAGGGAGCAATTTCATTTCTACAATGTAAGTAGTTTACAGTCATACTGTTCTGCCTATCCTTTTATATTATTTCCACTTCTGTTTGACTATAGCAGCCACAGTCTTCAAAGAGTCAAACTAAGATGAACAGCTAATCTTTTGAAAGCTAAGATTCAAACTGTCAGGCAACAGAATGGATTGATGTTTAGCTTTACTGGTTTTGGAAAGAGTAGCTATTAAAAGCACATTCTAATTTGAGTTGGCAGAATGAGGATCACACACAGTCCCAAAATACCAGTGAACACTGATTTTAATGTTTCATTGCTTTGGTGTACAGGATAGCTCTATGTTCATTGAAAAATAGATTCAGCTTTTCCTTGGCACTAAATATAGTATTCTCAGCATGACAGTGTAAAAGCAGTAATCGGTGGAGGTTTAGGAAAAAAATACCACAACACTAATTCATACAGAATCCAGTCCTATGATGAGCTTGCATCTTCAAAGGGATTAGAGTCTATGTCTGCAATGTCTAACTGGACTTGGCATGCATCAGATTATTCTGAAGGTCATTTTGTAAGGACAGCATGTTGTTAAAAAACAGCCCATCTGAGAAAGATGTATCCTGCAGTCATTGTTGAAAGAGTGTGTCTCCTTGCTTTGGGGTCTTTGGAACTGATGGTGGGAGTGAACGTAATCCCTGACCTGGAAAAAAACCATTGACAAGGTGTGCAGAAGGAGAATGAGGCTAATTTGTTTGATTTTAAGCTTTGGGAGCAGAGAAGAGAGCATAGCACAAGTTTGTCAATGTTGGAAGCCTTTGTCTATATGAAAGAGGAGGCAGCATGGAGTCTTGGCAAGCTGTGTGTAAGGGATGAAGTAAAGTGAGTTCTGGGAGGAAGGAGCATCTTCACTGAGAGTCTGAGTGGAAGATTTTCTGCCTTTGGGTCTGTAAAGGGCAATCAGGTGTAGGAGGGAGGAGAGCAAAGGGAAAGGAAAAGATGGGTATAGCATCACCCCACCAGTGTGGTCAGTTATCAGCTCGGTGACCATGCTGCTTGCGGAGGGATGCATGGTGAGAATGGGGGAGATCTCCTCGTGCTGAGGCCATTTGAAATGAAATTAGGCAAGGTATGGGGATCTACCACCAGAATAAAAGCTCCTGTATTGATGAAGAATATTTGGCATCTGATTTTATTGATTTAATGACCAGTCTTTATGACTGATCTTGTTACTTCATACCATTCCTAACCACTCTCAAGTGCATTGCATGCCTGATTTTTTTGTGGTTGTTGTTTTATGTCAAGCTCTGAGCATACTACCACTGAGACTGGAGCTGGTTTTGCCACTGACTTTAATGGGATTATACTGAATCTTAAGTAAGGTAGCTGTCCCTAGGCTAAATAAACAAGTGTTTGTGTAGTTGTATAAGAAATAGGGTGAATTAATGGTACTTTAAGTGCTTGTTTCTGGTTTCCTGTGTGGACAAGTAAAATAGTCTACCTTGCATGTAATGCACGCCAAAAGTGCCTATGTGGAGAATGGGTGTGTGGAAACCAGTGTGCTGTTAATTCAGGCACAATCCATGGTTTAATAACATTGGCTACAAAAGCCCTGAAGGGGTGAATAATCAAAAAGTGTATGATATGAATGGATGTGTAGGGCATTAAAGGAGGCACCACTATTTGAAAGCACAAAAGCACTCAGAACTGAGTGCAGTAAACTCTTGTGTCACAGCAGTATGGGTTCAGATGTGTGCTTGCAAGCTGACTCATGACACCAGCTGTAAGCATATTCTAACAGCTGCAGCAAATTGCTTAATCATTCCTGGCTAGTGCTGACATCAAATTACCTAAATAATATTTGTAAGGTTATCCCTCGCCATAGGGGCAAATACACAAGTCTTTATTGGTCTATGGATCTTCTCTACTATTCTCCTGAGTTCTATTTATCTTATTTCTAAAATAATACACTATTTCTTTGGCATTTGAGCTGCTGCTCATTGCTCTTTTTTTTTTTTTTTTTTTTTTTTTTGTAAGTCAACTTGCAATTAATCCAGAATGCTGAACTTGTGACTTTGCAGATGCCAACACAGTAAGTAACTGAGATATCATCATAGGCATGAGACAGTGACTCTCAGGGGAGATGAAAAAGAAACTGAAATGCGAGAAAATGCTGCCATTATTTGCTGAAAGTAGATTAGCTCAATATCACTGCAGCATGTTCTTTGTGGTTGCAGAAGTCATGTCTTAGTACCAGAGAGCAGTCATGTCCGAAATATCTGCTAAAGGACATCAATAAGAACATTAAAAACAGATTAAAAAACAAAACAAAACACTTAATGCTCTTAAGTCCTTGATTGTACTGTCTTAACAATGCACTGTCTCTGTCAGTTTTCTCTTGGATGCCTTGTTCTCTCTGAAGAAGTAAACCACATCTGAGGGAACCTTACAGCTGGTATAAAGGAATTTGTTTTCCTTATATCTGTGCAGCTGTGCCTACATGTGCCTGTTGCAAGTTGTGCTTTTTAAGTTGATCTGTCATATGGACCTGACAGCAAAAATGTGGTGCTGAGGATTTCATGTGCTCGCTGGCCTTTACCGTGTGTAGGGGAAGGGAAGCACCCAGGCTGAGCAAGCTGTGATCTGCTTTCACCACTGTTCACAGTCGTTGTCACCTCTCTGGGCTGCTGTCAAGCTGCCGGGATGCATTACTGCAAATTTCTGAACAGCTCTTGTCTTCTTCAGGTGCTGCTCAGGGCTCGGGAGATTCCAGCTCCAGTTTCATCTAAATGCTGGCAACTTGCCATGCATTTGTAGGAGCTTAACTGCAGAAGGTCAGAGGATGACTTTGAAAGCAGTTTCACTGCTTCTTGCTCAGAGCCAAGTTGTTTTCTGAGATGCAGTCTTGCACAAGGGACTGGATCATTTGACAGGTTCATTTTGAAGACCCATGAATGCAGAGGAACTGCACAGCTGCCACTGAGAATACTGAATGTTCAAAACATGTAAGATAGAGGCAAGCAGACATGGACTGGAAGTTGAACAGAGAAGCACCAAAGCAATGATGAGACTGGAACACCTCTCCTATGAGAAGAGGCTGAGAGAGCTGGGACTGTTCAACCTGGAGAAGAGGAGGCTCAGACGGTTTTTACCAGTGTGCGTAAATACCCGAAGGGAGGATGCAGTGAAGATGGAACCAGGCTCTTCTCAGTGGTGCCCACTGCCAAGACAAGAGGCAATGGGCAAAACTGGAACACAGGAGGTTCCACCTAAACACCAGGCAGCACTACTGTGCTGTCTGAGTGAGAGAGCACAGGCACAGGTTTCCCAGAGAGGCTGTGGAGCCTTCCTCCTTGGAGATCTTGAAGAGCCACCTGGACATGTTCCTGGGCAGCCTGCTCTGGGTGGCCCAGCTTGAGTAGGGGTTGGACCAGAAAGCCTCCACAGGCTCTTTCCAACCTCAACCCTCCTGTGAATCTATGAAACACTAACTAGGAACCAGTGGCTCCTTATTCAAAGAAGGCTAGGCAAGAATTGGCACAAGGGAGGGTGTCTGTGTGCCCATCTGGATGTGAAGACTGTACCAGGACGGCAGCATTCATGCCAGGTCAAGCAGGAAGAAACCATATCATCGCATTCACATATATGCCTCAGAGCTAGCTGATCAGATGCAGAGGAAAAGCCCTCCTGGTCTCTCTGTCCTTGCTGTCTGCTGAGAAGGATGTGGTATTGTGCCCCAAAAGCCACTGCTGGAATGGGATTGCCTGCAGGACTCCCTGTCTGCATTGGTTATTAAAGGAAAATATGCTTGAGCTTCAAGTACAATATCTTAAAACTTTTCAATATGTAGTGTTTGTCCCCAGATCTCTCAGTCTCTAAGCAGCCTGCAAAAAGTCAGAAAGCTGGACAGAGCTCCTATTTTTACAAATGGGGAACAGAAAATATCATTTGCTTCTGATATCTCCTCTCATGAGGAGCGCAAGGTGGGCAGCAGCTTTTTGGCTGTTTTAGGCTATCAGACAAGCCATAATCAGCATGTTTTATGCTTCTGCATGGGCTCCTGGCCACCTGTATAATGTCCATCTGTTGAACTGGGCATCACGCCTGCTGATGTGGCAATCTAGATCACTTGAAAAAGGCACAGTTTTCCAGGAAGCGGTGTTCCTGAAGGGTGGCCTGCAATTATGCGACAAATGCCATCCCTCCTGCATGAAGTCCCTCCTATGCACCATTGTCATAGCAGTGCCATTCACTTCTTGTTACTTCTAAAGTATTTGGGGAAATTAATGTAGAATAAATGTAAATGTGTTGTGGCAATGACGGCAAATGAATATTCAGAGACAGTCCCTGTCCTTCTGTGACTGTATCTGAGCATTTTAAATGTATTCATCTTAGAGCTGCACAGTGCTTTTCTGTGAAGAGTAAATTGCTGAATAATGCAGCTTTAGAATAACCATATCTATTTGCCATCTGAAGTGAAAGTTGTTAACCAGCTGTAAGTGGGAAAGGACATGATGAAACCGGCTTCCAGGACTGGTGGAGGGGCTGTCTCTTTTCCCCTCCACCAAGGAGAAAGGATCCCATTGCTTCAAGACATTGGGAGCTGTGTGCTCAAGTTCCCTATGTTGTGAAAGGAAGTTTGAACCTGCATCTCCCACCGCCCAGTGGGCTCCCTGCGTCATGGAGAGTGATACTCCGAAAGCCTGCTACAGACCCTATTCTACCTTTTATAAACAATTAGAGAGTTATTAGGACAGGGTCTGAGTGTATAAGTGAATATCAAAAATATTAAGCTAGAGATTATTTTCCCCTTTGGTGACTGTGTGTCCTGATGAAAATGGAACAGCTTTGCTAGGACTGGCCCAACTCCTAGACCTGATGATCTGACAAGGTGTTCTGCTGCTCTTGGGCAAGAGAAATGGTAAAGCTGTTTGGGGGAATGCTTAGTTGAAGGTCTGAGAGGGCCCATGCAAGAAGGCAGAGCCAGACAATTTTTGCCAGGGCACTTTGGTCTTGGCTGGCCTTCTACTTATCTTATCTCTTTCTACAGAAAAGTATGCCAAATTCAGTGTCATGAAATTATTAGTATTTTTATTATTGTTATTATTATTTAATTTATTATTTGCTTTGTATGTTCAGGTTGAATCCATTTCTTTGAAGGGGCTTTGTTAAGTTAGCTGATCCATGCAGTAGGAGCTGGTCTGTGGAGAAGAACAGTTAGTAATGAAGATCCACGCAGATCTCAGAGGGTTTGCTTCAGAACAGCTCTACTTTAATTCTACATGACGGAACTTGTGGCAAATCAGGAGAACAAATATTGCACTTTTTAAATGTCAACAAAACCTTTTTCACTTACTACGAGTATTTTGAGTTTGCTGCCAGAGCAAGGACTTCTAAGAACCTGACATGCATTCATGAGACATTTCTATGCTGTTGAAGCTGTATTTTTTGTTGGCAATTGCATCAGCTGTAATGTTATCTCCTGCTTGTTGTGGTCATCTGATATCCTATTCAAACCCGTGTATCATGATCTACTGGTGCTTTGAAGAGTACATGGATTCTGGAGTGGAAGCAGGTAATCAAGGGTGAATCATAGTGAATTTCTCGTGCAGAGGTATTCTCCAGCATAGCCTACACCTCAGCACAGTAAATGCTCTGGTTACTTAACAAGTTTGTGCTTTAGGTATTGGATTTTACCTGTCACTTTGGTGACAACACTGTCAGTTACTTCCAATGGTGCTTATACAACGTACTTTAATATTTTACTGAAGGTGGTTTATTTAGTGTCAAACATCAGTGAAGGCCTTGGTGTGTGTGTACAGCCTACCGTTTCCTGCCAGATGTCTTGTGCATCTTGGTATGTCCAGAAGTATACAGCAAGGAAAGGTTATATTCTTGATAAAATACTGGTTTTGGACTAAGCAAGTTACTGAATTTTGTCAGGACTTTCTCTAGGTTCAGGAAAGATGTGCAAAGAAAGATGTGCTCTCTACAGGTACCTTAAAGGAGGCTGTAGCGAGGTGGGGGTTGGTCTGTTCTCCCACGTGCCTGGTGACAGGACGAGGGGGAATGGGCTAAAGCTGTGCCAGGGGAGTTTTAGGTTGATCTTAATCTTAGGAAGGACTAAGGATCTTAGGAAGAACTTCTTTACCGAAAGGGTTGTTAGGCATTGGAACGGGCTGCCCAGGGAAGTGGTGGAGTCACCATCCCTGGAGGTCTTTAAAAGACGTTTAGATGTAGAGCTTAGGGATATGTTTTAGTGGGGACTGTTAGTGTTAGGTCAGAGGTTGGACTCAATGATCTTGAGGTCTCTTCCAACCTAGAAATTCTGTGATTCTGTGAAGAGCTATAAATCTGTGTATGAAGAGCAGCTCATAGCTGTATTTTGAAACAAGCAGAAAAAGTTTTGTGTTATCAACATGCTTTTCTCTCTTGTTTTACAGGTTCCAGAATCTGCTTTGGTCTCGAAAAGCATTTGTGGACAGCGTAAAGGTGTATAATCACAGCTACATTTACATGCCAGCCTTCTCAATGAAGACAGGAACAGGACCCTCTCTACGTGTCTACTACACCCTGGAGGACTTTGGTGCCAAGCAGGCGGTGCTTTTTGCCAACCCCAATTTCCTGCGTGACATTGGCAAGTTCTGGAAGAGCAAAGGTATCCATGCCAAACGGCTTTCCACAGGACTTTTCCTAGTCAGTGCCGCCCTTGGTCTGTGCGAAGAAGTAACAATTTATGGCTTCTGGCCATTCTCAGTGGACCTGCACGGGAAGTATATTAGCCATCATTACTATGACAATGTCTTGCCTGATTCTGGATTTCATGCCATGCCGGAGGAATTTCTACAGCTCTGGTTCCTTCATAAAAGTGGTGTACTGAGAATGCAGCTAGAACAATGTGAAGACCCTTTAGTCCCGTCTTCTACCTAAGGATTGTAGCAGTCAGTTTGGAAGATCCAACAGTTTTTAATTTCCATACTGTCCAACAGAGAGTTCTGTTTTTCTGTTGATTCTTTTTAAAGGGAAAATAATCAAGGATCTGCATGGACCGTACAAATGCTACTTGAAGGCCAAATGGAATACGTCCTTAATGTATAGTGTTTTATGGAACTGGGGTGAGGGGAAACAAATCTCTCCATCAATTCCATTCAGCAGTATTGTAAAAATAATGTCATAAGCGACACAGCTGAACTTTCTGGGTGATATTTTTAAATGACCAGTGTAAAAATGGCATTAAGGCTTGGAGAGAAACAGGGCCACCCACAAGCTTTTGCTGACAGTGCCAAATATGACTGTCTGTACAAAAATCCATTTCATTCCAGATTGGCTCCACATACAACTTCCCTTTTTTTCCTTTACTTTCTTCTGTGTGTGTGGAGTGGAGTGGGAGGCAGGGGTGGCTATAGAGCAAAGTGTATGTGTTGTCGAATTTCTTTGTTTCTTTCTTTTTCTATTTTTTTTTTTTTTGTTTTCCAATGGAAGAAAGGAGAAAGGTGTGAAAGCCAGAGGAGCTGAGTACCATCAACTCCTCCAAAAACTTGGGAGAGAGAAGGGTGCAAGAATCTGGTAGAAGGATGTCCTGGGAATGCCCTGCTACTGAGAATGGATGTACCTCCCTGTTGTAGGCTTTATCAGGATATTTTAGGTCACTGTACTTATAGCTATGCTAATGCTATGCTATGGGCAAGAGCTGGTTAAGGGAAATTGGTTTGAAAATAAAACTTGTGTTACAAAAGCAGAAGTGAAGTGCAACCAGATTTCAGTTGACCTGCTGCAAGATTCCCACAGTGACTTTTGTAGCAGGGATTGTTCCTGGCCTGTTTTTCTGTCCAGCCTTTGGGATTAATTTTGTATTCATTTGGACTCCAGATGTTCACTGACTATCAAGGGGATTTGAGGTGTTTAGTGGAATGCAGAATGAGGTTCTCCATGTGCTTATAGCAGAAAAACTGCAGAAATGAATGTGTTATTTAAAACAAGCTGAAACTTTGAAAATCCTTTCTCTTTGTGCAACTAGCTCTTCTGTTTGGATTGTAACATTAGCCTTAAAGACTTGTACTTTTCTTGCAAGGTTGTGTCTTGTTAAAGAGAGTCTGAAAAATAGAACAGCCTTTGGGAGCACTGAAAAAATACATAGCCAGCAAGAAAAAAACAAAAAACAAAACAAACAAACAAACAAACAAAAAAACACAAGGAAAAGGCAGGCACTTACGTAATGCTGCCTTTCTCCTCGCAATCAGTGAGTTACATAAGTGTGCACATTGCACTCTGGCAGCTCCGGTCAGTGCGGTGCCTAAAGGACTGTTTTATTTTGGGGTATTACTTGGACAGCGGATGATCCTATTGCCATGTAAATGAGAAATCTTTTGGTTTGTTTGCTTTGGTTTAGCACTGTAGGACAAGAAGTGAAAACCAGCTCAGTTCACAGTGTGATTTCAGCTGCAAGATGTTATCACCATTAACTTTAGAATCCACATGAATGTTCTCTTTCTTCTACTTGTATCATTAGTAGCTGAAATTCTAGTCAAAGTGTTGGAACAACAAAACTGTCATCAGTTTTCCACAACAATTTCCTCTGCTACCTGTTTGAGCTCCAAAATGCTAGCTTTTGGGGGGATGTGTCCTATCATATCTTAACAACCTCTCTCTTTGTAGACCACCAGCTGCAAGTTATATAGATATAATTAAAAAAAAAAAAAAAGCAAAAACCTTGGCTCTTCTTTAAATACGAATAATTTGACTATCTATGTAGGACACTGAAACAAACAAACAAGAAATACTATTTTGCTTTTTTAAATGTGTTTCAGAATAAAATCTAAATATAAATATTCCAAGCTTAAAGTGGGCATTGTTCCACAGGATTACAGTGCAGTTCTAAACTGCAAAGTGGAGATTTGGATTAAATGCTGTTTTAGAGATTGTTCTGATAAAATCTGAATGTGCTTCCACAATCCATTTTATTACTGTCCACTTTTGCTTATGCTTTTTTAAAAGTACAATTAACAGACCAATAGCACATCATTTGATAATTCATTCACTTGGGTTATGTTTGTCTTATCTATAATGTGGATACTCAGTGAGAAAGGATTTGAAAGCAAAATATTTTCTTTACTGGCAAATTGTTACGGAGCCACCTTTCTTGAAGAACAGGTGCCTGTATGGTTTTTATTAGATGTATCAAGCTTTACACTTCCTGGTGCTTTAAAGATGTTATCTGTGAGAACAACTGTCAAAACGTGGTGTTTTAAGATGGCACTTCAGAAGGATGACAGTATTTCCTTGGGGTTGCAGGCGAATGAGGAGAGTAGTGAGAACTGCCCCTCTGCATTTGACATTTGTACCACTGCTTGGAAATTCAGTTCTGAACCTCTCTGATGGTTATCCAGCACTTTGGAAATATATATATATTTTTTCCCATGTTCTGGGAAAATAATCTAAGTAGTAGAAGAAGAGAAAGTGAGGATTTTCATAGGAATGACTTCATACTCAGTGCAGTATTTCATAACATCTGTCTTGATTATATGCAAGTAGTGCCCTGGGTATCTGGTGCTGTTTTATTTGCTGTCTCTGTAAGACTGAAGCCGACTGAACCTGTAGCCTGTGCTCTTTGTGAGTCTCTTTTGATGTCTGCAATACTGAGGTTTGCAAGGTGGTAGGTTTAAAAAAAACATGGGGACAGAAGAGACCCAAGCTGTGTGTGATAAGTGTGGCCGGTGTTGCAGAAATCAATAATTATCTGTGTATTTGCATATACCTATAGTGAATATAACTGCATCTTGAAATGACAACCTTATTTATCAGGGAAGTAAAGGTTTGGAGTATAAATAATTTTCTGTAACTTTCAGAAAACTGTCAACTTAGGAAAGAAGAGAATCAAAAATAAATGTCCCTTTTGAGAACAAGTCTACAGTGTGAGCTCAAAAAATACCGATTTTATTTGGCTGATTTGTCAATCCATGCAGACACTGGCCAGCAAGTAGGCTTTTACCCTACAAGTAAAAATGGGATACAGGAGGGTACTGCAAAGTATTTTGTGGCAAGAGCAGTCACAGAGAAAATGAAAAAGCATCTGGGAATGTGAGAGTGGCAGCTGCCTGACAAAAATCTTGGAGTTAATGCACTGCACCCTTTCTATTGCTTAGGGTGAGACTTACCTGGTTTATGTGTGGGGGTTACGTGTATAAGATCATTGATATGAAATGTAGAATTACATGTAAGGGGTTGAAATAGTATCCCATTTTGGGAGGAAGGCTACACCACAGGGTAAGACTGTACTTCTGTTCAAGCATAGGTGCAGTCAGACCCAGGAGGCTAACATAGGCACTAACCAAGAGAAATCAGCAACTCACAATTAGAGCAAACTTTGGACAGAGTAATTATATTCATCTGGCATTTTCCTATTGATTGATTTCAGCTCATTGACAGTGGTACCCTTAAGTTTCTTGTTGCTGTATTTTCACAGAATCATAGAATGGCTTGGGTAGGAAGGGATCTTAAAAATCATCTAACTCCAACTCCCCTGCCATAGGCAGGGAGGGATGCCACCCACTGGATCAGGTTGGCCAAGGCCCCATCCAGCCTTGCCTTCAAGTTAATTTTCATTGAAGTGAATTGAAATCTTAATTTTGTTTGTGAAATTCCCTGCTCTGGTGCCTTTATTTCTACTGCTAGCTGCTGAATTTCTCTGGTATTTTAGCTAGAACTGCACGAGTCTGTGCCAGGTTAAAAGCTACTGCAATTCATCTTCAATAAAAACTTGTTTGGGCTTGCCAAACAATTTGTAGAGGTTCTTAGTTATTAGTTTTATCATAGAGGTGCCAAGATACAGAAATGTTGGAATTATTTCCCTGCATAGGAAGTACTGCCACCTGTTTGTAAGATGAATTAATTAAATCCCTTTAAAAGAACTGTGCATGGGGGATAATTTGGCACTGAAATCACTCTAGGCATAATCTTTTCAGGTACCTGTACATTTTAGAATAAAATACAGCCAATGTATAAACTTGTTCTAAAGCTATGTAAAACTCCTCCTTTCTGTTTATTATGAATATTTTGAAGCTCACTCTAAAACAGATAATCCAGCAGACTAAAATAATAGAAAATGATTATATGTGCTCATGAGAATAAAAATATTTATAAATTTCACACACACCTTTCTAAAATTTAAAGGACTCTTCTTTGTGATTGCTGTATTTCTGTATTTTTGCTGATATGAAAATTATCAAGTTTGGGGTGAAACAACTACAAAAGTCAAAGGTCCAAGCCTTTGTTACAGTTTAACTTCTCTAGAATATATAAATATTGGCTTTTTTTTTTGCCTCGAAAACTTTCACCATTTGTTTCACCTGTGACATCGGAGTGGTGTCACAGAATCATAGAATCATTCAGGCTGGAAAAGACCTCTTAAGATATCTAGCCCAACCTTTAACCAAGTACTAAAGCCCATCACTAAACCACTCTACTACATTCTATATCTACATGTATCTTGAAGACCTTCAGGGATAGTAACTCAACCACTTCCCTGGGCAGCCTGTTGCAGTGCCATACAACCCTTTGAGAAAAGAAATTTCCCCTAATATTTGACCTAAACCTCCCCTCGTGCAACTTGAGACCATTTCCCCTCATCTGTTGTAATACTCACTGCTGAGTTTGTATCTTGGTGGAAACTGAGGCTAAGCAAAGAATCTGCTGTTTCAAACTGAATCTCTGTACTGTGGTTGTTGTGTAAAATCCTCCATGCATATTCATGGCACTGGCTTAATACCTGGCTCACTCTTTCCTCTAATTAACAATAAGAATAGCAGAGAGGAAACTTTTGATCTAGAAATGAGGACAGTGAAGGAGGTGAATGCTATGTCACCATTTGCTGCCTGCTTTGGTTCTCTTCTTTAGCCTGATAGATTACTAAGTGTTGGAACTTACACGTCCAGATTATACAAAGGATAAGCAGTTCCCGAAGAGTTGGATGAGGATGGAAAAAATGAAGGTCACATCAGTGATGTAACAAATTGGACTGTAGCAATTTTTGATAAAGATTCCCCAGTTCTAAGCAGCTTTAGAACTTTTTGTTTTGTTAATGACTGTGAAAAATGGACTACTTATGACCTACCTAAGGTTTTCTGCAGGATGGCAGCAAAGCAGAATGCGATGGCAGCTATTGCTATGAGATAGGGAAAATTATTAAACAGAAAAGGAAATACAATGGAAGTATGATGGCAAAGAATCCATCTTTCTCCTCCCTCCTTCCATTCCCCTTGAAACAAAAGTATAATGGACTGTTATCCTGAGTCACCATCTCCTTCTTGAAAGGATACGGTGAGATTTCTGTTAGATGATGTTTCTTACTAAAAAAACAACATCAAACCTTGTCCAGAAATGCCCAGTCCCCTGCTCTGTGACTATTTAAGGGATGTTCTGGTGGCTGTGGCTGCACTGGTGTGCTGTGACCTCTGTAATGGGACCTGCATCTAATATCATGTGTTCCCTTCAGACCTCCATCTGGGATCATCTTGGCTTGTATTTATGCCCCCGGTCATCCTAAAGGATCTCTTTGCCATCTCCTTCCTGCTGACCATCCTCATTGAGCTTAGAAGTGTGATTAAAAAAATCAGCCATGAAGTTCACTAATATACTTTGTCATTTTGAACCATGTTTTCTTCAAAAGTGATTGATACATCCAACAAGAGTTAGCTGCAAGCTGAAAATATGACTTCTGTTAGGTGATGATAATTCTGTCACTGGAGAACAAAAAGAGGATGGAAGAAGGCTGTGTTTTTCTTACCAATTGTAGAATAACTTCTACTCCTTTAATTCCCAGAATTTGTCATTTGGAATTTATCATATGTTTGACTGTTTAGTAGTTTTCAAACAGAACAATTAGACCTAGTGGCCTGTTTGTTAAATATCAGCAAACTCATTTTTCTAAAGGAAATATAAATACCCAATAGGAGGCATAACCTATTCTCCCTAGCTGATATTTCCTTGGCAGCAATAAGAAGTTGAACAGTTACTTATTCCTCCCTGATTATTCATTTCCTTCATTTTCTTTTATTGCAGCAGGTTGAGCCTTAGTGTATTCAGCCTCTTTGGCTTAGTGCATAGACCTAAAAATGAATCTTGCTCTGTCTTTTCAGCTGTAAAAAAAAAAAAAAAAAAAGAGGTTAAAAAAAAAAAAAAAAAGTGTTGTTAATTGAAAATGGTTGCATGGGTTCTCTGCAGTCTGGAGAGAGATGGGCACCTCCAGGTGGTGATTAGTGCTTTTCCTGAATATGGGCTGCATTTACTGAGGTCTCCATAGGACTGTGAAAACACCCCAGCTGTGTTTGTAAGCGGTGAAAGGCAAGACATAAGGACTTTTTTAAAATTATTATTATTTTTTTCTCCAGTGCCACACAGTTTTTTTATAAGCATATATTGTTGTGGCTTTGTTGGGCATCTACTGATGGGGAGCAGAGACCCACTCCCCACAGCCCTCACAGATGAGACCAGCCTGGCCTGAGGAGTTCAGCTGAGTGTTGAGTTCAGCAGCCAGTGGTGTTCAGCAAGTAGTCCTTGCCGGTGAGTCGGCAGGTATGGTCAGGACAGCATGGACTGCTGCCTGGGGCTGGCACTGGGCAGTCACTGAAGCAGCTCCATTTGGATCTGCTGTGGGTGCGATTCAGCAAGTGCCATTGCAGAGCAGGTCCTGGAGGACTGCAAGGTTAGTGTTCTCCTTCTTCACAGCCAGAAATGCTGGGCTTGCTGGAAAGGATCCATCTGGAAACCAGCCTGCTTCTCACCCTGAAACACTTTTGATCCCTGGCAAGTCTCAGAAGTTCCTATTAAAATGGCATCTTAATATAATCCCCAGGTACTCCGTACTGCTGTTGAGTCAGTCAGCATTTTGTTGAGATGAATATTTATAATATTTTGGTTCCTCTAAGGCAAATTAAACAGTAGCACACAAATCACCTAGAATTTGCCATGTAGTTTGGTGTCTTCACCTTTCAAGTTTCTCGTAGACTAGATATAACTATTGTGAGTGAATCCAAAGCAGCTTAAGAAAGCAGCACCACAAATAATTGTTCTCTAGGTTTATGAATAAGCCTCTGTTCAATAAAACGTGAAAGTACCTTTTGAATAGTTCATGGTTATTTCTAATTGTACATTCAATGAATTGTTTTACTCAGATGGGGCCCATAGCAAAGATGAGTTGCCTCATTTTCTGCTTATTGGAAGGGGCAATTACGGAGGGCTAATGTATTTTAAACTAAATTCTTAACAAGAAGCTAGGAAATGTATATATTCCATGAGAAGCTTTGTTTTTGTTTGATTACCTTTGTAGTAAAGGAAACATTTTCACTAAAAGCAGATGCACAGAGGAATGGAGATTTTGATTGTAAAAATGTCATCTGGAGGACTGGGACCCAGATTTAAGTCTCTTGGAGATCTCAAGACCAGGATTGGTACTGCAAGAGTGCTATAAGCCCATCTTCTTTTTCTGCTCTGCATACGCATATATATATATATTTGTAAAAAATGCTTGAACGCTTTATTCATCCCTACATTGAAAATAAACGCTCCTGCTCCTTTTTTTTTTTTTTCTCCCAAGAGTGTAGGTTTTCCTTTTAAATACTCAGAGCATTTAGTGTGCTCAGCAAATCTGACAGAAGATGTCTACTTTATAGGAGAAAGCTGTTTTGGAATAGTCCGGCAGGGCTCCTGAAAACATGCGTGTTGAGTGCTGCCTCTTGAGTTGCAGACTTTCAGCAGATGGTATGGAGTGTGTGGCACTGGCAAGAAAAAAAGATGTTAGTTGCAGCTCTGCCTGCTCAGCGTTTCCTCTATCCTGAGTGGCTTTTGTCATTTCTGTGAGGGCTCCTCAAGTGTGGACTTCAATCCTGAAGATCACATGTTGATCAGCTTTAAAGGACTGGGCTTTGAATGTGCTGAAAACTGAAATGAACATTGAAGTGACGTGAAACGACTGTTCTGTGGTCATACTTTTGCACTATCAGTATATTAAAGCCATTTTATCTGAGTATGAGACTTATATGTGTGAGGAGGACAGTGAAAGGTGAACATCTGATGATGCATAGGGCAAAGACTTCCAAAAAACACTGTGTTTTTATTTATATGAATAATGAAATCTCCATTGAGCCAATATTGAATTGGGTCAGCATTCAGTGCTCTTGAAATTACTACCCCATAAGCATTTTCAAAAATTCTTCCCTGTGCAGGCATAAATAGGAGACTTTTGCTTTGTTCATGCTCTTCACCTTGCATTAAAAACAGACTGCAGCATCAATCAAAACTCTTATTTATCCTTTTTAGGGATGTTTGTAAACTATCCAAATAATATATAGGCACACAGTTATACAAAAATAAAACAAAACAGATAATAGGCTGAAGTTTATAACTCAAACACTGTTGAGTATATTTAAGAATTACTTTTAAATAATTTATTGAAAAAAAATCACACTTGTATATGAAAAAGCCCCACTCCACCCCCCCCCCCCCCCCCCCCTTTTATTTTATTTTAATTTTTGCTATAATGTGTCAGTAACTGACCAAGTGTTTTTCAAGTGCTATTCAGCACTTCCAGCTTTGGTACTCAAGTCAAGAAAAAAAAAAAAAGAAAGAGAAAACAACTCAGGAGAGTGGTTCAGGTCTTCTGAAGTCTGTTACTGTTTATGTGCTGCCATTTAGTAGTGGTGTCCAAAGAACTAGATGAGGATCAGAACCGAGATAAACAAGAAAGAAAGCAGTCTCTGTGGTGAAGAGGAGATACAAGCTTATATTTCAATGCTTTGATGAATTGAGACCTAAAGTTATTAACAGATATTATGGCTTTATTCTCTCACTTTTCATTTCCTCAGTGCTTGTGGTACTGGGGAGGAAACCTGCTAAGTCCACATGTTGTTTCAAATTTCCTCTGCTCTGTTTATTGACTACAGTGAACTTTCCTCTAGGCACTAAATCTAAAAACACAACACAGAAACAGAACATTTTAGGTTTATTAATGTTGAGTGTGACTATGCAGCATTTCATGTCTTTCTAATACTAATTACTGTATTAACAAGAAAGTAAAACAGAGTCTTTCTCATTTCTGGTGCCACTTCTCTCAGAGTGTTTGATAGAAAACATATTTTATAAAATACAAACTTTTATCTCTTTTGACCGCTCAAGCAAGCAAGCAAGCAGAGATTTTCTTTCAGTGAATTTATGTTTCCAGGCTAAAATCCACCCTCATGGTTAGTAGGTGCAAGAAGGACATTACCTTCAGATAATGCATAGCTTGTAAGAAAGTGAAGACTCATGAATTTTAATGAGAAAAACAGGTTTTCTTCTCTCTGCCCAGACCCTAATTTATAAGCCAAATTCTCCACTCTCTTCTACCATTCTCTTCTACCACTCCAACTCCAGTCAAATTGGTAGAATTGCGTAGATTTTAGTCATCTGTCTGTTCTCAAACCTGAGGGAATTCATCCTATGACAATTTTAAATAAAGCTGTTTTAAAGCAGTGCCAGGTTACGTTGCCTAGTTAAACATACCTAATCTGTATGCTACTATTTTGTTGTTGTTGTTGTTTGTTTGTTTTCCTCACAAATGCAGACCATGACTGTTTTCTGCTATTCCTTGGTTGTTGTTGTAAGGCAAATATCTTACTGCATTTCAAACATCTGCTGCACTAAGGTATCACAGTCTGAAATCATATCATGATCTTAGTCATGTCCTATATGAGAAACCGTTTGTGTAAGTTGCATAGAAGTGATGCATGTGTTGCTCAGTCTGCCAAGTATATTGTGTGAGCTGGATGAAAATGAAAAAAAGGGTTTTGCTTCAGCGTGAAACCTCACCATTGAGTGACTGTATCTGAGAATTAGGTATCCTCCGGTAATTTATACTCTGTGGTGGATCTGAAAGCTGCTAATGTTTCCACTCATTTTCAAATAGTTTTTTTAGACTTTGATGGTGCAATGATTTTCCTTCTTTTCCTTCTGCTATTCCAATGCAGTTTTTATTTTCTGATGATAAGTTTTGCAGGGAATAAATTGTCTTTCTTATGTATTTATTTCAGTTTGCCAGTAAGTGCCAGGTTTCAGCTTAAATTTCCTGCAGTCAGATCTTGAATTTTTGCAATAATCTTTGTGCACCCATCGTCAAATCAGGCATCAGTAAAATACAAACTCATTTCCAAATTTCAACCTCAATACAAAAGAAGGATTCTTTAATAAACCTTCATAACATTGGCCTGTCACTTCTGACGTGTGAAAATGTTTTTTATTTTCATTTTATGTCTCACAAATGTTACTAGATTAGCCAAGGACATAAACAACTGAAATCAGCATGTCTAGTTGTCTTTGTGTTTTTGGTACATGTATTCATTGACTTTTTTGTTTGTTTGTTTCCATCTCTGACTGTCTTGGAGATTCTCATGAGAAATGTGTATCAAACACACAATGTCATGTCATATCTCTAAATAAGAAGAATGCACATCTATCATCTGAAAGAGTACTTGTGTATTTTTTTCACCTGGGAATTAGCCTATGCTTTCTGTGTATCCAATACCTAAATTATTACTGAGTGTAATGTGCAAGAGTTGCACTTTGTAAGATTTCTGTTCCTCTCGGGAGTTACTAGTACTTTGCATTTTAAATGAAGGGGGTTTAGCACTTTTCTTGAGTGATTGGGTCAGAAAGCAAGGCATTAATAATGCTGCCTGGGTCTTGCCTTGCTTGCACTTCAACAGCCATGCTGGGGGGCTGACTCCTGGCTTGTGACCCCCTAGGGACTTTGGGCAAAGCTCAGGAGTGCTGTGGGGGCTGCACCTTGTGTCGAGCAGAGGCTGAGGTAGTGCTAGGGGCTGATGGCTGGTATGAGCAGCTCATCGCCAGAGACAGGCATTGGGGACCAGCCCTTGGCCAAGCAAATCCTCATCTTGCCCTGAGACCTGAGCTGCGGCCTCCTGAATATGCTGAGGGAAAAGCCAGCAAGTGTCTGGGCTCTCTTAACAACAGAAGAAACTTCATGTGCAACTGCTATGGTAACCAAATTGCTACCCTTCTTCCTTTGTTGTGGAAGGGAAGATGGTGCAAGTATTTACATACCATTCTTTAGGCCCTTACAGGCTGAGGTCAAGAAGTTTGTGCAAACAGTTCGCTGTGAGCTCTTATTTTCCACTCCAAATGTAGGGTAAATATGTCTCCTCATTTAGAAATCTGAATTTTTTAAAAATGTATTCAAGGACAAATTTGGGTAACTAAGTTAGCAAATTAAATATTGTAGAGTTGTTTACTTCTCCAGCTCTGGCAGTTCAAGATGACACTGAAAATCTGCCTTCACATGTAACTTTCAGGACTTATAAGCTGTTGTGTTTCCTATTTATACAACACACCTTGCTTTAACCTGTGCCGGTGATGGTTCCATCTGGCTATTTCTGAAAGCTCAAGGGAAAAGCAAACAAAAAAAAGAAATGAAGGAAATTAAAGGTGCCTCACTGTGATATTTTTCTAGAGTGGTACATTGACTTTGATAATGAACTGTGAAATGTAGCATGTGGATGCTGATGAATGTAAAAGACTGCATGTGTTTTTCTTTTAATGTTGTGTCCATGAGGTGGATTATTAGTGTGAGCTCTGTGTTGTGAAAATGCTGAAAAGAGATGTGTAAATGGAAAGGGGAAGATATTTCTAGAAATGTATAGACAATTGTATTCTCTTCGGTCTATCTTCTTTTTCATGACCAGACTCAGATTCTGGTAATGTAAGCTTTACAATGGTAATAAACTTGAAAGAGGAGTAGCTCTCTTCCTAAGGTCAGATATGCTTCCTGTTAGCATTGTAAGGGAGTATCTGTACTTCCATCAGATCACACTTCTCAGGCTTGGGCTGGCCGGGATGCATTGGCTGGGACATCAGCGGGGCTCACTAACGATGCCATATCACGCGTCTCCTGCCTGCAGAGTTCTAACATCTATTGCCAGGCCAAGAAATAAGTGACTGTGGTTTGCTGCAGTCTGGTCACAGGGACTTAGGGTGCCTGCTGCAGCCTCTGGGGGCTAGGGAGCCTCTGGTGTTTTGCTTTGGGAACAAAGTAGGTTGTTCGAATGAGAGCAGCAGAGAAAGCATGGCTTGATAGGCTTCTGCTTGCCTCCCCATGTAGCTGCAAGGTCCCTGGTCTCAGCTTCCCTGTTACACCATCCGTGCATCTCGGACTTTCTGCTTTATATCTGACCCTACTTGCAAGGCTGGTTATGAAGGAAGCTTGTTTGCCCAGGCCTAGCCTTCCTTCTGGTGGGCTTCTCAAGTATGTGACATTTGAATCAGTGGTGAAATAGAGCTTAATTTGAAACACCACACACACGTTTGGCAGGAACTCAGTGTTTGGTTGACACAAGTTGACTTAGGATCAGTATGTGGCAATTACAGTAATGCTGGTGTACAGGAGCACAGGGAGGACAGACAAGGTGTCTCCTGTCTTTTAGGAACTGGGCATAACTGCGGATTTTGTTCTTTCGCACAAGACTGGCATCAGCTATTAATGACATCACTTCTAAAGGAGCAATGTGGTGTGGGACTTCAGTGTTAGCTGGTAATTTTTGCCCTTGGGTTATGCTAGTATTTTGATTTGCATTCCTTCTTATCTTGTCCACTTTATTGAAAAATGTGATGGTGATGTGGTAGTTCAATGTCTTGAGATGGTTTTAAAGTGAATAAGCAAATAATTATGCCTCTGAGGTTGTGTAATTCCATGGATTTGTTTTACCTCCAGTGATTGACATGTAACATTTATTGTATCATTTAATATGTATGTAAGCTTTACAGGCTGGATGTTTTGTCAAAATGATGTGAGCACTTGGGTAAACATCTCTTTGAATCACCATCATTTTGGCACGCTCAGGGGCAAAGGTACTTGTGTTGAGTGTTTTAAACATCACAAAGTGTGTTGCTGTTTAGAGTCTTGTGATTAGGGTTTCAATCTAATTCTCTCCAATGTAGCAAATGTTTGCTGATGGCTAACACTGTTACAAGGACTAAGGGGTTGAATTTCTTTGCCTGGCAATAATGTATTTTCTATTATGTCAATAGAATCTATTCATTTTCAAATAGTGTGCAGTGCTCCTTTGAAGAATGTCTCCTTTTTCAGGTGGTTTCATAGTGACTGTACCCCAATATGTTTAGATGTCTCTCAATAGCAAAGATTGCTTTGTTATTGAATGTATTATTTATTAACAGTACCTTGTTGTCTTTTTCTAGCCACATTTTACAAAATATACCACAAACATCTCATGTGATTTTTATAAGGAAATCTTATTTATAATATTCATGCTAGCAGACAGAAACAAATCTCAATTTTATAGTAGTTCATGCCTTTTTCATAGCTGAAGAGTCTTAATGAGCATGATCAGAAGGGACAAGCTCATTGTTTTGTTTAATTTTAATGGAACTTTTCAAAGGTAAATGTTATGCTATTTATAATTTGGATTTACTTATCTTAACAAATAAATATCTCCATTTTAAGAAATGAAAATATTACTTGTGGGACTTCTTTTTATTCTTCTTTTCCATGTTCTCTAATTCAATATTTCTAAACAATGAAGGTCATTTGCTCCTCTTTATTTTGTCCTGTATAGTCTGTTGTCACATCAAGATTTATGTCCCTTGTCCTTATCTGATATTTCATATTAGATATGAAATATCTAATTTTCTAATATTTCGTATTAGATATGAAATATCATATTCATATGATATATTCATATGAAATATGATATTCATATATCATTCTGTTTACTCAATTCCTTCTCTTTTTAGCTTAGTTAGTGAAAGACAACTTTAATTGTAGTGTGTCTGAGAGTTAACCTGGGGCTAAACTTTTTACTTTCTCAGAACAACCCCCAGAAACAACTTTGGGTTCACATCGAAATCCCAAGTAGATTAGAGTCATTTTACACTTTCTACACTCAAATCAGTGTAACTGAACCCCATTTGCTTGGACTGGATGTCCCCATACTCAGTCTAATATGTGCATAAGATAGTATTACTACATTTCAAAAAGCGATGGTGACTCTAGATATTTGAACATCTAATTGACCAAGTTTAGATGTCTTTAGATTTTCAAGCCAGATTTTCCAAGTACAAATTTTCTGTGCACCAGCCTTTTTGAGATAGGTAGAGTTTGACTTCAAGATCTTTTTGAGATTACGAAATGCCCTGTCTCATTTGCACCCCTCCTTTTAAGCCAATGGAGCATAAACAATGAAATGGTCTTGACCATTCCCGGGACAGACTGAATAGGGTTTCTCATTCAGGTAGATACAATCAATTGAGCATCTCTTTATCTTCATTGTATTGCAAGAATTATCCATAGAAAAAGTGGTCTTTACTAAGAAAAGATGAGAAGACAAAAGCTAGTTTGCCTTTGGCTATTTATTAGCTATGATTGTTCTATTTCAAAAAAAAAAAAAAAAAAAAAAAAAAAGCTAACTGAAGTTGTATGAGAAACAATTCAATTTCCAGTTGGAAGGAGTCGCAGTGACTACGATTATATTAGAAATCCTCACATAATGCTGTAACAGAATCACAGAATCACAGAATTTCTAGGTTGGAAGAGACCTCAAGATCATCGAGTCCAACCTCTAACCTAGCACTAACAGTCCCCACTAAACCATATCGCTAAGCTCTACATCTAAACGTCTTTTAAAGACCTCCAGGGATGGTGACTCCACCACTTCCCTGGGCAGCCCGTTCCAGTGCCTAACAACCCTTTCGGTAAAGAAGTTCTTCCTAAGATCCAACCTAAAACTCCCCTGGCACAGCTTTAGCCCATTCCCCCTTGTCCTGTCACCAGGCACGTGGTACCTACGTACCTGTAGAGTGTGATAAGGTCACCCCTGAGCCTCCTTTTCTCCAGGCTGACCAAGCCTGAAGAGCTGACAGTTTCTTGAGGAGAATGCTGTGGGAAACGGTGTCAAAAGCCTTGCTGAAGTCAAGGTAGACCACATCCACAGCCTTTCCCTCATCCACCCAGCGCATCACTTTGTCATAGAAGGAGATCAGGTTCGTCAAGCAGGACCTGCCCTTCATAAACCCATGCTGACTGGGCCTGATCGCCTGCTTGCCC
Organism: Heteronetta atricapilla; assembly: GCA_011075105.1. Taxonomy (NCBI): domain Eukaryota; kingdom Metazoa; phylum Chordata; class Aves; order Anseriformes; family Anatidae; genus Heteronetta; species Heteronetta atricapilla. The sequence continues at coordinate 76,323,923 of CM021731.1, read as the reverse complement.
TGCAAGTGTTGCATGATGATTCTCAAGATAATCTGCTCCATGAGCTTCCCTGGCACTGAGGTCAAACTGACAGGCCTGTAGTTTCCCGGGTCAGTCCTCCGGCCCTTCTTGTAGATGGGCGTCACATTTGCTAGCCATCCGTACCTTGCCTTTGTAGCACTTTTACTTCCTTTCCCTAAATGCATTTTCATACCCAGTGAGTAAATAAGAGTTCTTCATTTCTCTCATTTAGTATTACTCTGTTTTCAGAATATGCCATCTCTCTCTAGGTCATTCACTAGATTTCTCCCCATGTAGAGGGACTTCCTGTTACAATGAGGGGCAAATGTCAACAGGGGCTCACAAGATGACATCTTTCATCTGAAGACTTCTGCCAGGTGAGCTCTCAGTGGGTGGCAGCTTCTGCACAAGGGCTTTCTGTTGTTTACTTGCTTGTTTAGTACACATTTGCAATACTGTCTTGGACAGTGGGAAATCTAGGTCAAACCTCCAGTTCCTGAAGCTACATTTCCTTTTCACCTGGTGAGGTGTTAACTGAAAACTTTATCTTGCAGCTACCATTTTTTTTAGTTTGTTTGATTGTTTTTCTTTGTTTTGTTTTCCTTCCAGAACTGAATCATACCTTAGCTATACCAGTGACAAAGCTATTTTTTCAGACCTGTGTCTCTTCTTCCTAGCCCTTTAATTTTGATAACCCCATTTTCATTCCTTGTATGAAAAAGTTCTGTGGAAAGGCAAAATGACTATAGTAACAGTACTTCAGAGTCCCTCCATCAGGATATAATAGGAGATGCTCAAATGTCACAGAGGAGGTTGTTGCTGCTACAAGACAAGTTTGCCAAATTCAGGAAACTTTCTTGGTACCTTACATCTCTTATGCCCAGAAGTCCATCCCAATTTCACATTTCCAGATTCAAACAGCTAGGTGAGGGAGTTCTTTAAGCACTTTAACTTCTGAGTGTCTGTTTCCTTCACATATATTCCCAGTTCACCTCTTCATGGTATTTTAGTGGAAGTGTTATGCAGTTTCTATTACTTGATCTAGATGTCTAGTTCAAAATACACTCCAAAATGAAAAGACCATCTGTCAGTAAGAACTAAAGTGTAGTTATTATGATATTAATGAATGCAGCTTAAAGATGTTGCCATCTGGTGTGATTCTGCCTAACTCTAACTCTGCTCAGAAGATATAAGAAGTTGTTACATCAGACTTTTGCACAGGGAGCTACCAGTTGGCTGGAGCACATTTGTTCAAATTTGTTCTGCAATGATGAGATTTTAGCCTCCACCATGTAGTAGATGATGCATGGAATATTTTGTCTTCCTAATGACCAGAAAGGTGTTTTGTATATAACAATTTCAAATGAAGTTTTTCAGGAGAAAACATTCACATGGAACTAAGGAAAGTGTTCTCTAGTGATTTTTGATACAAATTGCCTGCTTATGCTCTCATACTATTTAACCTCATTATGTCAAATGGCTGCTGTCTGTCAACAAGGACAAATTCTTCCCAGTCTCACAGATGTTAAATTAAAATATTTTTAACATATTTGAAAAATGCTAGAAGAGAGAATTGGACTCTTGAAAACTGAATATGGTTGAGTGCTTGTCACAAGTCATCCTGACTTTGTTTTGCTATGGTTAGGGAATATTTCAAGTGTATTACAGCCATAACAGGTCATGAACACGTTGTTTAAACTGATACTTCATAAAGCATTTCTCTGTGTTGCCCATTCAGTGTGGTAGATAAATTCCCATAATGTCCTGCAGCTTTTTCTCCATCTATCAAGCCAAAGGCCCTGAATCCTCCTCCAGACTAAGATCCCGTAGCCTATTTAGTTGTTCTTAATGAATGTCATCCAGTAATTCTTAATGAATGTCATCAGTTATCTTTGTTGCCCTTCCCTGTGTTTGTTTCTGGTTCTACTTCTTACTTTTGAGATGCAAGGATTAGAATAATATCCAATGGATTTTAAATTAAAGATGTGTCTTTACACTCATCTGAGTGTTTGTCAAATCATCTTACTCATCCCCTCATCTCCTTATTTATTTATTTATTTATTTCCCTGACAACATCAGATCTGCAAGTTTTGTTGGATATCAATTGAAACTAAGTTTTTGTCTTTTTTGTTGTTTTGGTTGGTTGGTTTTGTTTGTTTTAATGTTAATGTCAATGTTAATGTTCTGTTTCATTTCTATGCACATCTGTTTTGTTATGAGAAGGCTTAATATATAAGTAGATTTCTGACTAAAGAGAGATCAAAATTAAAACATTTGCTATTTGGATGTTTGTAGAAAGAAATTATTTTAGAGGAGAAAAATTAAATTTATTTACCATGAAAGATACTGTGAGATGGAGTTGTTGACTCTAGTTTACTCTGCTAAGGCCTACTTTTATTTTGTAGCATTTAACAGTAATCAGACTGTAATGTATTTTAGTCTACCAAATCAACCTGATCCAGTTCTTAAAAATCTCTTTGTAGTATTTTAAATTCTTGATCTGTCAATTCATCAACTTTGTATTTTTTCCTTTATTATGTGCCCAGAAATAAGTGTAAAAAGTTGGATTTTTAAATCAGTACCAGCAATGTAGATAACTTGCAAAATATTAAAAAAATATCCAAGAGCATGTATATATTACCAAAGAAAATTCAGTATTACAAAAAAGATGCCAGATAAAAGTCAGCCAGGATATACACATAGATTTCTTGGAAATTTGTAGTTATTATTTTGGATTAAAACTTGTAATACATATGTACTTGTTAAAAATAGCCTATAGACATGTTATTATACCAAAATGTTTTGTAAGCCATAGAGGACTTTCACAAGATATACAACATTCTTTTACTGTGTTATGCAGGCTTACAACAAGAAAAACATTATAGATCATGAGGAATAGCTATTCAGCTGCTTCAGAAATGATCTGTCATAATATTAAAAATAAAACGCAACACTGTATGCCAAATCATCATCAGTGTGTGTGGTGTTTAAATTTAAAAAGAAGAATTTTAAAATAAAACAAAACACTTAAAATCAATTGAATGTAACACTTTCCAGTAAAGAGATAAAACTCTGAAAATATGCTTGGGAAAGACAACAGAAAGTTCAAAGCAGTTCTATCACAATCTCCTTTACAATCCCATGCAAAAGCTGAGCATTTTTATCTTGGGTTAATGTATTTTCCAGAGTTCCTCTTAGAATACAGATCACTCAATTTTTTTTTTCATTCATATGATTAAAAAAAGCTTTAATTTGAAGCAGGGTACTTGTTGAACATGTATTTTTGGCAAAGGCAAATTAAAAAATCCAAAAACCCATCCAATGTAGATGAGGTGCCTTGCTCACAACTGGGTTTCTTCAAGTTCTTTGTCAACAAATCTGCTATCCATTGCCACTGCAAACACTCACTGGCTATTGACAAATGCTCTACGAGAAAAGCCACCCTCGGCGACATACTAGACATATCTGGGAACAGGCAAATGACAAAAACATGACAACAAAATGAAATTACGAGCGACAGTGGTATGGCCTTAGGTTCATGGACTGACGTACCACTTTTGGCTTAGATTACATGTGGCCTGTCAAATGGGGTTTAGCTCTCAGAATTATTAACTGTCTGGATGAATTATTGTTAGAGATATCAGTCATTATCATATGGCTGATAGAAAAAACACAAATGCAAAGTTTTTATGGAGCACAGCTTTTGTAGCAAAAGGGCCTGAGCTCCTGTGGTCAGCAAGTTGAATGTTAAGTCAACAACATGTGCTTGTAATGAATGCCAACCTCATGGTGTGGTAAGGATGATGAGAAAGGGGATTTTTCCCATGTGAGGCAATTATGAGTCTGTTTCTGGAGTATTGTGCCCAATGCTGGACCCCCTGGTTTAACAGATACTTAAAAATTGGAGTGAATTCATGGCTGTGGGGTGGAAGCACAGGACACCCAAAGAGAGCAGGGGCAGCTTTGTTCATCCTGGACAAGAGAAGTCTGTAGGGGCAGCTAATGGTGCTCTTCAGCTTCCTGCTGGGACAGCGAGGGGCAGGATAGCTAGATGCCTCTCAAAAGTACACAGCGAAAGGATGAAATACAGCAACTACTGGTTGCAGAAAGGGAACCTGCTATTAGGTATAAGAAAAAAAAAGTCACTGTGACAACTGTCCAACACAGGGCCAGGCACCCAGGCAGGTTGTGGGGTTTCCACCCTTAGAGATGTTCATCCAGAATGTGAGTGGGCAAGGCGTGAACAACCTGCTTGAACTTTGAAGAAAGCACTGAGCTCCAGATATCCCTTCCAACCAGCGTTATGCTGTGAGCAGTAGAATTAGCAATAATATTATTGTGTGACAAAGCAGGTCCCAGAGGGAAAAGCCTAAAACCTTTATGTAGGGTGCTACAGCAAGATGTGAAGCTCTGTTCCTATGACATGGGACTGCCAAGAGAAGGACTCATGTTTTCCATGAACTGCAGGAGACCAGAACAACTATATTGTACCAATAGTGTTACAGCAGAGGGCAGAATGCCCTCCTGAATCTCTTTTCCATTCCAGCTAGACTTGTGTAAGAGACTTCTTTTGATATTGTAGCCTACCAGTGTTGAAACAAACTGTGATAGGACTGCTGCTATTCCTTCTACAGTCTGTTGAAGACTGACAGACAATGAACTGTCAACAGCCCAGGGGACCTTGATGTTTCCTTTTGTAAACCTAACTGTTCTTTTGCTTTTTGCATTTACTCAGACATATATTACTAATTTTGAATACTTTTTAGGGAGGCAGATATCATAAGTAGAAAGCAGGGGTAAATGCATAACCTTAGCTTAATTTAATCCACTGACAGTTCCTGTATAAAATTTCACAGGTACCCAGCTGTAAGTAGGTTGTGAATCAAATCTAATTATTCATACTAAGGCTTAGCAGTGTTTTATCTGCATCCACTCTGCTCTGACAATCTGTACTCAGGTTTTCAGACTAAAACAGGAGAGAGCACACTAGCCACAAGCATATGAGAGTGTGAAGAAAGTGAGAGCAGATAAGACTAATGTTGATCTTCATTCTGCACTGAGTTTGTCTTTCTTTAGAACTGCTCGGCAGCCTCATCAGCTCCTCCTCCCCTAGGTTTAGCCTTATAGTGTTAGAACTTCATGTAGAATCTTTAGGTGAAACTCAAATACAAATAATATTGTATAATATAATAATAGTGCAACAAGATGCTCTTGTCCCTTTAATTTTCTTCCTTTGACACTTCTACTACTTCTTGAAGCAGCTTATCCATTAAAAGTGCAGATAATCTTTCAGCATTGTACAGTATAGTGTATCAAAATCAGCATTAAGTGTGCTCCTCTTGCACACATTAGTATTTAATATTTTAAAGTTCATTTCATGTTTGTCTCAGTGAAGTGTGTGGTCTTCCAATAAAAAGCAGCACTGGGAATGCCAGAAACTGCCAAAATTAAATATGACACCCTGGAAGGAAATCTGCCCCCTTCTCCCTCCAAATAGAATAAAGCCTAGCCACCAAAAGAAACCCAGTCCTTTCTTATTTTTCAGAATATATTGCTCTTTATTTTATCTTGTAACAATAGCTGGTACTATATATCCTGGGCTTAGAAACACAATTTAGTTCAGCTTCTTCACAGGCACTCAACAGATTAGGTGCCTCTTAATAGCACCTAATAGTAACTGGGACCAACACTCCAGCTGACTTTTGTAGTCTTACTGTATCTCTCCCAACCAATAGCTATCAGTAGAAATGAAATATATTGAAGTATTAGCTGTCAAGAAGTGTCACCAGTAGCTGTTGTGATCCCATCCTCAAAGGAAAGCTATCAGATAGCCAGACCTGGACTGAACTGACTTTATTTTGTGGTTGTGTTACCAATCACAGCCTTTGAAGTAGACTACTTGAAGTTATGAAAGTGATGCTGGAGGCACACAGATGTGGGATGGAAAGTCAAGTGATGGTGCTGTTTCTGTTTGTCTTGCCAGTGTGCTGTACATCTCAGAGCGTATGGAGATTTCTACTGAAGCCCCCTGAGAGTCCACTGCCATTGCTGTGAAAGCACAGGACACCTGATGCTTGTGAGCTCCTCCACTGATGCTGAAATTAGCTGCACCTCAACATTCACAGTGAAGTTCATTCTCTTTTTTGTTTGTATGTCTCACTGCAAAATCTCCAAAATCATTTCAGGCACCTGTCCGTATATGGTGTGCTAGAAATGGTCATGAAAGAGAAAAGCAATACAGTTTCTGGGTTACCAGTGCACTATGTCTGTACTACACTGTGCGCTGCTCCTCTTCATCCTAACTCTGTAACCCTGTGTGGCAGCAGCCCTGAGTGAGTCAGGACTACAACTCGTGTGTACCAAAATATGCTGTGCAGTGTAATAATGGGGAGAGAAAGAGGAGTGCAGAAAAACAATCCTGCTGAAAGGGTGCTTTTGTAGATGATGACAAAGTCATGCTTCTGACAAATATTGTTATCCATCCATAATCCAGATGGGTATTAGCATCTGTATGAGCCTTTCATAAAACTTAATATTTATAAAAGCATGTGCAGTTCTGAGTGCATAGATCCCCTGGGCTTAATTTTGCAAACCATGCTGGCACCAAGCAGAGCTCAGAGTAGATGTATTTAGAAAGTGGAAACAAATATTATGCAACTTTTTCCACAAATGCCTGGCACAGGCAGGCCACCTCCAGTATTTACTGACAGCAGTACAAACCCATTGAACAGAGCAGGATAGCTGATATAAAATACTCTGTGTTGAAGGTTGTCACTGACTCTCACTGTTGTTACTGCTCCATCAAAGAGACTGAAGCTCTGTAAGGAGGGATGGCTTGAAGAGGTCAAGGAAAAATGGATTTGCTGGCCGTGGAAGTGTCCTGTCTGTGCATTGAGGAATCATCACTTTACTATACATGATAACAGACTTGACTAACTTATGTGACCAGGGTTACGAGCACTTGAAAAGGGGTAGTATTTTCCATCTCTCCCATGTAATTCAAGAAGAGTCTCATAAGTAAGGTGCAAAGTCCTCAGCTGAAAAGGCTTCACTTGATCGTACTGGAGAAATAATTTATAGTCTCTGGAGCCAGCAGGTTAATGTCTGGAGATTAAGGAAGACAAAGTTTATGGAGATGGTTAAATAAACAATCCCCAGCATAAGTTTGGTAGTAAAATTGATTTGCTTATGTTGGCAGGGTTTGGGAAGGTATCTGTGCTGCAGATGAGACAGAGAGGCTGTTAATAATAAAGCATTCAGCCAGTTCAGAATATTAATCTGGTTCATTTTTGTATCTTTATTTTATTTATTTATTTATGTCTCAAGTAGCTGATTTTCTGGACTGAAGTAATCTTTGCTTGGTACAGCTTCAAGCCAGAAAATAATTCCTCTTTTTGCTGTTGAAATAATGGCCCACTATGCACAGCAATAGCCTCTTGTTTGACTCATTCCATCAGCAATACTCTGGCAATATGGAAGCAATTAAAGCAAGGTCTTCAGATTTTTGCTTCTTTTCTTCCTTCGTTTGATTTTTTTAAAAATTATATTAACAAATTGCCTTGCTGTCATTTACACATTCTTTAGACTTACTAAGGAGCTAAAACAGGACCAACTACATTCTGTGCCAGTCTCCCTTCTATGCTGAAAAGATTGGGTTTTCATGCTCTCACGTGGCTCCTTTCGCCAAAATGCATTTTGTGTATATTCTCAGATGTGTTACAGTCTTGAAAATGGTAAACTTGAATCCAGTCAAAATTAAAAGTTTCACCAACCAAAACTTCAGGAAGAAAAAATGGATATGTTCCTTGTGTGGAGGAAAAGGTGGACCTCTTTTTGCACATTTCTTAGAGAGCAGGGCATTTGCTATTTCATAACTTGCCAGAGTAATGTTTTCTTCTGCTTCTCATTAAGAAGTATGATGGTTGAAGTCTGTCTCAAGGTATAACACAATTAGAAGGAATGAGTTCATATTTTAATCCATTTCCAATAGTTCATAAGCTTTTTGCCATGCAATTAATGGAACAGAATAAGAACAAGATACTTCTGATTTCAGATTGATCGTGAAGCACATAAATCTGAAATGCAAAGGCAAAAGTTCACTTCTGTGCTAAAGCAACTTGTGGACAGATGGTTTGGATTTAAAGAGTAGCAGGATTTCTGGAAAAATTACACAAGATTAATAAAAATGTAAGTTGAGTTCAAGCTCAGTTCATGAAAAATCTAAAGGCAAGAGAATTAGAAAGTCTACTTCAGTTTGATTTGTAAAAAACAGAAATGGAACTGCCAAGAAACATATATTGAAAGATCTTGCTTCTCATTTACATTTCTTTTAAAATTTCTGGGAATTATACATATCCTTGTAGACACTTAATATTGAGTGCCTTGTAGGCACCTAATATGTTCAAATTATTATATTTTAAAGGTTAGTATACTTTTAACCTTCAGAGACAGACTTCCACATTAAGATTTAACTGTACTCAGTTACTACCAGAGCAGAGTTGGAGAAGCACATATGAAACAGAAATCATCAGTGGAGTTTAGAGTTGAAAGTTATTACTCTCTTAACTTATCCTTTTTCAGATGTGAGAAGCTGAGTAGTAAATACATGACCTTAACTTTTTTTTTTTTTTTTAAAAAAAAAAAAAAAAACAACAAAAATTAAAGTCTGGGTTTTCAAAAGGATCTAGTAGTGGTTTAACTAAGTTCTGCACAGCTTCCAAATTCAGCCTGGGGCTTTGCTGGGACCTGGTTTTCAGCAGATATCTGTTTTACTCTTTCTAAGAATGCTCTTAGACAGGTTCTTCGACTAGAGCTCTCAAAAAAATGATGTTTCCAAAATCACTAAAAACAAAAGAAAAAAAAACAGCTGGCTTTGGAGATGATGTTTTGTTTTGTTTTTCAGGAAACAAAACATGTTTTCCTGAAAAACAAAACAAAACAAAAAACAGATATCCTCTACAGAACTCTTACATCATTCTGCAAGAGTTAGTACTTTAGTAAATGCAGGGGTCTCGGAGGGCAAATCCCACATAACTGGTTAATGTAACCATTATCCACAGCCATTGACACTGGCTGACATCTGAATGCCAGTGAGAAGTTTGTATAACACTTACTGGGCTATGCAAAAAGCTTTTTGTGTAAACACATGTGAGCTGTTTGGCAGCTGTGCAATGACTTGATGGTAGCAGTGGATGCCACAGTAAGAGATTCATTTCAGTAGGTTGAGATGGGTCTCAGTGTAGCATGACAAAGTGGCTCCTGGTGTTCTGGGTTGTCCTCAGTGGATTCCCACACTGGAGAAATGAGGATGAGTTATGATCTGCTGTTTGTCATTGCCAGAGACTTTATGGCTGCCTCTGTGCTAGTAAGCTCCGTGGTGCCTGGGTTGGCTCCCAGACATAGGAACCTCATCACTCATACTAGTAAGCTAGTCAGTACAATCCCGCCTCTTTGCCATCTGGAGCCCTCCCAAATGGTTTCCAGGCACAGTTTAGGAAATAGGGCAATCCATGGATCATTCCCCAAACCATTTTCATGTCATGTCAGTCTCTTGTTTTGGGCAGGATTTTCTTCATATGGATGTGGGCAAGACAAGTGGGAAATCATTTGGCATAGTTCATTGGTATAGATGTAGTCTCTGGGCCCAAAAGGTTTTGGAAAATGATAATGCTTTTAGTTTCTTCTTTGTGAGTGTGAAGAAAATTGTTGCCACTAGTTATGGTAAGCATAAGCGAACCAAAAAGCATCTGCAAAACTCTCATCCTCTTCAAGATCAGAGCATGGGAATTGGGTCACTTACAAAAAGAGGTGAAGTAGTTTGGGACTTGTGTGGAGAAAAAGCGGTAGATTGGTTGGGCTTTTCTTATTGTTTCCATGCCTGACTTTTGACACTGACATATTATGATGTGGAGTGCCACAATATCAGCCCTGAGGGGTCATACAAATTATGGGCTTTCTGTTCATGGACCTGAAGCACAGTGAGGTGGTGCTCTGAGTCTGAGAGCAGATTAAGCTGTGCAGTCACACATGCTGTCTCCAACTAGATGATTATACCTTCTACCTCAAAAGAATATAAAAATAAATAAAAATAAAAATATTGCTAGCATTGTCTGTGGTATATAGTATATACTGGCAGGTATCTCAGTAGCAGTATTTGAGCTGACAAGATACACAATGGTATCTTTCTAAGTGCTGGGAGCACTTCTTGCACTTCTCCCCTAGACAGACATGAACTACAATATGGGACATGGAGTGCAGTGCTCTAGTTTGAATTGAGTCAATGCAGAGCTTACCCACTTCTCCCTGCCTTACATGCATCAGCAAACCAGAGACTTTTAGCAGCTTTTATATTTCCTGCTCCATCCTGCCAAGAGGGTCCTCAGGCAGAACATGGGACATTCAGCTATTTGCAAGATGCATATTAGGGGTGTGTAAACAAGCCATTAATAAAGGAGTTGCCACAAGAAAGAAGCTCTTTCTGAAGCAATTAAGATGACCTCCACAGAGCAATTAGATATGAGAGGATTGCACTGGCATTCATCTACTATGACCTGATAGATGAAGGTAATCTCTTGCAGTGTGTACTTGTAGCTACAGCTGGTAGTCAGTTTTGGTGTAGAGGGGTTACTCTTAGTTTCATAGTCATGCTGTTCACACTTACAGCAGTGGCCAGGAAGAAGCTCTTAGGATCTGTGTTTTTGCAGACAGGGAAATTATAGTTAGAGATTCTCTGAGAAAGGACATGGATAAATCTGTAAAAGGAAAAACATGGCTAATAAACACAGTTCTGTCAGAGGCAGATGTGTTCAAGACTAACTGGAGGAACAGCATCAGAGAAATGTGTGAAGCCAGAGCAATGGATGAGCATGTTAACCTATTTTGGAGAAGATCATGCTTTTGTCTAATCAGCAGCATGATTTTTATTAATTAATTTATTTATTTTCATGAAATGCAGACTGAAAATATCAGGAGGATAAGACTTTGGAGAATATTCCAAATATGTCCTAGCTTGAACATAGCAATAATGCAGGGACCCACCCTTGGTGTCTTCCCTCTTCCTTCTCTATGTCTAGCTGGTGTCAGTGCTGGCTCTAGTTTTGGTCAGCAACTGAGGCTGTCTCGGGACTGGCTCAAGGGAGAGATCCTATTGTGATGGAGGTGGTCACCGAGTGACTGGCTTGGAAATGTCAGTTGAGAACAACACATTTCAGTTTTGCTGATTTTTTTTTTTTTTCAAAAATAAAAATGAGGTGTAGCAGGATGTCCTATTCCCTATTCCTCTCTCAAGAGGAAATCAGTGGAAATCTTTTTTTGCTTGATTTTAGCTAGCTTTGAAAGAGTAAAGGAGGACATATACTTATTTTCTCTCTTAAAATCACCCTCCTGCAAAGCTGATGTCATCTATCTCAATCTATCTGTAATTTAGCCTGCAGCTCATTTTTTATGTAGATATAGTCTCTTTCATTTTTTTTGGTTTACTATTTACTTCTCTCTCTCTCTCTCTCTCTCTCTTTTTTTTTTTTTTTTAGTTGTTGTTGTTTGTATCCACTTCAATCATAGCTTACAGTTTAAAACATTTTTTTTTCTCTTCTGTTAAAAAAAAAAAAAAAAAAAAAAAAAAAAAGAAACAAAAACCCAACAGAATGACAGCTGTGGCATGCTGGTCTGAAGGCTGCAGAGGTCCTCAGTTGGTCCTCAGCCCTGCTGCTGAGCTTGCAAACTCATGCTGCTGGCACCCAACATGGGGTGGGCAGCTGCTTGCTGAGGTCTCTAGTTCAGCTGGTAGCAACTCTCCAGAAACTGCACCTGGTGGTGATGCCTTTGGGTTAGCATGATCTCATGGCTGTCAGTCTTGCCAATTATGCTTAATTGGTGAGGGTATGGAGCTGCACAGGAGGCCACAGATGCAGCAACATGATCCAGGTTTTGAACTAGAAACAGTAGATCCCATATGTTCTCATACTAACAGGTTGCCTTCTGCAACTCTTCCACCATGTCTGGTTTTCAGGTTCAGAGTGATTTCTGATACTGTGAATGTCCCAATGCATCTGGTGCAATTATTTCTCTTGCTTTTCAACTGTTTTTGGTTTACTACTGTGGCTTTGCATTTACTTTTCCTGTATTTCATACTTTTCAACACAAATATCTCCTTATTTTTTATTTTATTTATCTAAGGATTTTTTTGGTCATTCATATTCCTATTTTATTTATCTCAATTTATGTTAAGACCATTTTCCTGTTTGCAACATCCGTTTATTTGTAGCATACCATGACCAGTCTGCTGTGAGTAGTACTAGAATGATTTATTTTGTGACCAGAACTGCAATTTACCTCCTTCCAGTTCCTAAATTAGCTGCCATCTTTAATAAAGTCAAATGTTTTACAGCACAAAAATAAAACATCTTCACATCTATTCACCTCTGGGTTATCCTCAGTCTTTTCCCTGCAGTTGCTTTCCTGGCCATAGAGCTCCCAAGGAAACACTGCCCCCCGATGTTGCAGACAGTATGAGTTTTGCTAGCCCAAATCCAAACTCAGCAGTTGAGCTCAGCGAGATTTTTATTATTATTGTTATTATTTTGGTTGTTTGGAGCACAGATGTTGAAATAGCCTGAGCATTTTTCAAAGCTGGCTCCTGTCATGTGGCAGCTGACATTACCCTCACTGGAGCACAGTCAGAGCAGTGAAGATCTCCAGGGAGAAAACTGCTTTCTGGGGAGCACCTGTCCACATCAGCATCCTATGCCAGTGAGAAGCACCTTACATGGGACTGGAGCAGGAGCAGAAAGAGGTGAACTAGAGCAGCCCTTCACTGCTCTCATCACATGCTTAAATGCAGCCATGCGACTGACAGGGATTTTTCTTCCTTTCAAAGGGCAATTAAGCCTTTGTTCTTTTGTTCTTGCTCATGCTAGCCTGGTGGAAGTGGAGAAAATAGTAGCAAAACAGTTATTTTTCTGTATATTCATTACATTCTCATGAAATCAAAGCTACTCACAGGCCCGAACTGCCTGTAGGTTACTGCAGGCTATTGCGAGGTTATTGTGCTCAGACTGACACCGTATCTCAGTACACAGTTCTCTCATGGGAGCAGTGCAACAGCACCCACACAGAGGTGCCTATCTGCAGCACTTATTCTACTCTCCCCTCTAAAAGGCAGAGCTGAAAACGTGGGAGTGGACATTGAGCAGCCTCATGAATAAAGTGGGGATTAAGGATCCCTGGGCTGCTTGATAGGATTCCTGTGAATGTGAGTTCAGTGCCATCCTCATGATGCATGTGTGTGGTAAGCATACCATCCTGGGAAAGTTGAGTTGTCTTTACTTGGATAGCATGCCCTATTCAGGGAAACATACTTTTATATATCCCAGTGCCTACACAGGAGAAGGTGCTGCTTCTGGAAGGGCTGGTGCCCCTTATGGTACCCCATCTGTGCTGTATTTCAGGGGCTGCCGAGTGCTTCGGAACAATTTCAAATGGGAAGTCATTATTGTTTTCCAGGCATTACTAGGAGAATGAGAGAAGCACCTGGTTCTTACTATATAACAAACAGTGATACATACTGCAGGCTGGGTGCCATAGTTTCACAGGCTTTGCTCTGCAGCTGAGAGACATCTTTTAATAGAACACGTTTTTACAGTTCCCTGGAGTCCTGCTGTTCACTTCTTCAATTTGTTTTTGTCTCTCATTTCTCTCTCTTTTTCTTTTATTGTCTCAAGACCTACTTAAAAAAAGAGCAGAGTTTTTGTTGGTTTCCTTTCTAGAACAAGCTGACATACACATTTAATGCTGTATACCAAGACATTCTCCTGCACAGATACTCTTATTCTTTGAGTCTCTTTTGGTTCATTATGTGTTGTTTGGAAGGAGGTCTGAAGTAAGGTAAAATAATCCCCTAACTGTCATCCCACAATGCAGGTGTTGACACTGAGGAATTCACCAGCACATGTAGCCCATCCCTACTGGCAATGTTTTGCTGGGCTATCCAATGTTTGGGGTCCCTTTTTCCTCCATCATGTAGCAGCGCACAATGAAATAATTCCTGTAGCCATTCCAGGTGGCATTTTCAAGCCTTAGATTGTGTTCTTCAGGGAGGTGGGTTCTTCCCCTCTCCTGTCACTGATGTTGAAAGTCTCTGCCTTGCATGTTTCTGCATGGCTAAACTAGCAGGTCCCTCTACACACAAGCAGGGCTAGCCAGCCCCAACATCCCTGCCTGTTTCTGCACTCCTTGGACAGAGGTAATTTTTGATTTGGCAAAGCATTAAATTTTCTGACTTAGAAATCTATGAAGAAATTGGAGTGTCAGCAGGTAATTTTATAGCTCTTGGGTTTCTTTCTGTAGCTGTAAATAGCAGAAGAGGCAGACCAGAATTTGTCCCCTCTGAGGATTCTGAATGCTCAAGTGATAAAAGTCAAGGCTATAAAACCTACCTGTATGTATTATCAGCTAATACTGAAAAACAGATTAAACAAGTATGTTTTAATTAAAACAGAAATCTAACAAGCAGAGCCCTGTGGACAAAATGTGGTATTGTACATTGACTAGGAAGGCCTGCAGAAATCTTTACTTTTTATAACTTCAGTGACAGGATGACTTGTGAGTGATATTTATTAAAACAGTGATCTTCTAGATGCTCTGTCCCAGAACAGTAAATCAACCAGTGTATCAATTTATCACATTTCTGAGAATCGACTGACAAGTTAAGAACAGGGGTACCTTACTTTCCCTGTAATGGAGAAATAAATATTCTAATAGGTCTTGAAAAGTCTTGACTAATTTTAATGTATTGAACCAATTGCTTTTAGGTCACCTCCTCTGCATATGAAAACAGTTGGACTGTGCCACTGTGTTCATTTGACACATCATCTGTATCATTTTCCTTTCATGCCTGCAAACAGGAAAGTACCAAAAGTGCTGACAGTATCTGACTTGATCAAAGAGCAAGAACACAGCAGGCCCACACAGCCCATTGATGGAGGGGAGGCCGCTGTGGGGAAGAACTGCATCAGGAGGACCACAGGCAGCCCTTGTGCACACAGGAAATGTATTGGCCATGTAAATCTTAGGCATGATCCCTGTTGACTCTCACCTACATCAGGAAGCAGCTGATGTCATGATCCTTTCTTGCCCTCCCTTGCACCCTAACACTTACTGAGAGCTTTTCCCAACAAGACAAATCTCCTGACTAAATTCCACAAACCTTATTAGGATGAATGTTACTAATGTGTTACTAATGAGAAAATTATCCAGAGAAGGAAGATTATGTGTTGGGTTTGTCTGAGCCACAGTGAAAACCAAGGTCACAGCTGAAATAAAAATATAGTATCAGTTTACATGCCACCTTCATCAGCGTGGAACACAGTAACCTCAGCAACTGAAAGCAAGCCAAACACCTGGTTATGGAGTGTGCTCTTCTGTGTTCCTGTGCTACCCTGCAGAGTAGATGCAGGAAAGCCTCACTAAGTAATTGGTCCAGGGCCACAGAAATAGTCTTCACACATTTTGTCTTGGAAAGTGTGGTCATATGAGACCAGATATTTTTAGTGGTGTCATTGTAGGTGGAGGCTGTGTGCAAGTATTGTGAGCAGCAATTCCAGCTCTGCTGGTGACACAGCAGCTCTGGTAGAGGAAAAGGATAAACTATAATTTTCTCTCTGGCCATTCTCTTTGTAACAGACATTACAGAATAGATCAGTGCTCTTATTTGCTGTTTACTAAAAAGCTGAGTTTAAACAAATTTTTTTTTTTTTTTTTTTTTTTTTTTTTAACAGGGCTCTGAACCGCTTGAATATTCTCAACAGCCTGTGTTGGGTTGGCTCCCTGTCTGTCCAGGACTTCTGCATAGGGCACTAGGAATATCTGAGACCTCTGCCAGGGAAACTGGCAATGAGCACTGAAAGATCCTGCTGTCCTATTGCGATGCTTTGTTTAAAACTGTTCTGTAATGGTCTTCATCATATGGAGATCCTCATCTGGGAGCTATTAGAACATGATGCTCCCCAGCATTGTCCTGGTTTTACGACAGAGAAATGATACACAGCTGAGAGGCACTGCTCAGGCTGTGTCCTGTTCCCAGTGTTGTTGTCCTTGGTGCCAATTTTAGTCTTTTGCAGTGCTCAAAACAAACAAACAAACAAAACGGTTATGAAACCAACAGGAAGATTGAGTTTACTATTTCCAATACTACAATGGATAACTTTTCCCTTCAGAAAGAAACCTGAAGGAAAGAATGGCTTAATTAAGGTATACCAATTATTTGAGGCAATACCAGTTTTAGTCACGGAACCTTTGGAAGGCATCATAGTAGGTGTTACATGATTTCTTATATTATCACGTTATGGTCTCAGTCCTAGCTGGCAGGTTGAAGGAACCATAAACCCTACCTTAGTATGAATGTAGGTCTAGCTTGAGCCACGACCCAATTTGGTTTTGCAGATCTATGTAGCCATAGTCATATTTGTTGAGAAAACTGCTTTTGAGCTGTGAGAAAGTATGTGGGCTGAAGCCATACAAGATGAGGGTAATAAAGCATTAACAAGTGGTTTTTATTTTTATTGTTATATATATATATATATATATATTTTTTTTTTAAAGATGTCCTGTCTATGAGAGTAACAATAATTCTTGGAAATACTTGCAGCAATGAAATAATTTCACTGATAATGTTGTGCACCTCATTTTAACTCTGAAGTTATCTGACTTCATGGATTTCATGGTCATTGGATCTTCTGCTGCTTGCTAGGTTGAATAAATCAGGATCACTGCCTACCTGCAAGGTTGAAGAAAGCTATATTTGTACTTATTTGCCTCTACAGAAATATATGCAGACCTATGATCATTATTCTCCTACTGCCTGATGAAACTTAAATTTGAGCTCCTCAACAGTATCTGCATTATGTATTGTAGTCCTTTAACAACTCAAGATAGCTTTTTCTCAGCCATTTACTTTTTCAAAAGCTTTCTTGAAATGTGGGCAGCCAAGTATCTTGTAGTATTCCTAAATCATTTGTACCAGTACTAAATACAGATTTAATAAAATATAAACCATAATTGTCTGGATTTTATCCTAACAGAAGGTTATATTTTAATTACATCAATTCATGAAGAAGTTTTTATTTCCTTCCTTCTTCATAGGGCTTATTAAATCATTTCATACACTGACAGTCTAATATTCTTACAGATCTCAAATGTCACATCAACTTTAATGGGTGTGTTTACATTGCAGCACTGTTCCACAGACTACACCTCAAAACATGATCAAAACCTTATAAAGTGAAAATGTAGTCAGTTACTGTAAGCAGGCTTCTTTTTGCTACCAGCTAACCGAGTCAGTTGAACGATAACTTGGATTGTGCAGTGCAACCACAGCAGCCACACTAGTATAGGCAAAAATCACAGGGCAGAAAGCAGCCTGTGCTTCAGCACAAGCAATTTTATACTCTTATAGTATGTATGGGAAATTCTGTCTGATAACTTATAAATATATTTTTATTTTGTTCTTTTGATTTTCCACTTGGTGGATGTTTGGCTATTACTTTTGGCTAGTCAAACAGTTTTGCATGCTCTCCCTTTCCCATGTAATGTGACCATCCATGTAAAACAGAATTTATGGTGCAAGAGTCAGCTGTGCAAGTCTGTTGAGATAATCAAAAATGGGAAAAATTTTCAGCTGTCAAAAACAGTTGACAACAATTGTCTAAATGGGTAAATTGCAATTATTTTGGTAATTGTTATTAGTTTAGCCTAGAGCAATGCAGATGTTTTGCTGTCATGAAAAACAGATACTTGGAGATGGGAACAATGGGCTCAAATTAATTGTCATTTCAAGTGAAAAACATCCTTGGGAAACATATCAAACATTTAACTAATGTCACGGAACAAATAATGAAATCCCTTATTCCAATGTTACTGCTACTACATATGCTGTAGATCTAATGTAATGATATTATATTTTCATCATCCTGTTACTACCTTTCTACTTGCTCCCAAAAAATGGCTTTTCATTGTTTTATGTTCTGATTAGCTGGACATTTAACAGACCTGGAGGAGAGGACAAACTAATCAGGTATTGTAAACTCCAGATTCCACCCTGAGCCACAATACTCATACTTTGATCCCTTGCATATGTCAGCAGGCAGCAGGACAGTAATGCTTCCAATTTCCTTTCCTTGTTAATCATGGCTGCAAGCATGGGATCTAATCTTTGTGGCAGTAATTCCATTCAAAGCAGGAAATTTTCCAAATTAGTAAGTTTCTTATGAAATCTCTCCTTTAGTGAGAGTATGCCAGCAACGCTTAATGAATTGACATGTAAGGAGAACACATTTTATGTGTGACAGGGCTGAAGAAAATATGAATTGCTGGTTCAGATGGTTATAGCTGTGTGTCAATTCCGCTGATTCATGAGACAACCTCCAGCCAATAGGTCTTTGTTTCACAGAGGCAGGCTTGTGTAAGTTCATAAAGAATTAATCACTAATGATTTTACATTAAAAAAAAAAAAAAAAAAAAAAAGAAGAAGAACAAAGAAGTCTAGTAGTCAGTGGGAAATTACATTTACAGGCACCCACACTTTTTCCTATGCTTTTTCCTATTCCAGTTTCTGATTTAAATTTTTTTTTTTTTTTTTTTTTTTTTTTGTGCTCCTAAGAGACTGTTATAACACTACAGTGCTTCTGTCTGTTAATGTTCTTCAAAAGGTGCTGGGATAATTTCTTCTCTTTGTTACAAACTAGAGGGAAGTTACATCAATGAAAATATAGGAGCACCAGTTATGATTTTATCTCATCCTCTACTCCTGTCTGTGTAGAGTCTTCCGAACAAGCTTTTCTGGTGGAAGGCTCCATTGCCATTGCAGTCCCACATTGTGTTCTTTTGGCAACGTTAGTTTTTTGGCCACAGCTGAAACTCAGCTGTGGTATGAAATGTAGAAGAACTCGTGACAAATTCACTTTTAACAATAGAGTTTGTATATATTAAGTCTTGCTTGGTCCTGGTGCCCAAGGTGCAAAAGATAAATAACAGGGAAGATGAAACATGGTGAAATACAGATGAAATAACAGTAGGTGGGATCCATGCCTTGCTAATGTATCCTTGGTACAGAGCCAGAGCTACACTGTGATACAGAATCAGTGAGTAAAAATAAAACCTAGATGCCACAACATCCTCATGATCAATGTGCTCCTTTTCAAGAGCTAGCTTTTTCTACAATAGAAGTAATGATTCAATTTCTGTAACACCAAACCATGAGCTGTCTACTAAACAAAATTAAGCCAAGGAATGAGAGAAATCTAATTATCACACATATAAATCTTGTTTTCAATAGTCCAGATCTGGAAGTTCAATTTTAAGTGCAAATAGCTGTAGCTGTAGGTCTAATTTAGTGATAATGCAAGCTACTTAAAAAACAAAAACAAACCAACAAAACAGAGCAGATGAGTCATGCTCCTTAGTGTATGAAGTTACATTTAATTTTATATTGAAATTATTGCATTATAATCACATTAAATTATTTTGCTTTAGCCAAAAAATACAAGTCTTCTGAGCTATTTTATACAAGTTATTAAGCAACAGTGGTTGGAAACTACAGAAATGTGAGGAATCATTTCCAGTTTTTGCAGCTTTCCTAGTGCTAATAACAGAGGTAATATAATGACTACTCCAGCTTATTTTAAAACTTGATCATGTTGCAAGTGATTTCATAACTCAAAAGGTAAAAAAAAAAAAAAAAAGGTTTCTGTAGGTCTCAAACATCTGAGTGACTAGATGTGTGTGGTACGTATGGAACTTCTTATGGGAATGAGTTTAGTATGGGTGTAACAAGGCACTAAGTCTTTCATATCCAATGAGGACAAAAGCTCATTTTGTAATAATTTATTTTGTAATCAAAAGTATTCAATGCACGGTTCAAAACCACTGTGTTGTACAAAGCAGAATATTTCAGTTATGATACAGATAGGAGGCTTTGATGTAGGAAGAGAAACTTCAGTCACTGCAAGGTAGAAGCTTCACAGTTTTAAAAATATGGTAATGGAATAATTGAACTGATGCGTTGCAAGCACTAGCCCTCAAACTATGTTTCTGGAAGCAGGGCAGAGAAGTCAACATATGTTTCACTGTGTGTTGCTAGTATTTAGGCAGATGGGTCTCTTGTGCTTATACAGGTCTAAGTTATTCATTGCTTAATGCACATCCCCTTGTCATTTTGATTTATCAGTAGTGATAGTTTATTATGCATGGTTACTTACAGAACTCAGTTTGAAAAACTAAGGCAAAGAGAATTAAAGCATAGTAATTCAGAAGGTGTCATGTCAGTTTTTCCTTGAAGTGGTCTTCACCCACTGATCTTTTCTTTCCTCCTTAACTAGTGATTTTAACAAAAACCTAAACTTTTTTATTATTATTATTATTCTTTGTGAAAAATGCATAATTGTGTCCAGAGGAGGAAAGCATTCACATTAACTTGGCTCTTAGAGCTTACCAGTTTAGAAGATTAACTCTGTATTATGGGTTTTTGGCCCCACTTAAATGAATGCTGAAATCAATACTAAAATTGCATCCACTGAGTGTGATTAATAAAAAACTAGCAAAGTACATCAACAGTGGTGTTCCTCTTACGTTGAAACATAGAAGGTTGAAGATGTTAATGCCCAGAAACAAGAAATAAATGCAGTTCTTTCAAGATGCATGGGAGAAGATAATCTTCTAGGTGTATTATAAAGTAATCTATAATTGCCATTGGTTCAATTACAGGAAGCTTTG
The DNA here is from genome assembly GCA_011075105.1 of Heteronetta atricapilla. NCBI lineage: Eukaryota > Metazoa > Chordata > Aves > Anseriformes > Anatidae > Heteronetta > Heteronetta atricapilla. The sequence goes on along the minus strand of CM021731.1, from coordinate 76,303,160 downwards.
TGTTAATCCTCTTGCTCTTTGTCCAGGAACTATTCATCTAAAATCTGTGAAGAATCATATTCAAAAAGTGCAATTCTTGTGTCACTGGCATTTCCTGGGCTGCTCATTATACAGTGTTTGGAAACCTGAGGAAAAAGAACATTGCTGAATATCCACAGGCATGTTTTACCACACTGCTGCTGCTGGAACTGTCTCAGCAAATGACAATTGTAACAAACAGAAGATGCACAACAGAAAGTGTCAGAACTAGACCTGACAAACCAAAGCTGGAGAAAGAACAACGTCAGAGGGACAAGCAGGAATGGCAAATGCATGCATAGGTATTTAAGAAGCAAGTTTATTTTCAAACAGAAACACTATAAACAGGACTGATATATGCCTGGCTTACACCACTGTCCCACATATTTCAATCCAGCTCCAAGATCTAGTTTTTCTAGTTTTCCTTTTTCTTAAACAAAAAGCTGTGATCTGCAAATGGTAATATCTTCTAGCCTTACAATGTTTTTCGCCTACTCTGATATTATAATGGGGAAAATAATGTCTGAGTCCAGCCAAACAGCATATGTTCAGCTAGCTCTTGCCCTCCAGATGATATTCAGGACTCTTTTGGAATGGATAAGCTTTAATGGATTTTGCTACTTTCTGCAGTGATTTCATACTAATTGTTAGTTTCTTTGACTCATTCCCCCCCCCCCCCCCCTTTCTAATCAAACTTCTCTGGCTTTTACTTTTAGCTATCAGTTCTTACTCTGCCTTTGCTAAGCAACTTTAATAAGACTAAGAGGACATTGTCTGAGATGAATGCAACATCTAGAAGACTCCCTCCTTCTCCAGCATTCAGTTCTGAACTAATTCACTGATTGCTTCAAGGTTTAACTCTATTATATATGGGTCTAATACCAAACAAAACAAAACAAAACAAAACAAAACAAAAGTAAGTATGGTTGAATTCATATCACTAAACCTCTCAATTTTGGGGAATATAATGTATAAAAGACTGTTGGCAGGTCTACATGTCTCTCTCTCTTTTTTTTTTTTTTTTTTTTTTTTTAATTTAAAAGAAATATTGAGAGAAATGTTGGGGAAATGTGAATTTTATCAATAATATTACCTATAAAGGAACAGTGGTTTTGGAAGAGAGTGGAGAGCCAGAAAAATACGGTCTTCGTTTTCCAGTAGGTAAGATGGATTTTGTATGTGTGAAATTGATGAAGAATCACAAGTCAGAAGAAAGTGAATGACAAGTTCAGAAAAAAAAGTTTGTTCTATCTATATAAATCTGCTATATAATCCCCATCTATGTCATCTTGTTAATAAAAAATTCTTATAACAGCTGAATGGCAAATGAACATTCTGAGATGGAGAAAATCGATTTGTCCTATACATATTTTGGACTAGATCCAAAAAGAGATTTGATCACTGCACTGAACTTGTGCTGGCCCCATTTACTCTCAGCATACCCAGTGCTACTTACATGTGAATATTAAGTAGCTCTGAAGCACTTGGGTACCTTAGTTCACACTACTAAGCAGTAAAAGCGTCTCTCAGTTTTTACTGTCATTACTCACATTTGTCGTGCAGTGCCCTGCCTCTTCCCAAATCCCTAGGGAGTGCTGGCATGCTCCCAGCCACTGCACTGCATAGAACTTGCCTGCGCTTTCCCCAAAGCAGCAGCAGCAGCAGCCCTGGCAAAAACACTGCCACACACACTTACAGAAGAGATTTTTGGGTCTGCTAAGTACAGGCAAGAATAACTGTCCCAGGGGACACACAAGTAATAACACTCTGCTTCTTGCTGCCTTCAAGGCTTACCCACGCTTATTTCCATCATCTTTCTAGGAAACAGTAGCAACCACAGATATGAGATCAATACAACAGGAAAATTCCAAACCAAAGCCAAAAGACCTTCCTCAGACCATATCTGCTGTCACATCTCACTGCCATGAGCATTAGCAGCTGGTTGTGGTAAGGTGGCAATGCTAACAGCAGCAGCAGGGAGGCAGGAGGGCACGAGAGGAGGGAGGGGATGGCTAAGTATAGACAAAGACAAGAATAACATTGCCTCCCTCTCCCCTTGAAAAGTTGCAAAAACTTTTATATCACCTTGAAGAAGGTCTTCCAACCTTACAGAATTCGCAGTCCCTGGGGAAGGTGGATGCAGCTAACAGGCTACTCACCTAAAGCAGCACAGCTGTCCAGCATCTCTTTGCAGCATGCATCAAAATAATCCATTTTAATGACCAACCATCAGGCACTTCCCTAATAAAGATGAGAGAGGAAGGTATGCAAGGTGGGAAACAAATCACTACAGGTGCCCAATGAGGATGTGAAGGACAGTAGCATAAGTTCACTTCATATTGCTAATTGCTTTGCCAATAATGTCTATGTTTGAATCCTGCACAAAAAGATCAGTTTATACAAATGTGCAGTAATCATTGAGAAATCTCAAAGATCACTGGTCAGTGTAAGCTTTTGAAAAAACATGGGTATTATTAGAAAAGGAACCTGAAGGTACCATCTGGTCCTTTCTCATATGCCAAAATCAGATCAAGTCTGATCTGAGCTATATCAAAAAATATGTAGGCAATTTTTCTTTTCCACGGTCACCTCTGTCAAGTCTATTTCAGTGGTTTACTGTCTTCATGATTAGAAAGCCTTTTGCCTTTTTTTTTTTTTTTTAATATTTGTAATGACTACCATAAATCTCCCTTACTGTAATGCAGGCACATTACTTCTTAAAACTGATGAGCTCTAAACTTGGAGAACCAATTATCCTCATTTGCTGCAGTTGTCTTTTTTTGTGTGTTTGAACACTGTCATTGCATCTCCATTCAGTTGGCTCTTCTTTGACTGAACAGTCCTGATTCCTGCCTGGAAAATGCTGAATTTTAAAATACTTTTGTTGGCAGGGATCAAACTCCAAGAGACTTTCATGACTGAGATGCACCTTCCCCTCTATAATCCTCAGTGAGTTCCAGTTATCTCTGTGATTTGAATAGGTCCTTTTACTCCCCATTTAAAAGGAGTACTCTCCTTTGCACTCTCATTTTATGTTATGCTATGTTGTATTATGTTATGCTATTTATGTTTGCACTCACTAACTCTTTGAGCAATTTCTTGTCAGTTCTGCATGCCATTTTTGACACTTCACACACAGGGCTGCAATTTCCTGCCTGCTCTAGGAGCACAAATGCAATGGAGATGCCTCAAAGGCAAATTGGATTTCTGAATTTAAAAATTGCTGTCAATGTCCCTTTTCTAAGAGGTGCATTGTGAAACCAGTGCCAGTAAATACTATGTTATTTCTGTAAAAATAGTCAGATTAATTTTCATTACAAGTAGAGTCCATGGATAGATTTGTTTATTTTTGTATAAAAGGCCTCAGTTCACTTACAAATGAAGTTCAATCCCATTTTGTCAGTGTATTGCAGGCTAGTAAAATCTGAGCAGAGTGGCAGTAAATTCTCTCTAATATATGCATATTTATTTAGCTTTAAGTAGCTTCATGGTTCCTGGTTTCATAACCTCCCTTAGCTGCTTATTCTAATGGTTATAATTTTTTTTTCTCTCGTTTAATCTAAATTTTCCCAACTGCAGTTTAAGCTCATTACTACTTGATCTATCTTCAGTACTAATGAGAAAATGTTTTACCCTGGTCCTCTTTAAAGCACATTTTTGTCCATTAGGAAAATATTACTGTCTCTTCTCAGTCTTTGCTCTCCTTTGCTGAAAACCCTCAGTCCTCAACAATGCTGGGCCTTTTCTAGGTCCTTTGTTTCTTTCTGTGAAGTCTTTAAATTTTGTCCCTTAAAGCAAAGCACCCAGACTGTAATGCAGTACTGCTGTTTGGGGGCCAGCTACCACCATGGAGAAGTATCTTGTCGCCTGGTCTATCAGCACCGCTCCTCCAGGCAGCACAGCAGAGCTCTCATAACTTGTGTGACAATGCCAACTTGCCCGGAGTTATCCACTGGGTTAATAAGATCCTACTGTGTTACCATTTGCCATCCGTTGGCCAGGAACTGACTGCAATATGACTGTTTTTGATATGAGTATTGGTTGTTTTGTTGTTTCACCAGTTTTAGATTTCTGAGGCTGAAAGAACAGATTTTGTCCAGCTGGAGCAGGTAAATCCACCTATCTTTAATCCCTTGAATAAAGGTGATCTGGGACCTGTGAAATACCCATTCCACCTCTGTGCTCCTCCTTGGGACATAAAGGACATTGTGGTGACCCGCTGGCTGGCTGTAGGAATTTCCTGAAAACCTGGTGTAGGACCCTCCAGGCAGTAGGTGGGGGGACATGAGAGGTGAGATCTTGGGGCAGAGCCCAGAAGCAACTGAGGAAGCAGACCTGTGGTGACTAGTATGGTTTGCATCATCAGAATAGTTGAATAGAATCACCTACCATGTCTTTCAAGACTGTCAAAATGACGTGAGAGGCCATTACAGGGCAGCCTGCAGCTGGGAGAGCTTTGCATTGTCTCAAGGGGAGTGAAGTGGGATAAGAACCCAGCAGTTTTGCAATGCCACACTGTGGGCTACATTTCCATCTGGCATCACTCAGTTTTTATCTTCAGATATTTACAATGGCTGAAGATTTGGACAATGTATATACCTGTTTGTGCATGTACAAATGCATTAGGTTCACATAAGACGTCTTAAGAGTGATGCTTAAGGCCTCTCTTTTATAATACCCTCATTTCAAATGAATTTATTATCTTGTTGGATTGTTATCTTTACAGCAGTGGTTACTAAAAAGTGGCAGTATGCTAAACTGCTAAGAGATTCCATGGTGCTGTACCCTCTTGATATCCTGGCTCAGCCTTGGAATCCTGGCATATTATTTCTGTGTACAATTTACAACTCATCATGCTTTGTCCTTTGGGAAAGGACTGCCATTAAAATCAGAGAAGAGGCAATGCAATTTATTTATTTTCCATTCTTGGTAATGGCTCAGTTTTAGTTAATGAATTGGAAAAATACATGAAATTAATGGGGTGAGGTGTAGTCTAACTGTAAGGCAGGGCATGCGCTTCTGCTGGCCCTGTTCTTTCTGCACAGGTAAAGGTCAGGGACTTGCTGACTCTGGGCAGATTATGCTTTGTAATTCTTGTTCCCAGCTGAAAAATAGCACCATCAGTCCCATGATTTGTGGGACTGGAAGAGATATTCAAAGCAATTGGGCCTTTAACATCCATTGCACAATAACAGGTGCCTATTTCACTTTTGCCCTTCAAAAAAACCTCTCCTAATTACTATTTTACTGCCTGGTAATCCAGGGATAAAGATTCTGTTTATTAAAGGATAAGCAAACATTAGGAATCCTAACTCTATGAGCTGCCGGGCAGCCAAGGGTGAACAGTTTTGGATGGGGACACCAGATCTGCTTCTATTTGCAGCTCTGCTAGCAGTGCAGCGGTGCCCCTATAGGGCATCGAGCAAGCCACATTCCCTTCCTGCTGCCATCTAGGGGGTAGGAAACTGACAAAGTAACATCTGATGCCCATGTTGTGACCTCTCTGAGGTCAATAGGTAACAAAGACATTTAAAATTTTTGTGGCCATTGTCATTAGTCATTTTCTTCAGCACAGTGGGATTGTACTGAATTTTGCAATAATTTTATCAACTGCTGGCTTTGCTAAAGTTTACTGTGTCAATTCAAGTGTTTTAAAAATAAAACTTCTGGGTATTGCTCGTTTTGGCAGTGGCTAAACAGAAGTAGAGAAAAAATAGGACAGTGTTCTTTAACAAACATTAGCCCCTTTAATAAAATTGAACCTACCTGTCCTACTTAGAGTATGTGGTTAGCTTGGGAACATGGCTGCAGCTGTGACATGCAGAGTTAGGTGAGTTAAGGCTCACAGGGGAAGTGATTGCCTCTAGTCAGAGATGATCCAGTATGAATCTGGGAAGCAATGGTGCCAGCAGAGTGTCTGCCTTAGCAAGTAGTATGCTGTGTAGTCTATGTTTCTCTCACAAGATTTCATTATGCTGCTTCCCTGGCTTTATGGCTCTTCTCAAGTATGGATCCTAGTGGACAGAGATCTGTTTCATGAAAAAAATGAAAAAGAAATGAAGAAATTTCTTTGGGAGGCTTGGCTGAGAAATGAGACTCTTAGCAGACATAGTATGTCTTCCAGAAACAGCCCTGTGAGACTATTTTGAAGTACTTAAACAAGATTGCCTGTGGAAACTAATAGTGTACCTGAATCAAATAACAAAATGGTTTGTTTTGTATCCACTCTCTCCCTCCACTTTATCCTTATAAATACTCAATGTGCAGGAACAATATACCCATAACTGGGACACAAGTTGAAACAAAAACCCTTCCAGATTGGAAAAAAAAAAAATGGGGTGGAGACTCATCAATATCTGAAGGCAGAAAATGTCTTTACCAGAACCTCTAACCAGGTTTTGAAGTGCCCCTGTGACTGATGATACTGTTTTCATTTGTGTGTTGTGTGCTGTATGTTACAGCCTTTTTAAAGGCTTCAGGGGCATGCCCTAGAAGTAGGGATGGTCTGTGTTGTGATTTAATCCGTCAGGCAGCTGAGCGCCACATAGCTGTTCACTCACTCCCCCCATTGGCATGGGGCAGAAAATCAGAAAAAAAAAAAAAAGTAAAAAACATGGTTGAGATAAAGACAGTTTAATAGAATAGAAAAGGAGTGGAATATTAATGATTACGCTGATTAAAAAATATACAAAACAAGTGACGCACAATACAGTTGATCACCACCTGCCAACCAATGCCCATCCCATCCCCAGGCAGTGGCAGACACCCTCCAACGTGGCCAACTCTCCCTAGTTTTGTTGCTGAGCACGATGCCTGCTGGTGTCCTTCTGGCCAGTTGGGTCACCTGTGCTGGCTGTGCCCCCTGCCAGCTCCTGGTTCACCCCCAGCCTCCCTGCTGGCACAGCAATGTGAGGAGCTGAAAAGGCCTTGGCTTTGTGTGAGCCCTGCTCTGCAGCAGCTGAAACATCCCCCTGTTATCAGCACTGTTTTCATCACAAATCCAAAACATAACACCGTAACAGCTGCTAGGAAAAAACAAAAAGAAAAGTTTATCTCAGATGAAACCAGGATACTTTGACTTACCTGCTGACTCTGATTTTTTCTCTGTTTTAAAAGTTAAGTTTCTAACATTTATTTGAATATATTTTGGCTTGAGTTTCAAGGCCTTTTGACCTTTTTTTTTGGAGAGCTTATTCTAGAGTAAGTTCAACATGAAACTGATTTAAAGTATGTCAGAGCCCCACAGACAACCTTCCCCCAATCTGTCCTCCTCCCCTTCTTAAAGTGTTATTGTTCTGTTATTGTACTGTCTTCTAAGGCATTAACTGATGAGCGAAAACACTGCTGAAACTCCATCTGTTGTCATTTAGCAATGTCTAATAAACAGGAGGTGAAAAAGAAGATGGTGTGAAATACTGCTTGCATTTAGTATGATAATTGCAAGTGGGAGTCTGATCTTGCTTCCTTTAAGTCAATGAGTAAGATATGATTAACTTAACTTAGACCCAATACTATTTTTATTTACTCAATTGGCTTCTTCTAGATAGCTTCTCATGAAGCACTTCTGGGAAGAGCATTTAGAAATATCTTCAGCTCTGTAGAAATTACTTTTCTGTTCCCTGGTGGCTCTGTTTTTGACAGAAGCAAGAAACAGACGTGGGAGCTGGCACTCAGAAGTTGTGGGAAGAGCTGAATAACATCTATCTAAGGGTGACAGATTTTGGTTAAGTTTTGCTTAAAGACAGATCTTATCTAGATCAAAAGAGATCAGAATCTGAGGTCTGATCCACCTCCAAAGGCCTAAAAGAGGAGACTCTGAGAACAGCCATGCCCTGCTGTTTGCATGGGGAAAAATTTGACCTGTGTTTATCAGCAAAATGTCTTTTGTATGTCAAGGTTATTGCAGTACACAAAAGAAAATGAATCGCATAAAACCTGCAGTCCTTCCTGCCTTTTCCAAACTACATTATAAGAATGTCTGGGCAGCAGAAAATATCTCAACTCCATTGTATTTTCAGAGGTCGTAACGTGTTCTTAACAGCCTAGCAAGATATTTTATCATTGACTCATTTATTATTTAACACTGATGTTTTATCATTGTAATACTTTTCTTTAGACTTCACACCTGAAAGAGAAAAAGCATCCAAAAGTATGTGGTATCTGGAAATAAGAAAGTACTGCCTGAAATTGGAAAATCCAGAAATAGAAAATGACATTAATTATGGTACTGATTAAATTATTAGGAAGGTATAGGCCATGTTAGCAACGAATGTGCAGAGATTTTTTTTTTTTTTTTTTTTTTTTTTTTTTGAGAAACAGTTATATAGAATATTTTGAAATCTGTTTATCTTTACTTTTTTTGTGGCTAGACCAGGTTTTATGTCAGTCTAGACAGAAAACAAGCCTGCTTAGTATCGCAGAGATGTGATTTTCAAATATATCTGTCTTCACATGATAAGTTCTAAAGGTCAAAGCTGTGTAGTAACTGAGGGTCATTTCAGGCAATATAAAGATGGTACAGAAGCTTGCAACAAAATGAATACGAGGTGAAGAGTGACAGGTGCCTGTACTGTTATATGTATATATAAACTGGAAGTTAGTGTAGCAGTAAGCACAATTTTTCAGTAGCGTCCCAATATGTTTTGAAGAAGTACCAGGGGCCTTCCTTCCCACATATTTTAATATGTCTCCTTTCCACAAGTTGACACTTTCTGTTTCCATTTTTCTCTGAATTGCATGAGACTGAGAGCTGTGTCAATAAAATATTTCAGGAAGGAATGGCCTCCTTGATTTAAATAAATTAATGTACTTATAACCCGAGAGGGAAAAAATAGCATAAAGATTATCAGTATTCATGTGCCAGTAAAAGCAGGTCTGGAAAAATGGTCTGGGCCTGAGAAGGTGGCTACAAAAAGGAGCTGTTGGAAACTGTCCCTTAGTCCTGGTTGAATGTACTGCAACAACTTCCTAGCTTTGTCATTCCATTTTTGCTTTGAAAAAGTCCCAAAGAGCTTATGCTGTTCCATAAGCAGAACATCTGCTTTAATATTAGGTATCTTTTGGGGAGGGACTGTGTGTTACTCTCAGATTTTATTTATCTATTTATTTTTTGAAAATACCAAGATTTTTGACATTCTGTACTGGAAATAAAAAGCTGTTTGACTACTGCTAAGCTTTCCCTATTACATACAATATGAACCTCTCATTATCTACTTTCCAGCTAAGTGTTGTTATTTTGTTTCCTCATCATTCCACCATGACATTGTTAAATAATATTAATAGATGCTTTATAAAACATTTCTGAAATACTAGAAAATGTGTATGTTTAATAGTTGCCATCAGAGGCTTCAATAGCTCTAATAAATAAGGATAATGGTGACCTGGTAAGATACATTCTTTAGTAAAGCTTCCAATTCCTAGCTGGTTTAACAAATTACAGTAGCACAGATTTTGTGTTTGATGTACACTTTGAGTAAATTTTCACATGTAAAAAGCTGTCCGTCATCTCTCCTTCTTATACTACCTTTACATGGTATTGTCTTTTGAGAAGGTCCATTTACATACTGATTTTGTACTCATAGAGAGCAAACTGGTTTGTGTCATGAAACCCAAGAATGTCTTTTAAGCTGACAAATATACTGACACTTGCAACAGAAAATATGTGAATGTGAGCTTGAGATTTGACACCAAATTCATATCATTTGCAGTTAATCCTTCCATTGTAGCAATTTATTCAGAACAAGTGAAAAAGTTATTGCAAATATCCCTGAAAGCAGAATAAATAGAAAGATATCTGGATGTTGAATTTGTAGAATTACAATTCAGATTCTTGATTATGATTTTGTCATCAGCCATCTGAGATATACTTCAAGATCCCAGTGACCAGTCAGCTACTTCTGTTTAGGATAAATCTGTGGCATTCTTAGCTATTTATTAATTTTCAATAATTTCCTTTTTTTTTTCCTGATTAGCTATTCATCTGAAACAAATTGGTATTTCTGAATAATTTGTTTGGATTCCTGTTGCAGTTGCTGCTGTTTAGAATAGTTAATTTTCCCGTATGAGCAATGCAAGATCAATACGTATTGATACTTATTGAGAATGCAAGAATTGAGAATACTTATTGAGAATGCAAGAGCAATACTTATTGATCACATCAGTATGGATCAATAATTGTTAGATCTCTTTATCTAGTGATGCATTTATTAGTATACACTCGTATTAGCCACATAGCTACTATTTGTATGTATTGCCAGTGCTAGGCATGATAAGGAAAACACCTTAATAAAAGGTGGAGGGCTCTCATCATGTCAGATTGAAGAAATGTTCTGTGCTTACGTCACAGGCCTATACTTCTGAATGCCTGGACTCTTCAGTGTGCTCTGGGCTCTATGTCTGTGCATAGATGAGGATGAGAACGGTTCATGTGTTTCTGATGCTAGCAGATAGCTTGGCATTATGGAGTGGGTGTTGGTAAAATATTCTCCTACATTTTCTTGCAACCTCGTTGTAAATAAGCAATTTTTAGTATTGTTGAGCATGGATACCTCAACAGGGAACTTTCTGTGTCTTATAATTTTCTTACAATAAAACCAATATTGTCTAGTCAGTGAGATTAAGTGTGAGTTTCCTTTATCCATCCAGTCTGGGAATAATCCAAGTGTCATCATTTCTGTAGGTCAAAATGGGATACAAAACACTAATAAATATACATTTAGGATGTATATTTATGTAATACATATTTAAACAACAGTATAATTTTAAAACTCTTAGATACATTGAAATTCCAATGAGTTGTGGTAAGGTACTTAAGTAGGTATTAAATGTTTTGACAAAAAAAAATCTTCTTGAGATTTCAATGTTTTCCAGCTTTGCTGTGTAGTAAAATGAAGAATTTAGGAAGCTTTCCATTATAAATAAATAAATAAAAAGAATATTTAATCTTTGTTTCAGGTTACTCAGGGGCTTGAACTTCAAGCTCCCACATTGCAGTAACAATGTGCAGAAAAGGGATGACCAGCTAGCTCCAGGATTTTTTATGCAGGATGCCAAAACTGTTCTCTTGGTTCTCAAGGCACTGGTTTTGTACCCTGCTGTTAGCTGACCTGGGCAGGGCAGCCTGGCTCTGCTTTTTTCTAGCCAGCCTCACCTCCATTTGTCCTCTCTTCCCTGATCCTTCTCTGGACCTAGGCTGCTACTTTCTCCACAGTCTGTCTGTGAAGAGAGGGTGCACAAGGCACTAGGATTCAGCTGTGCTGCCCTTCCTCTCCATCTCTTTAAGGATGCTCTTTCTACCCTGAGCAGGAGGGGAGCAGGGCTGGTGCTTGGGGCCCATGGCTTGGTGGGGCTCAGACGATGCTGTGCTGGTGGAAGGGTGCCCAGGCCCAACTGGCCATGGAGCACGGTCTGCAGTCATGGGTCCCTTCAGGAGATCAGATCTGACAAGCAGGGGGAACAGATGGTTTGGGCAATAGGAAGAGATTGGTATTACCCATTGCCACTGTCCCCTCAAACACCACTGGGCTGGTGTCCAGAGGTTTAATGGCACTATACCTAGCAATGAGACCTTTCTTGGTATTAATCTCTTGAAAAAACATATCTATCATGATATCCCAGAAAATGGCCAAGGAATGATGCCACTGATTATACCAAATTGGCTGAGAACCTGAGTGTTTGCCTTTCTCATTTTTTATTTAAATACTCTTTTGTTCTTACTTTGTTGGCAGGCTTTTGACCAACTTTGTTTAGCATATAAGCAGTATCAGTTAATGAATTCATACATAAGGGAGAAGCTTAGCATCTTGCTCTTCTCCATCCATTCAGGAAATGATTGATTTCATACAAAGGTTTTAGGCTCTATTTGCTTAAGCAGTTTCCTTGTTTTGGAACTCTCTGAGTCCCTTAGTCTTTTTTATTATTATTATTTGCTGTGGGCTCTTGTGCCAACAGCAGTTTGCTGGATTATGTCTTTGCTTGTATGCCTGGAAACCAGAGTCCACCATGGGGATATGGCAAACTGCTCTTCCACATGTTTGATAGTCCATCTTGGACAGCTGAGCTGACAATTGCTGGATATCACTGCTGACTTAGTCTGACAATTGGCTGGTTGGTGCTAATACAGTTTGAGCAAGAAGCACCTGTGGGAAGGAGCAGTGCACCTTTTCACCTGTGCAGTGAAGACGTTCTTTTCTCTCAAGGAAAGCTGCCTGACTTAGGGATATTCATTTATATTCATTTCTCTGGCAGTCAAGCACTGTGAAGCTTTGATGTTTGATTTGGACAGAAGGAATTGGAGCTCTCTGGGTAAACTAGTAGGGCATCAGATCCTAGTAGGCATGATTAAAAAACAAACAAACAAACAGAAAAAACAGGGTGTGAGAGGATGGTAGTAGCACACCACCCAAGATACCACTGAAGAGTTGAACAATGAATGTGGGGGTACCCATATGATAATAAGATTTGTATTTTTTTACATCCTTATCCACTGCTGGCATGTCAGCTGCTCCATGTGAATTACTTTGCAACATAGTAAATTGTCTATTTATTTTTCCTGAATTTTTTATTTTCTTAAACAAATTGTACATGAACTTGATAAATACATGTCAAGACGACTCCTATTTAATGTTTTTTTTTTTTTTTTTTTTTTTTTTTTCTATGTACTTGAGTGGGCTATATAATTTATTAGCGAGGTGTTTTTAATTTACTTTATGAGCTTCTTTGTCAATTGTCTGAGCCAGATGCTATTTTCACATTTTATATCTGTGTTGACTTAATCTTTTATTTGGGGAAGAAATTACTGTACATAATGACAATTACAGTAGCATGCCTCTTTACATGAATATCTCAAATCCTTTCTATTTCGTTGTATCACATATTTCTTCTAGGCCTTTTATTCTGTATTTTCTCACCTTGTGTATGGTCCCTGTTTTGTATTACTTGGCTGTCCAGGTATTATTTGTCTATTTTGACCTCTCTTCCTGTGGATGAATTTGTTCCCTTGATTCATGTTCTCTCTCTTGTCTTGCTTGTGAGGGGTTGTCTGCTGCCTTTTTGCTCTCATTCTCATCTTCTGATTTTTATTTTGTAACTCAGCCTTTGACTGGCTTATCTGGGGGAATGCTTGAGAGAAGCAAGCTAATTTTCATCTGAATGCAGTTACAGATCTGGCATAAGTTAATTACCCTTGTCTACTCTATTCACACTCCTGCATTTTCAAAAGGCCCTGGCTATTTATACACTGACACCTATTGCTTGTTCTGAAAAGGAGTTTTTCAATTTTCCAGGCTAATATATATATATTTAAACCAGTGTATGTTGAACGCTAGGACTTTGCTGACATCTAATTTTCTTTGTGTGGAGACTTGCTGACCTGGATGACTCATCAGCCTGATGGTTTTATTCTTATTCACTACTTCTGGGTAAAAAGTTCAAGCTGGGTTATGAGCCCAGTTCCTGTAAATTTTTTTTGAGGATGAAGAGTGGTGTTGGAGGCCTTTGAAAAATTCCTATCTGGCTTTAGTTCCCTAAATTCCTAACTGGATTGTCCAAAGTAATTTTTCAATATCTCTTGAGATTTGTGGATGAAAGGATTTGAAAAACAAAGTTGTTGTTGTCACAAAGGTTCATGTACCATCACACTTAGGAGAAGCTGCAATTGAAAGCTCATCTGGCTGCTTGTGCTCTTCCCTCTTTTTCTTTTTCTTTTTCTTTTTCTTTTTCTTTTTCTTTTTCTTTTTCTTTTTCTTTTTCTTTTTCTTTTTCTTTTTCTTTTTCTTTTTCTTTTTCCCTTTTCTTTTTCCTCTTCTTCTTCTTCTTCTTTATTTTATTTTATTTATTTTATTTCCCAGTGTAAATACCTTATATTTGGAATAATTTTGGCCAATTTTCTGGACTACAAACATGTAATCCTTTGAAACTGATATCTGACTTGCATGGGTGGAAGGCTTCTACATTTCTCTGTCTTCTAAATCTGATTTTGGGTACCCTTCCACCTTAATGCCAATGTTCAAAGAAATCTAATGCTCATTTACTTAACATCACATTTATTGGAAGCATTCTTGCAAGCTCTAGTTTATTGTGGTTTTATCAAGAGCGGCAGCATGTAGGCTGCTAGATAAGGTGATGAGCTGGTGCCTGGGACCTTTGCTCTCCTCTCTCACTGGCCCATGGTGCAGTCTTGCCCTCTTCATCTTTGTTTCTGCTCTCTCTCCCTTTGTCTAGTCTGTCTGTTTAGAAAATAAATTTTTGTTTTGTTTTGTTTTGGTGTGTGCGTGTTTTAATGTTTTTTCATGTTTCTGTTTTACAGTAACTCCATCACTTACAATCACAGATGGAGCCCCAAGGTGTAGCTGTAATGCTAATTTTTAAGAATAATTCAATGATTCTGTTAATAAACTGGTTTCAGCTGTTTTGAATGACTGTTTCTTCTTCTGAAGAGGATAATCACCAGAAATAAGAAGGCAAGCACTACATATAATGACTCCAATTCTGCAGTTTTTTTAATATATTTTTTTTCTTTTTTCCTAACATGAAGCAAATCTCTCTGAGACCTTTAGGAGGCAAAATTTTTTGTTCACCCCATATATTTTACAGTCTGTATAATTCCCTACTCCATCCAGATGAGGTCTGAGGAGGACATTTTCAAAAGCTCACCTCCTCAGTTCCTGTTACGGTCAAGAGCAGGTCAGAGCTAGGGAGTAATTGCTTTGAGTTGCCCCCAGAGAGGATCCTTTTATGATGGGGGTAGCCATGAGAGTTTGTCTCCCTAAACTAGTTGTAGCTTCATGATATCACTTCTTAATAACTGTGCTTTCTTCAGAGACTGTACATGTGTTTTGTTGTTTCTTTATCAACAGGCAATCCCTAATGGGAAAGATGATTACAGAGACAAGTTACAATTGAAACCGGTGTTAGCCCTCTTTCACAGCTAATCTAAGACTTGCAGAGCAGTTCTTCTCTCTTACATTTCCTTGCTGCTTGTGTGATATTCGCAGACTGCCCATAGCTATGCTGCACGTGAACAGGAGTTGCAGTCATTAGTTATAATATTCTGATATGGCGTGTGTAGGGGTGATGGCCTTTGCTCACAGTGCCTTTATGACTATACAAGGTGAGGTTTTGAGCTGCCTTGTTCACCGATGCTCATCTAAATCCTTTGGAGAGCCTGAGACAGCACTCTAAAGATAACAGAAAAACTCCCGATTCCCTCACTGGGCTTGTGCTAAGGTTTTCTTTAAGTGAGATTGAGATCAAGGGATTTCATAAACCTCCAATGCCTCTCGCTTCTGTGTAGACTGATCAGTACATTGGCCAATCTTGTATAGCTCTGTGCAGGCCTTTTCGCTTACACGTGCACCCTTTCCTGTCTTCAGGAAGCCTGTGTCACCTGCAGCACGAGGAGGCAGCAGCATCGGTTTTCAACACGTGTCCTCCCTAGCTCAGCATTAGGCTCAATTTGTCTTTCCTTCTCGTGACCTGGGTCAATCAGCGAACCTTGGCCAGAAATGAATCGGCAGTGCAGCCAGAGCCCTGCAGGGGGCCGGCGATGTAGGCGTGTACTACTGTTCAAATCTGTCTTGGGAGATCAAAACGGGTTGGAGGCAGTGTCCTGGATTAGTTTGTCAAGTGACATGGCTACAGGACCTTTCTAACTGTACTTGTTACTTTTCTACCAGCATGTCACGGCTGGTTTAATTTTTCTTGCCCTTCATACAGTAATGCCTAAAGACTCTTGTTTAGAGAATCTGAGCTACCAATGTGACTGTCATTTTTAGGTGCAGGAGATGAAAATATTCTTTCTTTCTAATTTCTTTATGTATTTCCATTTGAGCTTATAGGATGAGAACAAGGTCCAGCCTATGGATTTTAGGATAATGTCTGATGTTAAAATTCATCTCCAAGAGTGCAAATCTGAGGGATCTGTTAATGTGCTCTGCATAAAAGAAGGACAGGACACTAAAATTTTATAATCTAAATTTGCCAGAACACCAAGAGTATTAAAGAATGAAGAACTGAGTTTTTCCTTGGTCAGTGGAATAATAGTAATAATAACAATGGTGTTTTTTTTGTTTGTTTGTTTGTTTGTTTGTTTGTTTGTTTTTGGTTGGTTGGTTGGTTGGTTAGTTTTTGGTCTAAGAAAAACAATAATAAAAGTTATTGTTTATAGTTATCCAAAATATTTTTGTTCTGTCTCCTGATGTTTTGCTTAATTATAATTACTGAAATACTTTGAAGACTAAACTTAGGCATATCTTGACGCAAAATATTTTGTCAAGGAGTCTGAAAAATGACACATTGAATTTCTCCCCTTTCTCTCCCATCCATGCCCATTGCTCCAGAGTAAAAGTCCTTCTTGGCTAAAAGCATTTGGTGGATTTGACAATGGCTGCAGTTGAAAAAAATGATAAATGTCATGCAGTCTCTCCCCTAGGATCATGGATCAATATATGTGGTCCCTGTCATACCAGTAAGGAAAGAATAATAAAGGGATTTTTAAATCTGATTACTTTTTCTTCTGTCTCTGACACATGCTCTTCCTGTTGTACAGTAACTTTTTTTAAACACCAAAGTTTCTGCCACAGATCAAACTGTCTCCCTGGTACCTTGAAGATGCTCCTATTGCTGTCCATTTGAGCTGGGAACAAGAATACAACTGCCCTGCTTTGGGGTTTGGGCCTTGAGTTTGCTCAGTTTCACTACAAACCATGCAGATGTGTACAGCACCTTGTTCTATGGCTGACCCATCTTGTTGAGTCATTTTTGTGTCAATGTGGTGTGGCATATAGGGCAATATGTAGCCTGTATCTTAAAAAAGCAGAAGTTCTTTAAACCCATGGGACCTGCTTCCAGAGCTTCATTTCAGCTCAGCTGCCTTACCCATGATTTTCTCTGTACCACATCACCTTTCCAGAAAGCCTGTTCTTTTGGTAAGAGGTGTCTGGGGTATAAATAGAGGCACATGCTCACTGAATGTCTCCATTTGCCAGGGTTTCCAGTTTCCTATATAAGAGCCTGCATTCTTATACACAGGTATGCTTATACCAAACAAAAAATGAACCTCTACAGATTTCTTAATTTCCATTATTTTCTCCTTCATGGGAGATGCAGCTGCTACATCTTCTGGGAATCTGCTGTGGAAGGAAAAACACTTATTTCTGACATTCAGATCATCAACTGGTATGACCCCTGCTCTCAAAATCCCCTTAAAAGTCTCAAATGAGATCTGCCTTCAGCAAAACACTATTGAACTTAAGGATAAAAGTAAAGACAATGGTGTCCACTAATGACTTTCCATATTTCTTCATTCTCTCTTTGGCTGAAGGGGGATATGGGTCACCAGCATCACAAAGAGAAACTTCAGTGCTTTCTGTTGGGAGAATAT
This sequence comes from Heteronetta atricapilla, assembly GCA_011075105.1. Classification (NCBI taxonomy): domain Eukaryota; kingdom Metazoa; phylum Chordata; class Aves; order Anseriformes; family Anatidae; genus Heteronetta; species Heteronetta atricapilla. Next base: position 76,285,762 of record CM021731.1, on the reverse strand, counting down.
TTAGTTACGGTGGTAACTAAAGTAACCTCACTTCTTTTTTACTGCCTAGTGAAAGGAAAGGCTGTTGGAGTGGGTGGTGGAAGGAGAAACCCCCCATGGCTAGGCATGTCAGGTCCATAATCCCTTCTGTGCCAGTGGAGCAAAGAAAAGGAGAGCATCAGTATCCTCCTCAGCTAAGGAGGGAACATCTCGGGGTGGTGTGGTACTTGCTCTGATTTACTTGTCCTCCCACAGTGATACTTGGAGCTATGATTGAGAGCATCATAGCTGAAATTGAAACTCAGTCTAGAGATTAGGGTTGCTGAAAATTTATAAGGGCAGAGTCTTGCATTTTAAACATCATAGTACTTTGCTTTGGAAATGTATATGCTCCTTTGACTGCATTATTACCACCATACTGTATGAATGTCCCTTGAAGTTTGACTAATAACTCTTTTAATTTTGCAGTACTGTTGATATAAGCAATAAAGATCAATCTGTAGTGCTTCAGTGGAGTTTTTCTATGTATGTTGTAAAGTTGACCATTTCAGTAAGGTCAGACATAGCTTCCTTTCCCCTTTCTAAAGTTTCCTGGTAGATTTTTGGAGTTATTTTTGTCTGGTGGTTAGTTTGTGGTGTGAGGGCTTGCAGGTCTCTCTCTTGTAATCTTTTGCAGGCCTGTTTGAAATGCCCTAGTGTATTTATTGTGAGATCTTGGTACAAATAATTTAGGAGGTGCTCTGTTGCAATGCATTTGTAATAGAAAAATAAATGCTTTTCTTCCAATACGTTTGAGAGAATGTGCTACTTGTTTTGTTTCTGCAGAATTTACTGACACCAAGGCTCCATGAAAGCTCGTGGCTCCCCAAGGGGCTTGTGCAAATATGTTTTATTTCTACTCACAGGATTTTTCTCACTTGAACCAAACATTTCATGTTGTGCTTTCTTTTGGAAGAGAGCAGAAACCAATGCTAGAGGATATCACTTAATATTTCAGCATAAGTGCATCAGGTGTTGTGATCCTACTCAGTCCTCTGTAAAAGCCATTTGTATGATTTCAGGGTTCCATGTATGGGGCAAATCTATTGATTTCATCTCCTGCTTCCTGCAGAAAATCTGATCTGTATGGGGACAGGACCTGTCTATCTGGAGCATTCTCTTCCCAGTGGAGGCTGATGTTGGTCATGTTGGAAGTAATGAAAATGGTGGGATCATCTTGTCGTACTACCTGGAATATGATGATCACACCAGTGAAATAACTGTGGAAAGGTCTGTGTCTGGCCAGTCCCTTCCCCATTCCATCATTCCAGGTCTCCAGGGCAGGGCAATGTATGAAGGCTATGTTTCTCTGTGGCCTAACCAGGACTGATTCTTCAAGACTGAAGATTAGTCTACTGCAGATACTGCAGCACTCTGAAAGTAGTGTCCATAGCTTTGGTAGCATTTTGCATCATGTTCCCTCAGAAGTGTGATGCTACAGAGTTAGCCTTACTGACTGAACATGCAAAGTAGTTTATTCCAGAGCAAATATTTCTAGTTCTGTATGATTCCAGATGACGGTAGCTAAAAAACATCCTAAATTTCAGCCAAAGTTTCTTGAAAGGCTTAAAAGCCCTGAGAAGGAATCCTTAATTGCATCCTGGCTGACAACTGTCAAACCCCTGGGTCTTGTATAGGAGAGAAGGAGAAAGGGAGATCTCAAACACAGACAGCACTCACATTTGGGATTTGACTCTGGGACCAGATTTTTCAATAAAAGACCAAACCAGCACCTTTAATGCAAGTACAGGATAAGGACTTAGAGAAGAACTAGAGGCTTGGATAAGTTGATTGTCAAATATAAGGAAATGTCCTAAAAGTCTTTGTTCTTTTCTGCACTACTAACCATTTCATACATTTCTTGTTAGTGCAGGGACGGTGAGGCAAATTCATGTCCTGGTATTGCTAGCCTGGTGCAGAGCTGTATTGGTGCAAACTCACATCACAGCTGATATAGGCAGAATTTTAGACCCATTTTAAACTTAAGAATTCAGGAAATTGCAAATAAGTTTTTTTTGAAAGGGTTTTCTCTGCAGTTTAGCTGCCATTAGTAACAGCAGCTTCTTTTCCCAAGCAAAGATCAGTGTTAAAAATGTCTACTTTTAGTCAATGTCTACATTCCTGGTCAAAGGCTAGACCTTGATAGCTTGTGGTCTTGTGGTCCCTTGAAGTAAATAAGTGCTCATGAAATGCTTAAATGCATCCTTCAGAAAGCTTAGATGGATTTTAATCCAGGACACTGTAGCTGCTTTGTAGGAAATGTTACAGCCTCTTGTCAGGCTCCAAAAAACTCAGTGACACTGCACACTCCTGAGCTGCAGATTTACTTCAAGCATGTTCTCAGACAACAGCAAAATGTCAGAAGTGGCACCAAGCAGGCAAGTGGAGAGAATGTGAAGTGTTACCCTTTCATCTGCTAGTTGACAGACACAAAACTTCATTTCGAAACTCAGAGGAGACTATCCAGGTTTAAGACTTCCTTCAAACACAGTTTGGGTTAGTTAGCTGGGTGAATTGTGCTTGCACTACCAGCCGCTCAACTTTATACGTTTTCTATATGAAAACAGATACAACAAAATGGCCTGGAATAGACCTTGGTGCCTGGATTGTGTCTCCAGGAGAACCTCAGAATTGATGTCTGTACCCATTGGAGTCAAACAATAAACATCGTCTATGTCACATGGGCAATAAAATTTGCACTTTTGCCTTTAGTCTTGTGCTGAAACTTCCTTGGAAGCTTTGAGACAAATTCTTGTACACTGTAGGATGATAATAAGAGGCAGCAATAATGGGGAACAGCCTCAGTTTCAAGTACAAACACTGCTCAGGCATACATCACTGAACACTGCTGCAGCATCATATTTACCTTCTTTGTTTATAGTGGACTTCATTTAACTGGAAGGAAAAATATCTGTGAGCATTTACTAGTGGAACAAATCAAGGTTGCTTTCTTGATGCCAGTATGCATCAAGAAATATGATGATACTCACTGATCGATTTTCTATTTTAGCTGCTCTATTTTATGTGTACTGATAGAGGGATTACTGTATTGACAGAGTTATCTCACACAACAGTTTTCTCTAAAGCTTTAATAATTTTGTTTCAATAAACTTACTTAGCATGTTAATCATTACTATACAACACAAGTCACACTCCTCAACACAAGTCACACTCCTTTAGCTCAAGAGATGTTAAATAGGAAGATATACATTTAAAATGCAAAATAAAATCAAAGTTCAGAGAGGACAAAGAGGCGTTTAGGTAGCTAGTCTGATTTTCTCTGCCAGTGCAAAATCATTTCCTGAAAAAAGACATTTTGTATGCATGTGTATATGTTTATTTACATTTGAATATGAAATATATGCATTTCTTCTTTCTGTGGAGAATATTTTATCCTACCCTTTTAAAAATGAACATTGACAAGAGGTTGGTCCATAAAAGAGAATCTACTGTTATTTATGTTGCTAATGGCTGTCAATGTAAGCAGTAAAATAGAATGAATACATTAAAAATTAATTATTCAGCAGCACCTGCTGGTGTCCTCAGAAACACTGCAGTGTATTTCTGGTAAATGTTTCTTTGTTGCCCTACATTTTTTGCTACCTAACCAGTCAGTGAGAAGATTACGATACAACGAAAGGCAAAAAATATATTTTCTTTTAATAGCCATAAATTCTTTCTTTCTTTCTTTCTTTCTTTCTTTCTTTCTTTCTTTCTTTCTTTCTTTCTTTCTTTCTTTCTTTCTTCCTTTCTTCCTTTCTTCCTTTCTTCCTTTCTTCCTTTCTTCCTTTCTTCCTTTATTAGGATAACATCCCTCCCTAATGGAGCTCTGCCTCTCCAGGGAGCAGCAAACCAACCACAGACGATGTTGGTCCCATCTGTGCAGTAACAATTAGAAGCATTTTAACTCTATGTGCAGAGGGATGAAATTACATTATTCATGAAGTGATCCCTTGCAGCTGTCTGGCGTTACCTCAGCTTGCCTCCTGGATTTGGTTCTCAACCCCTAGCAGTAAGTGGCAGCTATTAGCAGCTGCATGGCCTCCCCCAGTTGACTTAGTTCATGCCCTAGAGTCAAGGAAGCACCACTAGTTTTAGCAGCTTTAAAAATCACTTGTGTTCCATAGGTCAGTAAATTACCTACTCTCATTCCCTTGTGGACAAAATTTCCATTGACTCCACTAAGAACAAGTAAGGCTGTTATCCCATTAGGAGATTTTCTGCATTATTAGAGAGCTTCTAGTATGACCAATTTGCCAGACTGGATTAAATTCTGGTTTGGGTATTGCTGGAGTTATTTTTGATGCAGCATTTTTAATCTGATCTCCACTCACACAGTAGCAACTGTACACAAGTGGTACGTTTAAGACTTGGAATTATCTGTTTTTAATGAAAAGACATTAAATTTTGCCCTTCTTTTCCCCTGCTGACAACAGGTTCCTTCAAAATTACTTGTTGTAATTTCTGGTCAACCTCAGAACCACTTCTTTCTTCTAAGACACCAGAAATTACAAAAATCCCCGTGTCTTTCCTGGGAGTGGGTGGGTTGTAATTTCTTTTTAGCATCAGCTCCTGCAACTGCCCTTTTCTAAGGAACAACAAAGCCAGTATGAGGCATTGTTGTCCCCTCCTTTACCAAGACAGCCTCAGTGAAGACAGGAGAAAAAAGATCACAGAAAAGGGAATGCTCTAAGTCATTTGCTATGAAAGTAGTGCCACTTTACTATTAAGTGACATTAACTGTAAATGTGGATATTTGTTATTGTTGTTGTTTATTTTCACTTATCGTAAGAGTTTGTTATTATAGCAGGTACTAACCTACTGTGTTATGTTCACTGGTGAGCTGCTCAGCACTGATTTTTTCAAAGTCTGAGATGTGCTTGCTCACGGTATGATCTGCACACTCAAGCATAGCTGTGAAAGGAAAACATCTCAGAATCTCATCAAAAAATAAGAGCTAAAGGATGCAGTTTGGCTCACACAGCAATGCAAAGACATGCATGAAAGTAGGTACTTCTTTCACAGCTTTCTGTGGGTTACCAAAATACAGGATCGGGCTGATGACATATGTGGAGCTTTGGCTCCATGTACCTACCAAGTAGATAGAAGAATCAAGCTGTCATGTCAAGAGACCTCTTCTTTGCTCATTTAGTATTGTTCCTTCTTTCCTGGTCTGTAAAGAAAGCAGAAAAAAATAGGGTTTCTGCTTCCAGTTCACATCTGTGGTATGAGTTGCCTCTTACCCCAGCCAGGGAACAAGGTACCAGGAATCTTAAGAAAGTAGCCAATCGTCAATTTTGGTATGTAAACTGCTCACTTCACTTTCCCTAAATCTCTAAATCTGTTGATCTCTGAAAAGGGCTACCCTATTAGCATAAAGTCCACATCAATTTGTATGGGATCTAGCAGGAGGATGTGTGCATATGATGCTATATATAATGTGATGTCCCTTTTCTCCAGATATAAAAATGAGTGAAATAATGCCAGTGAAAAACATTTCTTTTTTGCTGATGGCTGAAGAAAACAAAAAAAAAAAAAAAAGAAAAAAAAAAGAAAAAAAAAGAGAGAGAATAAACCTGTAATGTGTTGTACCTTTGAGAAAAGTAGTAGGATGAGTGCTAGCTCTAGCTTTCAGCCACTCTTGCACTAATCCCATGTTGACAGTATTTGCCTATGTTTGACCTTGGAAAAGCTAGAGGTCATAAAAGAAGAGAAACCATTCAATTACAGATAATATAAAAAACAACAACAACAACAACAAAAACTATGGTACAGAGCCCATGTTATGACCTTGGTGACTTTTCTGAAAACAGAAAATTTCTACTTATCTGAGTTGTTTTCTTAAAGAATTCCAGATGTCTAGCACAAAATGGTTGGTGTTGATGGTCTTGAAGGTCTTTTCCAAACTAGATGATTCTTTGATTCTATCAAACAATTAAGATACTTGTTAAAGTCCATTCTGAAATCACTTAAGTCCTACCCTAAGTTGTTTTTCCCATTGAATCCCAGCCAATGAGACTAGATTGATTTCTTCTCATGCAAGCGTTTAAGCTGTTAGAGAGCACTGTTTCCTGAGAAATGACTGAAAGCAGGGGGCACTAATTATTACTCTTTCAGCCTGCTGCGAAACTCAGCCATCTTTCTCTGAACCCTCTTGTTTCAGGTTGTCATTAGGAATGAATTGTGCTGACAAGGACATCCTCATTATGATGAGGCAAAGTTTCTTCACAAAAAATGCAATTCATTCAGCAGAGACTGAAAGCAAATCACGTCCAATGACTACATGACTAAAATGGAAAAGTTAAAAGGAAGGAAACAGCTGCAAAGGTAACAGGACTTCTAATGAAATATTGTGAGAGAGAAAAAACAAACAAACAAACAAACAAAAAAACTATATTGTTAATGTATATCAAACTCTATGAATCAGAAGAAGAAATACAAAGACCTGAGTATAAATATTGTAGTGAAATATTTTGGAGTGTTTTTCCCATTCTGTCTTTTCTGCAGCTGCCAGGCACCCTTGTAGGATGAGATCTAAGCACTCGCTGAGTTTAAAAAAGTTTCCGGTGGGGGGGGGGGGGGCGGAAGGGGAGGGAAGGGTAGATATAGAGACCTCATTGCTCTCTCTGAGTTGCACAACAAAATAAACATGTGAAGCAAAGATGTGTTAGCTTGGGGAAAAAAAAAAAGAATCCCACTGGTCCAATTCTGACAGGCCTTAAGACAGTTGAGACCACATTTGGGGAGAGAATTATATTAGAATGGAAGAACTCTTTCTTTTTTCCAGCTTGACAATGCAGCCTTTCCTGTTTTCCCTTTGGCTCCACAGTGCAGTTAGTGAGGCTCCAGGTTAGGTGCCAGGATTCAAGTATGAGGGGGAGTTTGAGAAGATGGGGATGACTAGAGGGCTACAAGCATGGACCAGCTTCCCCCCAGCCAGTGCCCAACCTCTGCTGTCTGCTGTTTTGTCATACAGAGGGCAAACATTCCTCTGAGATTTATCATCCTGCTAATTAAGCAGCAGCTGCAGCCCTCCATGTAATTTCATCTGCTGGTGGCATGCATGCTGTTTGGAGAGCTGTGAATTCCCTAGTCATCAAGTTTCTGTGGGTGTGAATTTGCTCCCTCTGATGCTAGAACACTATATAACAAACTGTCAAAGCTCAGGCTCATTTTACCTTAGCATTCTTGTGAACCTTAATTGCATATTTGATTTGTTTTGCTTAAGACAAATAAGTATAGTCCAGGGGCTGAAATATCAGCTTCTGCATAAACACAGATCATGGAGTTACAAATTATTTTATTGATAGTGATACATCTCCAGAATTAGTTTTTTGGAAGGTGCATGTGCAAGACTATAGTTCTATTTAGACTATAGTTAGCAAGCTCTTTTTGTTTGCTTGGTATTTAAACACTTCAAACTGAATACGTTATCAGTTTAGTATATAATCTATATAATCTATTAGTATAGATTAGGTATTTTGTTTTACCTATTGTTATTTCCTTTTCCTTTGTCATGTAGTATATTAAGCTAAGCTCATTGCTGTCAATGTTGTTCTTCTTTTTGATGAAAGAAGTTCAAATCAGAATGACATTTTTTATAAAACAAATGCTGTGGAACACAAGGCAATGAAGGCAGAAATAACCAAGTTAGCTCTGAATGAACATAGTCACATCAATATGATAATTTTCCTGAGGTAAGTGGCTGAGACACCCGTGTAGTTAGCTCAGGCACAGGTTAGCCAATGCTAGTACTCCAGTACCTAAATAGAAACACTGCTGGGATCAGGCTTGCAAAACACCATAACACATATCTGTCCATCACCCCAAAAGATACTGAAAAACTGAAGAAAAAAAGATACTGAAAAACTTCATAAATCTATGCCAAAGTGACTACTGTGCTTGAAAATCTTCATTATACAGAGAAATTTAGAAATTCAATCAGTTTAGCTCAACAGAGAGAGGATGAGGGCATAAGTTGATAGTACTCTTAAACAAATAGAATATTTGTTAGATAAAATTGTAGAAAAATTAGGGTCCAGGTAAAAGGGTGGGGGGATGAATTCACATTTCCAAATGTAGATTTCCAAGTGTAGAAACATACCTGAGGCTATATATCTTGGAGTTCAGATACAGAGATACTATACAGGTGATAAATATACATCTACTACATACACCTCCATGCCTGAACAAGATTCCCTTTTAACCAATGAGAGAACAAGAAATAACTTGTCTAGGTCACTCTTTAGCTGATCTAAAATAGGTCAACTGAACTGTGCTTTGGCAATGCCTGTTTTTTTCCACTGTCTATAAAGAGTCTATCTCAGGCATATGTGTCTAGAAATTAGAGAAGAAAATTCTGCTCACAATATACATTTTGAAACCATATGGGTCACTGTGACCTGGAAAATGTTGCAAAGGGAAGGGGACAGATTTTTATACTGTTTGCTATCTATAAATCAAGACTGGCTACATTTTATTTATTTATTTATTTATTTATTGAGTATGGTGTCTTCCTCAACCTAAGCTCTATACAAGAATTATTAGGTAGGGCATCTTGGATGGTGACATATAGTTGTTACTATTAAAGCTATTGAAGTAATTTCAAATAATTTAATTGCCAAAAAAAATGAAATAACTTCCCTGATGATAGTAAAACCGTTGGAGGTTTTATGGAAGTCCTGATTTCTATGTGCAATATGCTAATTAGAAACTGACTGTGCTAATTTGTCAGTAAACCAAATTCAAACTAGTCAGCTTCACTTTGGTGTCCTCATACACAGACATAAGCCCATATGTTAACAAGTAAATTGTTTTTGAGCATTTTCTGGTTTTAAAACATAAATAACACTAGCAAAAGATGAAAAGAGACAATAAGAAAAGAGAAAATAAGTTTTAAGTACTGTTTATCTTCACTAAGCACAAATGAATGCAGTTTTATCAAATAACATGAAAATAAATTCTAAGCAAGTAGAGGCTTGCCAATAAAAATGTCTCAGTTGCTAAATCCTAACCAGCTGATGAACTTATTGTCTTGTTAGAAAAGAAACAGTAATAATAAAAATGTTATATTTTCTATTAAGCTTCTTTCTATGGCTTTCAGACAATTTATACGTCTGTATGTAATACCCTGGAATATAGACGTAAAAATGTACTGCCTGAATGTTCAATTCACTTTGAGAAAGCTGACAATGATTATTGATCAATAACAATTCACTGTTTCCACTAAGTGTGAATGTCACAACAGAAATCAGCTGGTAAAGCCTGTGAGGAGTTTTGGTCCATATGTTGCCTTTCACAAATGCACTTTGCTTTTGAGGTGCAGGAAAAAAAGGTAATTTTTCTTTACAACCAGCAGCTAAAGGGTGTAGGAGTTTAGCTAAATGGCACCAGGTTTAAATGCTTACTAAATTTTAAAATTACTTCTCAAACAAAGCCCATTTGTCAAATGAAAGGTCTTTCTCACTCCTTCTCATAGTCCATTCATCACACTCAGCTTGTGCTGGCAATTGCTGCTGGGGGCAACTGGGGAAATGATCAGGTCTGGCAAGTGGAATATTTCAGTAAGTGTAGGAGGAGTCTCAGGTTTGTTTAGCTGAACAAGCATACAATGAATTTGCCTTTTTCCTCTTATTAAAAAAGAAAAAAAAAAAAGAAAAAAAAAGTAAATTAAAAAATGCAATTGTCTTTACTAAAAAGTCTGTACCATCCAACAGACTGTACAATGCAATTAGCACAGCTGCTAAGGAGCACCTGGAGTTTCCAACCAGACTCATTTTACAACCCAGGTGCAGGTGTCTGCAGGATACATGCACTCCATTAAAATGTTGGATGCAAACACTTGCTAAGAATGAGCCAAGCAACCCCCTATGCATAGCACATGTTTACAGCCATCAAGCTGGGATCCAAGATGCATTAGCACCAGGGAAATGTACCGTTCTCTGTACAGTGTTAGGTGTCTAGGAGTTTGAAGGGGCTATGGTGAGAAGAAGCCAGAAATGCCACAGGCCCCAAGTTCCACGTCAATCCTCACTCCTGTCCAACCCCAACCTCCGCCTTCCACCCCCCCCCCCTTTTTTTTTTTCAGGGAAAACTGAAGACAGAGCACTGGAAAGCAGATAAATTCACTGGATTGAGAGATCTTACCTGCAGAATGGCAATGGGCTGAGGGGATGGCTATGGCTATAATGCAGAGCAGCAACTGCAGAAAAATGGAGTGGCAGAAGAGTCAGAAAAGTTGTGCAGCCCAAATCCTTGCTTCCTCTCTGAGGCAGTCTGAGCCTATAGTAGATGGCATGGAGGGATTATGATCTCTTGCTAAGCATTGCTATCAGATACACCATGGATAATCTAGACCATTTTAGATGGGGAACTTGTATGCCTTTCCAGCTACCTGCTCTGGTTTGAGCCAACACGGATATTGAAAAGTTCCAGTTACTTTGTATTTATAGTGAAATAATTTCCAAGGAAATGATTGAAGTGACGTGACCTGAGTGGTTTCACAGTGCATATACATTTTCTCTATGGTAGAGAATGGTGTCAGACACAGTTTTATAGGGGCTCGAGTCATAGAATGTCCAACAAAGGAATTAGAGCATAACAGTGCTCAAGTTGGCCAAACACAGTCTGTCAGGTAAGTTACCATGGCTTTATATGTATAATTACATCATTAAATGGTGCTGCATAACATACATGAGTAACTGCAGCAACATATTCAATACTTCAACAGATTGCTCTCCAATCTCTCAGCCAGAGGCAACTGGAAGTAATGATCCAGTCCCAAAATATGAATGAGCATATTCAGGTGGCTGAATACACACTTTGTCAGGCCACTTTGTGTGGCAAGGATTTGGTTTCCCTCAACCAAATTCAGAGGAACTGATTTGGAATGCTGCATATGTAGTTAAATCCAGGGCTAGTGCCTGTGAATTAAAGGTGGAAGTAGAAGGTAAGAGGACCTAGTAATGAAACAAAATTCTCGAGTTTCTTTTGATCTATCCAAAGGGTGTTAATTAGATGCATGATTAACAATAATTGACGAGGATTCATCAATCCCCCCCCCCTCGCCCCCCCCGAAATCACATTTCTTGCAAGCATCACATTTCTTGCAAGCATCAGAGTGTGTATATTTTTGGAGATGGACATTTGAAAAAAATAAAAGAATATGTTAGTTTGGAAAGCACAAGGAGTTAGATTTCTAACACCACCATCTCTTCTGGTCCTGCCAGTGGGGAGTCCTACCTGTCACAGAATATAGGAAGATATAGGCTTTGGTACTTTTCCAGGCATGTTGCCTCATGCTATTGCCACCAAGGGGCTGCAGCAGAGAAAAACACTCATGAGTTGCTTAGAAGCTATCTACAGATTCTTAAAAGGGAGCTTTTCTGAGGGGTTATCTGAGCCCTCAGATTTCCCATGTGTACACAGCATGAGAAAGAAACACAGTACTCTAATGCAAAGTGAATTCTAAGTGCCACAGTTATATACCAAGTGTAGCTACTATTTTATTAAATGAGAAAACAAACCTGAAATGTCAGCATGTATGGGTACCCAGCACCAGTTCCCACTCTGGTCTTTCCAAGCACAGTAAGAGGAAAGTGGAATTAGTAAATGGGTTTAGCAGATCCCTTTTGATGTTCCCTATAATAGCAAGACATACGATCTATTATCACAAGATATTTATTGGAGGTTAGGGAGCCATTGTGTCTCACACTATGAACTTTCAGATTTGAGTTATTAGAGGGTCATACCAGGCAAAGTTATTTTACCTTCTGGCGATCAATACTCAAACATTGCTCTGAACCTTGTTTATAGCATAAAAAGTAAATGACTTGTGCTTAAACCTTTTGGTTAAAATGACAAGTAGAAGTATTAATCATAATGATAAAAAAACAAGGTTTCTGTAGAAAAACATTGGTGATAATTGTCATTTGTAAGAGAAATAAACTTTTAACTAAACCTTTTTCTCCATTGTTTGTCTTCCACCACTGTGTAAACACATCTGATAGTCTTAATTTCCCTTGATATGTCTAAGCACATAAGTTTTCTTTGTAGCATCATAAATATGGGTGGTCTCCAAGGGAGATTTACAAGCTAATAGGTTCCACATGTCCAAACTACAGCCTGGCTTCTGCATAACTGTAAATGGGAACATATTTCCCTTCAGCTTCACACCCAAGCTGCTCATACAATATAGTGACAACACAGAAGAGGGAGGAAGATTGCAACTGAGGATCACAACCCAGCATAGCAGACAGCCCTTTCTCTCGAAGTCTGAGAAAATGCACACATGCAGCCTGGGATGCCAAATAGGCCCACATGTTGCAAATGCTGAGTCTTCATTGAAAATGTTTTGGGCCTAGCATCCTGACTGCACTGTGGGGAACGTGAAAACACTTGCTAACAAGGAATGCTGGAACAGCTTGGAAAACTCTTGGAATTTCTTTCTCATGTAGATCATCTATGTGAGATTTCATAGAGATTTTTTTTAATGGACATTTTTCACAATTATCAACACTTTGAACTTAGCACTTGTGCTTAGGAAAAGCATTTTGACAATGTGGGTTCTCCCTATGGATCAATCTAGTAGTTTAAAAGGTTGTCTAATTTATTGGAGAGAAATGAAATTTGTAATGGCTTTCCAAGCAATAAATCTAAAGGTATAAAAGCTTTGTTTCAGTCACTTTTTAATGAGCCACAAACAATATGGCTTCTGTGTCTTCCTATCAGAAATTGTTTTGAACCTGTAGCTACTCTTTTGAATTAATGAGAACAAGGTTGGGGTATTGCCAGATCTCAGCTATACAGATCAATATTATACATTTGGTGCTGTTGTGTAGGATTATTTTTTCCAGTCTGTGGACTATTTTATTACTGTGATGAATGCAGCGTGAGACTCACAGATGAAGGAAAGTCAAAGAGTTGCCAACTATTTCTTCTGAAGCATTTCTGCAACTTGGAAGGTAATGCAGTGACTGGTGCACACATCATGCAGTGGAACATTTTCCTTGTTATTGACTTGTAAGGCTCTTGACTTTTTTTTTTTTTATAAAGTAAAATGTTGCCATTTAAAGTCCATATTTGAAAGTATTACCAAAATTACCTTGTGTTGCATCTGACATAAGCCATTTTATGCAGAAAGAACATGATAGCAAGCCTTAGTCCGTTCTGTGAAAGCATAGGGTGAGCTGTGTGCTCAAGGTAGGGTTTCAAAATGTAGCTACAATGGGAAGCTGAAGTTCAGTAGGGCTTGGGTGTCAAAGTCCAGTAGGTTCCTTTGCAATTCCAACTCCAGTAATTTGGCAAGAGGTAATAAGTTTCTGTTTACTTTATTACTGAGTCTTAGCAGTGCTTGTCTCACTAGGAAGGCCCCATTTTGGGACAGAAGCAAGTGTATGCCTAACTAAACATGAGTAGCCATTTTCACTTCATTATTTAAGCACATGTGCAAGAGCTTTCCCAACATTAATACTTTCTAGAAGTTTGCTTTGGGACTTGTTGGAAAGTGTGCAAAATATTGTTTAACTTATGGAAGTGTCATAAGGCTTATTTAATGAAGAACAACCACCTGCTTTATTGGGGGAAACTGCACAGGTATTGTAGATTCTGTTTTCTATATAATTAAAGTATACTGTATAAATTACAGGTTTTCTGAATTTTCTACTTTTTTATTAATTTTGCTTTTTGTGATCAGACCTTTAGAAATAGTTCTGCCCAGAATGACACTGCCAGGTGATTATTAATATCACTTTTCAAAATCATTAGGATCATAACAGTCTGAATTTTTTAGTCACAATAGGGAAAAAAAATGCAGTGGAATAGGTGAAGAGAGAACAAGTGTCCACTTACTTCTTGTTATACAAGAAACAGAGTGCACCGAACAGGCTCATGGTGCTGCTCCTGTGAGACTTCTTGGAGTTTAGACACAGACGCTCTGAAATACTCAGCATTTACCAAAATGCAGTTGCTTGCACTCCTTCAGTGCTGTGGGTGTCCAGTGTACTTGTACTTTTTTTTTTTTTTTTTTTTTTTTTAGTCTTCAAAGAGCACTGTCATAATTTACCAGGTTATGATGAGAGATATATCTAACACTCCAAAAGCCTTGAGACATTACTGTAATAATGGAAGGATAAATACTTAACAAGAGGTAGTACTGTAATAGACTGCTCTATTAGAAATCTGTCAAGTGTGTTGTCCAATGATGTTAGTTGCCTGTCTCCACTGAAGTTGAACTGATGGTCTGGGTCTTTTATCTCCATGTTTTCAATCACTATTGAAGCATAAAGTTGCAGCACCTTGTCAGATTCTGGGCATTGCACCACTGTCACAGTGGTGTCCCCATTGGGTGTTCTGTGCAAGAAAAAAATGGCAAAAAATGTTATTTTCTATATAGTTTGGCTAGCTTCACATACTGTGAACACGTCACTGCACATTAATAGGAGCCAGAATAATTGGATGGGGTGATTAAGAATTAAAGTCATCAAATTAGAGAACAGCAAAATCAATGTGCAATGTTCAGCACGAGACAGATCATCCAGGGGGAGCCAGAATTTGACCCATCTCTTCCTAATTTAAATGAAATGTGTGGGTTGTACATTTGTCTGTGTTATATCAAGATGTAATGATATCAAAACAGATCAGCATAGACAAAAGTTAAAGATCTAGTTCCTTATTAATCCAGCACAAAAGTGAGTATTTAAACAGTTGCAAGTTCTTAAATTCACACATTAGAAAAAAAAAAAAAAAAAAAAAAAGAAAAAAAAAGGCCCAATTGTCTTACTCATAAAGGAAGTGAGAAGTAATACATCCCTGATTTGCCTTTCCTTCAGAGTAGATGCTCCTTCTGATTTATGTACTGAATTATTTCTATCACTGTGATTTGATATGAATCAAATCATAGGAACAATCAAATGTCATAGGAACCACTCTGGCATTCTCGATATGGCCTATCTTAAATGGATGCTGCAGGAAGTATAGATTTGTCACTGTGATTGTTTTAGATGAGGTAGCATTTACCATTTTTACAAATTATTGTTTGCATTTTTGTAATGATTGCTATTTATGTTAACACACAACAAATAAGTAGAGTTCAGGGTTTCTTAGCCACCCACGTTTTGCTGGTATGAGGCTATTCTGTCTGCATGGATGCTAAAGTAAAGAGGTCTTTGTGAAAGTGAACATTCGTGTTAGAAATGCTGCACACTTTACAGAAATAATAATAATAATAATAATAATAATAACAATGTCATTTTGGTCTGTAATTGATATCTTCCTATCTGAATGCTCCAGAAGTTTGAAACTATACTTATTAAAGGTCCTGCAGTGGCCAAAATCTTATATAATTTCCATATATAAAATCGTCATGCATTTAAAATCAGGTGGAAAAGGGATATTTTTAGAGTTAGATGAAAGTGCTTAAATGTCTCATACAGATATTGTACCACTTACTGCAATGGGGAGTTGATAAAAATCACTAATTACAGTATTGAGGATAAGAGCTCTCTTCTCCAACAGCTCTGGAAAGCTTCCACTTCATTTTTGCTGTGTTACTCAAGATCACAATGTTGTAAAATCAAGTTTGTTTGGAAGTAATTCTATTTCCTTCTTTCTGTCTTCATTTCTGTTTTGTGTGTCTATCTCAGTGGCATGGCTGAATAATTTCAAAGTGTAAATCCTGTTTTGGAGACATGAGGCTGACTTTTCAAACCCTAGGTGCTGAAAAGCTTGAGATGCTCAAGCAAACCCTAGTAGCAAAGGATAAGGGGTCAGAACTGGGGGCAGTGAGGCAGTGCTAGTCCTTGTGGTGTACTTGTGCTTCAGAGCAGCAAAGCATTTCTGTGGCTAGCACAGTTAACTCAGCATCCTTCACCTTAATTCACTCTGATTTTAAATCATGGTCATGGGTTTTGCTTATTTTTTTTTTTTTTTCAAGGACACTATTATTTCTTATTTGACAGTCTCTTGTGAAGATACCAGTGCCTTAATGTGCATGTATTAGGCATGCAGCTGCTGCACACTTTCCATTGGGAACAGTGCTTTATAATTAATGGATTTGCTTTTTGAAGTAATAACTCAAAATTACATTCTGTTTTATTTAATTGTTTTTAATTGGCATTTCAGAGGCTTTGCAGGAGTCTGGCTGCAGGTTTTCCACTTTCTATTGGGTTATTCTTTTTCCTTTTTCTTTTTCCTTTTTCTTGTTTTTTCTTTTTACTATGAACTACTGCATGCAGAGAAAAGTACACTCTTTGACAACAGTCCCTGCATGAAGATTCTTAATTAAATTGTATGCAGCATGTTGTAGAAATTGCGGTTTTGGAGGCATGAGGTACACATATAATTGGCATTTTACATGACAGCTTTGCATTTCAGCAGGATTCCAAGACACCTTCTTTGCCTCCAACATAATATATTGTTAGAGGAAATGATCTAAAATATGTTTTGCTTCTCTTAAGTTTTAATAGCTTATCTTCCTTAAAGGTTTTTCAATAAGCCCCTTACTGTTGATGTTAGTATATATATCACATTTATTCATTCATACCAAATAGATTTAGGATATGGATACATTTCAAAGTCACAAGCACACACATCCATTGATACATGACTCCAGCTGCTTTATTTAGCAGTTTAATTGGAAAAAAAAAAAAAAGGAAAAAAAAAAGAAAAAAAAAAATTTGGGGGGGGGGGGGAAGAAAAAAAAAAAGAGAACTTTCAAATGCAAAGGGGAAGAAAAATGTGAGCAACAATTCCCATTCATCAGATGCACTTTGGATTTCTAACCAGTTCTATCCATGGTGCTTTATACCCATAGTACCTTCATTCCTTCTATGTGCATGCACATGCATATATGCATACATGCCAGAGTGCTGACAAAGGAGAAAGGAGGTTTTAGGACTATTTCTCACCCCAGAATATAATACCTCCAGACTCCTTCTTTTTCAGAATAATTGCAGGATAGCAGCTGACTTCATCACTTTCATTTTTGTATGAAAATATTGAATTAGCTCCTGGATCCTGTGCCTTTACATGTACTTAGCTAGTGTTCAGGGATGATTGCTTTTTCCTGTCTGAAAGCGGCGCTGAGTTATGCTGTTGCTCTTTGATCTCTCTTTGACGTAGTGTCTACAACCCTGGTACCAATTAGGAGACATTTTCAGGGCTGGAAGGGGGAGGCCACCAGCTCCCATGATGTGGCTGCCTTCCCTCTGGATTTCTCATCCTTCTGTTTTCCAAGAGCAGTGTTTTCAGACCCACAATAAGAAGCAACCCCACAGACCACCAAACCTCTTCCCAAGGAGCTGAGCAGCCTGCAGTCATCATGGGGAAAATGTGTGGGACAGGGATATTTACTGGGCTGCAGGAGAGCAGCTTGCAAAGAATGGGTGTGTAAATGTCTCTTCTCACATGTTTCTCTCCCGTGTCCCTGACATGCCTGTAGCTGTCCCTGTGAGAGAAATCACATCACAGTTTTTGAAGTCTTTTTTCACATTTGTGCCCACACCATCCAGTGGGACAGTGGGAGGGAAAATTAACCATGACTCTTATCTGGGGCATGCTGTGCTGGTACAGGGGAGCTTTCCATTTCCTTTCTCTCATCTGAGTGATGCTTGCAGGCAGGCATATGGGTCTGACACCTCCTTCAGGGGCTCTGGTGGATTGGAAGTGACCCCTGCAGCAGACCTGCCACTCTGCATTCAGGTGAACCTTCCCTGCGGCTCTGCTCTGAGAGAAAGCTTGACTCCAAGGCAGCATGGGGAGCAAAGAAAACAGCAACATGATGTGTCATAACACTGTGCAATTCTCAGCAGAGTAGAGCCTGTAATACAGATTTGCTCTTAAGGATCTGCCTGTGAATTCAGGCCTTTTAGGGAACCCCTGGCTGTGGTCCTTGCAAAGTAAGGATGCTACAGTGTTACTTACCTATAGCCCATCTACGGCAGTCTAGCAGCAGTATCTGCATATGTCTCCCCTGTGGTGTGACCTGCAGGGCATTCTGATAAGAGATGTCCAAGCAAAGCCATGACCTGAAGCTGCACTAAAACAAACAAACAAACAAACAAACAAACAAACTCCTTTAGTAAACAAATAGTAACAAAAGTAATTTTCATAGTCAGGCTGTGGCCTCTCACTATGTCTTGTAACTTGTTCAGACTGGATGATTTTCTAAACTGACTTGTAAAGCTCAGCCCAGCTTTGACTAAAGATGTTGGCTCATGTCTATCCTACCACTCCATCTATCCCTGCACTTCTCATGGTCACTCATTATTCAGTGAGATCAGACAACGACAAATGCATGTTTTTACAGATAGAAGCTGTTACTCTATGACATTTGTGTGCTTACAAGATTAAACAAATGTTACATATAATGTCAATTCCTACCTCTAATGCATACAGATAATTGTAAACTGGAAAAATCTATCAGTTTTTGGTGCCTACTCCAGTGACTGACAGTCATTCACTTGGGAAATTTCTCTATTGGTCCTGCATACTAGGCATAAGAGAGATACCCATTATTTATCTCTCTGAAGAAGATTTCATGCCAGTCTAGCACATCTGGATGCAACTTGAAATACTCAGATACCCTACAGGGAATCTGAAATAAAACCCTGCCAGGCAATAAGCCAACTACTATTTGCAATAGGCTCAATATAAAACAGAAACAATTTTTCTCTGTTTTATTTTCCTCAGAAGTGAATACATTCCCCAGCCTTCAATATCCAGATCTCTGACCAATTACTAATCTGGCATAGATATTTGATGGAGAAAAGCAAATTTGCAACACTTGCAGGATAGTTCTCTAGGCTGTGCACCTCTTTCCTTCTCGTGTACTGAGAAAGCCTTGTCCTACATCTAAAAAACAACCTCCTTGCCAATATTATAATTGCTTACTTTTGAATCAAAGGTCTCTATTAAAAATCACTGTGATCCAGATATGCCTGCTACTGCTTCCCTACAGTGAGCTCTTAAAACACACACACACCCAAACACACACACACACACATACACACAAAAACAACACCTAGGACCTTTATAAATTCAAGTAATCTATAAGAACAACTCTCTTCATTATTTCTGTTTCTGCAACAAAGTTTTCTTTGCAATATTCTGAAGCAGATAAGTAGGTATGTATTGTGGTTTAACGCAGCCGGCAGCTAATCACCACACAGCCGTTTGCTCACCCTCCCCCCTCCCTCTCAGGGATGGGGGAGAGAAACGGGAAAGTGAAGCCTGTGGGTTAAGATAAAGACAGTTTATTAAGATAGAAAATAATAATAATAATATGTACAAACAAGTGATGCACAATGCAATTGCTCACCACCCGCTGACCGATGCCCAGCCCAACCCCAAGCAGCTGGCCACCCCACCCCGGCTAGCCACCCCTATATATTGTTCAGCATGATGTCAGATGGTATGGAATACCCCTTTGGCCAGTTTGGGTCAGCTGTCCTGGGTCTGTCCCCTCCTAGCTCTTGCTGCACCCCCAGCCTGCCTGCTGGCAGGACAGAGTGAGGAGCTGAAAAGTCCTTGGCTTAGTGTAAGCATTGCTCTGCAGCAATTAAAACAGCAGCATGTTATCAGCACTCTTCTCATCCTAATCCAAAACATAGCACCTACTACTAACATTACCAGCTACTAGGAGGAAAAATAACTGTCCTAACTGAAACCAGGACAGTAGGAAGTAATTCTTGCAGGGAGGTAAAGAAAACCCTTGTAATCTCAGGAACATGCTAAAAACTCCAATAAATGCTTTCAGCACAAGATTTATTTTCAATTATTGCAAAGAATAGAACAGAAATACATCCATTGTAATGAGAGAGAAGCAAAAAGCAAAATAGCAGATTTTCTGTCTCCCTAGCTTGATATGAATATCTGGCTCCTTAATTCGCCGTCTTCATTTGTGGTGGTTGTGTTTTTATATAATTTATAACTCAGGAGCTGGACTCAATGATCCTTATGGGTCCCTTCCAACTCAGGACATTCTATGATTGATTCTATGAACTTTGTTTATCTTGAGCAGTTTTTAAGCACAGTCCTTCTCAAATCCCAAGGAGCTGGCCTGGGTCCTTTTTTTTCACAGAATCACAGAATCACAGAATTTCTAGGTTGGAAGAGACCTCAAGATCATCGAGTCCAACCTCTGACCTAACCCTAACAGTCCCCACTAAACCATATCCCTAAGCTCTACATCTAAACGTCTTTTAAAGACTTCCAGGGATGGTGACTCCACCACCTCCCTGGGCAGCCTGTTCCAGTGTCTAACAACCCTTTCAGTAAAGAAGTTCTTCCTAACATCTAACCTAAAACTCCCCTGGCGCAACTTAAGCCCATTCCCCCTCGTCCTGTCACCAGGCACGTGGGAGAACAGACCAACCCCCACCTCACTACAGCCTCCTTTAAGGTACCTGTAGAGACCTATAAGGTCGCCCCTGAGCCTCCTCTTCTCCAGGCTGAACAAGCCCAGCTCCCTCAGCCGCTCCTCATAGGACTTGTTCTCCAGGCCCCTCACCAGCTTCGAAGTCCTTCTCTGGACCCGCTCAAGCACCTCAATGTCCTTCTTGTAGCGAGGGGCCCAAAACTGAACACAGTACTCGAGGTGCAGCCTCACCAGAGCCGAGTACAGGGGGACGATCACCTCCCTAGCCCTGCTGGTCACACTGTTTCTTATACAGGCCAGGATGCTGTTGGCCTTCTTGGCCACCTGAGCACACTGCTGGCTCATATTCAGCCGACTGTCCATCATCACTCCCAGGTCCTTCTCTGCCTGGCAGCTCTCCAACCACTCATCTCCCAGCCTGTAGCTCTGCTTGGGGTTATTGCGCCCCAGGTGCAGGACCCGGCACTTGGCCTTGTTGAACTTCATGCAGTTGACCTCAGCCCATCAGTGCAGCCTATCCAGATCCTCCTGCAGAGCTTTTCTACCCTCGAGCAGATCGACACATGCGCATAGCTTGGTGTCATCTGCAAACTTACTGAGGGTGCACTCAATGCCCTCGTCCAGATCATTGATGAAGATATTAAAGAGGACCGGCCCCAGCACCGAGCCCTGGGGGACGCCACTAGTGACTGGCCTCCAACTGGACTTGACTCCATTCACCACAACTCTTTGGGCCCGGCTATCCAGCCAGTTTCTAACCCAACGAAGCATGCACCAGTCCAAGCCAAGAGCAGCCGGTTTCTTGAGGAGAATGCTGTGGGAGACGGTGTCAAAAGCCTTGCTGAAATCAAGGTAGACCACATCCACAGCCTTTCCCTCAACCACCCAGCGCGTCACTTTGTCATAGAAGGAGATCAGGTTCATCAAGCAGGATCTGCCTTCCATAAACCCATGCTGACTGGGCCTGATCGCCTGCTTGCCCTTCAAGTGCCACATGATGACTCTCAAGAGGATCTGCTCCATGAGCTTCCCTGGCACTGTCAAACTGGCAGGCCTGTAGTTCCCCGGGTCTGCCCTCCGGCCCTTCTTGTAGAAGGGCGTCACATTTGCTAGCCGCCAGTCAGCTGGGACCTCCCCCGATAGCCAGGACTGCTGATAAATGATGGATAGGGGCTTGGCCAGCTCCTCTGCCAGTTCTCTCATTTTTTCATAAATCCATGTTAACACATGCAGCTAGCAACAGAGTAAAGCCTGTATCTGATCCTGATCCAAACATGTTTTTTTTTTTTTTTTTTTTTTTTTTTTTTTTCTTAGGTAATCAGTGTGAGGGAGGCATTTGAGTGCTTTGGTTTTCAAGCTAGCATTACCTTGGTAAAGTGGACATCCTTACTACACAGCATGCATTTGTTTTGGTGTGGGCTATGGGGCTAGAGGCTCTGGGCTGCTTTCTGATTCACTGTTTTCCCTGTGTGTTAACAAGCTGATATTGATGATTTGAGTGGGGTCCCCCTGGATGCTGTGCACAGAGAGACTGATTCATTCCACATAAGAACCTGACCTAAGCAAGTGGCCTTGTGCAGAGGGAAGGAGACTTGTCTTCCCATCAGTCAAAGAGGAGGAAGTTTCCCCAGTCAAAAACATTAAAGAACCTCCAGCCTCACTTGAGGCTTAACCTCACAACTGATATTCATTCAAGCATGCAGCCCAATACACTCCAATTTAAATTTCAGATTAATTTGAGCCACTTGTTCATTAAAATAGTAGTTAATTTTGCTGGTAGCTATATTCATTTCTCAGCAGAATAATAAGATATCTCTGTTCTACTAAATCAACCCTGCATGCAGTATATCAGAAAGAATAAGACCATCTATTTAATTTCCCAGGCATTAAATAATTAAAGCTTCCTTCCAGGGGAGGACAGTGTGCTATTGCCACTGGTGAACAGATATGACAGAGATATACTTTCTTAAGGGAAACATGCAGAGGCTGAAATATCTCCTATCTGTGTTTGCCCTGGCTTATCTCCATACTTTGCATTTATTACTAATGAATGCTACTAATTAACTATGTTAAAATACCTCTCAAGGTAACGCCACATATCTGAAGTGTGATATTGTCAAGTGCATCATTTCAGGATATGTGGAGCTACTGTTTGTCAGTCTTCCAGATAAACCCCGTGTACAATGCACTGTGCTGGAAAGCAGCATGAGGAGCACTGTGGGAGGGGAAGCTCCAGCCAGGGAATGTCCTGTAGTTAACACTCCTGTTGCAATATGTTCACACAGGGCAAAGCCACCCCCAGAATTACTCCTTTGTCATGTTAGTCTTGCCATGAGAAGTGAAAAAGGCTCCTGTCAAAGTCAGTGTAAACAAGGGTGACAGGTATTAGCTTCATCCTATACTCTGTGTTGACCAAGCTGCAGGAGAAACTGGCACTTTGATCTGTCCTGACCGTGGCAGGGCTCAGGCTGGCTCTGTGTGTGCCAGCATGATGCTGACTAAATGGACTGGGGAGAGAAACAGAAGACTTTACCTGCCTTCCTGGAGCCCATCCTTGGGTATTGTCTTTCCTATCAGGAAATAAATTGGCTGAAATCTTGAAATGCAGTAGTGACGTTTTTTAAAATCTGAGGTCCTTGTGGTGTTTTGGCAAAAGCCTGAAAAGAAGGAAAACTACTGCTGGTTTAATTTTTTCAGGATTGACTCCTCTAATTCATATCACAAACCACCCATGACTGGGAGAAGTCTATGGGGACCTGAAGTTCAGTTAAGCAGTGTAAAATAGAAAGAGGAGGGAGGAAGAGAAAATTAAATTTTAGAAAACACTGGAAATAACCTGAGAGCTCTACCATGCAGTGCGGTGATGTTTATGTAGCTACCTAGAAGAAACTCAAGCATCCTGATGTTTGCCCTCAGGATACAAGAGAGATACCTCAAGATTTGTTCAGAAAAGAGAAGTTACCACAAAGAAAGCCATGACACACCATTTGTTGAGATGGAGATAAAAGGTGGAAGGCAGGATGTGTCTTGAGGACACTCAAGGTTGAGGACAGCTCAATTAACTTTTTTTTTTTTTTTTTTTTTTCTCTGAAATGTTTAGCTTGGCACAATGAAGATTCAGTGTAGCTAACTGGGAGGACTTAAGGAGGGGGAACAATGGTATGTGTGTGTATTTTCCTGTAGGATTCAGCAAGTGGTGCAGGGTTAATGACCTGTTTCTCCCTATGACAACTTGTGAACCTATCATCCTGTCCCACATCTATAACTGTAATCACACAGCTCTTAGTGATCTTCTTTATTGAGATTTTTGTGGTAGTTTATGGATTGCATAGCAGGGTATGCTTTCCACTTCACTTAAGCAGTGTACTTGTGATTTATTAAAAATAATAAATGATAGTTCTGCAAGTCTCAGGTAAAAGTTCTGAAAGGAGAGGACAATATAAATAGGAGAGATCCTATTTATACCTATTCAGCAAAGCTGACACATCAGGGCCTGAGCAGGAGATGTTCTTAGAAGTTGCTATTTACAATATTATGTTCCAAAGAAGATAAAAAGTTGGGGAAAAGTAGCTTATCTGGCTGTGATGATGCTCAGGAATTTTGCTCAGGTTTCTTTTTTGCTCAGGTTTCTTTTGTTGTAAAGAGAAAGATCTAGATAGAGGAGTATTACAAAGATACATCAAAGCTTTCCCACTTGGGCTGTTGCAGCTTCAGAAATTCCCCAGGCTGGTAATTCATGTCTGATTAATTGGGTTCTAAATCGCTTTAATCAATACTTAGTGAAGTTGACCAGCACAGCCAACAGGCTTTTTTTTTCATTCTAGCAGCAAGAAGCAGACACTGGTACCAGCTACTCTGCCTCCATATTTGAGGCCTTTGCCACAGAATGGCTGCGCAACACCTGTGCATTGAATCCCACTATGAGACTGGAGGTCTCGGGCTTCACCAAATGAGCAGCTTCAAAATGCGATTTGGGTATGTCTGTTATGACTTCAGATTGCCATGCTATGATAGCCCTGGTCATGCAGGAGTGAAGGCTGATCATTAGATTTGTACTAACACATTATCCTCTTTGTCATCATGGTTATTAATCTTATATGTAATTCCTTGATATACTTACAGACATTTTCTTTTAATCTAGGTGAACAGTCTGTAATGTAACCATCTTAATCTGTTGCATGTATTTAAATCCATTATCTGATGACTTTCTGATAGCAGTGTGGAAGAAAATAGGATTGGATCACCATAATTAGTGGCAAAATGTCTCAGTGACATTCATATGAATTATTCAGCTTACTTCACAATCCATAATGTTACAATCACCTTATTATATGAGAAAACCAATGCATTAGAGACTATGGAAAAGAAGAGTTATATGTGAAATGTGAAGGTTTATTAATATCATTGCTTTCCATCAACATTCTTTAAAATCCATCCTGACTTTTTAAGAGATCATAATACTTCATCTTTCCTCATCCTTCCCTCATGAGAATTACTTGAGCAGTACATCTTAATACACAATAAAATAGGTTTGCCAAATAAAGGGTAAGCATTAGCTTTCCTGGTCAAGTTTCAGCTTCCATTGCATACATATTTTTCATTTTTGTCTGAAGGTAGAGAGTCTTATGTATCATTGCACTCCAGGGGAAGAATTTTTATAGTTGTTGTTGTTGTTTTTATTATTATTATTATTATTAAATGATTCATAGTCTTGCCAGTATCAGAATGACCAAACACTTCATTTACATCTCTATTATGTTGATAATATTGTGCAATGCAGTGGCTGTCGTAATACAATTTGTCAGTGCTTATATGTGCTTATATGGCATGCCAATGGCAAAATCTCTTGCTGACTGATTTCCTTTTGATACAAAAGATTAATCTGGGGACATCTGTATCTAACCAGCATTAGGTTAAACCTGAATGCTGTTGTATTCGATACTCCACTGCAGGATATGGATAAGGCTTTTATTCGTTGTATTTCTCACTAGCAGTAGAAGCAATTTAATTTTTCTAAATAGTTGAACATATATTTTTAAGGGTGATGTGGCTTAGCAAGTCTCCATCAGCCACCTGAGCTCCAACAATTAGCAGTGTGTTCTTCCAGTGTAATTAAAAATTTTAAAGCATTAGTTCAAGCTGTTTTTATTCTTGTGACCATATACTGACTGTGATTAACCATTTTGGCTCAGGAGCCAACAGTATTCTAGGCTGTATCAAAAAAAAAGTGCAGCTAAGAGGTTGAGGGACATGTTTGTTGCTCTCTATCCTGTTATTGTGAGATCCCATCTGGAGTACTGCATTCAGCTATGGGGCCTGCAACTTAAGAAAGACATAGATCTGCTAAAGTGGGTCCAGAGGAGGGTCAAAAAGATGTTCAGAGGGCTGGAGCACCTCTACTTGAAGACAGCCTGAGAGAGTTGAGGTTGTACAGCCTGCAGAAGAGAAGGCTCCAGGGACACCTCGCTGCAGCCTTCCAGTACCAAAAGGGGGGCAACAGGAAAGCTGGGAAGGGACTCTTTGTCAGGGAGTGTAGTGATAGGACAAAGGGGAATGACTTCAAACTAAAAGAGGGTATAAACTAAAGGAGAGTAGATTTAAATTTAGAAAAATCTTCACTTCTAAATCATTTAGATTTAGAAATTCTTCACTCAGAGGGTGGTGAGGCATCAAAACAGGCTGCCCAGAGAAGCTGTGGATGCCCCATCCCCGGAGATTTTCAAGGCCAGGCTGGATGGAGCTTTGGGCAACCTGGTCTAGTGGAAGATGTCCCTGCCTATGTTGGGGGGATGGAACTAGATGGTCTTTAAGGTCCCTTCCAACTCAAACCATTCCATAATTCTATGATTTACCTTAAAATGCTGCCTCTTTTTCAAGTAAAGAGACTGGGTTTCAGTCTCTAACACATCAAAGTCTAAGCTAACTCTTTACTTCTTATATTTACAAGGAGAAACACAAAGAAACTTTGTCTCCACCAATGAAAAAATCCAGTTGCTTTTAGGAAGTTTGTTATGTCCCATCACAATCAGCAGACTCAGCTGCTGTGCATGTGGCATCACAACCACCCCACAGCAGCAGATTACTTTGCCAGTCTGTATTGTTCTCACACCTGAACACACAATAAGAAACATGATGGTAGATTTACACAGGCATTTATAGAATGTGTATATCTAAGTATATAAAACATCAGCATATTACCAACTGAAATACTTTTAACTTAATTAAAATCCTTCTTGATTTGAGCTTTCATGACTTCTGTAATTCCTTTGCTGTTGTCTTCCATACTTTTCTATCTTGTACTTTTATCTGATATTATTATTCCTTCCCCTCTTCTGTCCATGCCATTTTTAATGAAAGAGAATATAACAAGCCCAGGTCAAGGGTGGGAAGAATCAGAAAAGAGCACAACTCTTGCAGAAGGCTGAACATCCTTAGCTTTCACAACCACTCCTTTCACAACATTAAATCCAGTCTCTGCTGGAAATAAACATATCAGCTCTTTTCTAAATATACATGAATAAGCACCTCAGTTTAGGTGAGAAAATAACAGTCAGGCAGTCAGGTGGCAGGGAGACTTCAGGTACTTCAGGTAGTAGAAGTAAAATACTGAAAGAATTTGCTGCTATAATTAAAAACTGATGAGAAAAGAAAGCTACTCAGTGAATCCTAGTTTCCAGACTCACCAGAGCATCCCTGTACAGTGATTCACTGTGCAACACGTGTCCAGTGGAGATCCTGTGGTACATTTTGGCTTAGTTTATAGCAGTTGAACACTTTTTCCTAAATCTCTGCACCCTGTGGTTTCTCACAGAAAATGTCTCTTTCAGCAGTACATCAAGCAGCTAAAATGGTTCATAACAGCCCACATCAATGGCAGCTATTAACATATTATTCATTACTTTTCTCCTTCAGTACTTCATACAGTAAATGGCACAGCTGTTGACTTCACACAGACAGCAGTGTTAGAGAAATGGAGGTGCTTCAAGATGGTTTCAATGGAAGTTGTTGTGTTGTGCTTTTTTTCCTAACCACAGGATGTTAGACTCAGATTGCTGACGTACAGTGTCCTGATAGGAAAGCTCCACACTTCAGATGTCAAAATAAGCACCCTCCAT
This sequence comes from Heteronetta atricapilla, assembly GCA_011075105.1. NCBI lineage: Eukaryota > Metazoa > Chordata > Aves > Anseriformes > Anatidae > Heteronetta > Heteronetta atricapilla. Next base: position 76,258,255 of record CM021731.1, on the reverse strand, counting down.
GCAAGTAAATGATTAGATGACATACTAGCGGTATGAATCTCAGTGAGTATCAATTTGTTTGACTCAGGAGCTTAAAATGTATCGGTGCGGCTATGCTCCCTTAAAAAGTTTTTGTCAGTACTATTTTAGGACCTATATCTAAGCTAGTCAGAAATTGAAAGAGCCTCATAAACAGTAGGTGGTATAAAGAGTGAGGCACTTAGCAGCTGAAACAGATATCAGAAAAAAAAGAAGGGATCGGGGGTGTTGGGAATACCTTTAGATTGATAGGAATTCAAAGGAAACCAAATAGATAACAGGAGAGCAAGCAGTCAGAGCTTCAGTCTCCCCATAAGTTATTCCTGTTTTAGGGCCTTAACTGGATCCAGGATGTAGTCCTGAAGAAAACAAGGAAAAATCTAGCTTGATATTTTTGCAATATAAGCAAGTTAATGTTTTCTTGACAGTAGGCTCTTGGCTTATCCAGTTCATTTCCAGTTTTCTTAGTACTTGCAGCTGCTGAGGGTTAGGGCAGATGCTGTAACAAACTTATAAGCATTGTGGCTGAAGCCCCCAGTAAAGAAGTTCAGTTTGCTTAGCTTGTTCATTGAAGATATATCTGTTGCCTATAGCAGCTGCATCCTAACACACTAATTGCATTCAGATTTTAATTGCACCGAGACTCCTGAATTGTAAATCAGGTGGGGAGAATGATAAATGTAAAAATATAGAGGATCATATAGATATGCAGAATATGTCTACAGTTTCTTAGGGTCATGGACTTTGCACAGCATAAGAAACAGAGCACATGAATTCAAAGGCCATTTCAAAACATAAGAGCTTTTTTTCTGAGAATTCATTGACTCTGAAGCAATAAAAAGCCATTTAAGGCTTTGATTATTCAGTAGGCATTGGTTTTGAGAAAATAAATATTTTTGTTCTGGTTTTGGCTTTTTGAACAAGAGTAGCCATGCACAGAAACTCATATCTGAAGTTAAAGATGATACAATTCTTTTTTTTCTTGACATTTCTCCCTTACAGAAAATTACAGTTTTCAAACAGTTCAGCCAAGCTGCACTTCAGAATATAAATAGGTCTTTATCACAAAACAAGTCAGTCCCTCTCCTGACAGCTTCTTAATTTCCTGTGGTAGCAAAAGCCCTTCCATACAGGGTTCTTTCTGGCTTGTTTTCAATTAGTCTTCTCTGGCTACCCAACTCTTTGTACAATGGAGAGGAAAAGTCCTTAAGTCCTTAATGAGTAAAAAACAAACAAACAACAAAAAAAAAACACTCTATAAAATAAAACAGCCAAGGTTTAGTCTTCTGAAAAAAATCAGAGAAGGCAGTCATTAATCAAAGTCAAACTTGAAGAGTACTTTGTGGTTGAAAAATGCCAAAGCATTGTTATTCCCTCACTAATCAAGAAGACAGAGTAAAATATCTGATTAACAGTGAACAGCAGTGTTGCATGAAAGTTTACTACAGGCAGTCAAGAAGAAGAAGGGGAATGTTCTGAACTGAAAACACAAGGGAAAAACTGATATCTTGTATCTTATTGGCTATATGGGAGTTAAGGTCTCTTTGCAGCCTGAAGAAAATTTTATGATTTCAGAATTCTAATCTATGTCTGCTTTTTGTTGTTGGTTTTCTCTTCTATTCTGAGACACGAAATTTCTTCATGGGGTTACTTTCTGTTCTTCAGAATAAAAGAAAGCAATTATTGAGTATCCTGTTTTCTGTCATGCTAACTCTTTCTGGTCTTCCTTCCAGATAAGGAATAAGATACCTTTATATTCATAGAACGCTTGGAGATGTTGGTTGACCAGAAGTTCAACGTGAGCTGGCAATGTGCACTTGCAGCCCAGAAAGCCAGCTTATCCTGCGCTACATCAAAAGCAGCGTAGCCAGCAGGTTGAGGGAGGTGGTTATCCCCTTCTGTTCTGTTCTCGTGAGACCCCACCTGGAGTACTGCATTCAGCTCTGGGGCCCCCAGCACAAGAAAGATATGGACCTGCTGGAATAAGTCCAGAGGAAAACTATGAGGATGATCAGAGGGTTGGAGCACCTCTCCTGTGACAACAGGCTGAGGGAGCTGGGGTTGCTCAGCCTGGAGAAAGGAAGGCTCCAGAGGGAGCTTATAATGACCTTCCAGTACCTAAAGGGGGCCTACAGGAAAGCTGGAGAGGGACTCTTTGTCAGGGAGTGTAGAGATAGGACAAGAAAGAATGGTTTTAAATTAAAAGAAGGTAGATTTAGATTAGATGTAAGGAAGAAATTCTTTACTGTGAGGGTGGTGAGGCACTGGAACAGGCTGCCTAGAGAAGCTGAGGATGTCCCATCCCTGGAAGTGTTCAAGGCCAAGCTGGATGGGGCTTTGGGCAACCTGGTCTGGTGGTGTCTCTGCCCATGGCAGGGAGTGGTAGTGTTGCAATGAGATGGTCTTTAAAGTCCCTTCAAATCTAAACTGTTATGTGATTCTATGATTCTATTTCTGGTCTTGTTCCAGATACCCTTAAATTCAATTCCATTCTCTGTAAAACACAGGCAAAAACATAGAGCTGGCTTGGCCATCAAGTGAGGAAAAATACAGTATAAATACACAAGCTCATTTGACAGGCTTCAGGGGTGTCACTTATTTACTATTCCAATTTAGCCCTGCTCATACCTGAAGGAGTGCCACACACCTAGTGAAATGAAGAAATAAAGGCACAGAGAAACAACAATGGAAGACCTACAGGGATGCATTAAATTAGCTTTTTCTATTTGCCAGTAGTCTGGAAAATTATGAAGATGTTGCTTTTCCTAGGAGCACATATAGAAACTCCAATTTGAAAAAAGCAGTTCAATGGATACATCATCTTGTTCTTTATGACTTATATGCATCAGCAGAGAAACATACATATGATGGCAGAGACACTTCCCTCAATAGGGAAGTAAACTGCAAGATAATATAGATTTACAAGTATATTGCTTTTCTACATATTTACAGTATCCACAGCTCAGCAGAGCTTTCCATAATTCATGATCACTTGTTTCCTTCCCTTGTTAAACTACATGCCTCTGTATCCTACCCTTAGGACACAATCTTTTGACTTCAGTCTGTTTATTCGCCATATACAACAAAATACATAAGAGACCTTCTGAAGGAGGAAATGCTGTGATCTCTCCTATCTCAGTTGTGATGTGGCTGGATCACGCAGAGAGGTCAAGGTCCTAATCACTGATAGCAGTAAGCTCACCTTGCTTCTTCAGGGACACTGCTTGCAGAGATTGCCAAACACAGAGGAAAATCAATGACTTTCTGGGGACAATACTCTAGTTTGTCTGGATCTGTTGCAACATCTAAAACCAGACAGCAGACTTTCCCAGAGTTTTATATAGATGTATATCTCTCCTCTGTCTGTTTCCCAGATCACAGCACTAGGAACTACTCCCTACCACCTCTGCAAGAGAAGAGCAGGAGGAAAAGATCTGGCATCCTATTTAGGGTCATATAATCAGGCTTCGCACGTTTGTCTCATTATGTGACCTGATACAGGGACTTTCCCTTGATATTTTCAGCTGTTTATGGAAATAATCTCCTCTTCTAGTCAAGACAATCCTGTGCACTTCAACACACTTTAGTTAAATTGAAACAGTTTTTTTATTATTATTATTTTTAAGTTATAATATTAAAATGTAAGGACTGAGAGAGGATGAATATTTCCCTTTAGCTGGTGTCTGTATTTGCCTGCTTTACTGAACTGTCACTACTTCTCATTTGAATTTTAGCTTCTGGCCACTGAATATTTTTACTACCTGAGTTCCTTTAAAGAGCCTTTAAAATTAGCTATTCACTGCCCAGGTTCATGCAGACCATGTCTGAGGACACCTGTTCTGGAGTACTAGGCCTCCTACATCTATTAGCTTGTGAGATAGTAAGTGAGTGTGTAAGAGGACAGAAGAGGCATAGCTAGAAATGAGCCAGAAGCCCCCACAGTCCTCCAGCCATGCCTGACTGCCTCCCACTGCCTCTCCGTGTAGAACTAAGTCAGGAACACACTTCCAGAGGTCAAAAATAGTATGTATGTCTATGTCTTTCCAATGTGCATTTCACCTTTCAGCACAAGATATTCTTGTATTTAAAGAATAAGCTGTCATGGCCCATTCAAGTTCTGTGAATTTAAAGTGGAATGGAGCAGAAGGAAGACAGACCCAGCAAGTGCTCCAGAGTTGAGCCTGTGGCTTTGTTCTGGGAAACTTCCATAGATGTAGTATTGAAGATAGGCCTGAATCTTAGAAAAGTTGGATCCAGAAGTAGAATACAGAGTGTTCATTAAAATCAGCTTTGATTTGTCTGGGCTTCTCTGTTCTAATGCTGATCTGTCTTACCTGTCTTCTGTGTGACAAATGGCAGCAAGATTTCCTTGCTACCAGCTTTGAACGTAATAGTTCAGTGGTTGAACCACTGAATAATTTACCTGATGAATTTCATACCATTTTTGAAAGACTTATCTCTGAAAGTTGTTTTTTACTTTCCATATTGCTCTGCCAGATAAGTGCTAGAGGAGTTCCTGACAAATTTATTAGAAGTAAAAGCAATTACTGTTAGCAAACAACCTTCAAAGAAACATATGTTCCTCCATTTTAGTCTTGCCTGTGTTGTATATCTAAAATTATAACGTATTTTCACTGGAGAAGAGCCTACACTGTTACATCAGTCAGTGGACTGTAGCAGGATACTGCCAGCCAAGAAAATGTATTTTTTAAAAAGTGGACACCTCTGGCTCTATCTGAAGATAATTGCCTTGGCTGTTTGAGATATGTGATGCAGTTCTTCTGGGAAGAAATATGTGTTAAATGAAATGCCAGCCATAACACTTCAAGAACGATCCTTCCTTCCATGGAATCATTGCTTTTCATCTTACATTAAGAGTTTTTAAACCTGTCTTAATAAAGGAAGTACCTCACAGAATCATTGCATGTTTCCCTCTAAAAGTATGAAATGTAATGCATCCAGAGAGAAACTTCCCGTCTCCATTTCCACAGAACAAGGTCAATGTTTCCATCCTAGTAAGACAGATGGTTTCCACAGTGGAGGATATATATATATATGTATATATATATATATATATTTGGATGGTGGTAAAGAAAAGAAGTGTAAACATATAAAGCTTTCAACAACACTGAAAAAAATCCTTCACCTGGGACCAACAGTGTGGGAAAGACAGAAAACATTTTATTTTGTTCCCATCAGTGTGACATCTCCCACATGTCCTGATACTTCTTTTACTCCTGATTTGGAATGAAACAAATAGTGGGATTTCCAGGGCAATCATTCTTTTTATCTTCATCTCCACCTTCTAATTTGTGGAAATATAAGTTTTTCTGTCCCTTTCATATCTCTTCTGATTCCTCCCCTCATAAACTGGTGTCGTTCTCCTTCTCCTCTGCTAAACCACAATTAACTTAATGAGCAGTATCTGACTTAACAGATATTGCTCTCCCTCCTGGGAACATGTACAGAATGTGCAACGACTCTGATGTCCCAACAAATTACAAACATGCATATATGAATATAGTGTCATGTGGGGGAATCAGAGACCATGGTGCATAGCACTCACCTGTCTTTAGGATAACATATATGCCTTGCTAAATATGTGAAGCAGATGGACTGGGGGGTGCAAAAGTCTACTGAGAGAATGGTCAGGCACATCCAAAGGTAGACGTTTGCATGCCTGGGAAACACTGATGACGGAAACTTCTGTGAGATACATCAGTGCCTAAAATGGAACTTCTTCACCTAAATCACCTAATGTAAAGATCCCACTCTAGAGTCTTACCCCAAATCTTTTAGCAATATCATGGCAAACGTGGGAGCAGAATTCAGGTTTTCTGGGACCCAGGAAAGGTAAATTGCCCATATTTTTTACCTGCTTTCTTACCTTATTTAGTGTCATTTTGGCTTTGTTCACACAGTGACAGGGAGCCTTTATTTCACACTTTCACTTCAGGATTAAAGCCATTCAGTTATGTACATAAAGTAATTGAATCTGGAACAGATCTTTAATCTACAGATTTAATACAGGATTTCCTCATATCCTAATGAATTTTTCACTTCTGGAAAGGAATATCATTTATTTTAAGAATCTGTAGTAATTAACATACAAGCAGCATTCCTAATTGCTTCAGAAGCCAAGAACAAGATGGTGATATCACGTTGCGTCAAGAGACAGCAGAACAATTTCTGAGAAAAATTATTTTTCTTTACAGTTCTTATAGGTGCTTGGCTTTTCTCCTCGTGTCTCTTGTAGCAAAACAGATAATAATACCAAGCTTGTCACAAGATGCTTTTTCTCAGAAGTCCAGAAATGATGTGGGTACAGGCACTGTTTATTTTCCCCTTGAGAAAGTGATGTTGGTGTTTTAGACCTTGGATTTTTGATGGCTTTCCTAGGAGGGACCCTTCACTCTCTCTCCTAATGACTATAAATTTACCACCTTTCATGAAGCCACAATGGACTGCTAAACCTGTTTATTGCAGGACATAGCTGATAGTAGGATTTGGGAACTTAATGCCTTTGTTTTTGTTTTTCTGGGGCCACACACCTGGCTTCCATGGCAGCTGGTCCTGCTTTTGTGAAGGCATTGCTGTTCATTATCTTTAATCTCTGAGACATCAGCTGACTTTTGAAGGAATGTACTTCTGTTAGGAAATTGAATATGCCACTAGTTTTCCACTCTTCCACTATGGCAGGTTGTAGAGAGACAGATTTCTGTACCTCTTGCATGCAGATCACCAAAAAAGACAATGCAAGCTATGGGTTGGTGCTCAGCTGGTGCTCAGTATCTTATTCTTACCTGGAAAAGTGAGAGACTAGGACACAGTCCTGATAACAAGTTTTCCACAGAATTTTCAAGGGAATGTATTTGCAGGAAGTTGATTAAAAATTTCAACGAGCAATCTTGTAAGAAATCTCCTGAAAGGTAAAGTTATATTCCTTTAGCCCTGGAGCAGAAATTATATAATGTGAATCTGTGACTGCTCACAACCATGCAGTGCACCCTGAATGTCTCATTTTTAAATAAAGCAATAATAGAAACAAGATCTATGTTCATACACATGGCTAAGACAAGATCTCTTCTAGGAAGAGTGTTTTACTGTTGTCTGCAAAGAATTAATTTCCAGTAAAAGGAAGTGAGAGTAGATGCAGTAGCACTGCCGGGGCTTCTACTTAATTAATTTTACACTCTTTGACCCTAGCAATGCCACTTCTTCACCCTGGTGATCTGCAAATTAAAACAAACTTGCAACAGAGTAGCAGAGATAATGAAGCCAGATTTCCTAAATTGGTGTGCTCTTCCTCCACTGCTGCAACCACCTTAGCTAATCATCCCTGTTCCCTCTGAGTCCTCACACTACTTAAAATTTGTGCTTTATGTATGCCAGTTATTCCTTCTGATCCATGGGAGGAAATGCCCTGTTATCAGCAGATATCATTCAATAATATCCAAGATCATCAGGGAAAGCTCAGAATATTTTCACTGACTTCACAGACAGGAGGAAGTAGATTAAATCTATCAAAACAAATTTATAAGAGATAATTGGGTGTGCATTGCTTGTGCCTTTTCTTTGTCACATTGGACACTTAAAAACAAGAAAATGAGAAAAAAAAAAAAAAAAAAAAAAAAAAGAAAAGAAAGAAAACAAACCAAATACAAGAAAGCCTTTGTAACATACCCAGGTTAGTTACAAATGCTCATTAGCAGACAGCTGGAAAGACATATACTTAATAAATTAGGGACCTGCTATCATGAAATACCTTTATGGGCCACGACCTTGACCCAGTGCCTGTCTACAAAGCAAGCTGATATTTGCAAGATTTATAACTAGGAGAAGTCTTGTGGCATGAGACACCATCCAGATTACATTGCACAACATTTTTTTGATCACAAATATTTTCCAGAAACGTGAGTGAGGACTTCATATTGCTCTTAGTGACTGGCTGTTTGTGTCTTGTCAAGGTAACATACCATTTATAAGTAACCTCGTGTCCGTATGATATATGGCTGTATGTTCTTCTTGGGAGTAAATGAACTATAAAGGGTAAAGTATAAAGATGCTTCTCTGCATTGTTCAAATGTTTCATCATCCAGTGGGAAGGCCTTACTATAATTACCTGACCCAGCATAATTTTCTGTGACACAGATGCCCTTTTTTGGATTGTTCCCCATATTCCTCTATGATCACCAAAGATAAATTAGCTTTCCTAGGGTACAGTTCATCTCAGGCAGTTATTCACTTCTAAATTAAGTGAACCACATCCTGAAATGCCTCTGTCTTGACATGGACAAGTGAGCCAAGAGAGACCACATCAGACCCCCTCTGTACATACCTAGTAGACTAGCTATCCATTATCTCAGAGGGAGCTTAGCGAGCAAGATCATAGGTCTGCCGTGATGGGCGCTAAAGTTGGGTAAGATGAATCCCAGTGCAAATGGCTCTTTGTTCCTGGTTTTTAGAAGTGTTTGCAAACATTTGTTGTCTACTTTTCATATATGCTTTGGTTTATTTTTGCCTTGGCCTGGCTTTACCTAAAAAGGATATTTAAGTAACTGATTTATGTCAAATAAATCCATCCTCTCCAAGACACTGAAATACCTGGGGCACTGAGATCCTAACAAACATCTAGCTTCTGTGTAAGGTTTTCCAAGGTAACTAAGAGCATGCTGGTTGTGACTTATCTTAGGCTGCACTAACCAGGGTGACATTTGGAGACAAGTATCTGAGGCAGCTGCTTGAAGGTGCTGCTTTGATTGCCTCGAGCAGCCCCTGTTGTCTCTGAGAACTCATACTTACCACTCTGCCACCCCTTCCATGAGGGGATCTGGATGCATTTTGGGAACCAAGGGGAAGAGTTAGGGACAGAAGTCCTCCAATCCATGGCAACATGCATAGTCTGGGACACCACATGCAGAGGAAAACCATCCCCCAGTGACAGGCTGTGACCACTCTTTCAGATACGAGGTCCCAGGTGAGCAGCCCAGCATCTGGGTTTAGGGTGCAGTGCACAACACATACTGGCAAGAAGACTATGATAGGACTATCTTTTTTGTTTCCAAAGACTGAACTCTGCAAAGCATTACAAATATAACAAGAAGTTATAAGTAGTTTCAGATTCCTTTTTTCCCGCTTTGTTCTTGAGAGAGGAAATAAATAATCTCCACTTGATTATTTTGTCAGTATTTTATACTGTCTTACTGGATCAATACTGCAACTTGTTCAAATACACATAGCCATCTGTATGCAGGAGTCAGAAAAAGGGAAGAGAGCTAAGACTGCAAAGCTCTCACACTGATGCCATCAATACAAGCTTTTACCTCCAAAATAAAACTTCCAAATTCAACTTTATTGGTCTGTGAAAAGTTGTAATATGTTGCTATTAACTCACTGCTTTGAAGCAAATAATACCTGATCCTTATATAATGTCTTTTGACTCCAGATCACAAAGGAGGTCATTACCAATATCTTGTTTCACCTCTGCTGCACAAACAGTGGCAAGGCCATTGTCACCCAGCAATTGCGGAGTCAAGGGCTGAACTCGGGAGTCCTGAACTTTAGTCCAGTACACATCCCACTGCCTGCAAAATGCCAGTATGCTGTCTAGATGAAATTTGCTATTTTCCTTATGGATCACACAGACGAGAAGTTGAATACATTCTTTAAATGCTCAGTAGAGTTCTTGCTAAAATCTTAAGTGTCTCCAGAAAGCATTTCTTTCTTTGCAGGAGACAGACAAACATGATGGAGAAATCTCTTCAACTTATACACACACACTGGCTGTCTCACAGCACAAAAAAATGAGGTTCAGTGTCGACACGGAAATCTGCTGTGTGGGCAGTCAGGGAATATTTGTGAGGAGAAAATACATATCCCAGAAAATCAATAAACTTTGATGTGGGGAGTAGCCATGGCAACATGTTTGCAAAAGCCTAGCCTCCACAATTTTTTGCTGATGGGGTCAAGTGGAAGAAAATTGTCATTCACTTCTGCTCTCATTAGTTGAGTTCAAGCTTTCTGAGAGAAGTGTTTCTCAAAGGCAGGTAACTCAGGAAAAGCTGATGGCATGCAGAGTACTGGACAATCAGCAGCATGCTATATGTATATTTATGCTTCTGGATGCTGGATGGAATAATTCAGTGGCCTGATCCTTATTTGGGTTTCATTCATCACTGGTGTCAATAAAAAGTATTAGTCCAGTGAAAGTTAGTTGAGAAGGAAGCTTTTCACAAGTACAGGTCTGCAATTAGGCATTCTTGTAGAAGTAATAAAATAGATTCAATATCATCTGATGAAAATATGTGCTAAAATCCATGGTACATCACTAGTGTCACTAACATCACTAACTTTATACCTCAAAGTTACCCCAATGCATAGCTCTTCTCCTGGTCCCTGTACTAAAGCAGTGTGGGCCAGCTGACAAATCTGAAAGCCTATACATATTGTGAGGGAAGCTGTGCTGTGAATTAAAAGCAGTGTTGAGACACACAGAGGAACAGGCAGCACCTGGCTGCCCTTGCACCTATGGAGCCAACACACCTCTCTGTGCTGAGATGGCTCCTCAAAGTGACCACACATGGAATGACTGTGATGAGAAGGTTCCTGGGAGAACAGCTGTCAATAAAAAGGTGATTTATCCTCTTTCCAGACCCTGGATAGAGGGAGGACACTGGATGGAGGCTGGTCTCAGTTAAGTAATAAAAGCATGTTAACAATGACAAAGACTGAAAGAATAATTGACAAAAATAATGAAATGTCATTTTAGAATGGCAATTATGTTTAACCAAAGAGGAGGGGGATGGATTTTATAGGGAGAAATTTAATATTAACACCCCCAAAATTGAGGCATTCAGTAGATTACTTAAGCTTGCCAGAACCCCTTTCCCTCATTCAAATAGCAGATGGAGCAGAAATTGGGATACATTAGTCCTACTCCTCAAATATGAAAATAAAAAAAAAAAATAATAATAATAACTGTAAACAAAGAATTTCAAATCCTTTGTCCAAAACAGGCAGTTGGGTTTGTCCTATAGAGTTGAAATACGCTTTTTCCCTCTGCAATTTGCTTTGAAATTTGTAATGCTGTCTCAAATTAAAATATTGAGTTTTTGCTCTGCTTTGGGAAGAATGTAGTGTTTATGCCTCTGGGGGTCCTGAAGAAAAATTGCTTGGGTAGGCTTTACATTATATTGCATTAACTAGGGCTGATGTGATTGTATCAACACAACAGAAATATGACCCACCACAAGTATACTAACTTTGGAATAACTTCTCTCAGCTTTTTTTTTTTTTTTTTTTTTTCTTTCAATTTTATACTTAATAAGTCCCTATGTTTTGCTGAAAATGCCTCTAAACCTTTGCGTGCAGCTTCAGAGTCCACATGGAAGTTAGCTCAGGGTAAGCTATTGAGCTATACATTCACAGCCTGGCTGAGTCAACGTTAGCTTATCCAAACAGGCAAGCCTGCAGCCACAGCTCTCATTAGACACCGCAAGTGACTGGCTTCCTTTCAATGCTCCATCATGCCACCGAGCCTGGGGTCCCAAATCTCCCACCCTGCTCCAGACACCAGGGTGGCAGAAGCTCAAAGAGTGTTGCATGACCAGATTTTGTCCTTATCAGAAAACTGAATCTCCCGAGCAAACTAGCTCAACACCTGTAAAACCTTCTCTTCATTCACTTTGTTACTAGTCCATACTGCTGCAGCCAAATTACACCCAAACCTTGTAGACCAAAAAGCATCACAGGTATTTTTCCCCTGAGTAATATAATACATGTACACTACTGCTGGGTACCACAGTGATCATTTCTGCATGCCTGACTCTGAAGCATTGGTGCTTGCAAAAATATGCATTTCAGTAGCAGTCTTTGTACATTTTAAAAGAAATCCTTGTTCAAAATAACCAATTATGGGCATATGTAATATGTTTTTATATGTTTTAGATGCATATACAATTATTCAACATGGGGTTCCCGGTCTCCTTAAACAACCTTTGATATAACTTCATCATAGCGTTATCAATGGTTTCATTAACACAATCATACTTCCACACTGCAGGGTTATTTATTTTGTAAGGCCCTGAAACTGGTTTCTCTCATAGTTGTATTCCTGTAGTCATGAGTAACCAGCCACTCAAAATGTCTATCTATAGGCCTGGGGGCTGCTTGCTTCAACCTGTGCCTGCACTCTCTAAACCTCTCCTACCATCTCATTGGAGTTTGCTCTACACATTCTTATTTTAGGGTCATTGTTATTTCAGTCTGCATGGTAATAGTCATTTAGAAGAATTTATATAAACCTCTGATAATTGTTACTAATACTTCTTAGCTACATCAGTATCACAAGGACATTAACAAAATTGCTTTACAACTCTATATAACGTACAGCCATGCTTCTGAAATGGTTGATAAGGTAGAAAGGTCCTGGCAACCTACCACCTACTTTTCTGCAGATGCTAGCTGGCTTTTGTGTTGCAATGCTTTGCTTCTCCTACATCCATCCACTCACTCATGCTGGAGAAGTGAGCTCACAGAATGGCTGGGTTAGGCTTTGAGTGTCCAGATTTCTTTTCTTTCACATCAGTCATTTTGGATGGCCTCATTTTGCCTCCTTATTTTTGCACAGTTTATTCTGCTTTCAATTTTCCACACCGCACCATTTTCTCTCATTTCTGACTAGATATCCTGATTACTATTACAGTGATTTGGTTCAGAAACTGTGGTGTCCCGGCTGCTAACTGTGTAACTGGGATATTTGTTTTTCAAGACTGGCATCTTCAGTGTTATCTCACATAGACTATGTTTTTGTTTCTGCACAAGGTAAAATAAAGGTTGCAATGAGTAGTTGAAGGTTCAACTGTGAGATGTGGGCATGCTGCCAAGATTTCCTGTTCAGGAATCAATATATATATATATATGCATATATATATATATATATATATATATGTATAATTCCATTTAGTTCACTTTGTATTCAGTCTGAATAGGTATGTATGTATTTCTTCCAGGGTCCATAATCTATTAGAAGAGAATCACTAAAATATTATCCCCATGCAGAAAAAACTCTGCAGTGTTTCTGCGGAAAAAAAAAAAAAAAAAAATGTTGCTGGAGGATGAGGTTGTATAAAAATTATAAGCTGAAAATATTGTTTTGATTAATATTAAGATCTATTAGCCCCTTCCCTGAATATAAATTTTCATTTTCTTTTGACAAGCTTCAATGGTCAGGTCATCTGCTTTTGTAAATTATCTGATTGCAGACAAGCACTTATTCACGTGAGCCAACCCCCCAGAGCCTTGCTTCATATAACCATAGCCTTGGCCAGAAATTCAAAGCTATTATTAGAGACTGATGGTATCCTGAAAAAAAAAAAAAAAAAAAAAAAAAAAAAGGTCCAAGGGCTGCCAGACCTAAACTCACTGTCAGCTCAGGATGGCTGGTTTCAATCAGTGTCTGTGACACATAGATGAGCTGCATGAGCTGTTTCACGGATGGGGCAGAGTTGCGACATCCATTTAGCTGCCCTGAGAGCATCAGGAGGCACTACCAGCCCTGACAACCTCCCCACAGCAAGAGACAGGGAGGAAAGAGTCTGTTCTCCATCTGTCAGAGTACCTCCAAGGTGCTCTGACATATAGAAATTGGCTTAACTGTAGGAGAGCATCTATAATTACTTTCAGTTCCCTTCACAAGGCTGAGCAACACATACTGTCATTGCAGGTATTTCTTTCGTGATGTGCTTCAAAAGGAAAGCTGTTCCAGTTCAAAGGACAGTTTACAGACAGTATCTCAATGGGGATAAAGAGGTATTCATCTTTTTGTGATTCATCTTTGAGACAACCTAATGGATTTACAGCTGCGCATGGGAGCTAACAGAGAGCTGCAGGACTGCTAGGCAAATGAAAAAATTGCTGCCCATGTTTTTCATTTGGGTAGTTAATAGCTAAAAGTGAGGAGAAAAAGTATTTTCTCTTCATTTGAAACTGGCCTTTTTCACAATAAAGGATAACAGATTCAATATCTTATTCCTTAAAACTACTCCTGTGATAGCGTTTCTTCCACAAAGTGAAAAACCCAGACCAAGCTATGTTTTTGACAGAAAAAAAAAAAAAGTTTATATCTGCAGAAAATACATATTGTGGTGGTGGTTTTTTTTTTCATTTTTGTTTTGTGTGTGTGTGTTTTGTTTTGTTTTGTTTTGTTTGTTTGTTTGTTTGTTTTACTGTAGTTGGTGTGACAATTAAGGAAATGATCCTGTTTCTATAATTTGGATTTTACTGTATTTTAAAATGGGTAAAAATCCCAAATTACTTTAGCTACAGTGACCATAGATACAGTTAAATTGTCTGTATTGATTCTTTCACTACTCACTATCAAGTCACCACCACATTCAGTTATGGAATTTTACATAATGCGCAGCTACCTGAAACAGCTGCATGGAGGTTTTAACTACTACAGGGCTAATTCCCCCCTGTTGTAATTCCTTGGCTTACAATGACTTACCTCAAGCAGTGATTTGTCATGAATAATAACACATCTGACTTTTGTGCACACACGTGCTTCAACTACGTAAAGAGATTATTTCAATTAGAAATTTCTAGCAGGTCAACCAAACAAAAAGTACATGAAAACAGACAGAGTAAATTATCTACATTTTTAGATCCAGCTGTTGCAGGTCCCAGTGGGGGACTTAGCTGCATGTATTTCAGTAATGTTAATGGGAATCATACATTTGTCTTCCTTTGTATCATTGACATTGTACTCCCCTATGACTAGAGCTGAGCAAATCTCAGAATTTTTATTTTCGTGACCCAACATGCCCTCTGAGCATGTTGCCTGACACAAGCATTCCTCCTGTCTACATCTGTCTGCTATTCTGTTTTCCATATACATCTCCTCGGCCCTTTGCCAGTTTTATATTCATGTATACATCACAGCTGCACATAGCAGCTCCAATTGCAGTTGGATTCCTCTGAAGTTACCCACTGCATACATAATGAAGATAATAACTTCAAAAAGTATGATGTAAGTAGACAAAACACTTAGATAAGAGGCAGAAATTGGTGGCAAATCAACATTTACTATTCTATCATATAAGTTATCTGATTATACTTCCTCCTTATAGTTGATGATTCTAGGTCATTCTTCTTTTCCAGATGCTTCTGTTTCACATTTATTTTCATGTGCTTTTGTCTGTTTACACCCTCTCTGCACACACCCTCTGCCATTTTTAACCAGTTGCTTTTCTTTTCTTTTTTCTTTTTTTCTTTTCTTTTCTTTTCTTTTCTTTTCTTTTCTTTTCTTTTCTTTTCTTTTCTTTTCTTTTCTTTTCTTTTCTTTTCTTTTCTTTTCTTTTCTTTTCTTTTCTTTTCTTTTCTTTTCTTTTCTTTTCTTTTCTTTTCTTTTCTTTTCTTTTCTTTTCTTTTCTTTTCTTTTCTTTTCTTTTCTTTTCTTTTCTTTTCTTT